>JAACJJ010000042.1:0-1200000 GCA_013368295.1 Psilocybe cf. subviscida
GATATTCTTTAGAATTATCCCACCGCAACACCAGACAGCAGGAGATGATTGCTTTCTAGCTTATGTTCGTCGTTTTGATATAGTTCCACAGATTAACAAGCCCATGTCTGGTCAGCAACGCGACGCGGGCTATCCAGATCCTGCATCATCGTTATTTATTCTGACTCGTGCCAGACGATCAGATGGAAGTCTGGTTGGTGACATTATACCCGTTCGGCAGATCAGGGAGTTAGTGGAGCTTGTTCCAAGGTTCGGAGATAAGGCAGACAGGAGATATACTCAGTACAATTCCCTCAGTGTTTGCTCAGAGTTCTATCTCAACAAATATCTAACTAAAGAACTTTATCTAGCTCTCAGTAGTACGTCGGGTTTAGAACAGTAGTAGTATAGTACCATATAAAATGGAATTGGCTGCGCACTGGGTGCGCCTATATGTTGAAGTGAATGGCAACAGTGTATACTACCCTCAGGTTAAAGAAGATGCCTTTCTCTATACATGTCGATGAGTTAGGAGCATTGAGTAACTACATAGCACGTACCTAATGTTAGCCAGTACTATATAGTACTATGTAGTTCCCTCTTATATCTATGGAAGCCTTGAGATGCTATGGAAGTTTACGTATGCGCTATACCTTACTATGGGAACGATCATGCGCACTATACGTCACTATGGGAAAAATCACGTTTTGCTGATGGTGGGTTTATTTCTTTATCAGATCTGCTGTCGCGCGGCAAGCAGGTAGCACGGTTCAACACTAGCGACAATAGCCCTATAAGAGAAGTTGCATTGTATCTGTTCATTCCGTTTCTGAACAGGCAAATGTTTAATGATGTAATTGAAGGCTGGGGGCTCGCCGCCAACCTTTAGTATAATACAAATGAGTTGGTATACAATTATATCCCATCAGCCCAATTCGGGGATCCTTCTGTCAATGCTGGCGAACTGTCCTAAAAGTCCCTTATAATTTGCCAGTTCCCATCCAGCTGGGTACATTCGAGTCCCTATCATCTCTACAAGTTCATGCAAATTCGTTTTGATCTTCAAATTATTCCAAGCTTCTTCCGCCTTGGCCTGAGCTAGGATGTAGTCCGAGAGTTGCAGTCATTAAGGTAAGGCAAATTACGGCGTGCCTGTTGGCATTGGGTCGCAAAAATTATGATAGTTAGTACAGTATTAACAATATGTGGAAAACATACTGAAATGTGTACAGGTGCAGTGACAAAGTCTGGACAAGTTCGTCAAACTGACCTTGTCTAAGTAGTGCCGGCACCTGTCATAGGAACCCCTGGCGTCTATTTTCCCCATGATTGGTTCAGTAAGGGCCACAAGAAAATACAGGTCCGGGTTTGGTGATGATTGTCGGAAAAACATGTAAAGAACCCGACCTATTAGACGCAAGACAGGGCTGTCACGGATAACCTTGGACCTGCCAGTGCCAAAGATCCCCAAGAGAGTGTATGTTGGTAGCTGTAGTAGATAGTAGGCAGTGCGTTGTAATGCCACCTCATAATGCTCTTTTCTCATTGCATACCAGTCAAGGAGGTCAGATCGAAAGAACCACGAATTTGACGAGCCCCGGGATATTGATTTCGACATAAGATAGCACATCACCTCTGTTTGGCGGGATATGGTGAACCCCATTCTGTGTTGGAGCGAGTGGCAGGTTGGTGTAGACCCGCAAATCTCTAGAGCTGAAGAAAAATCTTCGGAAAGTCGAGAAGTCCTCTTGAAAGTTGTGAGAAATGGCCGCAAGCCAATTTGTTTTGTGTTGTCCAAGCCATTGAGCCCCAACTGATTGACCAACCACGTTCGAACCTGGGCCGCTGATTTGGCAAGATAATACGCGGCATTCTTGTCCTGAGTCTAAACAGCCATGTCAGTCAGGCAACTTATGTAGGAAGATAGCGGCAAACTTTGAAGCTTTCCAAAACCCACTCGAGGTAAAAGTTAAGGACATTTGCCAAGCCGCCAGTTACAAGGGAGTTGACATCTATCTTGTGGAGTACGGTCTCTACAACATTGAAGTTGGACACCACCGAATAAACGTAGTACCTCTGGTCAGGTGGTAGTATTTTTGCGTAGTGACGAGGAATTGTCATTGGGATAGACACAGAAATGGGTGTCTGTGTGGGATAAGCTAATTATTAGAATAATGACCTCGAAGAGAGATGGCGATATGCCAGTTGGACTTGCCTCCAATGTTGTTCCGTCTTCAATCATCTCTACAGCCCGGCGAACAATCCGAGCTGCAATGGTTGGGCTTTTGATGCAAAAGATATCAGAGCGACTTTGATCTTGGAGAAAATCGAGGAGAGATGCGTGCATGAAACGAATTCTATCCAATTCTTCGTTCCAAGCCAAGAGGGAAATCAATGGGAGCAGGTAAAACTTGATTTCGTCCATATGCGTGCCCATGAACTCAGACAAGAAAGTGGGTAGAGATGATTCTGTTGACGCGGCGAATGCTAATGCAGGATGCTCTCGATCCAGGGATAGAATAGTAAGGACGTGGAGTCTATCAACATCTCGGATCTGAGACAAGACATATTTGTAAAGAGCGTCCAGTTCTGCATATGGCTGGTCATTGTTATTGCGCTGGAGGATGGTTGTCAGGCGGGCGACCGGGTCGTAATTCTCATCCGAATTGATATACTTGAGAACAACAGAGGCGTAAATGAATTGGCCGGACGACCTGTGGACTAGTGTGTCAATGGCACTCGGCTCTGGCCATCTTTCGTCCACAGGGCGACGACGGAAATAAAAATGGGATCGCCTAATGTCTGCAAAGCTGGCATTTAGGAAGGTCCGTATATCATCATCAGGATTCCATTTATCATCGAGCTCCATCCTCCGCAGCAATTTCTCTCTGTGTCGATTGAAAATTGACACAATCTTGTCTTCAGGACGACTTCATCAGGAAAAAGCTGGGATCTCGATTAGTTAGGAATAGGTAGAGTCAACTGAAATGTACTAGAATATGCTCATATTAATGCTATATAAGTTTGGTCAGTGCAATCAGGAGGATAACTTTGGTATGCCACTTATTGTATACTGATCCTCAGCTTACATGTGCTTATCATGGTCTGACCTGCCACTTATATTTCGTGATCTGCTGGTATGTATTTGTGCGCTTTCCACTGATTTCGACTTATTTCAAACACTGTTGCTTATTAGGGCGAGTTCATGAGCCAATTAATTACTATTTCTGGCTAATAATGGATTATCTAATCTAATCAAAGCCTGATAAATCGAACACAGCAAGCGCGTTCCCCTGGCCCTGCTGCTTGCTAGCCTCCTGACCATTGTTTCCACTGAGAACGCTCCATGTCAGCACCATGAAAGGGATGAAACAGGCTGCTTTGGCTTACATGACATGTTTGTAGAGATCTGACATAATGGAATGGAAAGCGTTGATGCTCTTTTTTCGAAGGTCTTCAAGGTACCTTGCGTGGCGATGAAAAATTGTCTTGTAAGTTTCGCCATCAAACCGTTCGTTTTTCTTCTTGGTGTAGTCCCCGTTCTTCCAGGCATCCAGGGCGGCATGGATCTAATGGATGCATCAGCAAAGAAAATGAGCAAAAATCAATCAGCTTACACCTGTCGCAGCTAGTGCCACCATTGGAATTGGGAGTTCAAGCTCTGGTCGCTCAGGGTGGCTGCTCTTGAAGACATCTTGGTAGCGGAATCCGATGGCAGTCTGAGTGGCAAAGAAGGACGCTCGCAGGACGTCAATGATCCCGCGATTGAGATAAATCTCTTTTCCGTTGACAACCCATACATCCTATCCAGCATTAGCGCTCTTTCAGTGACAGTCGAAGGAGTTGCTCACTTTGCCCTGTGCGTTCTTGCCCCAAACGCCGGAATACACGTATGTGTCATTGCTCAGGAGAGCCTCCACCCTGTTTGCGCATGTAGTCCCAACTCCCAGCTGAAAGACAGCGATGTGGTCTAGCGCATGTGTGCGTACCGGACTGCGATGGTGGGGCAAGCGGTCAATCACCTGGGTGTGGTAAGCATACTAAAGCAGTGGTGAGTGTGACCGCCAGCTCACCCATTCCCGACCGTCTTCGAAAAGTCTTCATCCTTGTGATGCGCCTTCTGATGTCGTCATACTCCTTGCTTCGAAAGTCTTCACTGCCTCTGTCAGCACTTCGATCCTGTAGTCTCCGGCACGGTGGAGTTCTGGCCAGGCTTCTGTGCGAGCAGAGTTCTTTCGACAACTTTATAGCTCTGCGACAGACAGACCTGATGCACACATGCTGGTCTAGCAGACCCTTCCCAGTGAGAGTGGCATGGCTGGCCACTTCCTTTCCACGGCAGGTTCGCCTTCTGAGTCGCTCTGTACGCCAGAATGCACTTGCTTCTTTGGTGCTCGTGAGGTCTTCGGTGGGGCAAAAGACAATCGATGGGAGCTACAGCAGTACTGAGCGATCTGAGATGTGAGAGATGAGTGGCGTACCTCCGCATGGAACTTGGCCTGAGTAATCGCCGATGTCTGCAATGTGGATAGGTACCATCATCAGCTGTAAGATCTTAATGAAGTAGTTGGTGATAGGCACCTTTCTCCGTTTCTGAGAGCTGCTAGAATCCTTTCCAACTGGACGAGGTGAGCTGCGTCCATCCGAAGAAGTATAGAATTCTTTTGAGGTATCATGCTCTGTCAAAAAATCTGACTCGGACGTGGCTGGTCCAGATGGTGGCGGAGATCATAAAGATCAGTGTCATCATCGAAAAGATGGCTTGGAGACTGTGCCAGAACCGTAAGCTAGTAATGAGAATGCGCAGCAGCCATTTACGACTCACTTTGTATCGTGAACCCACTTCCCCATTTTTCGTCTCCTGGTGCACATGATCCTCCTCCTCAGAATCCACTGACGAGTCTCCACTAGCGCCTGATGAAAGCGAGCTGAGGTCTGAGCCGCTGTCAGAGTCAGAAAGTGAGCGCCGCCCTGAGTCTGAGTCTGATCTCTGGTCGCTGTCGTCAGACTCATCTGAGCCGTCCCCGCGCTTGCGTTTATTGGCTGCGCGCACTATCTTCTTCAGGCCCAGCGCAGATCCTGGCTCTGTCCTCAGATTGACCGACATGCAGTAGAAAACGCATAGGCATACCTTTCGCCCCTTTGGATGGGATCGTGATTTTTCCAGTTCCCTTTTCTTCTGGCGTCTGCTTCTTACTAGAGGCAGTTGGCTTTCGCCCTTTCCCGCCTATTCATGCGCGATATAGATTTGTTAGCATTGAATATGTGTCAGAAAGTGGAGGGCACTTGCTTTTTTCCTTTGTCCCTCATCCCTGCCTGAGCGAGGTTTTGAAGCAGACTTCAACTCTTTTGCATCTTTCTTGGGCTTGCCGTCCATCCAAACTAAAATTTGTGGCTCTCAGAGAAGAAAACGGCATTCTGAATAAAGGCGAGGTCGAAGGCAGCTTACCTTTATTCTCTAAAGACTTAACCTTGGCAGATCTGGAGCCTACAAAGCTTCGTTGAGTAACTCTCATAGCAAAAGGAAGGATGCTCACCTCTTGCCGCCTGGTGTATCTCATCTGCCGCCTGTTTCTCTTTTTCTAGTTTCCTTGCGTGGCGCTCTGCCTTTTTCTGAGCCTTGATCCTGATCGCCATCGTCTGCCCATCCTCATCCTGTTCGTCGCTCATAAGTTATTCGGGCTGGGATGAAAGGAGATGTAGATAAGGAGAAGAAGTGCAGCGACCCAATGCCCACCGCGTTGTGTGGATATGTTTTTTTTGACTGGCATTGGTCTGTTAGATTAATAACCCGATCAGGAAGACCATGCCCGAGATTGTTGTGCACACTGAGACTCCGTTCAGATTTACTAGAAAGTGTCTGCTTCCCTGCACAATTTTTGAGAAATGGCGCCTGTTATATGCGATGGATGTGACCGACCTTTCAAGAACCTTCGTGGATTCAACTCCCATCTCCGTCAAACAAAAGACAGCCTCTGCCAGGAAGTCGGCCACGCCCTCAAAGCCAAAAACCAGTCCTGTCAAATCGAAGATGAACAGCCAGTGTCAGAGCCTGACTGGGATGCAGACATGGCGCCCATACCTTTTCAAGGCGACGTGCTTGGATCTGCAGAGGACTATGAGATGGATGATTTTGGCCAGATAGATTGCCCAGTGGAACCACCTACCGACGACGACACCCTGTCCGATGGTCTGGACGAAGAGGCGGAGATGGTTGCTGAGCTCGAGAGTGGGTGGGAGCCTGTCCGACCTGAGCCAATTGTGGAAGGGGATTCAGACACTGAAGAAGAAGATTCCGAATCAGTGCAGGCGGTGCTTGAGCAGCATCAAGTACAGCGCACCGCAGAGTCAATTCTGATGGGCGAAGGCCATGGCGTAACACCCAAAGCATCCGTGAAGTATTCCGACAAATATCCGGATGCACTGGCTGGCCAGCCACTCAGTCAGCAGGAGTCGTTTGACACAAAATACCGTCGAGCTGTTGGAGGAAAGGATTGGGCGCCGTTTCACTCACAGATGGACTGGGAAATTGCTCGCTGGGCTAAGCTACGTGGCCCAGGATCTAATGCATTCTCCGAGCTGCTGGGTATTGAGGGCGTAAGTCATGAGTTTTTAAACAGACAGCCTGTGCTCACCATAATGTGTAGGTCTCCGAGAAATTAGGGCTGTCCTATAAGAATTCCAAGCAGCTCAACAGCATCATCGACGACCAGTTGCCAGGAAGACCTAAATTCAAGAGGCACGAAGTAGTCGTTCAAGGGGAATCCATGGAGTTGTTTTCCCGAGACGTGATGGAGTGTATTCAGGCGCTCTGGGGTGACGCCGACTTTGCTGAAGATTTGATATTTCAGCCTGAGCGGCACTACATGGACAACGATGAGACTATCCCCCTGTACCATGGAATGGAAACTGGGAAATGGTGGTGGAAAACCCAGGTGAGAGAGGTCCACATGCTACGAGGGGATGCGCTAAAAAGCACTTTACCTTGGCCATCTACACAGAAAAAAGTGGAACGCACTAGTGGCCAGAAAAAATGCACAATTGTTCCTGTCATTATATCTTCAGACAAGACACAGCTCACCCAGTTTCGAAATAAAAGCGCGTACCCAGTGTATCTGACTATAGGCAACCTTCCCAAACACATCCGCCGCAAGCCATCTCAACAGGGGCAGATCCTGCTAGCATATCTTCCTACCTCTCGATTGACACACATAAAGAACAAGGCCTCGCGAAGGCGCTGTGTGACGAACCTCTTCCATCGGTGCATGAAGCATATTCTGCAGCCACTTGAAGAAGCAGGCAGGAAGGGGGTCGTCCTTGTAAGCGGCAATGGGCAGGCCCGTCGGTGCTTTCCAATCTACTCCATCTTCGTGGGCGACTATCCGGAGCAGGTGTTGGTGACGCTGGTCAAGACGGGCAAGTGTCCAAGATGCGAAGCGCCAAGGGAAGGAATAGGGAGTCTGGCAAGTGTCGGAGAGAAAAGGGATGTGAGCAAGATCAAGAGAGCCTTGTGCAAGGTGAAGGATGGGCCAGCAGAGTTCAAGGAGGCCTGTGAAAGTGTTGGCATCAAACCGGTTCAAAATCCCTTTTGGCTAAACCTCCCTTACCTTAACATCTACGACTCTATCACTCCAGATATTTTGCATCAGCTATATCAGGGTGTATTCAAGCACGTTCTCTCCTGGATTTGCGAGGCTTTCGGAAAGGAAGAAATCGATGCAAGGTGTCGCCGACTACCTCCCAACCACAACATCCGGCTTTTCATGAAAGGGATCACACAGCTATCCCGAGTGACAGGCACGGAGCACGACCAGATCTCGCGGTTCATCCTTGGCCTCCTTGTGGACATACGGCTGCCAGATGGATGCTCCAGCGCCAAAGTGACACGCGCCGTGCGTGGCCTGCTTGATTTTATCTGCCTGGCCAAGTATCCCATTCATAGCGCGCAAACCCTGGATGCTATGGACGCTGCGCTAGAGGCTTTCCATGAAAATCTGGAGGTCTTTGTGGAGCTGGGCATCCGTGATAACTTTGACATTCCAAAAATTCATTTTGCAGGTCACTACAGAGAGCTTATTGAGCAGTTTGGAACCGCGGACAACTACAACACCGAATCCACCGAGCGCCTCCATATCGAATTTGCCAAAGATGCGTATGCAGCCAGCAATCGGAAGGACGAATACCCCCAGATGACTCTGTGGCTGGAAAGACAGGAGAAAATTCTTTACCACATGAAGTATGTCGGCAGAACCAACCATGATTTGGATCAGCCCATCATTGTGAAGCCCGCACCTGCCCTTATTCCCCGCCGCTTCCAGCACCTACCCAAGAATCCTACAGTTGCCGCAGTAACGCTTCTCGATCTCGAAACAAAGTACAGCGCGCGCCAGTTCCAGAGCGCATTGTGCAGGTTTGTAGCGCAGTATCAAAACCCACAGCGCACCGCTCTGCAAGTTGCGGAGACGGCACATACTGTTCACATTCCCTTTTCACGAGTCCCCGTCTTCCACCGACTCAAGTTTTGCAGCCAAGACCCCTATGCATTGGACGCGCTGAGTCTCCACACCGTTGACTCAATCCATGCAGAACCGGCCAGGAAGGATAAGTACGGCAATGCTGTCCCTGGCCGATTCGACACTGGACTGGTGAATGTAAAGAATGGAGGGTCGGCTGGAATACAGGGTAAGCATAGACGCCGGATCTAGCGGACTTCACACAACTAACCACGCCCGCAGGATTCTGTGCCGGTCGCATCAGGTGCATTTTTTCACTGCCCAGGGAAGGCATCGATAGGTGGTTCCCGGGTGGTTTTGCGCATGCACACTTGGCTTACATTGAGTGGTACACCCCGTTTTCGCATTCAGCTTTTGATTCAAACAGCAAGATGTACAGAGTTTCTCCACTTATGTCAAACGGCACACAAAAAGCGAGCGTCGTCCCCATATCCCTCATCACACAGTCCATACACCTTTTACCAAAATTTGGCCCTGTGGCGCCTCATGCATGGAAATCTAGCACAGTGCTTGACGACGTCAGTATTTTTTATGTTAATCCATTCTCAGATAGATATCAGTACGCTACAATTTTTTAGTACACTACAATGTTATAGACCGAAATTTCCGTCGCTTTTCAAATCCCAGAGATGCGGAAGGCCACCGTGCGGGAACGGTCGACTGAAACGATTGAAAGAGGGATGGGCGCGCGGCGACGGTGGGCGGTGGCGAAGAGCAGCGCAGGCTTAGCCGTCGTAGCTTCTTGCGGAGGCACCGGAACCAGTCGCCGTTGAGCGCGACACGAAGGGCGGCTGGTTCGAGGTCTGGATGCTGACGTCGACGACGTTGCAGAGGAAGCGACGTCGAGGCACTCGAGGACGCACTCGAACTCGGAGTCCTCAAGCAATGCACACCACTTCCGGAGACCGTCGTCCTTCGCGATGAAGGAGCTCCTGCATTGCTTGAGACTCGCGGAGGGCGAGCCAAAAAGAAAGCCTGAGATCTTGGGGCCGAGGAAGGCGTGGGGGCGCCGGCATCAAAAGCGTCGGCGTGGCGGCGGTTGCTACAGCACAGCGCTGGCATGGCCCACGACGCTGTGGGCGATGGCCTCGATGGAAAGCCGTCGCTGGCAGACCCTCGAATGTCTTCGCTGGCGCTCGCGCCTGTGATGAACGAGTCGGACGACTGCGGCGCCATACCCTGAAAGCGACGAATTCGTGATGAGGAAGGAGTAGCGGGCTGGCGGAATTGGTGAGCTCAGCGCAACGAGCCTCAAGAAAAGCCAACTCACCCTTGCAGCTGCCACTGCCGTGCAGGAATTCGAACAAAACGCCGCGCCGCCGCCAATGGTCATCTTCGATCGGAGATGGGACGGGTATGCGACGGCTGGAGAGTGGGACGGGGAATGCGATGTTCACACTCGGTCCTGGGGAATAGAGCTGAATGTCGCATTCAAACGGATCAGCCAAGAATACTTACCTTGGAATACGGACGTCCTTCGTCTTCGACAAAAGCTTTCGTGCGCTGGCGAATGTCCTACTCGGCGAGCGCGCGGTGGGTGGTGGCGAAGACGTCGTCAGACCACTTCTGGAGGTCGTCGCCCTTGGCGATGGAGGCAGAGGCGGAGCGGATGGTCGGAGGAGCCATCCCGATCCCCATCGTCCCTACAACTGCAGCAACGAGCGCGACACGTCATACGGGCGAGCGAGGGAGAGTCGGTTGTCGGTCGAACGCCGGGCCATCGCTCGATGCTGTGGGCGGATTCAGGTGGCTACAGTTCGAGCGCTGTCGGCACTGCTCGAACAGTAGCGGGACGACGGCAGTGCGGGCAACCCCGCAGCGACGTGTGCGGCGTTCTTCGGTGATCTTCCTGGATGCAGGCGGTGTAGACCTCGATGCCGTCCGTGGGGGCGGCGAAGTGAAGGGCGATCATCTCATGGTGGAGAAGGTGGTTGCCGGGTGCGAGAGTGGAAGCTCGACGAAGACCATATTGCACGCCCTAAATCAGATCACGGTCACGTATACCACGTGACTGATCAGGCCATGCACACGCGCCCACGGAATGCAATCAACAGGCTCAAGTCCTTTTAAGCCACCTGCTTGCGCTGCAAAACGACACCGTTTTCAGTCGCCGGCAGCTGCTCTGCGAGTGCAGATTGGACGGACGCATCACTTCCGCTTACCCGCGCACCTCTCTCTGGGACCACCCCGTCACACCCCCCCTTTCTTTGTCGCTGCTTGAGATATGGCAGACGGTTCATTTTCGGCCCTCCGCGTTGGCTCATTCGACCTCGGGCACTCCCTCGAGTTCTTCCTCGAAGTTTCGGCTGGCGCGGGATGCGTTCTTCTCGAAGGCGAAGACGACATAACCGCATTTGATCGCAAGCACCTCGTTCAGCAATCACTTGACCCGAACAACCGCGTTGCAGCGTCACCAACCAGGAGCGGCACCAGCAATTCAGCTGCGCGCCTCGTGGGATCGAAAATGGACGAAGGCCGTGCTATTAAGAAACAGCGCACTCACGTTGTGCTGGGTGTGATTCCGGATGGCGATGGCTGGGTGTAAGTAACATCTACGCCACTGCTCTTTTCTGACCGCTCAACTGCTCACAGCGAAGTCTTTGAGGCAGACGCCCCGTCGACAAAACCTGCGGCCATGAGCACGCAGCCCGCTCCGCGCGAACAACGGGGACGCAAACCCCAGAAGGTGCATGGCCTACTTCTGCCAGGGGCCCATCGCCACCGCCGCGGCCGCGGCGGAGTCGACCGTCCCAAAGGAAAGTGGTATCAGCTGGCGAACGGAGATCCCTACCTCGCAAGGCTGCAGAGGCTGCTCTACCGCAGCCTGACCCGGAGCGATGTCTTTCAAAATGTTATCTTCAACATGGTCTCCGACGCATCGCCTGCATCCACAGGCTGGCAAGGCTTTCCAATGGCCGATAACAAAATGGATCTACTACGTTCCTTTTACAACAAGGACGAAGTGAGGAGCATCGTCCGATTTTTCCTACCTATTTATTACCTTGGGTAAGTTTGCTTCAACTACACTCAACAGCAAGCAACTAACTCAGCCGTAACCTAGCAAATCGACTATGCTGTTAGATAAGGAGGGCCGCTGCTTTGCATTCCGCACGGCGCAGATACCCTTCCTTCAGAGCGGGCAGGAGCTTTTCCACGCAGCCACGCTGCTCCTCCTGGCGGCGGAGCTGGTGTCGCAGCGAGCTGTTGAGAAGCATAGGCTGGGGCTTCGGGGCGGGCATTTCCCCTGCATAATAGGCCACCACCGGCAGTACACCAAGGTCAGTTCACCTCTCATTGCCTGGTTCACTTATTCACACACGCACCTGTAGAAATCGGAGCTTACCGAGTGGCACCGGAGCAACATGGACAGGGTCAACGCCTTTATGAAGACGGAGATCATTGAGCATGCGACGTAAGGCAGCCGCTGTTTTGAGAGTTTGTCATTTTGCACTGCTGATGCAAAATCTTAGCCGATACGTATCTCGCACTGTTGAGATCATCTTCCCCGGCGTGGCAGAGAGGATGAGAGCGTCGGCCAAGTGGCAGTACGGCCGCTGGCGCATCAGGCCAATGTTTGGACTTTTTTATAACCTATGCGTCAACGGCATCTTTCCCCACCAGTCGAGGATCCACTGCGAGCCCCACCTCGATTTCAAGAATGTTGTCGGCGTGTGCGCTCTTCTAGTTTACCAGGACCCAAGTAAGCCCAAGGGTGCATCCCCTATGCCTACACGCTCTAACCTGATCATAGGAACCCCTTTCAACCACCGCCTTCGCTCTTGGGTAGTGCTGTGGGAGGCTGGAGTGGCGATTGAGCTCCCTCCCTGGGTCATCCTAATCTATCCCTCCTCGCTCCTCCACCACTTCAACGTCGACGCCTTGGGTGAGCTGTTTATTTTTGTTCAAAATAACTTGAAGCGCCCGCTTACGACTCCCATGACAGACTTCCAATTCGTAATGGTAGATGGAACTGAGCGGCCCACCCCGGAAAACTCAACCCCTATTGTCGATGTTGATGGGCGCGGGCGCGGGACATTTGTATATTTCAACCAAAGCTCAATGTACCAGTCCGCTGAGACGGACAGCGATACCTTGGCCGACGCCAAACGCGCGCACAAGAAGACGACAGTCAGCTATCCAGACTCCATCAAGACGGCTCTTGAAAACTACAGCTACGTATACAACACTGCAAGTTCACCCCCTCATGTTCCCATGTAGATAACTTTTGAATGCATGCCGTTGATTGAAGATTCATCTAAACCGCTTTCGCAGTGTTGTCTGAGTGTCAGCCGGCAGGAGCATTGGGGGTAAAGTGATCGATCAGGGATGCCTGACTAAGCTCAACAATTTGTGAATACTTTCGCTCTTTCTCTTTTTCTTCTGCGTCCACCGCATTCCTCTGATTTGAGCTAGTCTCATGAAATTAGCGCGCAAACCGAAGAAGTCTCAGAACCAAGGCCCGCAGCGTCAAAGCACCCGCCTTCAAAAGGAACGAGCGAAACGCAAAAAAATGATCAAAGCCGGTCACAATCCAACTCATGTGCAGTTGGAAATAAGGGGAGCGAGGCGCTCAGGAATAATGGATGAGGAGCAGGAAAGTAAGTTTTAAATTTCCATTAGCAATAGAACTACTTTGAACAGACGCAATTTTTTAGGAGCTCTTGAAGCATCAATGATGGAGGAAATCTCTGACTCTGACCCTGAGGAAGGCCTCCTTTCCATTCCCACCGCCAAGGATCGAGAGACTCAGACGCCACAGGTGCTTAGGGACTTCCGAGAGATGTTTGAGGGGACCCAGCCATCTTTCATGCAGGACACCCAGATGGGGGATGACGAGGGCGAGGAAGATGGCTACATGTCGACTGCTAGCAGCGGCGTACACATCAGGTCGGAGGACAGTGGCAGCGATGAGTCGGGAGCTCATGGGGATACAGACCTTGGGGACTCGGACAGTGAGTCGAATACTTATACCACCGTGCATTCGGAATCTTACCTGAGGAGCCTTAGAAGAAAACCTGGACCCAATGGAGGCATCCACTCGCCCCACCACGCCTGCTCAATCCCCGAGCCCTCCGATCTACCTTCCAAACTCTCCTTTGAAACCAGCCAAGCGGGGCCGCCTTCGCCACATTGATTCTCAAGGTGGAATATCCCGTTCGGAGACCGACTCGGACAACTTTACCGACGTCTGCAAGCACCCGGATGCTTCCAAAATCTCTGAGGCTTTTGCGATTCTGGAGGAGGAGCACGGGTGGCACAAGCGCACCAAAGAGCAGATGCTCAGGGCGCGCAGGAACTTTGACCGCGAAACTCGCCGCGTTGCGCATCTGGAAAAGAAGCTGGATGAGCAGGAAGCGCAGCTGGAGGCGAAGGATAAGGAGATTGAGCAGCTGAGAAAAGAGTTTGCGGAGCTGGTGTCCTTTATGGACAAGTACCGAGCAAAGTCAGTAGCAAACTAGACGTACAAGTTCTTCTTGCTTTAGCTTTAGAAAAATTCATTTGTCATGATAAGCTGGCATCTGGTTAGAAAGATACTGAGGTTATCATATCATGGTGGGATTAGCCAGGACAGTTCTGATCCTATATTTATTTCCTTTAGATCAGCTCATAACAAGCAAAAATAAGCGCCCATAAGCTTGGTGTCTACATATGCAAACAAATACATGCTGATACTACGCTGATGCAAACTTATCGAAAAAAAAGGTTTTTCCTGATGTTGTGATGAAAAGTTTGTGGGTATGGTGTGGAATTTGGCACAGCCCTGAAATGAGGGCGTCTACAACACGCCTTTGGGCGTTGTGTTCCTTTCGACATTCGTCTAGTCCGTCCACAACGACAACTTTGGGTCGGAGAGGTCCAGATGACGATCTGGAGACCGCAATAAGCGGTGCGACAATGAGGCGATCAACCTGTTCTTGCAGAGACAGATCGAATACCAGTGGGTCCTCTCGAATGGCCGCGGAAATGTGTGGTTTGGTAGCAGGGTCGGTCTGAGAGAGCTGGTGCGCAAGGGTTGCAACGAAATCCGTCTCTGCGCCTCTGCCCTCGCTACCACTCGTTCGAGAGAAGAAAAACGATGCGGCAAGCTGCCCCCGAGCGTGCAGCTTCTGTGCGACTGTCTGAGCAATCGCCGACTTTCCCGAGCCAGCAGGGCCATACAGCCAGGTTACGAGGTTGTTCAAGTCGTTTACAAGTTCGTCTGCCCATCCGAGAAGATCCTCCTGAAGGGCTATCCGGGTCTCCTCGTGGCAAGTTGGGGCGTCGAAACGCTCGCCGGAGTTGTGCATGGCCCCTTTCACCACACGAGCGACAAGTAGTCGTATACCTTGGCCAGAGTAACTTAGTAAAGGAGTGCATGCCGCTGTTACCTGGTACGGAAGGTAGCTTGGTACACGGTACTGAACATACCTTCATCCAATCCCCCAGAACCGTTGTAGTACGTATTTTCATTGTACACGAAGCGAACTGATCCGCTTATATGGGTATTAATCGCGTTTGGGAACATTTCGATGGATGGTTGCAAAAAGATTCCCCGTCTTCAGTTAATGCTAGAGAGGAGTTGTGAGAGGGCAAGAAGAGCATCGATTTGCAATTGCATTCGTCTCATTGACTTACCTTGATCTTGAGGCCCTGCCAACACTGTGCATAATATTAGCCACACATGGGCAACACCGCCTCAGTACTGCCTCCCTCGTTGGTCACAGACACCAAGGTCTTTGAGCTTCAATATTCAACATTGTACAGATATTACTTAACCTGCAAATTTTAAATAATAACGACTAGTAATCAACAACAACAGGAACTATAACCAAAAACTCGTGCCCCTCAAGCAGCTCGCCCAAGCACCATCGCCCGCTTGCCATGAACTCATGCAATGCCTCCAGTGGCTCGGCATGATCGACGTAGAATTGGGTGAATGCTGAGGAAATGGCCCCAGAAGCACAGTCATTTTCGAACAATGAGCCGCGCAAGGGGACGTTTTCCGGCTTGAGGTAGTTAATGGGTGTGTCTTTGAGGATCTTGGCCGCATTCAATGCGATGAACTGTATGTCGATGTTTTCGAGGCGGACATCTGTTCATCAATTATGAGCAAAGAGGTTTATCAATATAATGACCTTCGGCACGAGAATGAACGAGAAGAATAACTCACGCGAATATTTTGCGAGCACGTTTACAGAGGCAGGGTGCGAAGAGGCTAGCCCTATGGCGGTGATATCGCGGAACAGTTCATGCAGTTTGAAAGCCTGCAGCAGCTGGGTCGCGATGTAGCGCCTGCGCACAGACTGGTCCACTACCAGCTGCGTTATCCACGCAACTTTTCCTGTTGGAGTGTTAGTAAGTATCGGGACAAAGCGAATCAATCGGATGCCTCACCTCCGTCGTACGACCAGACAGTCGCAAACGCATGTCCGACGAGTTTGTCGTCGATCTTGCATGTCGCCAAGACCGTCTGGTCGGGGACAGACAGCGATTGTTCTCTGAGCCTGGCAGCAGACATCTTGACGCGTTTCCCTAAGATAAACAAGAAGGACGTAAGAACAAGCTAGATCTTCAACCAACCGGCAGTACCAGGAGAGAATCCGCTTTTGCCCCAGATTCCGTAGTTGGAACTGAACAGGGCAGCACAAGCGTTCAGAAGCTCGTCGGAGACATGGGTTCCGGTAGTCGCTGAGAATTCAGACCGGTTTGCCATGATCTTCACGGTGGTGTGTGTACGTTCACAAGTTCGAGTCGCCATTCGCATGAGTCATGGACGCATATTTGGCAAACCGAAGTCGGAGTTTCAAGGCTCTGCGTCCAGGCAAGTTCGGTCACGGTGGCTTTGCGGTGGCTCGACCTTTTGGGTCTTGGTTGTGGCCCTCGCTGGGCAGGTCGTGCGGAATATGCTGACGGATTTCGGCACTGTCTCACAGCGACAGAACTTGGGACCAGAGCCTTTGGAGTGGTAGCGATTCGCAGAGGGTAAACAAAAACAAACCGAAGGGCGCGTTGGTATTGAGAAACTCTTCCGAGGTGTACGACGCGTCTCTTGGTAAAGATGACGATGAAGGACTAGATGATCTTCTGTAGCGGTATCGACAAGCAAGAAATGGCTTTGTTCATGGCCGCATGCAAGAAAAGAAGTCGATAGAGTGCCTACAAGACGTCATCAACCGGGCTGTCGAACGCCTGGGTTATCCAAATCGATTGCTGCGACCGACAAGGGTGTCAACAGTGTTGGCTTGTTCGCCTAAAGAAGCTCCGTGCCTGCCACGTTATTAAAAGGGAAATAACGCTCTACTTTCATCTGGGCGCATAGAAAGACGTTCCTCTACAAACAGCAGTCATTGGGTAGATAATCAAGAAGGCTTCCCAAGGATATTGGAAGGGTTCTTTTTTGAGTTCTCCTTCGACCCGCACCAGCGCCATAAGCTCTGTAAGGGTTTGCCTTTGCCATCGTTGGTTGCAGTCGTGTTCCCTTTGAACCCTTTCCTAGCCGGTGCGAGAGCGCTAATAAATATCGCTGAGACGCGACCTGGAACATAGTGAGACCACACAACGTTTCCTGGTGGCTTTGGGCGTCTATAGACGCGGTGTACTTGCAGAAGATATAACGATGATAATGTGCGGGGTCAAGGGAGAAGGTGTGTTAGCGAGAGAGAGTGAATGACGTGTGTGTAGAGATGTATGTTGCTATCATTGATGAGTTTGTTTGTTGCCCACTTACCAGGCCCCTGGGTTCCCTTGTTACCTTCATTCCTTCATGGCCATTCCGTCTTACCGCATGCCCTACGACCCGCTGAGCACGAATGCGCCATTCAACGGGGGCGGCAGCGCTCTCCACCACGGTGACCACCTCCACGAGCCCCTGCCGTCGAGCCTGGGCAAGTTTCCCCACGTCCGAGCGCAGCTGTCGCATATTGCGCGGCAGTACAAGCCCCTGGAGAACTACGACAGCGACTTCGAGGGGGATGAGCTGAGCAAGGTACCGAGCGGGCTGGTGAACAAGGTTGTCGCTCTGCTTTCCGACGAGCGCGAGGATGAGCTCAAGACGCTGCTCAAAGCGACGTATTCGATGGACGATGAGAGTGTGAGTGCGATTCTCTGGAAGATGTGCGGTTAACTGAGAGTAGGGCGCAGGTTGAGCAGAATGTGCTGGACCTGATGCATCAGCATCGCGACGACGTAGCAGGCGTGCCGTTCCTCTTCCTAACTCCGACGCGCCGCCCAATTTCGCGGCCGTCGTCTCGTGCATCGGCCAGGCTCAGACCAGACACACCCACTTCCGCCCCAGCTTCGCCGCTGGTCAACATCTTCCGCCGGCCACACACGCCCGCGACGTCGCCCCTCGCACCGATGCCCGCAGACTACTCCCCGAGCTCGTCGCCCGTCCTCTCCTACGCCCAGCAAACCCAGTTCACGGCGTCCCTCCCCGCCTCACCGCTTTCCTCGCCCCGACTTCTCAACGCAAAGGCCAGTGAGTTCCGCCCCATCCCCCGCCCTCTTTCCGCAGCGGCGACCACGGGCAGTCTTCTCCGTGCAGATACACCATCGCCGGACCTCTGGGCACACAACTCAAGCTCACCGCGCGCGCCGAGCAACCTCGCCATTGCCGCGCCGCTTATTCCAGACCAGGCGTCGCCAGGCCGCAGCTTCACGCCGTCGTCCAGCCTGCGGACCTCGCACCGCCCAAAGGACGAAGACGACGAGGACGATCCGTTCGATCCCTTCGCGAACCCCATCCCGTCCTTCCACTCGATCACCATCTCAGACTTTGACACTACCTACGACAGCCACCCATGGCCCCCGCCGTCCAGTCTGGACCAGGACTACTTTGGCAACGCCTATGGGGCGTCCGAGTTCATGGGAGCCGAGCCAGAGAGCGACGAAGCGTCAGCAGCGCTTACCGATGGCATGATGCCGTTTGACGTGCTTAGCTCAGTCTTTGGGTCGACACTTGCACCCTCCGAGCTTGAGGAGGCGCTCGCGGCGAATGGTTTTGATTTCGATCGGGCAATGTCATGGCTCATCGATCGAGCGTTGCCTGCCGCGCCTTCTCAGACCCCGCAGAGCAGAGTCCAGCACAACATGGGCGCACGCGTTACCCTTGTTTCCCGTGGTGACGGCGGGAGAGGTAGGTGTCCCCACTCGCAGTGTAATTTAATTGCTTATATAAGGTGATATCGATGGACGCGCAGGTCCTGCACCGAGGTATGCCAACAACGGACGTCCCGGGACTGGTGGGAACCGTGTATGCAGGTACTTTGTGGCTGGCGAATGTCTGCGGGCAGACTGTCGATTCAGGTGTGTTTCTCTCCTTGTCAGGCTATTACAGTAACCCTTATACTTCTATCAGCCATGATTTAGAGCGTGCTCTGTGCAGGTTCTGGCTGCGTGGCACCTGTGCGAAGCAGGAGGCCTGCGAATTCTTGCATCATCTCCCGAAGGATGTGGACATTAACAGCCTCAACGCCGTTCTATCCAAGGTGAACATCCCACCCGGCACCGGCCCGCTCGCGCAACACATGCCGCACAGCCCGCCGCCCGACGAGTTCCCTGCGCTGGGCTACGAAAATCAGGCAAACGGCGGTCGCGGTGGCCGCAAATTTGTTCCGTACAACCAAGACCCAGGGCGCACGCGGTTCGCTGCCGCGGTCAAGAAACCCGCACCCGCGCAGCAGCAGACAGAGGAGAAAGGGAGCGCGAACCCAAACAACAATGTAAATGCGAGTACCCGCCGGGAAGTTATGGGCATCGCAGCAGCTGATATAAACATCCACCACCAGAGCGCAATCATCGCCCCGCGGCCCTCGCCACGGCTCAAGCTCCGGCAGCCGCTGCTCCTCCCGACGCTGCCGACCGGCGCGGCCGTGAACCAGATGTACATGTCCTACCGCCAGCGCGCGCTGCAGCTCGGCGCCGCGCGCAACGCGTGCCTGGCCCGTGCGGCGGACGCGTGGCGAAGGGGCGACGGCGCGGCGGCGAAGCGCTTCAGCCGGGAGGGCCACGAGATGAACGCGAAGATGGCGAGCGAGATGGCGGAGGCGGCTGCGGGCCTTGTGCGTGCGCGCGCGGGGATGGCGGAGCAGGCGGTGCGCTCGAGGGAGGCGACGTGGTCGAGCGACCCCGGCGATCGGGGCACGAGGGGCAAGAGCTGTGGGGATGGGCTGGGTGTGTATTTGGGTATTGCGAATCCGGGGACTGGGGGTGCGTCGACGAGTGCGGAGGAGCGCACGGAGGCGATGTTGGATTTGCATGGGCTCCATGCGAACGAGGCGACGGAGGTGCTGGAGAAGTTTTTGCTTGCTGTATGTTTCCTCTCTTTACCTTTGCGAGAAAGAGACTTATCTGGGTGTGACAGCTCGAACGCGAACACTTCTACGGACTCGGTTAGTTGTTTCGACTTTGTTCACTTCCTATATCCTTTCTCATCACTTATATCATATAGCATACGCCGTTGTGGGAGAAGAGAAGCACACGGGGACGCAGGATGTTGCTCGTGGTGCTTCGCAGGCGCGTTTGGCCACCGGCGTCCGAGAGTGGCTTCACCGCTGGGGATACCCTTGGAGTGAGCGTGACGGTATCATCTGCATCGACCCGCTCACGCACTCTTCCGACTGAAGTGTAAAAGTGGGTGTTCTCAATCTTTGTTTTCCCGTACTTTTCGCATCTCATATCTTTGTTTTCTCCGTTCTTGCAGAACAAAACAAAACAAAATGTATTACTCGAAAGACAAACCAAAAAGCCAACGGATTGTACGTAACGGCCTCAATGTGAACTGTGAACCATATCTTCTTGGATCTGGGTGTATACTGTACATACATGTTTTAATAATTTTATGACCCCCTACTTTCCACTCCAGTGTACATGTGTGTGTGCGATCCAGCGGACATGGACTCGACGGAGAAGCTATCCACAGTACCCACAGGAACAAGCATATCCTGGCTGCAACCACGCGTCATGCCTCAACTGTTCGATAGTTGGTCTATCCTCTGGGTCTAGAGCTAGACACCGTTCAATGAATCGGGCAGCTTCCTGCCTGTCCTCGGGCGTTAGGCTAGGTATGTTCGCGAGCCGGCTGGAAATCGAATCCTCTGGGATTTCCTCCACGAAGAACCCTTGAGACACGCAAAAACACGCGGAAATAAAGACCCTGAGTTGGAGAAAAAAGTAGTGGATGAGGAGTACATACCGTTGTCGGCGAAGAAGCACTGGCGCACACCGTCTGGCGATCTGAGCGCCATCTCGCGCTTGATGACGTCTTTGGTCATGGCCTGAAGCCAGGCTAGCTGGTCGCCCTCATCCTCGGTTTTTTCTGGCGGGACAAGCGGTTCCCCCGATATGAGTTCAAAGGCCTGAATTATTTAGTGTAAGTTGCCTCATGTCCGGTGGACGAAGGTAACGCTAACACGTACAGCACAACCCAACATCCAGATATCCACCTTTGTATCGAACGAGGTTTCGATGATCACCTCGGGTGGGCGCAGTCCGACATCAACGCCAGACCAAGTTGGATGGGCCCCTGCTTTTATTATGTGTGCTGGAAGGCGATCCAGGCGACCGAAATAAGAAATAGAAGAATGTAGAGACAAGATATCACCTACTATGCCCGACGTTATGCAGTTCAATAGAGCTGTGCGCAAGCACTTCTTTCTTCTCATTCCACTGATAGCCGTGAGGCAATGAATGCGAACGAACAATGGGGTATTCCACCCCATCGACGACCACTTTGTTCTCGACCGTACACGGAGGCAGCTTGGCGAGCCCGGATTTGATTTCATCGTCGTTTCGACCAGCAAAGAAGAGCATGTTGTCCGGGGTAACAGCTGTAAAATGCCGCACCAATTCAACACGATAGAGGCTGATTGCGAAAAGCAGGACATACCACCATGGATGACCGAACGGCGGTGTAGGGAGGCAAGCGGTTGTATCATCGATCCGATGGCCTTTTGCACGACGTGGATGGGGAGGGTCTTGCTCGGTGATGACAACCGCAGGGCCCCAACAGAGGCGCCCATTACCGCAAGCCCAATGCATAAATGTTCACCGTGCGTGCTGTTGGTTGTGAAGTGGCACTGGAGGGCAGGAAGCTCGTCCAGATCTTCACGCTGGGTAAATTTGAGCGCTTCCAACTCTTTACTCCCTTGTGGTGACGCATGTACAGTCAGGATCTTCAGAGCAATGTAGCGAGCATTTCTGATACCGAAAGGTACAGTAAGATGCAACTGGTGTTCAGTCTAATTCACTGGTAAGAAGAGTCTGTTGCCCTACTTGATATCCTTCACCAACCACACGGACGAACGGGGTCCGAAGCCTAATTTATGCACGACCTCGTATCTGTCTTCGTCCAATTTGAGGCCTGGAAAGGCCGGGAAGTAGCCACATCCATCGGATGAAGCGGCGCTCAGCGGTTCTTCTGGAAACAAGGACATTTGTGTAAAGCGGAGAGGTGGGACAGGAGCTAACAATGATGAAACTCATCGCAGTTGGGTGACAGGAACCCATTTATAATGGGGACAGGAGGAGCACAAAGTATCACGATTGTGATGGGATCTCGGGCGCTGGCGATCATGACAAGAATGAAACAACAGTCCTCCTCTCTGATCCAATCTGTTCGGGAAATGGGAAACAGCGATTGGGCGCTTTGGTTGACACACCAATCAATTGTATAAGCGTCGGCTATCATCCGATGGTGTTGTGGACGCGATGAGGCCCACGTCTTGTCTCGCAAACTCTATGGATCTATGGATAGAAGCTCAGGTGATCACCCGCCACTATCTATGTAGCGCTCTTTAAGTCTCCTTCATGGAAGGAGGGGCGGGTATATCCGGATGCATCTTCCCCCAGCGCTGTGCTTTGAATTAAAACGTAATGCGTTGACAGGCGCAAATGGTATATAAAACCCTGCGCGTGGACTAATCACCTCATTGAGCTGGTCTCTCTCATCCACGCACTCAAACACCCCAGACGCGCAGGTCGCTCACATTTTTGTCAAGTCATGCATATCTCAAAAGGCCTGGTCCTCCTCATATCGGCTACGTTAACAACCGTCTTTTCTGCGCCCATCATTCCCCGTGATTACACCTCAATGTAAGTTTAACTCTCTCTCTCAAAAGACGATGAGAATATTCACTTGCTCTTCATGATATAGCGCCGAGCATACCTCTCATAACACTGCCCATCGTGTCAATGAAGGGACCTTGGTCTCGGAGCACGTTCATCATGTCGACAACAAGCCGGTTCCGCACGCATTCGTGGACATCTACCCTCGCGCACCTGACCCATCGCGCGGAGCAACCAAAGTTGCGAAAGCAGCTGCCAAGGCCGCGCGTGTAGAAAAGGCTGCAGCGAAGGGAAAGGTGGCTCCCAAGCGACCTTCCAATCCAAAACGGCCTGACAATGCAAAAATTACCTTTGGAGATGCGGCCAGGGCCAAGCTGGACGAGCTGGGTATCCATGGAAAGGATCGTAAAAAGGTTAAGGAATATCACAAAAATATTGTGAAGCAAGATATGGCAAAACACGGTGCCGCCTCAGCTAGGGTTTTGTGAGTAGTCATCGCTCAAATTTCTGCATAAATTGACGCTAATATGCCCCTCCCTGACTGCTAGCCATCTTGCTCATACTGGCGGAACTGACCCGAATGAGCGCAACCATCTCACAGTAGGGTACTTCAAGCCTCCTGTCGGCGGGAAGCCAGGGGAGCAAATCAAGAGTCCATGGGCACAGAAATACGAGCACGATAATCCAGGAAAAACTACCAAAGGTTTATTCCATGTTTATCCCGAAGACCAGAAGCACAAGACACCAGTACCTCCAGCTTGGTCGCATGCGACTGCAGCATCGGATGCTAGAAAGCACGCAGAGGCAGCAGCGGCCGCAGCCCATGCCGAGGCTGAGCATAAGGCAAAGCAGGAGCGCGTATCTCAAGAAAAAGCGGCTGGTCAGTCTCTGTCTCAAGCAGATAAAATCGCTCAGCGCCAGGCGGCAAAGGCAGCGAAGGCAGCGAGGAAAACGGGAGGTACATCTTAGGTGAACCCCACAGGAGGTCGTTAGCAGGTGTCATACTTAGTCTTCAACTTAGTAGTTACTTCACAAAGGATCGGCTCCGCAGCCTAGTTTCTTGACAAGCTTGACAAGTTTTCACTTCCATTTGAGCCCGAGAATGAGGGGCTCTAACATCGATCCAATGGCCTCCTGAGCGGCATGAACCGGGAGGATATTTCTCGGCGATGACAGCCACAGGGCTTCAACGGAGGTGCCCATTACCTCGAGCCCGTCGCACAAGTGCTCACCGTGAGCGCTGCTGGTCGTGAAATGGCACTGCCGCTACCAAGCCGCTACTTCATTCAGTGATTCACTTTAGAATCTATCGGAATCATAAGATTGTGCAGGCCCATTTTTTAAAAACCCAGTTTCTTCTACCGCCAGAGGGCCACTCCGCGACCATTCAGTCCGGGCGAGCGATTGGCCAGCGAGAGCCAGGTGGACTCTGCCATCTGGAGTGAGGGCCAGGGCCACTGGCCCTGGAACGCGATCATGTGATCTTGTGATCCACCCTTGACTCAATTTAAGCGACGTGCTATTTAAAGGATCTTAACTCTTAACCAGAACCATCTCTCATCGACGACAATCATATCCACTCATTGTACCATGTCAGACGAAGCAGCCGAACTAGCTATACCCTGGTCGAAGCCAGTGTTTATAACTCCTCAGGGGCAAAGCTTTACACCGCAGACTCTGGGGTCAGATCCCGTTCATCTCATGCTCATTCGAGTACTAACATTTGAGTTGTCTTGTATCTAGAGTTGACGCGACTCCTCATGGACTCAAGGAACAAGCGGAAGACAGGCCCACTGATGAGATTCGCGCGGCGATTGGCAGGGAAATGAACAAAGAAACCCTACTATGCCCGATCGACAAGTTTCTCGAGCACTATGGCCCTACTCCTGACATCAATTCCAAGGACGTCATGAAATGCAAAAAGCATTTGGTTAAATCGGGTCTTCTCGAACAAATTACCGAGAATAAGTTCCGATGGCGCGATTTCAAGTACGACCCCAGTCAGTATCGGGACAATACCGAGCAACGAGTCTTCGAGGACCTCAAACCTATCGTCGACGAGATCAATAAGTACGCCAAAGCTCAAGGAAAAAGAGGCAACATGTACAACTTCGAAATGGTCCCGCACAAGTACTTGGAAGCAGAAATCGCGGGGACCAACCACAAGATGGATGGCTGCATGGTCGACCCCGAATACAAGACCGGCAAGTTGCCTGTCCGCTTCATCATCCTACCGCATGAGTACAAGAAAAGGAGGCACCCAGACGATCAGAGGATAGTAAGTGCGCGTCTACCTTTGTACCGCAATATGATGCTTACACTCAGCTCCTAGGTACGCTTACAAGCTGTTGGTGATTGTCAGCATATCCTGTGCGAAGATCCTCGTAGGATGTCCATTTTCGCTGTGTGTATCCTCTTCGGCCTGGCGGAATATTTTGCTCACGAACAACTTCCACAGATAACCATCGAAGATATTCAAATGAGTGTCTGGTATTTTTCGCGTTCCCATTCCATGAAAGCGATTTCATTCGACTGGGTCGATACGGTTAGTTAATTGCTAATCTTAATATTTCAACCGGGTGTTCTAATCCAGATTATAGGATATTGATACGTTCATTCACGTCATTCTTTCATTTGCCTACGCCAGCCCTGAACAACTTGGTGTTGACCCTACTGTTCACTTGGCTCCTCGAGATCTGAACGCGAAGCCTGGCACCGACGCTTCCGCTCAGCATTACATTTACCAGTGTCCGATTGCGGAAGATCCAAATGCGGAGGGGCGCAGTAGGCGCAGCGCGCCCAAGTTCAAATATTTTAAGACGGTTCACATCATCAAAGAAATGCGTCCGTACAATATATCTGGGCGACATACACGCATCTGGAAGGTGGTCGAGGTCAAGGGTCCCAATACCAACGAGACTGTTACGGGAGAGTACCTTGTCCTCAAAGACGTTTGGTTGGATGTTTCTCGGCCTACCGAAGCGGAAAACATGGACAGTATTTTCAAAGCGATCGAAGAGCTTATCGAGAACTCGAAAGCCGCTTGGGGCGACGACTGGAAGGACCGCTTGGTTACCGAGGACAAGCGTTTCGCGGAGCTTGACGACTCGACGAAGCAGCAACTCCAACACTTTTTAACAGACCAGAACTATAAATCGCTCTTCCTAACCAAACTCTACGCCTGGAATGGCGCCACGTCGAAGAAGCTCCTGCCTAACTTCGCTTTCAACAGTGCTCGAGGGGTGAAAATCTTTCCGGATATCACCGAGGTTAAGTACGCGATTCCAAGTCACTCCGCACGCACCAATTACAGTCAGGGCCCGGTCGTAGCTGGGACTGGCCACGTTGCACGCCGTCAGTACGCACCTAAACAACAGTCGCGTTTTGTGTACAAGGAAGTATGTCAGGATCTGGACACCGTCGGTACTTTGGGCAACTTGATGGATCTGATCAATCAAGCATTGCACGGTATGAATTCTAGTATCCGCACCTCACATTACTACTAACATACCTATTAGCCCTTCGAATTCTCTTCTGCGCCAAGTGGGTCCATAGGGATATCTCCAGCAATAATCTTCTAGCCTTTGACGGCAATGGCACATGGAAGATTAAATTGTCAGACCTTGAGTTCTCCGAAACGTTGACTCACACCGAATACCGATCCGATCCCAGAACTGTAAGTTCAAATTTCAAGATTCATTCAAAACCCTCTGATATCGTCTCAGGGAACTCCTTATTTTATGCCCATCGAAATCATGACGCGCAATTATCTACTCGATTATCTATTAGCGCCGACCAAGGCCAAACCGGCTAGCACCTTGGCCTCACAGCTCAAGTTGAAAGAAGGGACTTCCGAATACGAGCGCATGAAGGCCTTCAAAAGAATTGGTGATCATGAAAGCCTCCCTCCTGACGCTAATCTCGATGCCATTCCGGAGCCTAATAGCACCGTTCGTTACAACTTCCAGCACGACCTTGAATCGATTTGGTGGATTGTCCTCTACTTCATCACGGCGCGTGTCCCCCACCAACCATCCCGAGACATGGCGCAGGATATCTTCCAATCGAGTCTGATGGCGTCGCCACGGCGTACTGCCTGCTTCTTCACAGCTTTCGACAGAAGTGGCCTAGCACAACAACTTCATCCCGACCTCAAAGATACATTTTCTGTCTTCATCGAAACTCTGCGCGGCGCCATGTTCGAGGAATATCAGATCCGAGGGGTTTTTGGCCAACTTCAACTTCCCCACGCATATGCCGGTATTCATGCAACGTTTGCAAACGAGTTTGCAGAGTTACTTGCGAACAACGAAAACGACTGGAAGCAGATTCCTATTTTGCCCTCTTCCGCACTCAGCTCTACTGGAGCCGTGGAAACTATTGCCGGGACCAAGCGTGGACGCGACGAAGGCGACATTGAAGACGAGGACTCCGCAAACAAGAAGCACAGACAGGAGAGAAATTAAAACTCGCCTTACTCTGCATACGTTGCTTCATCCATGATTCATCTGTACTCTATTGGATATCCCTGAACACCATCTGCTTAACGTCACTTACTCATACACGGTAGTTGGTGTCATGACATGTACATTATCTACGGTTCAATTTTCATGTATCATTTATGACACTCGAGAGACGCAAGCGCGAATAAGAGACTCCGTTCCAGATAGTTATAATATAAATTACCAAGGCCATATTTTCTAACTGATACGTGTAAGTGCTTAGTCCATGACTGGCTTCCCTTCAATCTGTATCGTCAACTCCTCCAGCCCTGAAATCTTCTGCCTCAGAGTAGCATCCACCCTCTCCACCACACGATCGGCTTTGGTATATGTGACTGCGCGAGCGGAATGTGGTCCAGTCGGGTCATGGGACGATGCGGAGAATTCAAGCTGGATATGAATGGATCCAATCAGAGTGGATGAATCCTTCGGCCAAAATCGAGCTGAAGAGTAAGAAGCGAGCCCTTCAATATTGTTGAGCTAGTTTTTAAGAACAAAGTTAGGATCTACTGAAGAATCGTCACGTAATTGACACCACATACCTCTGCGAGAGCTCGCTCAATGTCAGCGCTTCGGTCAGCAACATCAAGAGCTAGGACCTTTCCGGTGTCCATCACTAGAGGAACAACACTAGCTGCAATGAGGATGGCAATGAACAAGGATGCGATGGGGTCAAATCCTGTCCAGCCATAGAACTGAATAAGGAGCGTCGAGATTATAACTCCTACAGAGCCAAGGGTATCCTGCAACAATCGATGAGCATGAAAAGTGAGTTTTGCGTAGGAAAACAACATAGGGTGATTACATACCGCCATAACGTGGAGGAAGACACCGCGCATATTGTGACTATGTCCTTCCTGAGGCGGCGCATGCTGGACCGGTTGGTGGACATTGGGCCGCTGAGGCTTCGACTCATGGTGCTTGGTATAGTGGTCATCGTGACCAAAGGTATAATGCGGAGTGAGTGGTGTATTGAGCGGGGGAGAGGTGGGCGCCAAAGATGAAGGGAATGCCACTTTGGGCGCTAAGTCGATGGATATTGAAGGTCCGCGAGAGTGCCTTTTCATCGGATGACTGTGTCCCGCGGGCCTTTCAGAGATACTACTCGTCGAAGACGACCGTTCGTGGCTCATTGGTTGAGGAGGGACTACGGTGGAACTGGAGTGGCTATGAGAGGTAGCAGGCTCATGATCGTGGCTGTGGGCGTGGTCATGGCTATGTCCATGGTCCTCATGGCTGTGATGGTCATCATGATCATGGCTCGACCCAGGCTCGTGTACGTGATCATGCGAATGACCATGAGAGTGAGAGTGCTCATCGTGGTCATTACACTCCGTCGAGACGTGATTAGAGGCGGAATGAGAGTGCGAGTGCGACGGAGAGACGACGACAGGCGGAGGTGAATGCGAATGCGAGTGTGAGTCTGAATGAGGTGCAGCAGAGTGAGAATGACTATGGTCATGGGTGGAGTGCACCGGCGACGCAATGGCGCCATGAGAATGCCCCGAGTGATCGTTGGAGTGCGATGCATGCGAATGACCATGCGAATGAGAGTGGCCCTACAAACGATGCTCAAGATACATTCTTATAGGGTGGTGAGGGCGAGACTTACGTGGTGATGATGCCCTCCCATCGCAAACATTCCAAAGAGGTTCACTCCGAGTCCCAAAGAGCTCACGAGCAACAGTTGATTAGTGTTCATCTCCGGAGGTTCCAAACTGCGTTTATCAGTCAGAAAAGTGTACATCTACGCCTCAAAGAAACGAAGCAACTTACATCCGTTGGATGGCTTCGAACATGATGAAGATAGAAATTAATATCAGGAAGATCCCATTAGCGAATCCAGAAAGAGTTTCAATGCGACTGTATCTAGAGAAAAGGTTCAGCCAGGGACTGGTTAGGAACTGATAAATCGCCTACCCGTATGTAAACCTCTCATTAGGATCCCAAGTTGCCATGACTGATGCAAAGAGGCCGACGCCGATAGCCATACAGTCAAACGCCATGTGAATAGCTATCGGTAACCGCGTTAGAAAAATACAAGCGAATATGGCCGGGTGGGGCGTCTCACCATCCGAAATTAGTCCTAAGCTATTCGTCCAAATACCATATAACATTTGAACCATCATATAAGATAAGTTCAACATCAAAAAGTAGAAGATCTTTCTAGATTCCGGATTCGAAAGAATGGTTTTGAGGTATGATCGCATAAGTCTGGAGGTTGGTGTCCGCGATATGGGTGTAATGATTTCGATGTTTTCTGGATACATGCCTAGATGACAACCCTCTGTTATAGAGAACCGGAAACCGAGATTTTAAGAGTGGCGACTCACCAATGTATAACAGAGAAGCGACCAAAATATCCGTCCACCTGGGCGCCTCTCTGAAAATGAGTATGCCAAATGCGTAGGAAAATCCGAACAGAGCAGGGAAAGAAACACCGAAGTGTTGAGGCTTCACGCCCATTTGGGCAACGGATTGCTTGTTGAGAGGCGTGGAGAAAAGGAATGCGTATGCAATGAATGGGATGCATGCAAGCGAAACCAAAGGCAGGACGGGGGTGGGCGGGAATTGAAGCTATAGAAAAGAGCTGAGCAGCGCGCACAATGCGAAATTTGCGAACTTACGACCAATGTCCTGAACACGTAGAAAGGAAGGGCAAAGATTGTTGCTCCGAGTATCGTGGCGGCATTGCAAAAGGTAGCACCGAGGGAAGGCGTCATGATACTCATGGTATGTTCAAGTGCGGTCGACGAGAGAGCATGAAGTGCTAAGGCAGCATAGCCGGGTGCATAGTGCCAAAACACTGGCAGCGACAAACCGGTGTCGGCGAGTACAGCAATGACAAAGGCTAATAGAACCGCGCCAGTCCTCCTAGCCTAAATGACTCTGAGTCGCCTTGCGAGGTACTGGCAGAGTAAGTACTCACCGAAGAGAGCGATCCTACCCAGTACGTCGAGAAATGTGCTAGCAGGATGACTCTATGATCAATTAGCGCCGACCTTCGCTCAACTGTTTCGGTGCGCTTACCGCGGTGCGGGAAGCCGATACATGGCGGTGAACAGACATCCGTACTGGACAAACTGAAGCAAGGAGGCCATCCCAAGAACAGACCACTGTCGATCTTGAATGAACATTTCTCTGTTGCCCAGAGGTTATCACAACATACCTCGATATTCCCCCGTTTCGCCACCTGCCCCACAAAGCCACCCCATATTAGAACTCCCAACGCCCCGCACGCCAGCACCCTCATGAGCACCCATAGAATGCCCACGTCCAAATTCAACAGCCACTCCCTCGACGCATGCGTGGCGAAGACGAACAGCACATTTGACAGCAGAATCCGGACAAGTAGTCTGTTCGGTATCCTATTTGTATGCCAGTTAGCTGTAACGTGTCCGCTTGCGGGGGAATAAGACTTACGATGCGGCCAGCACCCTCGATGGGTTCAAGCTGATCTTGGTGCGTGTTCGAGCATCCGGGACAGGCATGCTACTCTCAAGCCAGTGAAGGGGAAGGATGAAAGACGAATGAACACTCAAGCTTCAAGTTGTTACTTGATCAAGTAACGGTTACCGGTCCTAATAAGGAAGGAGCCGAGGCAAGTACAGGTTGGTCAGGACCTCGATCAAACCTCCACTCAGCAGGAGTGAGAACCACCTCATCCACTATCTGCACCTCTTCTGGCTACCAATCTCTTGTTCAAACAAGCCTTAAATATGGTTCTACACGATATCGACTTATTCCTTGAGCAATATGCACCTTGCCGTGTCGGCGCTGACAGCATCAGGGCATGCATGGAGAACTTGTGCGGGCAGGATGAACCTTTACTGGCAACATCTGATCGCGGGGTATCCTACTGGCTTGCTCAGAAATGCATTCAGAAGGCTCTTGAAAAAAGAAACGAGGAAGTCATGCCCTTGCAGAAAATTATCGATTCCATTCTCGAGCAGCGCAACTCTGTTCTTGAAATGTGGGCTGCCCACAACTCTATCTTGTGCAATCGCCCTGAAGGCTGCATTCAAACCTCAACCCTTTTTGGCTGGAGTTGCCAGACGGATGCCATGGTCCCAATTCGTGGGCGAGCCGAGGACGTAAGATCTTTTATTGATGTGTTCACGGTGCAAGTCTAATACTTGTCAAGGATGATCATGACATTCTAGTGGACTGTTGCCGTATTATGAACGAAGATCCGAGGAGGATGTGGATATATGGCGTATGTCTCTCTTAATCTGTTTCTATGTCTCTCTGTTGATCATCATGTTGTAGTTGACTTACGATCACAATGGCATCTCCGCATTCTACATGTCCCGTAGCCACTCAGTCGGTACGCACGCTTTTGACTTAAAAAAGGTATGAAGTCGGCTGAACTGCATGAACTACTCCGTTGTGTCGTCCCTAAGCTCTGTCCTTAGAACCCCGCGCATTTGGTCGAACTTATCCTATCGTTTGCCTTTGCCACGCCCGTACAACTTGGCATTGATCCATTGGTCCGCCAGTACATTAGCCTCGAGGATCAGACATCGCCTTCGTATGTTTACGAGATCCCAAGCTCAGCTGCTGGTGTTCCCTCCGTGTTCTACAGGACAGTAAGATGCCTTTACCAGGAGCGGCGCACACGCGTGGAAGGTCGCGCTACACGAATCTGGGAAGTTACTCAAGTGGACTCTGCAGATGGACTGAATGAGGTCGTTCCCGAGCGAAGGGCAATTCTGAAGGACATTTGGCTGGATACGAACGTTCCTACTGAGGCCGAAAACCTACAGGCTATCTTCGATGCTGTCGAAGACTTCATTGAAGTAGGTTTGAAATCACAAATCGCAACGCAACTCCAACAAGACCCTGGTTTCGACTGCAACCCTGCCGCGATGCAGCGCCTCCTAGGGTGCTTTATTGATACGGATGAACGTTTAAAGCATTTTGATGATGCTATTAAAAAACGCCTTCGTGACCATCTCACCGACAAAAAGTATAGATCGCTCTTTGTCACACATACTCATGCATGGCAAGGTCGGTTATCTCACCAGGGGGGTGTTGACTCGCAACGTACTCGTCCCATCGCGAACGATGCGAAGGACGACACCGCGGAGTCGGTAAGGCCTACAAAGCGACAATCGCGCTTCGTCTACGAGGAGGTGTGCGCTGATCTGCGTACTGTCGGCACACTGGGCAACCTCATGGATGTTATTGACCAAGCTCTTGATGGTATGAGCTCGTTTTGGGCGCTGGAGTTGAACTAATATATGCTTCTAAGCTCTCCGGATCCTCTATTGCGCGGGTTGGGTCCATAGGGACATCTCAAAAGGGAATATTCTCATCGCTGAAGAGGAGGCGGGAAAGTGGAAATTAAAGTTGTCCGATTTTGAGTTGTCTCAACAGTCCGGTAACGGGGATGGCTGCATTGTAAGCAAAGATTGATTGGATTGCGGAAAGCACACTAAGGATACAATTTAGGGAACGCCGTACTTCATGCCTCATGAGGTGTTGAATGCGGAATACCTATTGAACGGCCATCGTGATTGTACTGAACACAAGAGTCTCGCTGTTAGTCTCAAGCTTCCTGTGGGATCCCCGGAGTACGAGCGCCTCAAAGACATCAACAAAGACTTCTGCGAACGAATAGAAACGCTCCCAGGGGACAGCACACAATTCATCCCAGAGTATAAAGCACCTGTCCTCTACAACTTCCAACATGATCTAGAGTCACTCTGGTGGGTTCTGCACTATTGCATCACTACATGGGTCGACCACCAGCCATCCCAAGATTACGCTCGGGAGGTTTTCCTGAGATCACTACATCCATCGACAAGGCGCAATCTGGCTTTCAGGCACAACTTCAAGTCCAGAGGTGGGCGCTTCCTCCAACCCAAAATCAAGCCATTGTTCGCGGACTTCATGGAAAGCTTACGCGCTGCAATGTATGAAGAGTACGTCGCAAGGGAAGCATTCGGACAGCTCAGCATGTCCGCCTCCTATTCTTATATCCATAATTTCTTTGCGAGGCAATTTCAAGAGCTGCTACCGCATGGAGACGATGGCTGGAAAGATGTTCCAATTGTCTCCTCTTCTTAAACCATACTCCTTTGTGCCGAGACGGAGGATGAACACGGGAGGGGGCAGCGCGCACTCTAACAAGACACTCCGCTACGCTCGCAGTTAATTGACCCTTAATGCGTTTTTAGATGGAGATTACACTGAAACCCAAGAAGGACCTCATAAACTATATGTTGACTACTTGTGGTGGCAAGGTTTAGAAATCATAGCTTCATACGAGCTCAAGCACCTCGCTTTCATGCGCGTCCAAGTATCGATGTATTCGCGAATCGCCGCCAGGGAACCCACCCGGGCACTGTTTTCAGACATTGTCAGTCAACCAGACAGTTGCTCATGCAACTCATACAATTACAGAAACCGAGCGACAATGTTGCACCAACTGCATGCCCACGCGGCCTTTAAGTATTCTTGAGGACAAATCTGGGACACACCTGGCAAGTTGAAGCAAAGTTGAAGGTTGTCGATGCTTGTCTACGAGTCACAAAAATCTCCGCATTCACCTGCCCTAGACTGCTTGAACCAATACAGCCACTGTGATCTGTTGATGCGAACCTAGAATTGGATGCTTCTCGAGTCCCAACTAGAAACCGAATAGAAATATCCTCTAGCTTTTACGATTTCTAGCACCCACCTCGTGACCCGACAAAATGTACTCAATGTGGACAAGCGGCGCCTGGCGGATGTAGCTCCTGCGCCAATCACCTTCCATTTGCCAGTGAGGCTCGATATGAGCTACAAAACAGCCTTAATCGGGACCCGCGCCCCTCAAGGAAGCTTCAGTATGCCGTTTTCGCGCAATCACTTGAGGCGTAGCGCGCTGCTATGCTTCTGCATCTTTCCACACTGATTCGAAATCCTCGAGCTCTTGTTCTTGGTACATACGATTGTGAATGATGAGTGGCTGGAGGATTGAATAGTTTCTCAGGACTTTCAATGTTCTGACTGCGATCATATCAACTTTCAGGCAGCTTTCAAGTCGCCAACTTCAATGCATTCTTCCGCTTTTGAACTTGACGCTTCCTTACTGGATGCATCACTGCAGATCATTGCGCAACAATTGAGGACCCCTTACAATGGAAGTGTTCCGACGTGCAGAATGTACCACATCCATGAGTCACGAACAGTGGCCGCGGCGTCGACTGACCAAACTTTCTTAGCGCCGACATTGCTTCCAAACTTCTGCATGGTGATTGTGATTGTGACCGTGTCCGACAACCATGTTCTTGTCCTTACTCGGTTCGCTGAATCGGGTCCACAACACCTACGCTCAGAGCTTATCTGCCAGTGATGATTGGGGCTGAGCTAGCCGACGCTGAGTGCGTCAATTCCTCCCTTCACTGTATCGTGATGCAGCGTCAGATTCTACATACCAGGATTCCACGGATGTACGTAGGCGACGAAGGAAACCAAATCATTGCCAAAGATCTGGTGCTCGCTCCAGTTCATATTCCGAGACCAACAACCGTGACCGCCCCTACTGAAAAAACTATAAAATTGGGTCCAAAGTCTGGTTTTCTATCATCACTCAGTCCCTCGAGTAACATCTAAGCAGCTCAGCGAAAATGCAATTCACCACCAGCTTCGTCTCTCTCCTCGCTGTGGTCAGCGCCGTCGCCGCCGTTCCCTGGGGCTCCGCCAACGTACGTTGCACGGCGCAACTGTTCGAAGAAACCTTGCTATGATGCTGATTATGATCTTCTACTCTATCCAGACCGAGGCTTCTCTCGCTCCCGTTCCCGTTACCTCGCTCAAGTGCGACGGTGACAGCTACAAGTGCACTGCCGGCCTTGTATGTGTCTCCGAAAGACCAGTCCACATCGTCAATACTGAACAACCTATCTTTTCTACAGGACTTTGGTGATGGCCGCTGGGTCGCTCAATGGTCGACCTCTGTGTTCCACACTGGTCTCTTCGGTGCTGAGAAGGCTCACATGGTACGCACCTACCTTCCACCAGATACAGTTGGTCATAAGTAATCGTCATGATTCAGAGCGAATTGGCCATGGCACCTGTCCCAGTCACCTCCCTCAAGTGCGACGGCGACAGCTACAAGTGCACCGCCAACCTTGTAAGTAATGTACGAGACATTTTGAGACCTTGTTCTGACCAATCTGCGCTGTGAATAGGACTTTGGCGATGGCCGCTGGGTCGCGCAGTGGCCGACCGCTGTTTTCCACACCGCCGCATTCGTAAGCATCTGTATTCGCGTTTTCCCGATATTTCCATTTATGGAAACCAAACTTCCTATTTAGGGTCGCAAGGTTGATCATGGTATTGAGACCACCGCCCCCGTCCCCGTCAAGACCCTTAAGTGCGACGGTGACTCGTACAAGTGCACTGCTAACCTCGTAAGTATAATATAGCTCCCTTGTGACCGTCTGTGCTGAACCAGTTGTTCATTCTATCAGGACTTCGGTGATGGCCGCTGGGTTGCCCAGTGGAGCACTGCTGTGTTCCACACCTCTGGATTCCTCGGCCAGGACTGACTCTCTAGCGTCATGTCAAGCGTTCTTCTCAATATTGGAGGGCCTTTTAACTGGCTTGCTGAGCGTGGTGCTTGACATGACACCATATAATGTTTTATCAACTACTCAAGTCCAATTACATCGAAGTGGTACCAAGAGGGACTGTAGTACCATGTAAACTTTGTAAACCATATCGTCCCAAGACACTGTATCATCTCTTGAGAATTCTGTCTGCCCGATTTTTTCATCCAAGTTGTGCATTCAATTTGCAAATCTAACAAACTCGAGCATGCCGCCCCGGACTGTCCTTCGAAGTTGAATTTTCTCTCAGGTATCGACATCTAATTCTACCTCACAAGATGTCCTCCGCATCGGATCTATTTGAAGGTGATGTGAATTAGGACTAGGGTCATCCCGGCAGTTGACACATGATACTCACTCGCAGCATAGGTGCATCGCATCTACATTGGCATGCAGACCATGTCTCCGAGTCATGCAGTCCATAGTAAATTTTATTAATTCGGCTGCAGCATGTAGCATCCTGTACCCTTCATGCAGGGTAAATAAATTATAACTAAGATCTCGGCTATGACACCACCTCCATCCGTCACCACTCGACATCTCTGAATAAGCGCCCATCGTCCAACTTTTTGCTTTCATCGTCAATCCCAATAACGCTTCTCCGTCGCTCGATACCTTCTCGTCCATCCATCCTCCCTGAGTTTCTGTCTATACTGCGTACCGCATCGTGCCACACATCTCCTGGATTGCGCTCATTGGACTTCAGGCCCTTGAGCGGCATGAACACGCGGACTATAACATCCCTTTTGGAGTGATTCCCACGGGCGCCGCACGCTCACATGCGTATTTGGGGAGGAAGCATAATGCGATGTGCGGAGTTGCAGTTGATTCGATGTCACGGACAATATTTTGACAGGCAGAAGGGGAGGGGAACGTACTTATGAACGACGTCCGTGCCTCGCTTTCCTCCTCCTCCTCCTCCTCCTCCTCCATACTTACCATCCACCGCTTCCCAATTTCCTCCATATTCGCTTCAAGGCCCCCAAAGATCAGCCAATGCAAGGATCCTCTCTATTTATTTTGCACTACATGTCTCATCGCGTCTTAGTGCCGTCTCTGAAGGACTACGATAAGTCGGAAGATTCGGTTTCGGAGAACTTTCCCGAGATCCCAGCCCACCATCGCATATCGTATCACACGGAAGAGCCACAGCCATGCAAAGGGACGGTGGCATGCGCATATATGGACTCGAAGAACCTCCCCAACTTGTGTTGGTGTTCGAGAGGGGTGCTTTATAGTAATCGACCAAAGTCCCTCTAACGTTTTTGGGTAAGACAACATGCAAATCAATAGACAAACGACCGAGGCATCATTGGCATTTTCGACAAAATGCATAGTGTTCTGGAAAGTTCTGCATATTAGATTCCAGAAAACCGGCGAAAAAAATTCTTCCGCAGATGTTATGGGGGGGTGATCAAAGAATCTTTGTCGGTGTTCATTGAGGAGGTTCCAGATGCTTCATAGGCGAAGTTACGGGTCGAAGGTGGGTTTGATTGTCAATTGTACCATTGATTTTGCCTCCTGAGAAGGGTACAAGGCCATATAGTTTTGACTTCTGGTGGCAGCGTCGCCTTGCAATGGCCACGAACGTACATTAGTCGAAGGCAGATCAATTGTTCAGACACTGTAGTGAAAGGCTGAGCAGTGAGTGTATGTAATCTTACGCTGAAACCAGTGAAGGTATGGGCACTTGAGGTCGGCGCAGGTCAAGTTCTTGTAGGTGTGCTGTTGTGGTGGAGCGAAATCTGCGGGAAGAGCAGAGGTTAGGTGTAAGCTTCATTCAGGTTCCTGTAAGTTTGACTCAAATTTGAACGTGAGCGTGAGAATGTCTGCCAACAGGTGCTGGCCAGTACGCGGTTCAACGCGTCTTGTGTGTTCAACATCAACCCTAATTCTCATCCTGCACTCCAACGAGTTTCTCCAAATTCTTATCATCCTTTAGTCGATTCCACGGTGGCCAAAGAACATTCTATGCAATTGCATGATATCACACCATTCCTTGAACATTATGCGCCTTGCCATGTCGACACCAAATTAGTCAACGAATGCCTTGAGAACATGTGCAGCCAAGATGAGCCTGTCATTGAAATGCACGGGCAGGGGGTCTACCGCTGGCTCTTCTCAAAGTGCAGCTCGAGAGACAGAGTCATGCCTATTGGGTGCAAGAACGACATGGCTGCCGGGCTCCTGCAGAAAACCATCGGCTTCATTCAGCGGAACTTTGCCATCCCATCCTGCTTGGAAAACAGGTCAAATGAACAGGGAACCGTGGACGTTACTCTCACCGAAGGATTTCCTATCGAACCATCGTCAATGTTTGGCTGGACCTCTCAGACAGATGCCATTGTGCCTATTCTAGGGGAAGCTGGCGGTGTAAGAACTTTCACCAGTAGCCTTGCATCTGAGGTCTCATGCCAGTTTACGCCCTCTTAGGATGACCACCATCGATTTCTTGCGATCTGTCGGCATATAATGGACGATGATCCCCGACGGAAGTGGATATACGGGGTACGTGCATCTCAACTACTTTATAAGCCCTTTGCATAATCCTTTATTCGTAGTTGACATATAAGGATAATATCATGTCCGCATGGTACTTCTCCCGTGCTCATGCGATCGGTACGCATCCTTTTGACTATTATGAGGTACTTCACTATATGGGCTGCTTCGACATATCCTGGCTGATTGCTTCTCCTATCAGAACCCAGCGCGCTTAGTCGAACTTATCCTCTCCTTTACTTCTGCCACCTCCTCGCAACTTGGGATTGATCCTCTGGTCCGGAAATGTCCATGCTACACAGATGGGCTATCCCCGTCGTATATTTACGAGATTCCAAACGCGGTTGCTGGGCTTCCCTCCGTGTTCTTCAAGACCGTTAGATGTCTGTATCAAGAGCGCCGCTCATCCGTGCAGGGTCGAGGCACTCGCGTCTGGGAAGTCATTCAAGTGCGTTCCGCGGACGGGTTGGAAGAGGTCAACCCAGAACAACATGCGGTTCTAAAGGACGTATGGTTAGATGCGGACGCCGATACTGAGGTTGAAACTATGGACACCATCTTCAAGGCCGTCGATGATTTCGTCGAGGCTGGTTTGAAAGGACGAATCGAGGAAGAACTGAAGAAAAACTCCAACTTTGACTGTGACCCCATCGCAATGCAACGTTTACTGGCAGAATTCATTGACATGGACGAACGGTTTACGGACTTTGATGACACGATCAAAAGACGGCTTCTAGAACACCTTACCGACAAAAACTACAGATCGTTTTTCCTTACACCACTCTACGCATGGCAGGGTCAAACATCGCAACGGGGTGGCCCTAACTCCCGCTTCCAGGTCCCTGATCCACCCAGATCCGTTGAAGCCCCGCGGTCAGTCTCAAAACGACAAATCCGGTGTGTCTTTAGGGAAGTGTGCGCAGATCTTCGCGCTGTCGGTTCATTGGGAAACTTGATGGAGATTATTAACCAAGCCCTCGATGGTACAACTTTGCTTATCTGTGAACCATAACCACTCTAACACCCGCCTTGTAGCTCTCCGAATACTTTACTGCGTAGGTTGGGTCCACAGAGATGTCTCGAAAGGCAACCTCCTCGTCGTTAAGGACGCATCAGGGAGATGGAAACTAAAGATGTCTGACTTTGAATTATCCAGACGGTCCGGCGATGGGAATGGATGTATTGTAAGGCCTAAACAAACTGATTACTGTCCACACACTGAGCTTTTTGTAGGGAACACCCTATTTCATGCCATACGAAGTGTTGAAAGCGCGACACCTGTTGCATAAGCACCGTGAATGCGATGTGGAGGATAGCCTTGCCGTTCACTTCAACCTTCTTGTGGGGTCTCCGGAGTACAACCGCCTCAAAGACATCAACAAGAATTTTTGCCGCCGGATTGCAGCGCTTCCTGTAATTACGACCGGGCACATCCCCGACTACGATGCCCCTGTTTGCTACAACTTCCAACATGACCTCGAGTCGCTTTGGTGGCTTGTGCATTACTGTATCACGAAATGGGTTGACCATCAGCCCTCGCATGATTACGCCGAGTTCATTTTCCAGAAGACCTTCACTCTGTCGGCTGAGCGCAATGATTGTTTTTTCGACAACTTCAAGTCGCTAGGCGGACGTTCCCTCCACCCTAAAATCAAGGTACCATTCAGCGATTTCATGGAGAAGTTACGCGTCGCCATGCATGAAGAATATGTGGCGAGGGAAGCATTTGGACAGCTCCACATGCCCAAATCATATTCCTATATCCATAATTTCTTTGCGAAACAGCTTCGGGAGCTCCTGCTGCACCACAACGATGACTGGAAGGCAATCTCAATTACCTTTTGCACTGGGCTGCCGAAAGTTGAATCCCAATCTCCCCTTGCTGCCACAAAGCAGGTTCAGGCGAAGGCTGCGGTGCGCGCTCGTCACAAGAAACCCAAACTTGCTCGCAAATAAGTGTTCGTGGGGATCTGTGTCACGAGGGCTCCAGAGGAGGTATGGCGCCTAGCTTCTTAACTTATCTACTCACTGTCTACTTTACATATTATATAACACATAAAATATGTTCCCTGGAGAAGCTACGTGGTCATGGTTCCAACGCTACTGCGTTGATTTCGGAGCGCTGCTTATTCACCAACTGTTGATTGCTTGAAGCAGACTCGGAGAGTGATTCACCGGCGTGGCGGTTTAGTGGCGGTGCAATCACACGTCTCTCTTGATCAGTTTCGTTCGCAGAAGGTTGACAGAAGCTACCGTATAAATTTGTTTAATCGACAAGATACTTATGTAGAAGCAAGATGAGGTACGGTATAGATCGAAATTGGACATTGGCTTTTTGTAAAAGGTCAGGAAGTCTGTAAGCTTTATAAAGAAAAGTGGTGGAATCACGGAGGGCCATTACTTGCAGACGATGCTTCACACCAGCACTCCTTCAGGGACTTTGGTCGCGTTTGATATCGGTTCGAGGAGGATATTCCGCTCAGCGGGAAATAGGCACGTCTTTCCAGCCACTGTTGTTATGCTGCAATAACTCTGTGACCTGTTTCGCAAAAAGTCCGTGGATGTAGGAATATGATTCGGGTATGGTGAGCTGGCCAAATGCCTCCCTCGCCACATACTCCTCATACAGTGCAGCGCGTAGCTTTTCCATGAGATCTTTGAATGGCTCCTTGAGTCTGGGATGGAGGGAGCGTCCGCCTGAAGACCTGAAGTTGTCGATGAAACATTCACTGCGCTCAGACGACGGAGTCAGAGTCTTCTGAAAGATAAACTCGGCGTAATCTTCGGATGGCTGGTGCCCAACGCATTTAGTGATGTAGAAAAGGACAAGCCACCAAAGCGATTCGAGGTCATGTTGGAAGTTGTAGCGAACAGCTGCGTCGTGGTTAGGGATGTACCCCGTGAAATTAGCAGGTAGTGCGCCAACCCGCCGGCAAAAATCCCTGTTGATGTCTTTGAGGAGCTCGTAGCTCTGAGATCCCACAGGAAGGTTGAAGTGAACGGCAAGGCTGTCCTCTACATCGCAGTCACGATGCTTATTCAAGAGGTGTTGCGCTTTCAACATTTCGTATGGCATATATGTTGGAATATTAAATTGCTTACGAACGACTTCATTCCCTTATTGTTATATTTACATTCTTATTTACCCACGATCCCCATTTATTCATCTTAGGTACTGTACTGAGTCTTGTAGGTACATAACGAGCCCCCATGTATGTATGTACCTTACGCGTTTACCCTCCCCACAATCGTATCGCGCCCGCGTTTTTTCCTGCTCGTCGCGGCCTTCCAGGACTTAATTCAACAATATAATATGGCGTTCCCTAGTGAGATATAACCATCAGGACGAGATGAACGAGGTATATTTGTTCGAGTGCTTACGGTGCGAGGGTCAGTGCGAGATTGACCATATCCTAGTTTTTCGGAGAATTCGAGATCGGATAACTTGACCTTCCATTCCCCGTCCTCGGTGTACGTCAGAATATTTCCTTCTGATATGTCGCGGTGCACCCATCCGGCACAGAACAGAATGCGCAGAGCTGAGATATACATATATGATTAGTCATCGGACAATGATATAGAGCCATGTAACATCATACCGTCTAGAGCCTGGTTAATGACGTGCATGAAATTTCCCATGGTCTTCACGTCAGCCAGCTCAAGGCAAACTTCCTCATAGACAAATCGTGATTGCTGCCTGGGTGCGTATCGACGAAATGCCTTCGGGTCTTTGACAGTTCGAGCCTTTCCTTCTAGTGGTCCTGATGGATTGCTCTGGGTTCGAGTTTCCGTCCATGTTTTCGTGGGGGCTCGATTCGCTTTGGGCTCTTCGCCAACACGCTTCACCTCGGCGAAGATGTCGACACCCTTGCGACTAAATTTGGCAGATGTCGAAACCTCCTTTGACACCCTGCCTTTCCATGCATGTATCTTGGTGAGGAAGAGCGACTTGTATTTGTCGTCGGTCAGAAGATCCTGCAGACGGTCCTTCGTACCTTGGTCGAACTCGGTAAAACACTCATCGTTCTGCATGAAGTGGACCATCCAACCGTCGCCTCCAGCTTCCTTCGCGAGAGCGAGCCGTTTCTCAACATCTTCAAAGATCTTGACCATGTTCTCCGCTTCGGTAGGCTTGTCGGCCTCGAGCCAGACGTCCTTGAGAATGACATGCTTGCCATTCTCCACTGGATCCTCGTCGTCGAAGGATTTGACCTCCGTGACAACCCAAATCCGGGTGGTGCGACCGGAAATGCAATAGGGGCGCATTTGGTTGATTTCATGAACAGTCTTAAAGTACTTGAACGTCTGGGTCTTGAGCCTATCCGCTGCAGCTGCTTGACGGGTGCGCCGACCTTGAGTGTCATCGTTGCTCGATATAGCTTCTTGAACCGGTAGTTCGTAGATGTACTGCTGACCCTCCTTGTCTTCGGGATCAGGAGGGGAGGCCTTCTTCACATGAGGGTCCACGCCGAGGTCCGCGGGTTTGGCGAAGGCAAACGATAAATAAATTTCAATGAATCTGTCGATTCCCTATTTCCGAATCAACGACTATGCCATATAGTTAATAGTCAACCAAGCAAACATACCTTCCCAGTAAGCCAGTTAAAAGCGAGTGCTTTCACAGAATGGGAACGCGAAAGGTACCACAGAGAGAAAAACGCGTCCTCGATGGTCACCTACGGGAAGGATACATGAGTCAGTTGCTCACGGGAGAAGTAGCGATGATTCCTTACACCGAACATGAACATGCGACGAGGGTCATCACACATGATATGTTGACAATCACCGACAATTTGCTGGCGGACCTGTGAATATAAAGTCAGCGGCGACGTTCGAGTTCGTAAAGTGAAACATACTTCTATTTGGTCGGTAGCGTCCCTCTCCACTTTAAATTCGTGGGGTGCTATGCCAGTACTGACATCGAGCTTGCCAGGGGTCTGTGCTTCGACGATACACGCATCCATCTTGTGGTTGGTGCCACCAATGGCAGCCTTGAGGTACCTGTATGGGACCAGTTCGAACTTGTACTCGTTTTCTCGGCGTGCTCCAGCGTACGAATAGATCTTCTCGACAATCTCCAACATGTGGGCGAAGATCTTAGGCTCCGTTCTCTCCGTGTTATTGGGGTCCATATCGGATGCCATCTCGCTCGGATTCTTCTGGTATTTCGCCCATCGATAGTCTCCGCCAGACCTTTTGAGGATGCCTGTCTTTATCAAAGCCGCTTTGCAGTCCTTCACGTCGTTTGGCTTAACCTTGTAGGGCCCGTAGTGCGCGAGGAATTTGTCGATAGAGCAAAGGAGTGTTTCACTATTCATGGCCTTCGCGACGCGTGCACGAATCTCGTTGGTCAGCTCGTCATCCGCATCCTGTGGTGCTCTACGGGGGGTCCCCCGGACGCTATGCCAGATCACTGTCAGCGTCAGATTGGAGACAGGAACGCGCGGGCGCTTACTTGGGCAACTGGGAAGGTTTGAATGTTTGCCCCGTAGGGGTCTTCGGCTCGAGGGGGATGATTGTCATCGTTCCTGGAGCCAAAGGTCGTAGTAAGACTTTAAATCGTGAGTGTGGTCTATGAGGGTAGTTGGGGAATAATAGATGGTGGTGGTTGCGAGTTAGTGCTCTTTAAATAGCATCTCGCTTATTCGCGAGTGGCACACAACATGCCGAACCAAGCCGATCATGTGACCGTGTTTCGGGCCATCAGAGGCCTCAGTGCCACAGCTGGGCCACTCCGCCATTCAAACGATTGTAAGAGATCCAAGTTATGCCAAAAAGAGACCCACGTTGTTTCAAAACTTAAGATTCACAAATTAGCAAGGCCAATTTTCTTGAAGGTGCAACCTTCTGCGCTTATTTCGGCCTCGAATCTACTTGGTGGCTCGTATTATACCTTATCACTGTCTGCGTCCACGATCAGAAATCGAAGTCTTGGGAACACATTTTTCAGAAACCCTTGACTCCATCGTGGCAGCGTACAGCTTGGCCTGAGAAAAAAAAAGGTAACGGCCAGGCACTTCCTCCATCCCAATCTTACCAAGCCATTTGGAGACTTCATGGAGAAGCTGCGCACCGCAATGTACACAGAGTACATTAGGAGGGCCATTTTTGGCAAGCTCCAACGACCGGGATCATACTCTGATATCCATAACGTTTTCGTGACAGAATTCAAGGCGCTCCCGGGGTACAAAGACAGTCGCACGACAGTAGTTGAAAAACGTTCTCCTTGCAGGATTTTCTGCCCCAATCATAAGAATTTCCCTATAATGAGTCTCGATCTGACTGGATATCTCTGTAGGACCCACCCTTTACTTGCTTACCTGTCCTCAATGCCTCGGACCTTTGACCCAACCCAAGACAGAGAGGCTTGTTGTCCATTGGTTGACCATCACACTGTCAGAGTAAACACGTACATAAAATCCTGCTATAAATTTATGATATCCATTGGATACACAGAGTAAAACGGTCATTGCTTAGCATCATTATGTCCATTCGGGAGGGAAATACAATTTAGGTGGCTCCTGCGTGTAATGTGTCCAAGACGCGTCTCGAAGTTGCACTGGCACAGTGGCAGTAAGCAACATCTACGCGGCCGTGATCAAGTCATTCAATCTCCGCAGGGTGCTTGACTGGGACTGCAGGTCATTCTCAGCCTTTAGGCAACCTTTAGGTCTCGGTCACAACCAACTCAAAACCGTCAAACTCAAACCTTGAGGCCTTGAAGCTTATACAAACACCTCCCAAACCTGGGAATATACATCCGTTTCAAAATGGACGACATGCTTGGATCCTATCTACCCCTGGAGCTGATCCACCACATTCTGGAAGTTGGGGACTTACCCAAACAAGACCTAGTCGTGCTGTCCACTATATCGCACCTATTCCGAGATGGCGCGCAGCGCGCACTTTTTAGGGATCCTGGACATCTCTCCGTTGGTCTGGAAGTTTGGGACGGCAGGGATTCCGAACCATTCTTCGATGTCATCATCTCCTCTCCTCACAGACTCGCGCTCATGGTGCGCACATATTCGCAGGACACCAGATGGCACGACTACTCCTCGCAAGATCCAGAAAATGGCCTGCTCCGCGATCAACACCAAGAGGCCATCTTTGAGAAGATGACGCGGGCCTTCCAACTGATGGACAACATGAAGAGCTTCCAGTCGTCTGATCGCGTTTATAATGGGCACTTTCGGGACAGGATGTTAAACTCTCTGTCACAAGCTTTCCCAAAGCTGGAGAAGTTCTCTTGGTACTACAACGGTGGAGGACAGGAGATTATCGACTTTTTGGCAACTAAAAATGGGATTCGATGGATTGACCTTACGTCGAAATTTGACCTCGGAGATTATGGCCAGCAAGAACGAGAACGGCTTCTATTGGCTGCAAGGACTATATGTCCCAAGCTGGAGGCCATCTCAGCATCAGTCGATATAACAAGGATGCTTTTACCTGGGACAACGAATGTTCGATACCTCCGTTGGACACGATGGTCAGGCAGACAACCCAGATACGAAGCCAATTTGGAGCCTATGTTACGTAGCCTGAGCAACCTGCATTATCTCGAATACGAAAACGAATATCACCCACCTACCGTTCCATTTCAGATAATTGCCCCTCGCCTCAGAGAGATCGTTTTCTTGAGGATACCTGGCAAAACAGTGATCGAGGTAATGTTTGCTAACTCACTTTGTTTCACGACTGCAAGTTCTCACAACACCACACAGGGTGACTGCGCAATTTTTGACTATCTCTACCATCTCCGCGCGATTGACTTCTGGCAGATTATTTGGCCCGGCACCCAAATTATACCCCATGATAATCTAAGAAGGATCTTTTTGGGATGCAACCAATTGCTGTATATTGACTATGACAGAAGAATCGCCCGTGACCCCAACGTCCGCAGCAGATTCAGTGCCCCCCAATTTGTTTATCGGCGCTTCACAAGATCTCCTGACACAGGAAACCTATGTGAACACATACTTACCAAGGGTGACCATGATCGTTGGGCTGGGTGGCATGACCGTAGTACCCTCATTGCACAACTGACTGCAGGCAATATGCCTCCGGTGTTATCTTGAGGCAAAGTTGAATGGGAGACGAATGTGGACATGCGCGAAATTAAAGCAAACGATTGTTTTGTATTTTGCTACAGGTTGCTACTGGCAATGGATAGGCGCTGGACCTTCCTGTGTAGCCATAAATAAAAGACGTTATGAAGCATTTGTTGGTCGAAGGGAATCAGAGAAAGACCGGCGGTGCGCAAAAGAATAAAGAATAAATGACCTGCTACGTCCTGAGGTTACAGTATTCCGGGCGGAAGTGGATGCAGGGGTCACTACCTGAGATCTGAGGCCCGAGTCCCATCCGCCCGAGAGCCTGTAAAGGCGTAGAGATGTCGCCACGACGAGTGTCTTGCGCTTCAGGACAAGAGGTATGTCAGCGAGTCTCTCAGAGCCCCCTAGAGATCCTATTTTTGCGATCCTCGTCATGGATCCAGAGCCTTGACCCACGACAAAACTGGTCTTCGCGACTTTAGTGTGTTTCCGTATAGGAGGGGCCCAACACCGGAGAGTCTATTGACGCGGTTGACGCCATTCGTTGCAATTGCTTGAATTCCGAATACTGTTCGGCCAAGAGGCTCCGTATTTCGGGAACTGACAGGGGCTCGTCGACAGAGAGAAGAGCGCTGGGGGTAGGCCTAACGCGATTGACTCGACTTGCGAAACAAGAGAGTGAGATATTCATAAGCCTCGAATCGTAACTCGGTGGATGAAGGTGGAGGAGAGCTGAAGAGAGATTGCGGAATGCGGGGTAGAAGGGTCCGGAACGGGCCAATTGATCTGCAAACATTTGCAAATGGATGATGTGCTTCCGGCAAATTACTTGCTCATCGAACATTTCCCAATGGACTATCTCACAGCAAGCAAGCCGACCAATCCACACAGCTTCATTCCTACCACCATCTTCCAGTGAGCACCATCTGTCATGTCCAACTGCATCTGTCTAACTTTGCTTCCTGTAGGCCAAAATGGCGACGTCTCGCGCGGTTGCCCGCATCGCCTACCTGACCGCCGATGTCCTGGTCGATTCCCTCCCGCCACCACCAGCGACCTCCCTGTTTGCTGCAGGATTTAAGGGCCTGTCGAAATCGTCTTCCAAGGTCATCTCTTCACCATTTGGCGCAGACCCAGGTGCCACCATCCTCCGCAACACCTCCACTCTCACATCTTTCACCGCCTCCGCCGCCTCCCAAGTGCTAACGAGGCTCGTTGCGCACCTCGGAGAGATCGCTGCGTCGCCTGTGGTTATCCATCTCGCGGTACAGGACGACCTATCAGATGTGCTGCTGCTCCGGTCCGCCGTGCCGTTCTTCCTCCTGTCCACCACCGCCCAACAGGCGCACGACAACGCCCTGCTCGCGGCAAGACTCGCAAGAACGCAAGGGAAGGCCGTCGTACACGCGTTCTACACAGAGACTACGGACGAGACTCCACAAGACCTTCCGGAAGACAAGATTCTGCCTTTCCTTCTGTCGGAGCAGCATCCGACATCCCCTAAAAACGGCCATGTGACAAACGGAACCAATGGCATCAACGGGCATTCTAATGACGAGGATTCAAGCGCCCTGTTCAAGGCGTACGAGGCCGCTGCGCTGGATACGCTCTCCCTGGTGAGGCGTCCCCTCCGACCCCTCACTTCACGGGGTTCCACGGTGCCCCATACGGTTGTCCTCACGCTGGGCAAGGAGAATCTCCCAGCCGATACGGACGGCGTGGCCATCGTCTCTCTATCTCTCGCCAACCCCCTTCCTTCATCGAAACTCTCCCAGGTCATCCCGGCATCTGTTACCCGGGTAATCGTCCTTGAACAGGTCTTCAGGTGGCACAGCCGCTTCACGCCCCTATACCTCGAAGTTGTCACCGCGCTGCAGGAGAGGCTGGCTGAGAAAGAGCTCAGTGTGCAAAGCGGTATTCTTGGTCAAGGCGGAGACCTCCCAAGCCTTCTAGAGAAGGCAGCTCTGGCACCCTCGGCGCGTTTACTTCTCGGGGACGTGCCTTCTTCGTCATCCGCCACCGACGGCCTCCCTCACGTCCCGAAGCATGAGTCCGCGTACACCAAGATCCTCGCACATCTCTTCAGCGAGCGTTTGGAAATTTCCAACTCCCCCCAGCTGGTTGCGTCACAGGGCGAAATCGCGACGACTCCCGAGTTCGCTTTGGGACGCGTCCGGGGCCAGTTGGACGCAAGGAGCGAGCTCGTTCGCTTGGTGCAGGATCTCCTTCTCGACTCCAAACTTGACGCCGACTTACACTCACTGCTGAGCAAGTGGGTTCTTTCCAGCGATGATCCGGTCAAGAGTGGTTCGTTGGGCAAGGCTATTGTCGAGTCCCTCGAGTCTGCACCTGTCAATCACCCGAGCGCCGACCGCATCCTGGCGCTCCGTGAGCACTTCCAGGCTCGCTCGCGCTGGATCATTGGGTCCGATGCTTGGTCGTACGATCTCGGCTCGTCAGGTCTTCATCATGCTATCGCCTCTGGGCTGAACGTCAACATTCTGATCCTCGACACCCTTCCCTACACCTCCCGCAACAATGTCGACCCCCACCGCCGCAAGCACGATGTGGGTCTGTACGCGATGAACCACGGCGACGTCTTTGTCGCCAGTGTGGCTGTCTTCTCGTCGTATGCCCAGGTTCTCCAGGCCGTAACTGAAGCGGACAAGTTCAACGGCCCCAGTGTGGTTCTCGCTTACTTGCCCTACCAGACCGAGGACGCGCCGGCCATCGACCTCCTGAAGGAGACCAAGCTCGCTGTGGACTCGGGATACTGGCCGCTCTACCGCTGGGACCCATCGAAGGAGCACGCCGGCAAGGAACCGTTCTCGCTGGACTCGGACGCGATCAAGAACGATCTGAAGCAGTTCCTCGACCGCCAAAACCATCTCTCCCAGCTGGTGCGCTCCAAGCCCCAGATGGCCGTCGACCTCGTCAGCAGTCTCGGCGAGACCGTGAAGGAGGCGCGTAAGAAGCGCGCGCAGGACGCGTACAACGCCCTGCTCACGTCTCTCGACGCTCCTCCTCTCCTCGTTCTGTACGCGTCAGACGGTGGCGCAGCGGAGAAGAAGGCGAAACGCCTCGAGAACCGCGCCAAGGCTCGTGGTCTGTCTACCACCCTCGCGACCCTCGACTCGTACACCTTGGAGGCGCTTGCCGAGGAAGAGCATGTTGTCCTCATCACATCCACTGCAGGACAGGGCGAGCCCCCTCAGAACGCGCGCACGTTTTTCAAATCCCTCAACGCCGCTGCTCTGCGCGGCGATTCCTCCCAGCTTCTTGCCAAAGTCCGCTTCTCCGTGTTCGCAATGGGCGACAGCCACTACTGGCCCCGCCCGGAGGATGCTCACTATTACAACAAGCCCGGGAAGGACCTCGACGCGCGTCTGGAGAAGCTCGGCGCAGAGCGCGTTGCTGAGCTTGGGCTTGGGGACGACCAGGACGCGGACGGGTCGGAGACGGGGTACAAGCTCTGGGAGCCGCTCGTGTGGAAGGCGCTCGGCGTCGACTCGATCGAGGTGACGGAGGCGGAGCCCGAGCCGATCACGAACGAGCACATCAAGGCCGCGTCGGGCTACCTGCGCGGCACGATCGTGGAGGGGCTGGCGGACGCGAGTACGGGCGCGCTCGCGGCAAGCGACACGCAGCTCACCAAGTTCCACGGTATCTACCAGCAGGACGACCGGGATATCCGCGACGAGAGGGAGGCGCAGGGTGTGGAGCCCGCGTATAGCTTCATGATCCGCGTGCGCATGCCCGGGGGTGTGTGCACGCCGGCGCAGTGGCTCCAGATGGACCAGATCTCGGACGAGCATGGGTCCGGCACGTTCAAGATCACGACGCGCGCGACGTTCCAGTTCCATGGTGTCATCAAGCGCCACTTGAAGCCTGCCATCCAGGACATCAACCGTGTGCTGCTCGATACGCTCGCGGCTTGTGGTGATGTGAACAGGTATGTTTGTTCTCATTTCTAGTGAATTCTTCCAAGCTGACTGTCGCCACAGGAACGTCATTTGCTCGTCTATCCCTACCATGTCAAAGCTTCATCGCCAAGTCTTCGAGTTCTCGAAGGAGCTTAGTGAGCACCTCATCCCGCGCACCACTGCCTACCATGAAATCTGGCTCGACAAGAAGTTGGTTGCTGGCGAGGCGCTGAAGGACTTTGAGCCTCTTTATGGAGAGTTCTACCTTCCCAGAAAGGTACGTTACTAGATACACCAATCCGCTTTGCTTGTTAATCAGACTTGTATCAGTTCAAAATCGCTGTCGCCGTCCCGCCCACAAACGACGTCGACGTCTTTGCCAACGATCTTGGATTCATCGCCATTGTGGGCGATGATGGCGAACTACAAGGCTTCAACGTCACGATTGGCGGCGGCATGGGCGTTACGCACGGCAACAAGAAGACTTATCCTCGTGCGGGGAGTCTGATTGGTTTCTGCACGCCGGAACAGGGCAAATATGTGGCTGAGAAGATCATGCTTGTTCAGCGTGACCACGGTAACCGTGCTGAGTACGTTCACCATTAATTTCTGTCCCTCTTCTTTCGTTCTCATTATAACCATCCTTTTACAGCCGTAAAAACGCGCGTCTAAAGTATACTATTGACCGCCTCGGCCTCGACGTGTACAAGGCTGAAGTCGAGAAGCTCTTGGGCTACCCTCTTGAACCCAACCGCCCCTTCACCTTCGACCGCAACGTCGACGACTACGGCTGGCACACAGGGTCTGACGGCAAGCACCACTTCACCGCCTTCGTCGAGAACGGTCGCATCGCCGACGAGCCCGGAAAGGACTTCAAGACCGCCCTGCGCGAGATCGCCAAGGTCCACAAGGGCACCTTCCGTCTGACCGCCAACCAGCACGTCATCATCTCCGAAGTCCCGACCGAGAATCTCGACGAGATCAAGGCCCTGTTGAAAAAGTTCAAGCTTGACAACCTCGACTTCTCTGGCTTGCGCCTCTCGAGTTCGGCATGTGTTGCGTTCCCGACCTGTGGATTGGCGATGGCCGAGTCGGAGAGGTATTTGCCTGTGCTTATTGACAAGGTGGAGAAGCTGTGCGAGGAGAGTGGGCTCCGGCACGACGAGATTGTGATGCGGATGACGGGGTGCCCCAATGGCTGCGCGCGTCCTTACCTGGCCGGTACGTCACATTCTTTTCTGTTTCCCTTTCCTCATCATTGATTTTTTTTCTTCAGAGGTCGCATTCGTCGGCAAAGCACCTGGAAACTACTCCATGCTTCTTGGTGGAGGCTACTATGGACAGCGCCTCAATAAAATCTATAGAGGTCTGTCTTCATTTCGCTTATCCCATCGAACAAGTGACTTATTCTTCCTGCTCAGAATCTGTGACAGAACCGGAGATTCTCGCAATTCTCGGCCCAATGATCAAGAGATACGCACTGGAGCGTCTCGAAGGAGAGCGATTCGGCGATTTCACCATCCGTGCTGGATACATTGCACCAACGACAGAGGGGCGTCTCTGGTATGAGAATTCTGGAGGGGAAGGCATCCACAGGGAAGGTGCCCTAGCTGTCGCTGCTGCCGCATGATCCAGGGATAAATGTACTTGGTTTATGGGTTTGACCCTTTCATCTGGCTCTATCATTTTATCTATCTCTCTTTGTCTATGTTGTCTTTCTATCCAGCAATTGGTTCGCGCACCGACGTCTCGAGGATTCCGCCATTATCATATATACTACCAATACTACAAAAGGCAAAAGGAAGGGAAAAATTTTTTTTTTTTTTTTTTTTATTTTATTTTTTTTTTGAAGCGTTTGGTATAACCTATAGGCTCTGGTCTTAGGACCAACTCCGCAAAGTCCGCCGGTGTTGTAGGGAGGAGAATAACCTCCCCAAATTGAAGGGTAGTTATTTGCCATTAAACACTCGTCATGGCAGGAAATGCTTTACGCAGACCTTTCGCTCTCTCGAGCTAGGGTACTGTGGGACTCGGTCATATAACCATACCCACTAAAACCTGCCTGTGGTTTTTACGGGGTTCGAACCCACGACCAGATGCTGTTCCGCAAGGTCAGCCACCGTGAGAACGATGCTAGGGGTGATGGCATATCCACTCAGCCATTGGTCCCCTTTCTTTCTTAATAGTGTATTAGAACCAACTAGACACCAACTGTCGCTGTCATTACCGCAAAAGTATGTCATTTACTCATTGAGTCGACCGCAACTACGTTAGACGCCAGTTCGTAAGCAATGGGTATCATCGGCCATGAAAAGCAAACAAACGGTCACTAAGCATCCCAGCCATTTCGCGGGCCTATGAATTCGTTAACTAGGGGCTCAAGCCTGTAACACGGCGCCGGTCAACAGGGCGGTTAGCTTTTAGAATTCAGTAAGCCACTGTACTATACTTGACCATTTCCGACACTGCGGTTGGTACTATGTACTCGCACATCTGGCGCATACTGTGGTCAGGCTAGCAATAAGAGCAACACGATTGTCCCATGCGACCTCCTGACCTCTGAGAGTAGGTAACTTCTCGCATAGGATTTGTTCTGGATAAGGAGACCTTGTAAACCGCCGAAATGCGGAATGGTAGTAGCCTTCGTCGTCGGCCTCCTTTCTTTCAAAGTCAATATATCGCAGCTGCTTGCACCCCAGAAAGATCCTTCTTAGATGATCATGCGGTATGATTTCGGTCGCATAAAAGGAGTCGTCAAAAAAGTCAATCGCGCAGAGATGTAACAGATGGTCAAAAAGCGTAGGTGTACCCTTTGTAAATAGTCAGGTGAGCGCTTGCAATGTGTGAACCAATATGAAGTAGTAAAACACGTACCCTGGTCACTGTTTTGTTACATACCCTTAAGAAAACGAGCTCTCTCAGGTGAGGTCCGATAATTTGATATGGGATACCGGATTCGGGATAGCATTTGGCGTACTCAAGGTAACGCAAGTTCCCCAGCTCTCCTAACGTGTGGCATGTGCTGCCCATCGGCCTCGTATTTGAGTTTGTCGTGTGACTGTTGAGTCCAACGAAGATATAATCTTCGATTTCCCAGGTAGAAGGATCTTGGTTGTCTCGATCGGCGCTGAGATAGTCTCCAGCTTGGGACAAATGGTCCGTGCAACCAATAACAACCGTTCTCGTTCTTGCTGGTCATAATCTCCAAGGCCAAATTCCGACGGAAGCTTAAGATATCGGATCCTATCTTGATGTGCCAAAAAGTCTATAATCTGCTGTGCTCCGCCCTCGTAGTACCAAGAAAAGGCCTCCAGTTTGGGGAAAGCCTGCATAACAGACTTCAACATCCTGTCGTAAAAGTACCCATTAAAAGCACTATCAGACGACTGGAACCTCTTCATGTTGTCCATCAATTTGAACGCCTGCGTCATCTTCTCAAATATGACCTCTTGGTCCTGATCGCAGGACGGGCCGTATTCTTCCCAAGAGTCGTCGTACCACCTGGTATCCTGCGAGTATGTGTGCACCATGAGCGCGAGGCGACGAGGGGAGGAGATGATTGCATCGAAAAATGCTTCGTTCCTCTCACTATCCTTGACCACACCAAGATAAAAGTGTCCAGGGTCCCTAAAAAGTGCACGCTGTGCCTCATTTCGGAATAGACGCGATACATTGGAAAGGACGACGAAATCTTTCTTGGTCAAGTTCCCGACTTCCACAATGTGTCGGCCAAGCTCCAGAGGGAGACAGGATTCGAACATGATATCCAGTTTGGACTGTCTTGAGATCTGTGAGTAGGGGAAGAGTAGAGTGGGTTCAACGTCGAGTCTGATGATTCTGAGGCTTGAGCAAGCCCAGGTTTTTCAAACCGAAGAGTCCAGCTGCCGAATGCAAGCACGTGACATTGAACATTCATCATCCATTGTTTGTTCTTGCTAGTGCCACTCATATTATCCAAATATGGTAAGCGAATGTCCAATCAAGGAGCCGTCCTTCAGACCATGCAAACATACCCAAATGAGCCTACGTGATATCTATCAGGAAAGCTGGGCCAAGGTTTTGGAGAACTGCTCTCTCTTCCTCTGTCAATCTGAAAGTGTTGTAGATGCAAGCAGATGGAGTTATTCCGAGTCATATGGAGTTGCAATACCTAGCTCCATAGCAGCTAGTAGCCGGCCTCAGTGATTTATAGTTGTTACATTTCTATGCGCCTTTCACAAGAGTGTCAGCCGGAGTCTTTGTACGGCGTACTTCGCTAGCTGAGATTGGCTAGTGAGTCAACTTGTCGAAGGTTTGACGAAGGTTTGCATGAATTCTTTGGTGTATTTGTTAGTGCAACCGCCCCTGGCCCCTTTCTTCCAAGTAAAGTCGATTATCGCGAGCAACTAATACCCCTGCGGTACATATCTGAACTCGAATAGCTGACCTCCTTGGCTGAGAGGGCAAATCATCATTTGTTTCCTGATCCCGCTCACCATGGCGTATGTCAACTGATGTCATGTGGTTGTGGCTACTTGTAATTATATAATGGGCTCTGGATATGCTGACTATCTGGTTCTGATACTTTCAGGACACGCCGAGCTCATATACGTCATAGACGACGTCGTTTCTCTCCCGATTTATATCAACGCCAATCTTCGGGAACACTCAAGGAGCCTCTTTACAAATTTGAGATGAGCTTCTGGATCTGGTGGGTGTGGGGCTCTGTTACTAAATTTATTTTCGAAGAAGAACTAATTGACTATGCTGGCTTGTATTGTTAGGAGCGCAGACCAAATGATGTCATCATGATTGTTGAGAGTAATTGCATGGTTGCAGAGTCGCAAATTAGTATCTAACCTGCCATCTTTGCTATGGATTTAGTCAATATTCTTTCTGCCTCATTCACGTAGCCTAAAGCAAGTGCTCATCAGTGGGGCATGTGCTAAGCGCCCAACCGCGGAAGACATTGGAAGACAGCGGAACTGTCTTCGTGCAAACCAAGCGTCGACATATTCTGTCAATCTCAAACACTCGGCTCGGGGATAAGATCCATTCTTAATCTAAGCGGCCGGTGTCCCTACTAAGTGCTTCATTTTGGGGCTATGCATGTGTCTTCATATGGGCAACCTAGTACTTTATCCAATCTAATCCAGGCTACGCTTCCACTAGGATCTCCTTAAATTTCAAGTCCATCAAGGTTTTGGCCTGTTGCATAAGTGCACTCTTATTCTAGGCGAGTGACAGCTATTCCAACGATTTCTCCGACCCGACCTTTTTCCAGAGTTCGTACGAAATGTGCTTCGGTGATCGTCTTGTGCGTACGGAGGAACTTCCACCCCGTCGCTCGGTCCCATTATGTGCTAGTTTGGAATACAAGATTGTACCTTGCGAGACAATTCTGGGTCAGGTCGAAGACATAGAGTATGTCGAGTCAGTTCCAAAGCGATCATAATCCCCATACAAGAGCCGTCTGTATATCGCCTCGCCAGGACTTAACAGTACTTCTTTCCGTCGCATTTTCATCCGATGTCATTGACAGATCATCTCCCTACGCGAGAGAGCATAGCTCAAAGCCGAGAATCGGTGGTAGTCTCCCGCATCAACGGCGGCGAAGGAGGGGAGAGGCTGGGAGAGGTCAACCGTTTCGCAGAAATATTCTGTCAAGATCGGTTGTCTAAGCGTCATTTAATTATAACCCAGTGTATTCTTAACGCCCAAGTAAAGCCTTGCAGCCAGTCATTCGGCGTTGGTTTATTTTTGTTCCATGCAGTGCTCACATTGGGGTGCCAATTTCAGGAGTTTTTTTTTTCCTAGGTCATTTTATTCTCTGCGAATGTTGTCAAAATTAGGATGTAATTGTAGGAGGCTTCTAAGACCTCCACGGGGCGGATAACACTTGATAACACTCTGCTGACACTCTACACAGCGGTTCCTCCGTACAACTCCACTGGCAATACTTCCATTCACCAACATACCGGCGCCACTCGAGATTGGAAGCTGAATGAATTTGGTGTCAACTATCCACACTCATCCATCGATAGGCCTATCTAGTTGACTTGGTGTCACCTATGGCAGCAATAATACTCCGTAGCCGGTTTGCTTGTAGGCACATCGCTGCAAGCTATCTGTGTGCCGTAAATCTCGCGACTGTTTACCCGTATCTTTCCCATCAGTCGGGCATGAAGAAGCATAGAAACAGGTCAACCGGTGTCAGATGTCTGCGTGTATAACAAGTACCTACCTGTCAACGGCCCCAGAACACACACCCGTGGCGCCTTAATATCGGAGCTATAAAGTTCATTTAATTGAAGGCTATGAAAGGCTCTGAACCTTCCATTATTTTCTCATGGCACGGCTTCAACATCTCGTGGTATATACTATTGTCGTGTAATATGATTCCGCCTTGATAGCGGTCATGCTTTAAAGACTGGGGTCACAAGTTTGATTTTACGTGCAACCCCGCGTTGAACGACTTGTCTGTGAATTACTCAGCATACGGTGATCTCTCAATTAAGAAATATTGGGGAAAAGAAGCCCAACGAGCACGCAACGTGGCTTGTTGCTTGTACATGGTATTATTGGCGTGGGGCCAAAAGCGGCGTCTTCTCCATTTAGTGACTCGCCATCGGAACGGATTCATTAGTCCTGAATGACATCTGACCGAATATTGTCTCTCAAGTCGTATGATTGACCTCAAGATAGCTGCCAACGTAGCTTAAATAAAACATGGTATTCTGAATAACATAGAGATAGATACAAGTGGAAAGGGGTTATCGTAGATACAATTACGAGTCGTTGTGCTGGTCATGATTGTCGGACTTGGTGGATGGATAGGTGCTGCGAGGCTTGTGATACATAGGTCATGATAGTGGTGTGTTAATTGCAAGTTGTCCACGGAGGCCGATTGTTTGAAGTACTGTGTTCGCTGGGGTTTTTTTTGTTGGTTTGAATGTGACCCAAACAAATGGAGAGCCCGTAGCACAGTGATGGAACGGATGGGGCGTGAAATATCTCCGTGGCATATATACACTGCAACCGGCCAAGCCTCAAGGGGATCTTCAATCTCCTCGGCTATGCTCGAGACGTAGTCGCAGTCGACGTTTTGCTGGGAGATTTCGATTTTAGGACATCTGCAAGGTCTGGAGATGAGGTGTCTTGACGGAAAGGGACGAATATCCCGGCGGTGTGTGATGAGCTGGATGATTTTGGGGGCGAATGGGATGATGTGTTCGCTGGGTACTGGTTTTGTGGTGAAGGAGGGATTCCGTTGCGGCCTGAATATGCATACGCATACTTTGTATGAGCGGGCGTGGATGGATTGTGGACGTTCTGAGTAACAGAACAGTTGGTAAAGGGATGGACAGCAAACGGATCAAATTTAGGGAGCGATGACGAGGTCTGAGACGATGATGACTCTGAAGATGAGGACGACATAACTCTGGGCGCTTGTGAGGTGCGGGATTGTGGTAGTGTCGCGTTTGTCACCGCCGGGAGCTAAACTGAGGCTGCGGCAGATAAGTGAATACGATCCAGGAAAGAAATCGGAACAGCTTATATACCTTGCAATGGGGCCATCAGTGGGCCTGCGCTGGCCTCACATTGAGTCGCGGGAAGAGGTTCGCAACAGTTAGCCGATCAAACAATCGCTTGCCCGCGTTTGTGCAGTCTGCACAAATAGACTCACGTCTTGTCCACGACGTGACGAACATACGTGTCGGTCCGACCAGCATCGTACAAATATAGTCATGAATCAGCCCCTTAGGTGTGCACAAACTTGAAAACGAGGCCGAGTTGACAAAAGACACGTAGCAAGGTACGAAAGGCAGGTAAAGCGCTCGCCATCCAAGCAGTGTTTCTGTATAGAAGGTGTCCAGAAGTATCGCGTAATTGATCTGATTCTGCTAGGCAATGTAGGCAATGTAGGGTCAGCTGCCTTAGGGTCAATCTCGTTTCACTAAATGGCTAGATAGCACGTTTTATCGCATCGTGTTCACCCCATGGGGAGGGGATCAATTGCAATGCCCCGAAAGCAAGTATTTCGGGCAAATGTTCCTGGGCCCAGAACGTTATCTATCTTTCTGAGCATTCGCCTAAAAGGAACTGAGAGAAGGTACTAACTATTTTCAAAACATAGATTTCAGGAGGGCCTAGTGGGGCGGCTGCAAGCTCCGGGTTCCGCTCATGTCTGACTGGCAAAACGAACGGTAATGCTTCGCCATGTTATGTTACTAGACAAGGAGACATGAATGTAGACAGGCCACGGGTCTCTACACCTTCCGCATGAAGTTATGAAATAAGCGGACGGCTCTTGCTGTTGGTGTGTTGTCGCAGAGGAGTCCTTGTTTTAGGAAGATGGATCAATGTCATAAAGGAGGACAATGGGATCACGCGACTTCTTTCCTGAGAAACTGGTCAGTAAATTCAGTGACAGCTGAACGGACAGTGATAGGACCCAAGCTCTATTCGGCCCGTTCTGACTGTCCAGATAAGATAACTGGGAATTGAAGGCAGTATTCATGTTTAATGACAGTCAGGAAAGTTTGTATAACATAGGCGTACTAACGCAACACAAAGGGCCCCTCATAACGATAGTCCGCAGTACATTGATGCTCCTAAGTGTCAATGGTGGGCCATGAAATCCACGTTGCGTTTCAACTTCTGATACTTTGCTCTGATACCGCCCAGTGTGGGATGTGCGCCCGAAGAAACTCCGGACCAGCTCAAAGAACCCACAGAAGTTTGGGAAGAGTCAAAAGAGGACAAGAAGTGTAAGAAACGCCCAAGGGCCCTGGACAAAAAAAAACGTTGTAAAAATGTGCCACCTAAAGCGGGCGTATTGAAGTGCGGTTCAAAATGGACGCTCTTTCATAAAGCCGTGAGCAACAGACACGTTGAAAGCATGTACGAGTAAAACTTTAACCATAGTAATCTCGTCTCTTCAGAGTTCCCTTTTCAGTCATACCAGCCTCACGGTTTATAAAGGATGCGACGGTTTCGTCGACAACTCATGTGAGATAAATTCTGAGTCAAGCTGGCGTTCAAAGTGTCACAATCATGTTCTTTCGAGGAGAAACCCATCAGGCGGTCGGGATTGACAATGTCTAGACCAGGTGAAAAAAACCTTAGAGTTTAATCATTAGGCCAGGATTTCGCCGACAAGAACGAATGATACGTACGCGCGTCTGTTTGCTGTCGACTGGTTCTCCTTCGAATCTTCATAACACCCACTTTCCCAACGGTCCCGGAGCGCCCGAAATGAATTGAGATGACTGTACAAGTTACGCCAATGAGAACACTGGAAGGACACCAGAGCGACGCAGACTTACTTCTGTCCGTCATTTAGCGAGATCCTGTTCTGAACGAGAAATTACAAATTACAGCCGAATAACGTCTACTTGCTGAAGTTAACACCAGCAAAATCTACTCAACATGAGCTACAGTTGTATCCTCAGGTCGTTGATAAACGTACTTTTCATTGTGTATCCAACTGACGTCCTTCATATCATCTTTGCCGTACCATTTGATTGAGGGCAGATGCTCGTGGCGAGCAAAAGTTCTTCCTCCTAGCGAAGATGCTATACTCACAAGATGCTCTGGCAAGTTCCATATTTCTACAGTTTCGATGGAATACTGTTTTGCGTAGCCGGCCAGGATCGATAGCAGCTTCTCGAAGACATCCGAGGTACAACGTATGCGCGTGACAATAAGAACCTTCTCCAGTGGGCCAATCTCGATTGTCCATGTAGCAAAAACTGACGAGTTGATGTTCGAACGGTCATCCGCGAGACATACTCCCCAATATTTGGGTGGAGGATTCAGTGATTTCCAATGGTTTTCCAGTCGCGTATGTTGGAATGATGCCACTCCCTTCGTTGGTAGGAAGGTAAACTCAATAAGACTCGAATGACCCACAGCCATTTCTGCCTTTATCAGATTTGCATCCATTTTCCAAATCGCGTCGACAGATTCGTTATCAAGTAGTTTCCAGGGAGTACACACGGTCCCAGAAGTCGAAGAAAGATTGAGAATGTGCTCCGTATTCCATGTTGTCGAGTTTGGGTTTGCGACCAGCCAGCCATCTGTCGAGTCGGGCGTTGGCCCACAGGCTTCGTAGAAATGTTCGCCGACGTCGCTATATAAAACAGAGCAGCACCCAGGCTCGACAAATGGCGGCCTTTGGGGAGGCGCACCCCATTCAGCTGGAAATTGCTGTGGCAAGGAGGAAGGAGACGCGAGCACCCAGTGCAGAAGTTTCATCATGTAGCGCGCAAAACCTTTGCCGCGTTTCTGCGGCGGTGTGAATGCGGATGCGATTCCGTAGCAAACGGCATCATCGACTGAGGTAGATGTTCGCTGTTCGTGGGATGACCTTGACATGAGGCCGTCGCGTCGAAATCTACAGTTGTACAGTTAGTCCATTATGAGTTCTTGTTGGTGGATAACGCCTAGTAGATTGTACGTTTCGCATGAGCACATGAAATCGAGAGTTTGAGGTGAGTCTCGAGGCGCGAGAACCCTATTTTCACGATGAACACCAACTGGTATCCAGTATACATCGAGCACTCACCAAGTGACTAAACGATAATTGCGTCCTATTTCACTAGCTTCCACTTTCGCGTCCCTAGCGAGGTAAGCCTCGAGTGATAAACCTCGCGCCCAAGCATCGGAGGATCGGATCCGAGATTCAATGGTTTGCTCTGGCGTCGCAGGGAACAGAGAAAGGGATGACAATGATGGGCTGACTGACATGGTTGAACTTTGATCACTGACAGAAAGGGGTCCGAGTCAGATTCCAGAAGGTTGCCTCGATCATTTTGTTTGGTCTTGTATCCCTTCGTGGACACCGTTATCCGGTCCAATTCCTCGCTGATCGGATTAAACTGCAAACAGTCGCATGTGTGGTCTATGTATGCGAATAATATGTACTTGCTAGCAATAAATACAGACAAAACAGCTTTAAAGTTTAGTAAAGCATTATCAGCGTTATAGAATGGCCGAGAAAAATGTTTCGATAGCACTGTCGATTCGTACGAGTACATATCGTCAGCGTATGAGCATCTATATGAGAGAGAGTCGTATATATAGGCCCTTGAATGGCCATACCAACAGAAAATGTGGAAGTCTACCCCGAACGAAACTCAAACGAAACCTTTATGTTCTTGCCGTTCCAAACCGACTTCTTGTGTTCGACCCATGAATATGAGTGAATACAACCTGTTTAGAAGCTGGATAGTCATCTTCATCGTTGTAACCAACTGCTAAGCGCATATGCAGCATCATATGCGACCCAAGAATGCATCCTGCCGTTGTGGACGGCCTGGTGGCGGCATGCATTTAATGATTAGGTTGGTTCTGATCGAGAGTGACCTGGGCTTACACGACAAATAAATTTATCAAAGTCGGGGGCCCGATCTCAAAAACCAGGAAATTAGCCGCAAGTAGAGCTGGGAGCGCGAATATGAATGAGCTGAGCGAGATAGAGAGACTCTTGAGATTACGCAAACCTACCAAAAACTCTGGAAATGAGTCAATTAGTCGTCTTTCAATTGGATATGAAGCTTGACCCTTACACGAAGAAGTAGAGAGTAGAGTCTCGTGCCAGAATTGACACAATGCGTGGCATTGCCATGCCATCCCTCCACCACCAGAAAGCTCTCTGAACAACAAGTAAGAAGAGTATAGCTGTATATATCAGCGTACGTGCGTAAGCACAGAGCCCTGCCAAAACACTGAAAACACCTACATTCAGTTACAAGGGGAACAATCCTAAATTTACAATTAGAGGGTCAGGAACCAGTCACTGTTGTATGTCACAGTCGTAGAATCTACTTACCACAATCCCGCAATCATTGCTGGTGCGCTGCTAGTATAACAGCCAGGCAGATGGGGCAAGTTTGACAATACCGGATCAACTTAAATGGAAATGAGCATGTTTAGATAGCTAATTGAATTTATACAGTGCGGCACGTACGAATGACTTCCTCCCTTATGTAATCCTGAATGACCAACCCGATAAGGGTTATGATACCACCTAAAAAGAAATCATCTACTTAATAGAAGCAAGCAAATGTGAGCGTATCGTACCAATGTAGGCAAAGTAGCCGAGAAACAGAGCCCACTGTCAATAGTTGATATAAGCTGAGATACGACTTCGGTTTGAATGATCTGACTTACTCTCGCTCGTTTGTCTGATTGTTGTCAATAGACCAAAAGAGATATCAGAATATGATAGATGATGAAGTGAAGTAAATAACGCACTGAGGGCCCATACACGTAGCAACAGAATTCCTTGCACACATGCAGTCGATATTAAGCATGTGCTATTAATTCAACGGTAACATCGATCAAGTTAGTATTCGGACCATAAGTGAGGTGACAACATACACAGAGAGCCAGCGAATGTAGAAGGTGCAGCTATGATTATTATTTGGGGTGAGTTTCAGCCAGACCGTAGGATACAACAGCTTACAACTGAGTGAGGAATAAGCGACTAGTTGACTATGAGGTCGTCTAAGGGATAACTCACGCTATTTGACAGGCTTTGTTGTGCCGCGGCTATTAAAGGTGCATCCCTTGTGGGTCCACCAGACAATCATAGGGAGGGTGGGAAGTGCAGACGAACCAATGCAATTGAACCTGAGAAGCTATCAACGGCCGAAGCACAAAATTGCGGTAAACTGACATACAAAATTAATGACTCTACCAAGTAGCGGTTCATAAAGAACAAAATCTTTCCTAATGACATCCGCGAGCTGTGGAGATAGATGTGGGAAGCACGCTACATCATTTTGTCGGGGTACCCACGGCCAGATTTTGGATATCTATTCGAGATGTGGTAAGATAACGCATTGACAGTGCGGAGGATTGCGACATACCTCTTCATCCGCAGTCAGAACGTGGTCGTAGAGGAGCACGGCTAAGCACGCCGCTGAGGGATAAGTGAGTAAAACGAACGACACAATCGATGATGCAGACATCACGACTTGCCTGCGACCAAATTTACAGCAGTGGCATCCTTCACCATCTTTGCGATTTCCCAGTTGATTTCCGACATTTGGAACAAGCTGTGTTAGACGAGGAGATTTATGCGGTGGGGTCAACAGGCCAGAGGCGGGCCACAGGCCCAACGCAGCCTTGTACCGCCAACGAGAGATAGCGAGAGATAAATCTGCAAGCAAAGCGAGGGCGTCGACAGATTAAATTGCACTTCGTCGCAGGCCGCGGGGTGCGTGCGCACTCTTGCCGCACTCCAGCAAAAGAGGACAAATCTACCAAAGTCGCGCTCAGACGTTCACGAGTTGGGCGGTGCTGCGATGGATATGAGAGCGAAGAAGGCAAAGCATTCCGACGATGGAGAACTGGAGATAAGTACAGGGCTGTTTACTTGCCTTAAGACACCGAAGCATGGAACATACGTATGCCCAGGGGGCGGCGGCAACGTGGAGCCGACGCTTTCATTATATGTCGAAGGGGTTCAGAAAAGGCGCCCTTCAAAGTTTCCATTATACCACATTAACGCACCCCAGCATGCCCCGCTCTCAGGCTCGCTTTGTCAATTTTGGAAACAAGAGGTGGATATCCTCATCCTTCACTTAAAACGACGCGCCACTTACTGTCTCGGCATTCAAGACCTACAGCGAGGGCCTTGATTTTGATTGAAGAGTCTCAGCGGTTTTTGATTAGGTTGTAATTGATCCCGTGGCTGGGCCCAGATCATCGCCATGCCCCACATATAACAGCCTGTAACCTCATGGAGTGAGTATCAGATGTCCGAGTCCCGATAGCCGGCGCCGACATGGCCAAACTGCGTGATCAGCGACAACCAGCAAGACTTGTCACAATTTGCAGCAGTCGCTTCATATAAAGGTAAGCAGCGACATCGACGAGTGCCCACCACGGTCCACACAGGTTGTCGGTGAGTATGTGATAATTACCGGAGGGTTTCCTTCTTCTGGCTCCTTTTCAGACGCCAAGGGCCACTTTAGGCGCATGGAAGTACGAGTACAAACACCGAACATTTGTGCTGCTCCGCCTCAGTCCAGCTCAGTCCTCACGGGTAGTTCCAGGCGGTTCCCTGGTTCCCCGGGCGTCGATAACTGGGCTTAGCTGGGACGTGCCCTCCAGCACCGACCCCGACACACGCGGGACGTACAAAAAATCCACACGCTCGAGAATCCCGGCGTCTTGCATCCATCAAATTTCATGCGGGTATCACTACAGGTTGTGTAGTTAGACAGACATGAAAGTCATCAATCAGATTTACTTTTCCGTATCGAAGGGGCCAGATACCGTCCCGACGTGGTCCACCACACAAGGGTGCACAACAGCGCCAAACCGCCCCCCAATGCTACATGACCAAGCACCGCAGGTTGGAGTAGCGCTCTCCTCCCTAGACGCACGACGACGCGATCTAGGTTCCCCCGGCGGGTGTTCAGGATGACCAGCGCTGCGCTGGCCGAGCACGCTATGATGAGATACAGTGACGGGAGCATTTGGCGCAATGCGAGGGACGAGCCGGAGAGGTGGCTGGCGAAGTATCGCTGGACGAAGAGGAGGCAGTACGCGATCCGCACAGATAGGTTGATGATGTTGGCGTACACGAGAGAGGCGTCCCCAAAGCCTGCGCGGTAGAGGCCGATGGCAGACAAAATGTAGACCATAGAAAACGCGATCATCCAGCTGTGGGTGAATGAGTCTAGAGGTCCGAAATGTAAAATAGAAAATAGTACGCACCGGCTTTGTTTGTTCAAATCCTTTGATGAAGCGACACTCGAGAGGAATGCTTCAAGCGCACCATTGACAGCAAGGACAGGGATATAGAACAGCCAGGCGCCAAGCACCTGCGGAGCACTTGTCGACATGTATTGAGGCGGAAGCAAGATGGGAAGCACGATGGGTAAATATGGAGCACCAAATGTGATCAAAATCAGCGAAAGAGACGTCTGTGCTGAGAGTAGCCCACGCAAAGTGTTCGCAGCTTGGTGCATGGCTGCCGTACGCCCTTCGTCAGCTGCAGCGCTGCTTTTGCTTAGCGTCCGGGAGAAGAAAACCCGCAGCGTCTCCTCGATGGGCTGGAAGACAATCCGAGCAATAAGAGATCCTGCGGAGGAGTCAGGCGCATGAAATTGACGATGTATTCCAGAACGTACCGTAATTGACTGCAATGGCGTATCCTCCCTGGTCACGCAGGGGACTGAACCACGACAACACGACCTTGTCCCCTTCTGTCAGGACATGCTTTACCAGAGACTGAAGCGTCATAGTGAAGGAAAGATGTAAGGTATCCTGGTCTACTTGTGTCAACAGTCCTCTTGAAGTAGAAATCCGCTTTGGCCAGAGAGGTGCAAAGCCCAGATACGCCACATAGGCGGCAAGCATCACGAGACTGTACATGAACTGACCGAGCGCGAACCCGACAAGCGCCAGGTCCGCTGAACCAAAGTACAACACAGCGAAGGCGGCGATGCTTTTTGCAGTTATGCCTAGGCCCTCCGCACGCACGCGCACTCCTGTCTGGAGTTCACCCATGGCACTTTAAAGGAGTTGTCAACACCAGAACCGTGCGACGCAAGGAGGGAGACTGACGAACACATTATACAGAGGCTCGCTGCAGAGCTCAGCGACCGCTGCTAGAGCATATATTGCTACGGTGAGTTCAAAGCGGGGTTGGGCCTTGATCTCGTGGCCAGCTAGCTGACCATAACCAGCAGAGGCTGCCAGCGCCAGTGGTATTCCAAGTAGCAGCGGGAGAAAGGCCAGGTTCCTCCGCCGAGTTTGGGCATTGCTGTTTTCAGATTTCGAGTTGGCGAACTGAGGAGCACGTAGAAGGGCGTTCCTTACACCTTCTCTGCTCAAAAAGAGGATTGTGCTCAGCAAGAGTTCGAGCTGTATAGCAGCGGCGCCAAAGGCAGTTGGTGAGGCGAGGCGGAATAAGGCCTGGTTCAGGGCAAACGTAAAGAGACGGGAGAAAAGCTGGAGCGCCATTAACGATGAGGCTGAGGACACAGAGGCAGATAGGAGCCCCGAGCCCGTGGCGCCACCAGACGACGAGGACATGGTCGTCGTCGTTGTTGAGAGGAAGACGTGTGGATTACCTAAGCCTCTAAAGTGGAAGTACACTCTGCGGTCCGGGCTTCCGTACTCGGTAGCCCCTAATAGTTCTGCACGCACCGCCGCTCGCGTTGGTGCGCGAAACTGTGTAATCTCGACAAAGATCTCGTTATTTCGCCAATTTACGCGTCAGTTACATCCTTGTTGGTGTAGTTTTGTGTTCATACTAAGTACCTTGCTGTAGCGGTTTCATTCATTCTTGACCTGCTAGCGTTTCCTTAGCACCAATAGTATCTGAACATTGTTGCGACGATTTGGCGCGTAGACGATGCAGCATACAATGAAATGCTGGTAGAACCTGTGAATTGGAGTGCCCGACAACCCAGCGCACTGGGATGCTCGAGCGAAGCGGGCAACCCCTGCCTAGCATAGATGGGCCGCCGAAGGCAGGTTCATGTTGATCTCTTCGCTCAACATTGTCACGCAATTGCACATTTTCCAGGATCCTCGTTGCAGCATGATATCCCCGGTGACTACTACATGTCGATTGGACTCTTGGACTACAGTAATAAACAGTCGACAAACTTATTCAATTAGGCGCTCATACTAATTACGAAGGCATCGTGTGAACCTTTTCCGGGATTTGCCTTTTATTGCAGACCAAGGTTTTCTTTTTCTGTCCGACAATCTGATAAAGTTAACCCACCTCCATGAGCCGGTAATAAGATCCTCTCTCTCTCTCTCTCTCTCTCTCTCTCTCTCCGCTTTGTATCCCTCTGTTGAAACTCGAAGACTAACGAATAGGATCACACCTGGCGCACAGCCTTCGAAAAATGTTTAGAGAGACTAGGATCTAATTCTGGCGACAGCCATTCTTGACATGAGCTACCGACGTGTGTCATCGTTCAAGATATATAGAATCCTTGTTTCTTGACCGCCACCATCCCACTGGCGGCGGCTTGTTCTTCTTGACTCGTCTGGCCTCGGAACCAAAAGCTTCGCATGGCGGACATTGACGAAGTGAACGGGGAGACTCCTTTGTCGTCGGCTGGGGGCCTCACTCTGACCGACCAAAACACTGATATAGAGGCAAACCCACATTGTTCTGGAACCGACCCATTGGTTTCAGATTCAAGCTCAGAGACGCCCACGTTGAGGAACAGCGGCGCCTGCACTCGATGTGTAAAACTGCATGCGAGCTGTGAAGCCGTCACCGATACTGAATGCAAGCGATGTATGGATGCTGGTCGGATATGCGTTCCCAGAGGTCGGAAAGTTCGGGGCGGACCAATGTAAGTTACATCGATAAGATCAAGACATCAATGTAAGACGTATTCGGCATGCAAGCTCACAAATGGCGCTCGTAACAGAAGAAATTCAGGCTCAAGAAAGAAAAAAGTCCTCGATGCTGGACCTTCAGTCTACCAGAGGGTGATCACTGGCCCCCCTGATCCAAGTAAGTAATACGTACCTAACTGTATTTCTAACAGCCATGCCTAATTAGCCACTATCTTGACAGCGTCGGGGAGGGCCACATCTAGTACGCAGGCCCTACAGATCTTATCACTAGGCCATGACAGTACAGCGACTAAGAGTACAGCACCAGGGACATATTCACATCTCGACGATTTCTCTCTCAGCGACGACTCATCTGATCCCAGTCAGGAAAGTGATGAAAGCATTAGGCGGTTCCGAAAGGAGAGAAAGGCGGAATTGTACGCATGCCGTTCCCACTTTTATTTCCACTCGCCTCAGAGCCATTCATCTGTCATCGTCTTTTCCTGATAACCGTTCTCCCCTTCTCATTATAGACCTTCGCCATGTACCCGGTGTAAGAAACTTAAAGTCCGATGCGAAGACAGAACGGAGACGACGCCATGCACACGGTGCTACAAGGCAGGAATGGAATGCGTCATGCCCCGGCAGAAGATTCAACGCACGCCCTGAGAGGAACCCTCGCGGCAACGCCAACTCAGCAAGTCTATTGGTAGAGGTGTCAGCATTCGACTTCTTTGGTAAGCCAAAAGTTGAACCCAGGAGCGTCAGATGTCGGTCGCCCAAAGGTAAGATTCAAGACCGAGCACACAATCGCTGCAGCGCCGTTGTCGTTATAGTACTGCATCATCATCCACAATAATCACAATTGGGCTTTCGAATATCTGAGGGATTCTGAGGGCCATATGACTTCCAGCCATGGTTCTGCAGCGAGCCTGCCTGAGGAGATGGTCAAGTAGGCGCTCGTCACGCCCGTTATGGGAGGATCGTGTAGATTTATTGTCACCAAATCAAACGTGTCTGTTTTCCTTTCATTTAATACAGGTGCCCTTTGATCGTCTCTCCTGCATGAGAGAGTGCACTTACTTTTGTTCCCCCCTCTTTCGTATTGGATTAGAAGGTTATGGTGGTTCTAAGCCAGACAATAGGCTTGCTCGCTCCGCAGCACATTCTCCTGGCTGCTCCAGTTCTCATTATGGGAAGGCGTGCGCCAGGCGCTTAAAACCAGATGAACATATGGACTTAGTTCAAAAGTATCCGCTCATCATCATGGGGTATTGTGCGAAGTTTCTCTGGGCTCTAACCCGCGTTATCGGAAAGAGCGTCGAACAGCCAAGATGACATGGAAAGCATCAACTTGAACAAAACTTGGGTTCGGATGAAGCTGATGTGAGCGATGGCGGGGAGATAGATACGGAAAGTTAGAAGCGATGGAAGAGGCGAGGGTGAAGGGGGATAAAAAAACTTATAGAAAGTGGGGATGGTAGTAGAAGGGCAGGGGGAGAATCGAGGGGTCGAAAAATCAACTAGACGAGTACGTATGAAGGAAAGCGCGTCACAGAACAAGCCAACGTCATGCGTTCCGTGCGGACCCACCTCCAATCGAGCTGTGAACGGAGCAGTGTTTTGAGGCGAGACTCCGATTGTAATCGTCCTCGCAGCCATGGCCAACAAGATGTACGCGCGCCTAATTTGGCAGATATTCATTCTCACCGCCTATAGACTTTAGCGCCCATGAATTGTGGCTGTGCCGTCTACCCGGACCTCCTCCACCACCATCCTTTCTCAGCCTAACCCTCTCCTGTCCTGTGAACGCCCTCATGTTGCATTCATGATTGGTTGGTCGGTCATAAGGTACACGTACTTTAGTGCTCACCATGCCTACCCACAGCACTGGTAATCCAATCTCTCCTCCTCCTTCTCCTCCTCCCGCTAACTCCATAAGTCTAAGTTGTATAACGAGACACGCACCCACTCTAAATAGAGTGTAGAAGGGGTGCCGCACCGACCAAGAGATGCCTACGGTACTTGTGCCGCGAACAAGTATGGAAACGCACGTGACCTCCGTGAGCGGCACGCGCGACGCGTTCTGCTTCATCTTGAGCAAATCTCAACAGAATTTTGTGATTACCTTTGCTATGTGTGAGCATAGAGCACGTTAATTTGCATGTGTAGTTTAAATCAATTTTAAAATCCAGAAACTCGCGTGTACAGCAATAGTACTGAATGAGCATGAAAAGCATCCACCACCGACAGCAGCTAGTTTTCCTGAGACCTTCTGGAAATCAAGTCTCTAACTCTCAATAATTGACAGTTGGAAGCTTCCAAGTGTCAGATATACACGGAAATCTGCACCAAAATCATTGGATTTGCATTCAAAGCTGAATCACCAAAGCAAGATGTACTCAATTGTGTGATTCTATTCAAAATTGCACTCTGAAGGTCGTGAATGCCACCCAAAGCTTCAATCACGCTCCTAAATAGGAATAGTCTGTATAACAGCAGCATTCATGCATATTCGGGGAGGCTGTATTGAAAGATGATGCGAGTAAACGGGTATGTAGTTCCACTCATCTCTGTACACAATGATATTGAGCTCAGAGACAAAGATTAACTGTTTTTAGCGGGAAGTTCTGTCTATTCCATGACTGAAAATTTGCCATATATTAATTACCCGCTAAAATCAGTGAACTTTCTCCTTAATTTGTTGGTAAAAATTAGCTCTTGTCAGAGTTAGGTGATTTTTCAAGACTATTTGATATTGTTGCTGTGCGCTAAAATTTCTGCATTCAAAGTGAACATAAATTACATAGGACAATTAATGTATGTCATCCCCTCACGTAGTAGAAGAAATAACAAAATCTGGACGAATTTTTGTCATGATATAGCAGAACGCGTCCCGCGCGCCACTTACGGGGTCACGTGCGTTTCCACACTTGTTCGCGGCACGAGTACATCGGCCAGTGATGTCATTGGCATGCTAAGCGGACAGCCGCGCTCCGACGGCTGGCAACGATGCCGGACTTAGAGGGGAACGGGTTCCGAACGCACCTCCATCCCATGATTCGTCCCCTTTCCTCAATACCTCGAGCTTTGTCCTCCAGACACCTTTTGCAACGCACCTTCGTCTCATCCATACCTAGAATGACTTTCCACCAGGAACCACACAAGTTAGGAGACCCAACCCTGTCCATTTCGATCGCGTTCTGACCTTGAATTCTTATCTCTGCAGGCTCCTCCTGTGTGTACTGATTGCGATGTAGAAGAATGAAGCTTACACCGCATACAGCATCCCAGGACCCATTGAAATCGCGGATGAGGTTCTCTACGCCAATGCGCACCCGTCCATGTCCCATGTTTCCCCCGACTTCATCCCCGTCTTCGGAGACTGCATTCGCATGATTCGGTGTGTAGCAACTTAATATACGTGCTATCCAACTGAATCGCGTAGAGAGGTACTTTTCACGAAAGTCGGACAACCTTTCCTCATCAGTGGGAGCGGCACCCTTGGTTGGGACCAGGTTAGCTCATTCAACCGCCTGAACCGCTCCGTATTCACACGTATGATAGGTCGGGGCAAATCTCGTTCAATCCGGGGACAATGCTCTGGTCCTGAACACGGGCTACTTTGGAGATAGCTTCACCGACTGGTACGTCCTTCGCGTTCTTTAATTCGCGAAACTGATGGAAAGGCTAGTCTCGAGCACTACGGCGCAAACGTCACGCAACTGAGAGCTCCTCTCGGCGGTACCGTCCCCTTCGACACGCTCACCGCCGCACTGCAAGAAAAGAAATATAAAATCATGACCTTCACGCACGTGGACACATCGACTGGCGTCCTTTCCGATGCGCAGCGCATCGCTGAAATCGTGCACCGCGTCTCGCCCGACACCCTCGTGGTCATGGACGCCGTGTGCTCCGTCGCCTCGGAAGAGATCCAGTTTGATGGGTGGGGCCTCGACGTCGTGCTCTCTGCCAGCCAGAAAGGCTTGGGCGCGCCCCCCGGACTGAGTGTCCTTGTCGCAAGCCCCCGCGCCATCGCCGTGTGGGAGGCACGAAAGGCTGCAGGTGTCCGCGAGGGCAGCTACTACGCCAGCTGGAGCAAGTGAGTGTGCATCACTTTCGCTCTCATTCAAATATTGACTCGCATTTCCATTTCAGATGGGCGCCGATCATGAAGGCGTACGAGGCAGGGTCAGCAGCGTACTTCGCGACACCCCCCGTCAATCTGGTATACGCGTTCCACGCGTCACTCCTGATGATCACGGCTAAAGCGCCCTCGAAAACGCGTACGAAGTCAAAATAAACGCATATCCATGTCGCGCGACTGACCCCTTGATAGCTCTGCCATCGATTACGGAGCGCTTTGCGTTGCACCGCGACGCGTCGAATCGCATCAAGACAGCAGCGAAAAATCTCGGCCTGAAGCAGCTCGCGCTGCAAGACAGCGAGGCCGCGAACGGCATGTCTGCGTTCTACTTCCCCGAAGGCGTCGGTGCAGGCGACCTGCTCCCCAAACTCGGTGCCAAAAATATCGTTGTTGCTGGTGGTCTTCTTGCTGGCGTTAAAGGTAATCCTCAACCCATCTTACTTCCAGTATCCGTCTCACAGGTGCACTACAGATAAATATTTCCGGATCGGCCACATGGGCGTGTCTGTGGTGGACCCGGAGCGCAAGGACGTGGAGACCATCATCAAGGCCCTTGGGGAATCCCTCAAGGAGCTTCATAAGGCTTGATTGGAACAAGGAGATATGAGTTCATTGATCGGCTCAAAAAACAGGTTTCTGGTATCATATGTATGTACAATAGGCACCTTGTACACCGACTGTGTAATTTCACATTCATGAGTTATGTCAGCGTGTTAGATGGTGTGGGTCCCAATGTGCGGCGTGTTTGAAACTTTGGCCCTCAAGGCCTCAAGGTTGACAAGCGCGGGCGTGGGAACTTGGGTATGTCGACGTGCGCTTGCACTTTTCTTGGTCTCTCCCTTCACACAATCATGTCGATCTGGGGTTGCATTATTGACCACGATAAAACACAGTTCGGAAATGTTTTTGAGGTGGACTGCGATTCTGACCTTAACATCTCCAAGCTCAGAACCAAGGTCAAGGACATAGCGTCTCCGGACTTCGAGGATGTCCAGGCTGTGGACATTACCGTTTATCACAGCCCCGAAATACGCGCTGACATGGACTACAAGGCTGCAATATCCGAACTTGATCTTGCCAAAGCAGAGATTCCGCTAGCCGCTGTCGCGACAGAAGTGGCGTCTGGGTATGAGCTGCTGATTTTCCAAATGCCTGCTCCGAAAGGTGAGTTGTATACTGTTCTTGGATTTCCCATCTCAAATCCACGTTTCAAGCAGGGGAATCTCTGAAACGCCCGCGGTCACCTTCGCCCGAAATTGACTACTTAGCTTGCCTCAAACGTGCCAAAATTGTTCAGGAGTCGCTGTCACAAATCGCGCAATTTTTCACAATACGAGGCCATTCAAGCTGATAGCGATGAGCGGCTCTTGGACGACCGACCCGAGCCTGACCAGAAAGTTGCCCCCATCGCGCCTCTCTATGCTCCATTCGGGGAATTCGATGATATCTTTCATGGGCGGGTGCCTTTTCCTGACCTCAATTTTGCACGGTCGGAGTACAGGGTCAATGAGCTGGCAAAAGCTATGTCTACAAGTTATGAAAGTGACCACCAACGACAGCGTGATGGTGTATACTTCCTCTGCTTCATGTTCGGCCACACTCTTTGGGGAGGCGACAGCCGCATCCATGGAATGCTCACAACCATCGCCACATGCAAAAACAATCTTCCTGCCGGCCCCTACGTGGAAAACGTCGCACATATCGCACGTAGTCATACAAGGTCGGACAAGTTCAAGGACATATGCAGCCGATGGAGGGTCCCAGCTCTGTCCATAGCCATCGATGGTGGGTGGCCCTTGTTATTGTTGTGTAGTTTCGCTGAACATCTATTCGTATGGTCTAAAGTCCAGTTCCACGCCGTCCTTCTGCTCGGCCACCAGTACCGTGCCGTCAGCCTCACGCCGGGGCTGTCCTTGTCTCCGTCCGCATCAAATGGGTGGGACAGGAAACAACTTTACAACGCATTCGCCGCAGCGTATGTTTTGCAACGGCGCATCCACCGAGATCTTGATTTATACTCGCAACCTTCCGAGCCACGCCGCGCTGTCTATACTAGAGACGAATATGTTCTTGATATCCCCAAAGAGTTCCTTCCCGCAGTCTCCAAGATACGCGAACATGGCCATGACGGCGACGAGAGCAACTGCAAGTATGTCGAATTCGACATTATCGACTATTTGGGGCCAAGGCTGGACTATCGGCACTTGTACAGTGCCAAAGTGAGAAACGATGCAGTTACGCCGGACCAAGACAAGTTTATCATCGTGAAGTTCTCCAAGAGCTACTCGATCGACTTGCACGACTTTTGCGCCGAAAGGGGGCATGCGCCTAAGGTGTTTGGGTATGAACGCTTGCCCGGGGGTTGGTTTGCGATTGCTATGGAATGGCTTGCGGAGGATGCCGTGTCTATGAAGTCCCATCACTACTCGAGCCAGAGAGAAGGACTGCTGGTTGACCTGGTAAATGGCTTCCATGAAAAAGATTTAGTGCACGGCGACTTGCGCTATGTTAACATTCTCTGCGAGGCGCCCAGTGACAAGTTTTGGTTGATCGACTTTGATTGGGGAGGCAAAGCGGGTGAGGTGGGGTATCCTACGTGGCTCCTCGACGGGGAACTGGTGAATGGACGTGAATCGAAGGATTTGGTCATTCGCAAGGAGGATGACTTGCGTATTCTACGTGCCACATTACAGTGGTTACAACCCACGTAGACATTCTGGAATGGAACTTGCTAATTATCCTCAACCCATGCATCCTCTTGAACTGCAACTGGATCAGGACTTGGTTGGTCAGACTGAGCAACTTCATTAAAAAAGGAATATGAAATAGCATACATGCAAATACCTTTCTGCGCGACAATTAATCGTACAAAATGATTAGAAGCATTTTCGGAATAATTTGGGTGACAAGAACGGGCGTGTTTCACGAGAGGTGAATGGTGAGAGGGAATCAAGCACTTCGTCGTTTGACATCGACGAGGGAGGCGTTCTTCCCAAAATCTTCCATGAGAACACACTTAAACTGGAGTGAGGATTTACTATAAACAGCATCTTTTGGCGGGGTGATCGCAAGTGATTTAATTGCATGCGCGTAAGAACGTCTACTATAAACTGCAATTCCTTGCAGCTGACCAACCGACCATCGTTTATATGTTCCTCCGACAATCCGAAGCGTTCTCGCCGGCGAAAATTGGGCGAAAAAGTCCCTGCGCTGGCCGCGAAACGGCGACCATGGGTATAAATCGCCCAAGAACGTCCAGCACTGGTGTCCCATGACCAAAGTGCCTTGTCACTGATCGAGAGAAAGTTATTCCGCATCTTTGACGAGTCAGCACTCCTCCCTTTTACCACTTCCATCCGCCCACTTTTCATCTCGTCCGCAGCTCCTGCAACAGTGCTCAAATACTCCCTGAACGATCCAACTCACTGGATAGAATGCCCCAGCAACAAAAACTCCTTGCGTGCGTGACGTTCTCCATCGTTATTGTTTTTCACTGACTTGACCACGTCCGTTCTGTTCCGTGCTACAGCATCCCTGGCCCAATACCCCTTTCTCCAGCTGTGCAGGCTGTAGCTGGACTGCAGCCGCTGTCGCATGTGTCCCCAGAGTTTGTCAAGATCTTCCAGGAATCCCTGGCCATGACTCGGTGGGTGGCCATGGCACCGGACTTATCGGACTTAATTTAACGGTGTCACAGCGAAGTTGTCGGCACAACGTCTGCCTCTGGTGCCCTCATCCTCGCCGGCAGCGGCACGCTGGGCTGGGATCAAGTCGGTGCTAATCTAATCGAGCGGGATGATCGCGTACTAGTCTTGCATACGGGCTACTTTGGTCAAGGGTTCAAGGAATGGTACGTTTTTGCGAGCAAGCTACTATTTACGCGACAATTACTGAGCTGCGAGTTTGAATTACAGCCTGGAACTATATGGCGCAAAGGTCGATGTCGTCAAAGCGCCTCTTGGAGGCGTTGTCGACAGCAAGGCGGTGGAGCATGCCCTGCACAAAGCTCTGAACGAAGGATCACGGCGAGGCTACAAGATGGTCACTATCACGCATGTGGACACCTCGACTGGCGTTCTCTCAGATGCTCGTACTATCGCTGCATGCGTCCGCAGGACCAGCCCAGGCACCTTGGTATGTGTGCTTCAACGTGTTTTTCTTGCACAGAGGCTCATGGCATGTGCAGGTTGTTCTTGACGCCGTGTGTTCTCTCGCATCAGAGGATGTCCAGATGGATAACTGGGGTCTCGACGTCATTCTCTCTGCCTCGCAAAAAGGCCTGGGCGCGCCTCCCGGACTTTCCATCCTTATTGCCAGTCAACGGACGATGTCCCTCTGGGAAGAGAGAGTCAAACGCGGGGTGCACAGCAACTCCTTCTACTCAAGCTGGGAAAAGTGCGCCAAACATCACTATGTACTGCTTGTAACTCACTGACCGCCCGCAATAGATGGATCCCCATCATGCGCGCATACGACGCCGGTAAATCAGCCTACTTTGGTACCCCCGCCGTGTCCATCGTGCGCGCCTATCATGCCTCCCTCACAGAGATCACGCGCGGACCAGTATCCCTCTCGCAACGCCTGCAAATGCATATTGCGGCCTCGGACGCGATCAAGGCCGCTGCGGAGCGCCTGGGCATGACACAGCTCGCAGCCGTGCCCTCTGCCCGCGCACACGGCATGTCTGCGCTGTACGTGCCTGCGGACGTCGCTGTAGCGGATGTCCTGGGCGCCGTCGGCAGACGCGGTGTGGTGATGGCGGGTGGGCTGGTCGCAGAGGTGAAAGACCGGTACATCCGCATTGGGCACATGGGCTGGAGTGTTGTGGGCGAGGATGGCAAGGACGTGCGGAGGGTAATCCGCGCGCTGGAGGATGCTGTTCAGGAGGTCGCGGCGGCGAAAAGGAAGGACCAAGCAAGATTGTAAATTTGGCTGATATAGTTTTGAGGATACCATGTTATTCGACACTTGAGGGCAAGCGCTTTCTCCAATGCTGCCCCAAATAAGGAGTAAAGATATACATGCAGTCGGAGGATCTACCAAGAGAGGAAGATTTTAGATACGATATCATCGACATCTTTGGCTTCACTAAATATTATCTCTACATACAATCCACACTTCAGTGAACCCACCTACCCCCCCTCTAAGGGGTACCAAAAAACAGGTATTTAGTACCCCTAAGGGGGGTCAATTTAAAAATGTTTTTTGGCCGAAATGTTTTGCGTCGGCCAAAAAGTTTCGGAATGCTCGTCCAAAATTTTTACAAAAAGAGCAAATGATTTTCTCGGCTTTCTAGAAACATTTTGTCTGTCACGCTGTGCCAGGGGTCCCATATACTGGATGGAGGATAAAACGGGCTGCTACGTAGCTTTATGGATGGTTGGCACTTATACCAATAGACGGGAAAAGGCACTATCCGACGATAGAGATATTGAATGAATATTAGATGATTTTGAAAAATGGGTGCGGCCAGCAGCCAGATTTTTAGAATCTGCGTATGGGACGGTAAGGCACAGTATTCCGTTCAATGTATATAAGACCCGGCTGCTGTTTCGATTGATTGCAGCATGCATCCAGACCGTGAGAATGTATGAGCGCTTCTGTGTTTCTGTATATACAGCTTCGGTCAGGGTGGACTATGCCATTGGTAATATAAGTTGCTATTCAGTCTCCTATATTCATGATAGGAGTAGGCTGGGACGCTTCTTACGGCTACGTACTCATAAATGGTAAAATATGGCCACCATTTGATTCTTCCTGTGTGTGTTAAAGCGCACCGGGTCTAAATTAGGCCATTTATCATTGTTTTAATAACCAAAATTCGTGTCAAACCGTACAAGGTGTCCTGGCAGTAGCAGAAACATTTTTTAGACCGTCAAAAATGTTTCTGGTTGTCTTACAGCTGTCATAAAATCATTTTCAAGGCCCAAATATTTTTGGACTCTAAAAAACATTCTTAAAGCGACTTAAATGTTTTACGGCTCTGTAAAACTTTTCCGGGAGTACTAAAACATCTTTATGACTACGAGAAATGTTTTTCTCGCTTGGTAGAATGTTTTCAGATTAGTGGAAAACATTTTCACAGCATCGTAAAATGTTTATTCTTCCCTAATACACGGACTAAGTCCCGGCATTGGGTGCCGCAGTCGCTGGGTAGAGCCATCAGTCACGTTACTTTATGCCGCAGGTGCCGTGAGGAGGGGGGCGGGAGAGCATACAAAAAAGGGAATACAGCGGGACAGGAGGGCGGGAAGTTGATGCTCAGGCCTGCCAAACAAATACAATCTCCATCAATTTTTGATGCGCATGCCGCACAATCCCGTGAAGGGTTGTGATGACCTACCATCCATCAGGCCCATTGCTTGGCAGGGAACGGGTGGGGTGGTGCTGTCGGGTAATGTATCAGTGTATATTTAGGCATTTTAAGCGCCCTAGAGCATGTGGGGGAGTGGCTCAATAAACATGGAAAATATCGGAGTACTCATAATATGGTCCGTTGGACCCAGATAAAAATTAGATGTATAATACATTACATTGTCTAGCTCTATTTGGAGGCCGTATAGAATCAAAAACCGCTTGTAAGTAGGATAAATAGATAGGTGGAACTCGCAATTTCGCTATTGAACCGTACCTTGCGCGTTCTACTTCAGATAAAAATTGGATTTACAATCTATTACAGATTTTGCATGTATTCCAGTACTTTATTTTGTGAGAATCGGCCTGTAAACAGTCGAGGTATAGCGAAAGCGATCTGCAGAAGGGATGGATTCAACTATTCTACCATATTTCCACCGTTTTTCACCGGCTTAAAGTTGTTATATTACTCCGATATATAGTAGTAATAAATACTGACATTTTTTTGAAGCAAATCGACTGAGAAATGGGCGAGAAAACCGGCAATAGTGAATAAGCGCCCGTTGTCCGGCAATTGCCGAATGCGATCAATCTCAGTATTCACCGTCGGGATTCCTCGAAATTCCTGCATTTGCAAGCATTTTCAAGTGCGATTGGCATTATGGAACACTGATTATATATATACGCGTATTAGATCATTGATAAATATATCATTCACTCTCAATAATTGTGTTTTACATGTACATGACCCTGTTACACATATTGGCTGCCATTCTATGTACAAAACTAAACAAGGGGCAATGCTGTAGAAGAGTCTAATGACTGCCTTGCATTCCGTTGCATCTGCCTTGCATCGCTTGGGCAGCCCACATTTTGTCCCCCTCACCGACGACATCCATTGCAAATTGCCACAATAACTCGGTGCAACCACAGCTGTGATCACCACCTGAGATAACCACAACGATCTCGTAGAATGAGAACTCGTGAGCATCAGATTCATAATCTCTCACCAATATTATAAGTCGCAACGCAGAGCCTCGTGATCACAACACCCGTCAGTGTCTCCCAGTGTAACCATGAGCACAGACATTATATGTCGCAAGCACGGTTGCCTGCTAGTGCAACAATGTACAATTTACTGAAGTGTAGTCTAATATACATATATATATATATAATAAGCGTTCGATAATGCCAATTGCACTTGAAAATGCTTGCAAATGCAGGAATTTCGAGGAATCTCGAAGGTGAATACTCAGATTGATCGCATTCGGCAATTGCCGGAAGACGGAACAACGGGCGCTTATCCACTATTGCCCGCTTTCTCGACCATTTCTCGGTCAATTCATTTCAAATAAGATACCAGTATTATTACTATGGTATACTAGAGTAATCTGACAACGTTGAGATGGTGAAAAACGGTGGAAATATGGTAGAATAGTTGAATCTATACTTCTGCAGACCGCTTTCGCTATATCTCGACTGTTTACAGGCCGATTATCATAAAATAAAGTGCTTGTACACACGCAACAATTGGAAGAAAGTGTAAATCCAATTTTTATTTGAAGTAGAACGCGCAAGGTACGGTTCAATAGCGAAATTACGAGTTCCACCTATCTATTTATCCTATTTACAAGCGGTTTTTGATTCTATACGGCCTCCAAATAGAGCTAGACAATGTAATGTATTATACATCTAATTTTTATCTGGGTCCAACGGACCATATTATGAGTACTCCGATATTTTCCATGTTTATTGAGCCACTCCCCCACATGCTCTAGGGCGCTTAAAATGCCTAAATATACACTGATACATTACCCGACAGCACCACCCCACCCGTTCCCTGCCAAGCAATGGGCCTGATGGATGGTAGGTCATCACAACCCTTCACGGGATTGTGCGGCATGCGCATCAAAAATTGATGGAGATTGTATTTGTTTGGCAGGCCTGAGCATCAACTTCCCGCCCTCCTGTCCCGCTGTATTCCCTTTTTTGTATGCTCTCCCGCCCCCCTCCTCACGGCACCTGCGGCATAAAGTAACGTGACTGATGGCTCTACCCAGCGACTGCGGCACCCAATGATGGCGGCTTGATCCGTGTATTAGGCAACAAAAACATTTTACAATGCCCTGAAAATGTTTTCCAGTAACGTGAAAACATTCTACCAAGCGAGAAAAACATTTTCTGATGGTCAAAAATGTTTTCATCCTCCCAGAAACATTTCAGGCACCGCAAAACATTTAATTTACTCTGAAAATATTTTCTAACCCTAGAAAGTATTTTGTGCCTTCAGCAAGATTCTGTGGCTCCCACAAAACATTTCTGATACCCACAAAAGTATTTTAAACAGTTTGAAAGCACTTTCAGATTTTAATGCTAGCTTTGAAAGTTTCTTGGTGTACCAAAACACCTCCTAACTGGCCCCAAAATTACAGCTATAGTAACACAAGCCACTCATATATTCTCACGCTCTGTATGTGTATGTACTCAATTGAAATAGCTGTCAACTCCTGTATGCATTGAATGGAGCGCTGGTCTCTAGCATCTCATACAGGGATTCCCAAAAATATCGCCGCTGGCCGCACCTAAATTCTCAAAATGCGCAATTTTGTTCAATATCTCTACAGCTTGATGGAGCATTTTCCCATCTATCAGTATAAACGCCAACCATTTGTGTAGCTACGTAGCAGCCTATTCTACCTTCCAACCAGTATATGGGACCCCTGGCACAGCGTGACAGACAAAATGTTTCTAGAAAGCCGAGAAAATCTTTTTGTAAAATTTTTGGACGAGCATTCCGAAACTTTTTGGCCGACGAAAAACATTTCGGTCAAAAAACATTTTTAAATTGACCCCCCTTAGGGGTACTAAATACCTGTTTTTTGGTACCCCTTAGAGGGGGGGTATGTGGGTTCACTGAAGTGCAATCCACATACTCCTGCTTTCATCCTGGCCCATTCAAGACTTTACAGTGTTCCAGCTATCCAAATGCTCTCCTCACATTCCACTATAGCGTTCTCAAAAGATAAATGACTGTGAGCGAATGATAGCTATAACAGAATGCAGAAGCAAACAGCGAAACGCACTGGGCGGAATGGGGGTGTAGAACAGCGACAACAAGGCAAAATAAACGTGAGCACGTTGTGTCGGCGGGCCTTCTCTCTCCTTTACTTCGTCCAGCTCCAACCACGCCCGTCATGCTCAACAGTGCAAGCTCGGCCCCGACCAACGCTACACAGACCAAGGAGCGACTTTATGCACAGCTAGCAATGAGCCTGGGGCGCACCGCGCGCGCCATCAGCCAAACAGCCGACCTATGCGAGCAGTTGCAGGTCGATCTGCACGCGATGCGGATATTTGCTGGGCTTGACGCGGCCAAGTACGTCCTCTTTCCCGGAAAAAGAATCATTCCAGACTCAATAACCCTTCAGGTTCATGACGGTTGCCGCAGAGCTGAACCCTAGCGAGGGCGAGGATGAAGAGGAACAGTCAGATTCGAAGGGCGCCGAAGACGCGACGCCGCAGCGTGCAGCCAAGGATAATACCTCCACTAAAGCAAAGGTGTGTTCTCTACAGTAGACCGGTGCAATCACTATCATCCTCAATTCTTTGTAGTGAATCGGCAGTCTGACCAGAATGAACGACTTATTATCTCATCCGAAGATGCCACCACCACGGCCAAACCACTACACTCTCGACGGTGTTGGATGTCGATTATTTACTCGCATTGAATGCCGTTCTTCCTTTGGCGATAACACTCATTTATTCACACTCGACAATCTGCAACGCGTTATCTCATAATGCCCAACTACACTCCCGTTTTCGTGAAAAAAACGGAAGGCGCTGAAGATAACTTCTGCCGGGAATCATCTACGAGTTAGTGATGGGTCTGGACGATCGCCATCGCGCGACTGCATGAAAGAAGAATGGGTCTTCAACAGCCGCGAATTCCCAAGCACGATCTGGCAGGGCGTACTATAGGGCAAATCCAGATTGGCAACGACTCGGACTTCCGACTACCCTCACATCCAGTATACTCCATTTTCCCCATCATCTAGTTGGCTGGTTATGCTTCGACTCATGTACCGTGGTTCAAAATCAAAAAAATCTTTAATTAACTTATTTTTGTTATTGCGACTTACAATGCTCCAAGTTTTGCCTTACCGCTGCGAGAGTCGCCTCAGTGAAGATTGTGCTGATCCTGATCCTATATGACTTAGATTCACCGTCAAATGCATAAAGGAACAAAATCAATAACATTGAGTAACTATAGTCGGACTACTAGGCAAGGAAATGTCAAGAAAACCAAGGACACCAGAGAAGGACACCTATTTAGGGCCTAACAGGGTTCGATGGTGGTCCAGCAGTGAAGGGTCCAGCAGGGAGCATGACCAACCCCCGTCGTTTGAATGGCTCCGTATCCTCATGGGTGCCTTTTACCTGGTACTCGATGAACCTGGCTCGGGCGACGGCGAATGGTAATAACTCCACTTGATGCTCGACTGCAATCAGCGGTGCGATGAACGTCACCTCGCCGTCGGAATCTGAGGTTGATAACATAGAGCCCAAAAGGTCTTGGCGTTCAGAAGGTACTGGAGGTAAGAAGTGGTCGAATCGCTGTGCGTCGCCTTTGGAGGTGACCAGAGTACGGAATGCGACCGTGGTCGGGCTGGCGAAGATGGGCACAATCTGTGCGGGGGCAGATTTCACACTGCCAGTGTCGACTAGATGGACCAAGGTATTGGCTGCGCCCTTGAGGATGCTCCAAAGTCTGGAAAAACAATCCCTCAGAACACACACTTCTAGCAGACCAGGCAGAGAACTTACTGATCGAACAGAGCTTTCACAAACGCGACAGCATCCTTTGGATCGAAGGTGACCTCTGTCTTGAATGACACTCCAAGAACATACCCCTCAACGGTCGCAGAGAGAGGTCTACTATTCTCTCCTCCAAGTCCAAGGGCACCCCGAAGTGTGCCGGAAAGAGACATCGACTGGATATTGACCGCCTTGGCCCCAAAGTTGACGATAGCTCCCATAATTGTTGCGATAGTCCCGGATGCCTCTTCCGCGAGATGCAAGGCCCCTTTGGCGACGTCGAGTAAATCTGTGAAGTGGCCGACAAAATTGAGCCCAGCCTGTGCAGCCGTAAACGCCAGGTACTCTGCGCTCTTCATCAGGCCTCCGATTGCGTCAACAGCCGCATCATACACCGCACGCTGTGCTGATTTGAAGGCCTCCAACGTCTGCTTTGCCAGCTTCAACGCAGCAGAATCCACTCCCTTCTCCGTCAGTTTTAATAGATCCCCAGCCTGATCGACAGCCATCTGGGTCGCCTTATCCGTTTCGTCTAGGACCTTTCGCGCGGCATCGAGCCCAGCCTGTCCAACCGCTTCAGCACCGTCCAGGAGCTTCTGAGCCGCAACCACCGCTCCCTCTTTGAAGGCAAGGTCCGTCCCGTGTAGAACGCCTTGAGCGAGATGCAGGACTCCCTCTGCAGCCAATTTACCTGCTTCGAGCCCAGCAAGCTCGCCTCCCAGAGGAACCAGTGCCAATTTCTTCCAGACCTGTATAGCAGGTGCATCAGCATACTCCTTGATCCGGGATGTGACTTCGTCGATCTCGTTTTGCCATGTCGCAACTTTGGCCTCTGCGTCCTTGACAGCTTGCTGAGCGTCCCCGAAGGCGTGAGATACAGCGGCTGTGGCGTCGTCCAATCCTTTCTTTGCGACCCCAACATCGTCCGCCCACTTTTGCTTAGCTTTGAGGACCTCATTACCGGCATCAGCCATTGCAGCACCCCTATGGCGATTAGCCTCCTCCAACTTGTTCTGAGCTTCAGCCATAGCGCCATCGAACGTCTTCCTGGCGTTGTCCACCTTGCTTTCCAGTCGGTCGACCTCGGCCACCCAGTTATCGATTATGGGCTGACTGGATCCTCGAATGGATTGTTCGTATTCTTGCCATCTCTTTTGGGCTTCAAGGAGCTGATATTGTTTGTCGTCCACATAGGATTGCCATTGTTGTTTGGCTTCTTCGGTTTTCTGTTGTGCGACTTCTAATCCATGTTTTGCGCTTGCTTCGACGGCATTGAGTAGTTGGATGATCTGTTGAGCGACGTAGTCGAGGACATGTGATTCAAATGTGGAGGTCAAGATAAAGTCGGCATCCTTGAGAGTGTCGAGAGACCCAAGTAGCTCAGCGTCGAGTTGGTATGTAAAGATATGGGCGAATTGTAAAAGGCTATCAGAAAAAAACAAGGTAAGTGGTTAATGAGATAAATGCAGTTTCAAAAGACTTGACTCACGTATGGAACTTGAACGTCGGACTTGGCAAGAGCTGGAAGTGGACGTAGATTTGTGCTTGCGAGTCGAATAGGTCGACAATGCCATCAAGGATTAACTCTTGCGTCGAAGTGCCCAGCTCGCATTCTAGCTTTGCACGAGGACCGGTGGCGCCACGGACCGAAAGAGGCCCCAGTTCAAAGTTGTCCACGCCACCATTCAGGAAAACTGACTTCTTCGTCTTATCGATTGCTAAAGGTGAATTTTAGCGCCATTGAATTCCGCAGAGGAAAAACAGATAGGAGGCTCACTACATTCAATGTCGGCTCTGTGCTTAAGGAAGAGTAAAGCTGCCTTGAACGAGAATCCAGCAGGGTATGTTGTCCCTCCTAGGTTAACACCGAATGGACAAACATATAGGCTCAACTTCTCAAACTTGAGAAGATCATGGATCTTAGGAATGTCTGCCTGCACCAGTTTCCCACCGAACTCAATCACGTCGGAGACATCAAGGTTCTTGAGACTTCCACTTAGGAGCTGACCTAAACATTGCCGTTTCAGCAACATTACTAGCAGGAAATGTGGTGTCTACCTTTTGGGTCTTCAGTAATGTTCATCGTGACTTCGGCCGGCGTACTTCCAATTTCAAACCCTCCAGATACCCCAAATCCACTGACAAAGGCAGCATCAGTACACGAACAAATGAATAACAGGCTTTCATGACTTACGTTGGAGTACCTGTAGTCATGAATATGGAGTAGGTAATCTCAATCGCGAGAGTCACTGTCGGTCCAATCTTGAAGTTGTCAACACCGAAAGGTCTATCCCACCAATCATGCATATGGGCAGAGGTACTAGCTTTGTCGACGCCGGCCGCAAGGGCAAATGTGAACTCGAGCGATTTCGAGTCTTTGACTGGGACAACGAGACCAGCGGACACAGCAAGTTCTAGAGGCTTAGTGCGAATTTCAAGGGAAATGGGAGTAGAGCGAATGCCGCCTCCAAAGTCCAGTGTTGATGTAGGTAAGTCGATTTTGAGATCGAATCCTGATTCCTTTGACCATCCAGCACTGAGAACGAGGCCCGAGACCTTGGACTTGAGTAGAGTATCAAGCATAGGCAGAGAATCAATGATAGCAGCGACTTGAATGCCTAAAGAAGAATCAGTTAAAAGCATGCCGAGAGGTTGGCTAGCTACCTACCTTGGCGAACCGTATATTGCTGAAGGAATGCCGGGCTTGTCGCTAAGTCATCTCTTGATGCAGCAATTATGGCAGCATCCCTCAACGATAAATCGAGATAGGATCCCTTCTCAATGGAGGAGACAATATCGGAAATGGCAATGGGTTTGTTGTTGGCGCTGAGGCTGGCTATTACCGCCCAGTCTACACCAGTGTCCCCAGGATAAAGGTGGACATAAGCTTTGATGGTCGCATCAAGAAAGTCGACCGTGAGGGAGCCGGCGAGCATGATGTCCACTTGCACGTTCTTCTCCGTCCAAAAAGAAATATTCAGAGCGGCATCATGGATGGAAACCTGGCCGAAGGAAATTTGGGTGCTGCTCAACGCGCCAGACAGTTGTACTCCTGATGTGGAGAGCGATACAGCAACATCGAGCGCTGTGTGACCGGCGACGTTGACGTTTTGCAATGCCAAAGATATTCCAGTGCCAGATGCGATTGAGAAGACCGCAGAGCCAATGTGAAGGTCGTAATCTGGGAGAGACAGAGACTCGCCGAAGAGGGTGTAGAAAATACTGTCGATCTCTTGCATACCGAACTCATCGAACCCTGCTGCAAGTTCGAATTGGCCACTGTCAGGCGAAAAGCTTCCGGAAAGGACGGCCTGAGAGCCGAGGTACCAGAAAGTGGCAGAGGTGCTGAATGACAACGACTTCCAGGCCGAGGACAAGGAGAAAGATGTCGCGAAACTAACGTCTTCCAGCTAACAACACGGCGTTAGCAGAAAATTAAATGATGACCAGTGGTTCATACCATCAGATTCTGCACGCCGAGTGCGTTCTTCCATATGTCGCCAGATATCTCTGCGCTGATGCCAACATACCCCGAATCAACTCCCATGGTGTACGTCAAATCAAGTGGGATGATAGAGCCCGGGACATCGATCGTCATAGTCCCAAAGATGCTGAAGCCATAGGAAAGCGTGGCATGTGGCTCAGGATTGAGTTCGAAGCCTCGGATACCCAAAAGTCGAACGCCGATCGAGGTGAGTTGCAAGCCTGGAATGGGGGAGAGGGCCAGGCCAGCGAAGATGCCTTCAAGCGTGAAGCTATGGAAGTCGAGAGGGGCATCCCACTGTTGAGTCGAACCCAGCGCCGCATGAATACTCAAGACGGGTTTGTCAACCCGGAGAACAGTGCGTAGGACGTCGTGCAGAACGCCACAGGAAGGTTCTATCACCCAGTCGGCGTCAAAGTGCCATCCGGTGGCCCTGGTCTTGTCAAATTCGTAGTTCTGATGCCATAACGCGACGTTGCGGAAAGTGATGACATCGTAAGGGGTATCTTTCAGGAGCGGGATCAGTGTCGAAAGGTGGAAGTCGCCCGGTAGAGTGACCCTTTCCCAACAAGGCGGGTCGATCCCAACGACGATGTCCGCGGGCGGAGGCCCCAGCCATCTCTCGAGCTGACCGATGATAGGCGTTCCGAAGATTTTCATATCGCCTTGAAAGACGAATCCTCCTGGCGGAACGGGGATATCCACGTCGCCCAGAAGGACAAATGCTTTCGCTCCGACGGGTAGGTCAGATTCGTCCTGAGGCGCTACACTGTCGGAAGCGACTGCCAGAACTCTGGGATTCTTGACCACCATATCAGGAAGCTCAATCTCCGATAGTCCTGCCTGAGCCGCCTTCCAAGCCAAAGTCGCAATGTTGAGATCAAAGTAGATAGTATCCAATGCAGGCAGCGTCATGAAGGAAGTGTCGGCAAGAGCCTTGGGCAATTTGGGAGTAAGCTTTTCGCCCTTCAGATAGCTGATAAGCCATGTATCCATACGCGGCTCGATGGCCAGAGGGACATATAGCGACCACGGGTCGAACTTTGTTTCCGCGTTCAGAACACATCCCTGAAATACAAAGCTAAGCAAATGTGCGGCTCGATCATAAAGATGGTTAACTTACAAATGGCGACGATTTTTGAGGCATTTTAAAGACGTATTTTAGCTCGAAGCAAAGCCAGGCTGGAAAAATAAAAACAAGCGATGTCACAGCTCTGTGATAACAAGCAAAGTAATTCATGCTTACGATATTGGACTTCGAAAGTCGGTACATCCACCCTGGGGTTCACGAGCCCAAAGTCCCTTCTGGTTACCTTTCCATCCCTGGTGCAGGTAGTTGTCAAGGAACCTTTAAACTTGCGCGTGCCATCCTGCGCAAGAAGGCCCTTGATGAATGTCTCTGCGCGTATCATATCCGTATTACACTCAGCAGACCCAAAAATCAAGTTGTTTGGGCTATCTGAAGACTTCAGGCTGGTGGTTGCCAGAATACCCCCAAAACTATAGGCAGAGCGATGGAGCCACTTTGACGGAGATGTCATAAACTAGGCGGGTAAGAGATTTAAACATGAGTCTTACCTCTGATGGGGGAGTTTTCATGCCTGTTGCGGGTGGGTTATCGCCCCATAGCTTGATGAACTGTAAAGGGGATATATAAGTCGCGACGTCTCGCCCGTCAAGGAAATCAAATACATCAGTGGCACTCTTCCCCATGATCGCCAATGCATTGTCGCCATCGTCCTTTCGCTTCCTCGCAGCGCTTTGTATCTTCTGCGTCGTGAGGGGGATTTCGATTCCATCAACCGGATGTCCTCCCGCATTCAAACCCTGGTTGAGCCCCGCAAGCGCTGTTCGTGTCTTTTTGTCGTTTTTCGGGAAAGGCAGCATTAGGCTAGAAGGGCTATTCCAGGCGTTCCAGAGAGTGACATATTCGTCCCGTTTCATCCAGGCGTGATAGAGGCATAAGAAGTTGGTGCCGACAATCTTGAGGTCTGTTCGTTGGTTTGCCTCATCATACGTCAAGGCGGTAAGTTTCCAATTGTCGTAATTGCCGGTGTTGCCCGTCTTCTGGTCAATCACATCCTGGAGCACCTCCTTCGTAACACCTAAGACGGGCTTTCGGGCCAGTGGAGTGAAGAAAACCTCGGTTGAAGCCGTTGGGGCCAAACGGTAGCGAAGATATTGGGGCTTGGTGCCAGCCTTTTTGTCGGCTTTGACGAGGTAGTTCGCAAAAACTTCCCAGAGCTTGGATTGTTGTTCGTCATTATAATCTACTTGATCAGTGAATGGTACCAAGCGGGTAGGGATAGGACACTCTTGACCGTCGTTGGCAGCATACGTATCGAAGGGTTTTTTGCGGCCTTTCACCTTCGTATGGTCGGACTTGCGGGTCGTTTTCTTCTTCTCGTCAAGCCTGTCTTTAAGAGTGGATTTGTTGATGTATATGTCGAATTGCGTGCTCCTGTAGAACTCTTCGCCCGGAAAGTCTGGACACACGAACTTCCCCGCTTCGAGCTTTCGCTTGCGAACGACGAATACGTCGGTGTCGCCGTTCCAAGTGAACTCGTGCTGGCGATACAGGATGAGCAGATATGAAATGTGAAAGGGTTGTAGATACTCACTCTGGATTTTTCCATGCTTGCAAAGAGTATTGAGGATAGTTAGCTTTGTCGGATGGGACGAAGAAGCATCGTGTTTCTGAGTGCGCTTTTATAGTTTGTCTCCCAGAGCCTGAGCCTAAGCACACGGCAGTAGTATGCCCAGGAGATGGTGAGACCAACGGTGCAGTTTTCGTCGGAGAGAAGGTACCGACAGGAATGTCTGCATTGACAGTAAGAATGACTACACAAACAAGTTGTGCAAAGGAGAAAAACGCACTCTGACTCCCAAGGACTTCAATCTTGGGTGACGCGGTCCCTGGCGGCAGCCTGATGGCGACATAGGTTCAGGCACCTCCATCGGTGGTGGTTCGTTCCGAGTCAAAGAAAAATGATAGTCGAGTCGACATCAAAGGTTGTAAGCACACTTCCCTCAGACATCAGTGGAAAAGGACCTCCGGTATTGAAAGTGGTTGATTCGTTGCGTCCGCTAGTTCGATGTCCGAGTTTCGGCTGAGATTCTGCAAGGAGGAATTGGCAGAACGTGGAAGCAGTCCCCAGGACAGTGGAAACAATTGACTTCGACCTGCGGCGCCGTCTGTACTCTCCCAATGCAAAGTTGCCTGGCAGATCGCCGAGATAGCTCATGGTTTGGTGAAGACACTCGAGGTGACGCAGTAAGCGCAAAGGCGAAGGAGGGTGAAGCACAAAGACAAGGGAAACGCTCCATTACGCGCCGGGGCTGCCCACGTTTCAATGACAGGGCGCCCCAGGAGTGTGTACATACATGAGCATGGCGGAGTATGACCATTCGAAGTGTTTGTTATGAGATAACAAGTCGAGTGTTGGGACACAACTAGGAATCCCACGTGTTGCTCTGGACAAAGCCCACACTAAACACAAACAATAGCACTCGGAGTGGGCTCGTTCCGGTTTGCTCAGAGCTCTTCAAGGGACTAAGTCGACGTCAAACTTTCAGGAACCACTAGTGTAGTACCAAGGACATAACCTTCGATAGCAGAAATTATCGAGATACATCATACAGGACCAATTTTATTCCGGTTTCACATTACTGTACCATTTCGAATTATTCTGCCCGGGGTGTGACCCGTGACCTCGATGCCGAATTTTGTCCTCAGCGAAACGGTGCTGGACCCAAGCTGGGCCTGTGACACATGCCAAATTTCAGCGCAGCCAGCCAATTGAGCGCCCAACTAGGCTACTATGTGGCGTTGGAACGATATGTCACAGTCAGCCAACCTGGCTGTGACCCGGGACAAAACCCAAATTCAGCAGATTTCTGGGTGCCTGTGACCCGTGACCGCCGAATAATTCGAAATGGTACAGTACAATACAACGACGCCTCAGGCAATAAACAAGACAAAAAAAGAAACGCATGGAAAGAGAGAGAGGACAAAATCAAAATGGAGGATCAGGGGGGATGGTAAATAGGTGGACGCGCGGGCCAAGTCACGACCAAGATACACCTACTGTAGGAGATTTTTCGGAGTCTATCAAGAGAAGAGGACTTCGGAAACGATGACATCTCCGGCTTCAGTAAACAATTTCTCAATACGTTCCTGATTCCCTCTCGCCATTCACCTCTCGCGAACCACGCTCGTTCTTGTCACCGAAAAATTGAAATGCTCCTCATCATTTTGTACAATCCACCTTGTCGCGCAGAAAGGTATTCAAATTTGCATGTATGCTGGGTTGCATTAGTCGAGGATAACTTGTATTACTCAATCAAATATAAATTATAATCTAGAATATGCCTACTCCTCCGATTGTAGGGCCTGTAATGTGGCGCGTAGGATACGCAAGTCATCCTCCTTGCGAATAATCAAATCACTCGATTCACGTCCTCTCACCAGTTCCCCATCGAGGAGCCACGTAGGATACGCCACCTCACCCGCTTTGCCTCCCCAATCAAAGTCGACCAACCAAACCTTGTCACTGGGCGCCTCGCAGAGAATGTTGACATAGCGCAAGTCCCCGTGCACCAAATCCTTTTCATGGAAGCCATTCACCAGCTCAACCAGCAGCTCTTCTCTCTGACTCAAGTAGTGCTGGGCCTGCATAGACTCGGCATCCATAAGCCATTCCATAGCAATCACAAACCAGCCCCCGGGCAAGCGTTCATACCCAAACACCTTGGGCGCATGCCCCCTTTCGGCGCAAAATCCGTGCAAGTCGATCGAGTAGCGCTTGGAGAATTTCACAATGATGAATTTGTCTTGATCCGTGGCTGCACCGTTTCTCACTTTGGCACAGTACAAGTGCCGATAATGCTCCCATGGCCCAAAATAGTCGATGATATCAAATTCGAGATACTTACTGTCGTCGCCGTCATGACCGCGTTCGCGTATCTTGGAGACTGCGGGAAGGAACTCTCTGGGAATATCCAGAACATATCCGTCGCTCGTATAGACAGAGGGGCATGTCTCAGAAGGTTGCGTGTATGAATCAAGGTCTCGGTGGATGCGCTGTTGCTAAACATACGCCGCGGCGAATGCGCTGTAAAGATGCTCCCTGTCCCGTCCATTTGTCGCGTATAGAGACCAGGACAACCCTGGCGTGAGGCTGACGACACGGTACTGGTGGCCGAGCAAAAGAATAGCGTAGAAGTGGATTGTGGATCCTACAAATAAAGGATAAGCAAACCTACACAACAGTAGCAGGGGCGACCCACCATCGATGGCTATGGTCAGAGCTGGGACCCTCCATCGTCTGCATATGTCCTTGAACTTGTGCGAGCTTGTATGACTGCGTGCGATACGCGCGACATTTTCCAGATAGGGCACAGAAGGATGCTGGTTTTTGAATGTGGCGATAGTTGTCACCAATCCATGGGCTTCGGTGCTGCCTGCCCAAAGAGGGAATCGAAATGACATACGCCAGAAGAGATATACACCATCATGCCGTCGTTGGTCGTCAGTATCATAGCAGCGAGACATTGCCGTTGCCAGTTCATTGACGTGATTCTGCAACTGTGCAAAATTGATCTTGATATCGGCAGGAGGCACACGCCCCGAAAAGATATCGTCGAATTCCCCGAATGGAGCGTAGAGAAGAGAAATCGGGGCGACAGTCTGGTCAGACTCGGGTCGGTCGTCCAACAGCCGCTCGCTGCTGTCTGCTTGAATGGCCTCGTATTGTGCAAATTGAGCCACTTGCGACGGTGTCTCCTGAACAATTCTGGCACGCTTGAAGCAAGCAAAGTGGTCGATTTCGGGCGAAGGTGAGCGCAGGCGTTTAAAAAACGCCCCTGCTTTGACTGTGAGTTTAAGATGTAAAGTTCAGACTGACTCCAGCGCAAAACTCACGGTTCAGAGGAGCAGATTCTTTGAAAATCAGCACCTCACGCCCAGACACTACTTCAGTCACAATGGCTGCTGGACTAACGCTTGCTTTGTCAAGATCGAGTTCAGAAACAGCAGACTGCAATTGAGCGGGTCGGAGCGCAAGAGTTATTGCGGTGCTGTGGTAGGCTGAAACGAAGGTGGCGTCGACACCCGCAAGCTCGCTTTCGACCACATGGTTTATGAGGTCCTCGATATCAGAGCCAGGAGGGCAGGGAACCTTGAAGCATGTTCCAACAACTGTTCTATCATCTTCGATGATGAGGCACCAAACCGACATGAGCAGGAGATAGTCCTTACAACTGTTTTCAAAACCACATCTGTCTGTGCGCCTTTGTTTGGTCAAAACAGACAAATATGGTAATATGGCGCGTTCCCGACGGCGCGCAGCTATTTGCGGACTCCACCTTCTCCCTGTCGTTCCAGATTGCAACTGCAGCATTGTTGGTCTTCAATGTCAACCCGGAATACATCAAATATTACACCGCGCTGACTATTGAAGCGCACCCCCTTCCATCCTTCCACACACTGGGCTTCGTTGTGCAAGTTCTGTCCCACATGTACTCGATGGTTCGGATCGGCCTTACCTTCCAATGGCCTCGCGTCCACTTGCGACCCCTGCTCTACTGTGGGTGTGGGCCCAAGGAAAAACTGCCGTCGACATTCTCGCCGAACCCGAGCTCGTGGTGCGTGATCTGTCTAATCTTGAGCATTTCTCTCCTGGTGCAGTGCTGACTTGCCTGTTTTCAGTCCCCTCTCTAGGAGCCCGAAGATGGGAAGGATTGGGAGTATATCTCATTTTCGCCCAAGTGTAACATCCGCTTGGACCCACAGGGCGATGCGCATACGACTTTCAGTTCTTGGTACGTCGAAAAGACAAATTGCAGGTCTTTTCTTAATCCAACTTGTCGTCCTTCCTTTCTTAGACTTGCGAAACCCACCAAGTCTCCATGGAGAACTTGGACGATGTGAAGGGATACGCAAGCTTCTACTTTCAGGTCCACCCCACCAAGCCACGCATGTGGAAGATGTCAGTACTTGGCCAGTCCTCACTCCCGATTGCACTCTTATACAAACCCTTTATTCTAGTCTCGGTCGTTGGTCGGTCGCAAGGACGGTTGATTCTATTGTGCACACGTCTAGAGAGGCGACTGTCCCAACGCCGATGGAAGACATCCTCAACAGTAGCCCATAGTTCATGTTCAGTCTCATCAACATTAGTTTACCTAACCTAAGTCCACTTTCTTCTTCTCCAGCATCATGGGCGTGAGGACGTTCGGCTGGTGTCCGAATTGGACTCAAACCATCGATGCCGCGGTTGAGGAAGATTTCATTGCCCCCAGGAACATGCTCTGGTGAGTAGTTTACACAGGCCAATTGTCGAGGAAGCCAATAAACCCTGCCCAGCCTTCAGCAGAATCTTCAAGGAGATGATTCCCATCGCACCTCGCGAGATGCCTCTGCTACGCGCAGGCAAGTACATGATCCTGCGCAAGGCATCTCTGGCCCTCTAATTTACGCAATGGCGCACTTTTTTTTGCTCATGACCGAATGCAGCTACGCCAGAGTGGAGGCAACTACTCCTGTGGATGCCGTCGTCCCACCTATCAGCTGGACTGAAGCGGACGTGGTTATATGGCTCCAGCAGCAGATTGAAGAGATGTCTGGGAAAGCGTTCACCGTCGGTGACAACATCTTTGACCAAGGCATCGGCAGGTTCGTTTCTTGCGTCCCAATATCATCACCATGGTATTAATCTCAAACCCCCTCATAGCTTGAGCGCGACTATCCTGCACCGCCGCACCCTCGGTGCCATGTAGTCTGAAGAGAGCCAAAGTGCCGTAGCGCTTATCACGCAAGTCAGGATCTACAACAACCCAACCTTTATCAGGCTTGCGGGCTTCTTCGCCGCCATCGTCGCGGACCTAAAGAACTTCAGTGCCAGTGCCAGCCGCGTCGATGCCATCTACCAGATGATCACCAAGTACTCTGACGGATTGCACGAGCCCATCGCAGGCCGTCTGGTGAGGCTGTCAATCTCCTTACCGGATCCACGGGTAACTTCGGTGCCCAGATGCTCGAGTCCCTCTTGTAAGACCCTCGCGTGCGCACGGTGTGTGCAATGAACGGCGGCTCATCCGGCTCGAAGACAATGAAGGAGAGGCAGGCCGACCGATTCGTTGACAAGGCTTTGGATTTATCGTAATCAATACAAACCGACATACATTGGGGCTGTAATATCATCTGCAACCTGTAGAGACGCATGCATCTGCACCCGTTTAATAACAATATTTTCAATATCTGCTTCCTCTCGAAAACAACGTGCTGAATAAAGTCTAGGAACAGCGGCACGAAATTGATGCCTTTTTAACAGCCGTTTCCGTCACGCAACGCAGTCGCCGAATTCCAATAAATTTCTTTTTGAAAAAAAAAAAAAAAAAAAAAGTGTGCTTGCAGCGGGTGCTGATAACAGTGATAAGTGCTCGATCAGGTGGGGTCCAAAGACACACGACCCTTTGGGATACACGTCCCGTTGGACTTACTTGGGCGCGATGCTAGCGACCTTTTGGTGGTCACCGCGTCTGAGAAGGGGAACCGGCCTCCGAGCTTGCCTCGTCCACCTGTCTGCGACATATCATGGTTATGATCATGACACTCCTGATGGCGATCGAATCCCGGCTAGATTTCTCTGCATAGTATCTACAGCAATTGTTGCCAATCGAGAATGGTTGAGAAAAAACAGCGATTTTTCCCCAGGAAAAACATACCCATGAGTCAGGGATCAACAAATACATGGAAAAGCTGATAAGAAAGCGAAGCTTGAGGCGAAGCATAGCTTCAGCTTGATCTATTGTCAAGGCGTTATTCTACCATACGATGCGCTCAAGATGCGCTGTGAGGAGTGACTAGTGAAGTTCAATTAGGAAGCCATGCTGGTGCCACTCAGCGCTCGCCTGGCGGCAGGGCCATTAGAGGTCGGCAATCTCCGTCCATTTTTGGTCACGGCTCGCCCCAAGTAACTTCAGTCTGAACCACCATTCAAAGTCTCTCAAGCCTGAACAGCGCGCCCGCCCCTTTACACTACATTTGAGTATCATCATGGTCACTGATCCGGAACTAGTAAAGACCTTCAACTACCTTCTTTGTGGGTTGAAACGCCCCTCGGCAGTCTATGAAATCCAACTACCCGTGAATCGACAGTGGAGCGAGTGTAAAGATCGAGTGAATGAAGTACTGCGGGAACAGGAGTTTTTAGCTGATATAAAGATATACAAGGTCAGCGGCGTTCTCCTTCATCCTTATATTTGCAGGGTTAACAGAGTATTTGCAGCCTCAGAAACCACTTCCAATCATCGATACTGGAACAGATGAGTGGCTAGCATTCATCAGCAACCCCCAGAACCCCCAGAACCGCCCTAGTTCCAATCCTCTCAAGTACATTACGCCCCGCTCATCACTTTCCACTTATTTCCCTGAGGATCACTTGGATGATGATAACGTTCATCTTGTTGTTGTCGCTTCGTGGAAAGACGTGGACTTCAATTACATCTTGTTCGACAACAATCACAGCTGGGACGTCCACTCTATCCCACTACCAGTGAATCGAACACCAGAAGACTGTTTGGAACGAGTTGCCCAGACACTTCGGAAGTGGGAGGTCATAGCGGACTTGCGGAGCATAAAGTTATACAAGGTCAGCGGCATTCTCCTTCATCCTTATATTTGCAGTGTTAAAAGAGTATTTTCAGCCTCAGGAACACCTTTTAATGACCACTGCGGAGACGAATGAGTGGCGGACAAACATCAGCGACCCCAACACCGACTTTCAGCGTTTGTTACCATCCAGTGCTCTTTATGAGTCTTTCTCTCTCTCGGAACTGGGTAATAACAAGATTCTTCATCTAATCATCACCGCTCAAGCTTCACAACCGACTGGTCCATCTCCTCAAGTCGAAGAAGCGGATGCCGTTGCTCCTTTACGGGAATTCTACGGAACTCGTGAGTTTCTCCATTCCTATATCAATAGCACAAACTCAAGATATTCACCACAGGATTTCGGAACTTTCGCGAGATCTATATGTCAGCAACAGCGGAGACTCTGTCCGCGGCTGCAAAGTCATCAGAGTTCCGCAGGATTCAACGGTCCAATGCCCCGATCTATGACGGTCGAAGAGTCCATGGATCAACGAACAATTCTTCGACTATTGCTATGCCCCCATCTCTCTATCACCCAGTCTTTGAGAAATGGAAAAACGATGCTTTCAATGCCTCAACTGAGCCTCCCGCAAAAGTTATCAGGGCAACGGCTGAACTTATGCGGAAGGCAGCGGTGTTGTATGACAATGAGAGTCACCGTTCGAAAACACTCCGCGGTCCCTTACAACAGGTTCTTGGGCGGCAAATTCAGCCCATTCTGAATGCAGACAGGACCGTGGCCGATGGCGGTATCACCTTCCAGCTCCAGAGGGAGAGTATGACTTACGACGTCCCTGTACTGATTGTGGAAGAAAAGCGCGACACCTGGGAGAACAGTTCGGATCCGACAACAGAGGCTATCTTCTCCATGATCCGGGTATGGACTGATGCTAATGTGAGTCTCCTCTGTTTGGTCATGCTATGCTTAGTGTCAACAATGCTTGTAGCTCGACGACTTGTGCAATCTCACGTGCTGTCCCACCTTTCTCCTGGGCTTTAGCGGATGCCAATTCACAGTCTCAGCAGCGGTCATCACTGATAAATGCATCGTCGAACGCTTGGCAACACTATGGGTTGGGCGCAGCTCAACTTTTGATACGAATCGCATTGAGGACACAGCGCGCGTCTTTTATGCTCTGTCCACGGCGCTGGGGGAGCTTGAGGAGTGGTATCAGTCTGACACCATTATCAGTCGCCATCTTTATGAACCAGCTACCAATACTCCCTTCAATCATCCGCGGTTCTTCCCGCATGCCAACCAATATTCTGTTAATGGAGAGGACTTTGACGACGCTATCAAGTTTGAATACTTGTACCATCTGGAGACCTCATCGTTATGTGTCACGCTCCTTGTTCGGGCTACGACAGATCACTCGGACAAATTTGTTGTCAAATTCACTCAGCAATACTGCCCGGATCTCCACCGCCTCCTAGCAGGACATGGTATGGCACCAGTATTGCGCTATTGTGGCAAAATAGACAAGAGCACACCCTACCCGAACTGGCAAATGGTCGTGATGGACTACTATAATGGAAGCCCACCAATTGAAGAGCCAGATCTGGAAATCAGGAAAGCTGTCAAGAAGGCGGTTGCTATTGGTCATGAGGCAGGTTTTGTCTTTGGAGATATTCGTCGCCCCAATGTGTTGGTCGGCAAGGCAGACGGTCAAGTCAAACTTATTGATTTTGACTGGGCTGGAAAGGAGGGCGAGGCACAATATCCGCCTGACATGTCTGATAATGACGCGCTTTGGATTGCGGGTATGGAACCTATGGAATTCATCCAGAAGCAGCATGACATCGACATGATAGACAAGTGGTTCCCAGAATAAGTAGCCGTCTTGTCTTTGTACTTTTCATACTTGGGAAATAAATTTTCATGATAGTAATTGTTTGGCCTCTAGAAAGTGAAAGATGTTGAACTCTAGTAAAAGCCTGTGTCGTTGATCACCAACAACCAGTCGCATTTGTGGTAGGTAATGTCGTCCGAGATGTCAGATTGGTCGCCCTCCTCGCCAAGCGAGAGAGACTTGGGCGTGGCCGCAGAGAAGGGTGTCGTGAGCCGGTGGTGGCGCTGTGCAGGTGATGATGGCGCGGACGATGATGATGAGCTCGAGTCAGAGGGGTGGGCAAAGAAGGGATCGGCGTTGAAACTGGACTCGTCGTCGTCCGACCAGCCAGTCGCGTGCCCGACGTAGCGGTGATCGTCGGCGGTGGTGGCATCGTCGTTGACCAACGAGGGAGGCAAAACCCACACCATGTGGACACGGTGGGGCTGGATTGCGAGCGGCGACAAGAGACGCGGGGGGCAGGATCGCGGTTGCCGACACAACGAGCGAGTACCTGAAAGCGAACGGGCTCGACAGCAACACGACCGATGCACGCGAGGACAACAGCACAGTCCTCAAAAGAATGACGAGTCAGGTGCTAACGCGCACCGACGAGATATTCCCAGGGAAGGTGCAATACGGCAGTCACTCTCGACGCTGGGATGAATGTGGTTGGAGGCGTGAAGACCGTTCAAAGTCGCCTGTAGAATACGTTCGTCATCCACCTTGTGAATTATCAAATCCTTCGACTCGCGTCCATTCAGCAGTTCCTTGTGGAGGAACCACGTAGGGTATGCTACCTTATCCGCTTTACCTCCCCAGTCAAAATCTATCAACCAAAAGTTGTTGCTGGACTTGTTGAAGAGAATGTTGGCAGCGCGCAAGTCGCCATGTACAAAGCCTTCATCATGGAAATCCTTGACCAAGCGTTTCACTTGATCATGCTGCTCAGGGTTCGGATAAGTGATAGGCTCGGCGTCGGCAAGGTACTCCATTGCGGTGGCAAACCAACCACCGGGCAGTTTTTCAAACCCAAGAACCTTAGGCGCGTGACGTTTGTGATAGCAAAAGTCATGTAACTTCATGCAGTACCTGCGAGAGAACTTGACCAGAATTTTAGTGCCGCAAGGATAGCTAGGTCGAGCAGCTGTCAGAGTTGCTCGATACAAGTGTCGATTTCGAAAAGTTTCCTCGCCTGTGCCAGCAAAGTGATCGGAAATTGTGAATTTGATAGTATCCTTGTTCGCGTTGTCACCCCCCTCCCCAGGAGTGTCCCCCTCGTCTGGGACACCTCCGCTGTATGCAAGAATCTCTGTAACCGATGGGTGAAAGAATCGATCGTGACGGGGAAGGTCTTGATCTTGATGGGAGTTGGCGTATGTTTGGAGGTCCCAGTGGATTCGCTGTTGTAAAATATACGCAGCAATGAATGCATTATAGAGTTGCTTCCTTTGCGTTACATTTGTCGCCCATAGAGAGAAGGAAAGCGCTGGCGTCAGGCCAACAGCACGGTACCGGTGGCCAAGGAGAACAATAGCATGAAACTGAACAAGGTCACCTAAGCATAACTATTAGGTGCATCCCCAAAAAACAGTCGCAACACTCACCAAGAAAGGTCATAGCAAGAGCAGGGAGGATCTGTCGGCCACACAGGTCCTTTGCTTTATCCGAGGCTACATGACTGTGCGCGACATAGCCAACACACCGTGCATGAGGATAGGTGCTGATATTGGCAAACGCGTCCTTCCAATCGACTATTGTAGATATCATCCCGCCAACGTCGCAGTGTCCATCGCTCCGCGCTGGCTTCGCCACATCACCAGCCCGAATGGGGAACTCAAGAATTGCATTCAGAAGAGGTATCCCGGCCAACCGTCGCGTAGCCTCGTCGATGTAAAAGCGGCACATCGCGGCAGCCAAGGCGTCAATATTCTCCTCCATCTTACGAAGGTCGACGTGTATATCCGTAGGCGGCACCCCATTCGTAAAGATATCTTCAAATTCACCAAACGGAGAGTAGAGGAGGGCGATCGGTGCAACAATCACGTCTGGAGTGGGTCGGTCGTCAAGTATCCTCTCCGAGGGGTCCATTTGGATGGAAGCGTATCGTGCTGGCTTCGCCATGTCTGATGGTGCGTGCCTGGCAATTTTTGTCTTCTGGAGATTCTCGTGCTCATTCGATGCAGAGGGGGGGAGCGGGCGTTTCAAAGATGCCTCTGCTTTGAATGTGAGTTTAAGATGTAAAGTTCAGATAGCATAGAACTCACTCTGCGGAGGAGCAGGTTTTTTGAAAATCAACAGCCCACCCCCGGACGCCACTTCAGTCACGATTTTGATTGGACTGACCCGTGATTTGGTAAAATCGTGTTCGGAAATAGCAGCCCTCAATTGATCATAATCCAGGTCAGGTCGTATTGTGGCATTGTGGTGGACGGAAACCAAGGTAGTGTCGGCACCCGCAAGGGTAGGCCTGGTTGCAACCACCTGGATTTTGAGATCCTCTATATCAAGGCCAGGATGGAAGTGGGCCTTGAAGGGTTCTCCGACAACCGTTCTATCGTCTTCGATAATGAGGCACCAAACTGACATGATGGTATGGAGGCAAGGGATGTTATGTAAGGCTGACTCCCAAATCTGACGTCCGGTGACCCAATATTTCACACGCCCCCAATCTGGACGCGGACGTCCTTATGTGTGTGAAGTTGATGGTGGTAAGAAGGGTCTCGAGCATAGGCCTTACAAACTATCATCTCGTCGTCCGGAACGACCATTGCGGACGAGGAGCTAATGTGCTATACTGGCATAGAGAGGCACCAAGGGGCCAGATGTGGTACAAACACTGGCCCTAGCATTCAAAATTTGCACCATGAATCGTCAAACTAGTGGGTAACACACGATTCAAGACCAATTTTCATTCTGGCTTCAAATTACAATACAAGAAACACTGAACGACGACACGGCCGATGTAAGAGAGAGCCTTAGGCACAGACAATATAAAAGAAAGAGACACATGGAGAGAGAGAGGAGAAACTCAATGATGATGAGGAGTATGGTGGATGGATGGACGTGTGTGAGTAGGTAACGAAGAAAGCGAATATGTTAAGATCCCCAAAAAGCAGCGGTGTTCTGTCGTCAATGTTAATAATGCATGCAAAAATGAAACGGATGGATGAGTGGATGGTTGGGGAGGGATGGGGAACGTGATGCGGTAGGTAATAAAACAGTAGTGAGTCGAGCGACAATAATTACGCTGAACTTTTGGTGGCCGAGTCGGGCGATAAGCAACAAGGTATATACAATAGTGGAACAGAAGCAGTTTTTGCGTCGTCATCTGTGGATTTTGAATCAAGAGTGGGATTAATAGTGGTGCGGGGAAGTGGATTGAGAGTGGTGATGATAGTGACGGGGATGGGATGTGAGCAAGTGGTGTGACGAAACGACAAAAAGTTATGGATGTGGGATGGGAGGGTGTTAGAAAAACAACAAAACAGCAAGGATCAGCAGCAGCAGTACAACAAAGATGCGTAACAGGCTTCAGACTGGACATGTAGTGGCTTCTGGGATACGGTGATGAGTCGGTAGTTGGAAGGATGGCGCGCGGTCAGAGCAATCAGGGAACCGCGCCATTGTAGAGGGCCGATGGATGATTCGTTTACTGGGGAGGCTTTTAAAGGAGCACAAATACACTTGTTTTGGTTCTGTAGGCTTTTGGAAGGCTGGGAAGGGGGATAATGATTGCAAGTGACGGGGAATGGGGAAGTGATGTTCAAGGGCAAGTGATGTGGGGGGATGGCTGCTTCGAAGGCAAAAGGCCGACCAGTCGTTTTAAAAAATTGGGACTGGTTCTTTGATTCGTTGGTCGGTTCGTGTAATGATTCGTTACAAGGAGCTTCAGTTTCTTCAAGAAACCAACACAGTTTTTGATAGACAGCCGCAGATATGAGGCAAAAAAGGAATAACAGGTGTGCGGGTGTTGCAAAATGGATGGGATGACGACAAACGAATCAATGAATGGTGTGGCGACGAATTGGCCTACAGGTTCAAGGGCGGCACGGCAGCGAGGAAGCCGCCGTGGCTCCGCTGCACACTTCCCGTGCTGCGCGACTTGGTGTTCGGATGGTGGTGGTGCGCATGGAACTGGTGGTGCGGGTGGTGGCGGTGCGCCGACAGCGAGCCGAGGCTGCCCCCGCTCGCGACGCGCTTCATGAGCTTCCGCTCGCGGCGCAGCTCCTTCCGGTTCTTCTGGTGCTGCTGGTGTTGCTGCTGCTGCCTGCCGAGCACCTCCTCCTGGAAAAGCGGCGTCGGCGTGCCCGACTTGCTGCTCATGCCGCTCGAGAACCCACCAGGCGTGCTCGGCCCGGCACCGCCGCCGTTGAACGCCGCCGCCGACGCGGACGGGAGCACAAGCGGCGACGACATCGTCGACGCGCTCATCATCAGCCGGCGGCGCTTCGCGAGCTTGTCGCTCTTCAGCATGCCCGCGGACCCCGTGCGCAGCATGCCCAGCGCGCCCGTGGTGGGGTTGTTCTGCTGCCACATCATCGCGGCGAGCGGCGAGCTGCGGATGGCGTTGTCCGCGACGAGGGCGCCCGCGTCCCAGCCGCGCTCGTGCGTCTGCCGGAATGCGCCGACGGAGATGTGGTCCCAGCGGCTCAGGTCCTTCGCGGCATCCATCTCGGGCACGGGCGTCGTCTGATCGCGCTCAGTGCTGTCTCCGCTACCACTGGCCTCCATGTACGAGACGTCAGGAGTAGCCGAGGATGACGGGGCGGTGCTGGACGAAGCAGCGTCGGATGACGGAACCAGGGTCATATCCATGGCACTCGTGCAAGGCCCATCGAGGAAGGACGCATCGAGCACATCGTCCAGGTCAATAGGCTCCGCCTCCTGCGTCCGCTCGCACAACTGCATGAGCATCATCGGCCCCGTCGCGCCTTCCACGCCCGAGATCGGCGAAGTCGGCACGCTGTGGCCCGCCGCCATCTGCAGCAGCTGCTCGAACGGCGAACACTCGTTGTTGTTGTTGTTACCATTCGCCAGACACAGGGGCGTGTCGAGAGGCGGCGGCTGCGGCGTGCTGGTGGCTGACGACTGCATGAGGGCTGCGGGCGGCGCCGGGATGGAGATGGAGTTGTTGAGCGCGAGGCCAGACGCGGTGTTGATGTTGGCGGCGGTGAGCGACTGCAGGATGTGTTTGCGCAGGAGATCGTCGACCTGGGTGCGCCATGGCAGGAGGAGAGGAAGATGTGAGCAAATGCCCACATGCGTCGGGGATGAAGATGTAGGATAGTATGATACACAAAAAACAAAACCAAAACGATAGAGAAGCCTTTGAATATCGAATCGTACTGCGTGTAGCGATACTGATAGCGATAAGACGGCAGAAACGAAGAAACGTTGTTGATGATGACGTCTCCAACAAGGGATCAATACATAGAGAAGAGCACACGACAAGCACGACGTGCCAGCATGTACGAAGGCACGATCACCAGAAAACAACGACAAAGAGGACGAAGGATCCAAAGCGAAGAAAGAGAAGACACTCACCGCACTGACAGCCCGACCACGCCCCCTCCGCTTGTTGAACCTGGGATGCGGGCTGGGCACCGCGCCGCCCTTCTTGTCCTCCGCGATGACAGCCAACCGCGTCTCGTTTGCGCTGGGGGTGGCGAAGACACCCTTGCGCGGGCCCCTAAAGTGTATCGCGGACGGCTGCGGCGGGCTCGTGCCTGGACTCCCACTCGACGCATCCTCCTCCACACTCGAGTGCGCCTGCGCGTGCTCCGCCGCGCGGTACCCAAACACATCCTCCTCCTCCATCCCCATCATCTCCTCCTCCTCCTCCTTGATGCCCTCGTACAGGCGGCGGTTGTCCCTGTCCTTGCGGCGCCAGCTGCCCTTCTTGTCGCGGTTGTCCTTCCGCCCGTGCTCCTTCGCATACAGGCTCTCCTTCTCCTTGCCCTTGCCCTTGCTCTCGCGCTTCCGCTTCTTCTCCACGACGCCGCCCTCCTTGCGGCCCCACACGCGCTCCTGCCGCGCCGTCAGCATGCCCAGGTCGTCGCGGTCGTGCTCCAGCTCGTCCGAGTCCCAGAACGTCGCCACGCGGCCCTCGAGGATGTCCGCGGGGCGCACGAGGCTGCCGTTCCCGAGCCGGCTTGCCTTGCGGCTGCGCCCAATGCGCCCGTACCCGTACAGCGCGTGGCCCCCAGGGGAGTTGGCGGGGCTGCTGACCGTGGACAGGGGGTTGATCGCGCTGACGGATTGCGGGAGGGAGAAGAGGCGCATGGCGCGCTCGTTGGGCAGGTCGTCCGCACCGACGAGCTCTTCGTCTGTCGTGTCTCCCTCGCCTTCGCCGTCGTCCTCTTCTAGGTACCCCTCGTCCGACATGATGTCCTCCTCGTCGGTGGTGCCGCCAAAGAACATGCTCGCATCGGCGCCGCCGAATGGTCCTGCCAGGCCGCTGCCGCCAAAGGCATCGGGCGTTCCGGTCCAATCGTTCCCTTCCATACCCAGGCTGAGGTTCTGGTATGGGTAGGTATGGCGCGCGCCATTCTCGTCGACCACGAAACCGGGGCCTCGGAAGCGCTCTGCTGCATTTGCCTCAAACTCGAGATCGACCATGTTGCGACCGTCATCCTTGCCGTTGGTGAACATGATCTCGCCATTCCAGCTCTCGGTAAGCTCAAAAGGCATGCTCTCGAGCTGGCGCGATCCGTTGAAGAAACTGTGGGAGAAATGGGACGGGCGATGGCGGCCCGGAGCCTCGGTGCCGTCGCTGAGCGCTCCCGAGATGTCAGATTGGTCGCCCTCCTCGCCGAGTGAGAGAGACTTGGGCGTGGCCCCGGAGAAGGGCGTCGTGAGGCGGTGATGGCGCTGCGCGGGTGATGAGGGCGCAGACGATGATGATGAGCTCGAGTCAGAGAGGTGGGCAAAAAAGAGATCGGCGTCGAAACTAGATTCGTCGTCGTCTGACCAGCCAGTCGCGTGCCCGACGTAGCGGTGATCGTCGGTGGTGGTGGCATCGTCTTCCTCCATGGCGAGACCGAGGCTGACTGCCAGGGCGGGATCCATAGCGCCAACGGTAGCATCCTCCTCAGTCGCGTCGGCGTCTTCATCGTCGGCTTGTTCCTTCTCGTCATCTTCGTCCTCTGTAGCATCAGAATCAACATCCATCTCATTGTCGCTAGGTCCTTCGCTTTTCTTGCGAGCGCGAATAACCCAATCAGGATTACTCTCAACGCGTTTCGGCGGCACGTCCTCCTTGCGATGGCGCCCCTGTACATCGGCAACAATAAAACTTTCCTCCTCCTTCTCTATGCTATCGTCCGAGTCCTCAAAGCTCGAGAGAGACGACAGATCGGAGCTGCCCGACTCCATAGATGAGAGAGCCGAGGCAGAGACGAACGTCGGGAAATCGCCATCCTGGTGGTGGTGGATAGGCACGATGTTGCTCTTGGTCGCGTAGGCAGGACGCATGGAGGGCCGGCTGTGCTCCATCTCGACATCGTTGAAATAGTCGCTGCTCGACTCGTCCTCGTCCGACGAGACGACGTGCCTGCGCTTCGCGGCCGCGGCCTTCTTCCCTGCGCGCGCCTTGAGGTTCTGGCGCACCTTGTTGGAGTGGGAGATGGCGGAGGGCGGGGGCCGTTTCAGGTGCTGAGCGGCAGGCTGCTTGTGCGGGAGGGCCTTGTACGGGCGGGCGGCGGCGGGTGGGGAGACGGAGGACTGGTGCGCGAGTGATTTTGGGGGGCGGCCGCGTTTTTTGGGCTGGGTAGTGGTGGGGCGGTGCAGGTAGGGGGTGTGGGAGTGGTGCGAGGGCCCGGCGACGGGGGCGGGGGGTGCGGGCGACTCTGAGGAGCCTGCACGGCGTTTTGCGAGGAGCGATTGGGGGAGGGTGAGCTTGATCTTGAGACTGGGCTTTTGGACAGTGGGTGGCGGGGGTGGTGGGGCGGGTTTTGGCTTGGAGACTTGGGGGGACGGGGAGGAGGCGTTGGCGTATCTGAGACTGAGCTCTGCCATGGAGAGAGGGCCGGTGGAGAGGCCGGGGGTGGATGGGGGCAGCGATGCGGGTTTTGTGCATGTGCACTCGCCATCGCAGACGGGGCAGATGTCGCTGTCGTCGTCGTCGTCTACCGTATAGGAATGTGCAGACGGCATGGGAGGGGATGCTTGCACTGCGCAGATTAGACAAGAAAGAGATAAAAACACAGGGACATACTGGAAAACCTGTGAGATGTATGCATTCTGAGATGGACATGGGGGGATGCAGCGGAGAGGATCGAGAGTGGTTGATGGCAGCAAGCAAATTCAAATAATTCCCAACTTTTGCTTAAATTCTTTTTCGTCGAATACCCCCATTAGGCAATTCTCTGCCATTCATCGAATCAGCTCCCATCCACCGATCCAAATCGCATGGCCAATCTGCCTCGAGGCTGCTCAAACTCAGATCCAATAATCTTCTGCCCACTCATACTCAGATCCAATACCACCGTCCCCCCAGCCTCCCGCGCAGGCGTCCATAGCGCTACCCAGGTCCAGCCATGAACGCATCGCCCTGATGTGCAACGCAACGCTCAATGCCAGCTTGCCTCCTTATACCCGTCCATATGTTTATCTGCCGCGATCCTTAAAAAGCCCGCCATCGCGCCCAGGAATGACAAGCCAGACAGGGCCTGGTATTATTGCATCATCGTTCCCATCTGCCAGTAACACGACTAGGCAGTGACAGTACTAGTGGATCAGTGGATTGGACACGACAGGATTGCAATAAGTGGATGGATTTAGAAACCGTTGTACTTTGTCTGGTGTAGATGGTGCAGATGCGATACCGTAATGTTCGCGGCAGTGAGTGCGAGTGGCTCAATGCTCGTGCGACCGTCTATTGTCATTTGTCCCATTCGCCCTCGGCTACGCGCAGCGTGTTCCTGCACCGTGAGCCTCCAGCCCCATTTGTGGGCCACGCATAGATAATCGCGGCCAGCTCAACCCTCTGTTGAGCGTGTCTCCTGTGTCCCTTGCAGATCGCGAGATGTTGGAGCCAGGAAATTCAAACATCTCACTCACTCACTCGCTCGCGCACCACCCCGCCGTCGTCTCAGACACACATTCCCAGTTTGGCACGCCCAGCAGCGCAGGGGCATCCCATCTCCACATCAACCAAAACGAACTTCAAGAACAAGAACTCAGTAGATGCTCAATGCTCCTGACAGTCGCAATTTCGCAATTAGATTCTCGAACTTCGAAGAGTGAGTCCGCCCGAAACACCCACCCCATGACCCGCCCGCGTGACCCCACAATCGCACAAAATGATGAACAATCGGACAGAATCAGACAGAAGTTCTGCACACGTCGTCCTCGGTTAGCCCCTGGCAAAGCTGCGCAGCCTCGCGGCGCTTATTTGCACAGCTTCTGGGTGATTTTGAAAGTACTCGATGAGTCTTGAGCGTCTGCATTGACGCCAACTTGTTGATGCTATAGACGAATCATCGATGGTGAGCTCCCAGTGCAAGGGAGGTGGTGAATGAAAATGGGTCGTGTGTTAAGTCTGGCCATGGGTGTCGTTATGGCACTGAGAATCTCGCGTAGATGAAAAGCATTTATGAACGCAGGTACGTAATTGATTGAGAAATGGAGAAATTGGAAGACTGTGGTGCAACGCGCACTTCTCAAGGCGCGTCAGCGCGCCACAGACGAGTGTGCACTAGAGTGTTGGTGCGGTTCTCGTGCCCCGGATGCTGCCATTCTCTCGCTGAGTGATATGTCGGTACCATGGATAAACCATGTCGCCCCCCAAAACGAGGCACCAGGGAAATTTGTAAATCGTAATGGACACGACCACCCAACCTGCAGCGCCCATAGCCACACTGCATATCGTACATTGCGCAACATAACGCAACGCAACGCGTAGACAGCGCGTTCGCGTAGGAGACGTTCTGGAGTCCGGACAAGGCGGTCAAACCCTATGCAATGATCTAGCCGACGTCTGGTCAGTGTCCATGAGACAGAGAGACCCGGTTTCCGGACCTCGAGTCCACATAATTTGCTGGTCGTACGACCCCTTGAGTCAAGCCGCTTTCAAGCAATTGTGCCATTGTTCGCGGACAATCACCGGGAAAGCTCGCCGGGATCACTAGCGAGTATGCAGCGCTCCAGACACGCACCATAGCGGGGACTATACGCCCCACGCGCAGACTTTGTAGAGAATGTTAGGATGAAAGCCGTGGCGAGTGGTGTCCAACGCCCATCCCAAATCCGTCTTGTCCCGCTCGTGTTCGCGCCACTCGCCGCCTGGTGGAATGTGCACATTCCGGGCCCTTGTCATCGGCGTCCTCGCCCTTGTTCGCCCTGATTACGAACGCTAAGCGATTAATCGGCCACGGCTGAGATAAGTAGTGAAGCACGTTCGCGGGTCGATCGCGCAGGACACGAAGTTCGAACAGGGACCGCGCCTGGCCGACACCGAGCACCGAGGCTCGCGGCGCGCCTCGCGCTGCAATTTTCGCCCGGATCCTGCGCAAATCCCAACGACATATTTCCCATCAATCGAGTACAATTCTGCGCAATAAATCCGAATAATCAATTCTGAATACCGCGCGCCGATGTGGGGCCGCCAATAATCTGTCCGAAAAAGGGTCAGTTGTCAATTTGCGCCGTCCAAACTCTAATCATTGATCAACTTTGATCACTTTGATCATGATCTAGCCAGTCGGATCGAAAAATAGCACGGCTAAGAATAGAAGGCACGCGGGTGAGCCGCGGCCCGAGTGGCGGGGCAACGATGGATCATATTGGATCAACGCGGCTGGGTGCCGGCATCTCCCGGAGTTCCGGGTTGTGTAGATGCCGGGTGGCTCGCGCGTAGCTAGCCTAGGCATCCGAGCAAGTATATGTTGCTACTTGAAGTCTACGGATTTGCGAGATGGGAAAATCACGCCAAGATACGCCGTTCTCAGTGTCAGCCTGGCTCGCATGTGGGGCACATTGACATCAGGGAGGATTAATTGCTGGCTCAGGATGACTCCAACACTGTCGGTCGCGCAATTGGCGCTGTTCATATCTTAGACTCATCTCCCTTCTTCGAAAATCCATATTGTAAGTTCGGCTCTCGGATTTGGTGCCGTAGAATGTAATATTTCAAGTAGTCATCGATCATCTCCAACTTTCCTCAAGTATCCTGCTTTTGGATAAAGTATTCGGACGAGCGGCAATGACTCGGGCCCGGATACTTACATGGCAATGCTATGTCCTTATACACGATCATTATGGAGTCATTAGCGCCAGAAGTGCTGCTGTGCGCAGCTCTGACTCATGTCGACGTAGAAGCGTGGACGCCCTCTTGTTGTCCTCAGCGTTATGCAGCTTTGAGGTAAGACGCAGTCTGCTTGAGCGTGTGGCACGGGTATGCCGAGGAATTGGAGATAATTATCATGACTGTGCTGTGATAACGGATAATGTAAAACAAATAACACCCACATGAGCCCACAGGTGTCCATAAGTGTGACATGTACCTCGCAACGCTTACATGCTTCAACATCTCGCAATCTGCATTTTATGCCTTGCGAAAAAAAAAAATGGATGGTCAGTAATGTCGTGCTATTCGCGCGTTAGTGCAAGTCGGCGCGCGTGATCGCGTCATTGTTAACAGAGATAGGGGCATACTGATGCGTCCGATGGAGTGGGGCTCCTGAAGTGGAGCATATAGATCGATGGCGTGTAATCCTGATCCAGCGATATTACTATTGCGGATGTTCTAGCGCTTAGGAGGTGTTACATGTACAAGATGTAACGCGCGTTAAGTCTCCCAGCCACATGACCCGGTGGTACACCAAGCGCTCCGAGATACATGACACGTGTCAGAAGGCGCTGTTAACAGCATTTAATGGTCAGAGTTCCTTGCAAGCTGCTTACAGATAGAAGCGTTCTGAGCAGGAATGACTGACGTTACACTAGACCTAGGTAGTAGTTGCGTGGCTGAGCCTGGACCGCTGGAAAATATTCAATACAACCTATTGCTGCACCAGTTTTCTCAATCTCTTCTGTGAGTAGGTACTCGTAACAATACGTAAGCTGAGAGGACAGTAGCTGAGAGCTATTGGAGCCCCACGGTTATCCGGCTTCGAACGACTGTCACCGCAGAAGACTCCCATCCAGGTGGCACTGCGTGCTGTCAACAATTCTACCCATGGATAAAATTTGGACAAAATGAATGGCAAGGTGCTTACACACTACCGGCAGTGGGGATATTTTCCCTATAAGTAGAATGCATGCAAAACGATTTGTAGTCATATAGAGTTTTGCAATCTGCAGAATCCATGCAGAATTCAGGTAGAATTCTTTTTTTGGCAGGGATACAAATTTTAGATTTCAAAGTTTTGCATGTATTTTACATTCGGCAAAACTCTATATGCTTGCATATCATTTTGCCTAAGGCAAAATGCTCGCAAAATCATGGGAGAATTTAAAATTCTGTCAAAGATATTCCCTTATAAGGAGAAAGTCCATGGCAAAATGAGTCCATCTCTCGCTATTGTGACAACATTTTGCCGATGGCAACATAACTAACACCTTGCCGCTCTTTTGTCAACATTTTGCCCATTGGCAAAATGTTTCATGGGGCGCAATATGGTCTATTTCAAGCTAAAAGCGAAGAGACACGCAGGATTCGGCGCAACTAGAGAAGCAAACCCTGCTTCATCTTGAGTGCCAAAACCCTAACTTCTTTTTTTTTACATACGCCCCCGTGTAATAATTACCCACACTGATCTGATAAGTTGAAGATGATTGCTGTGGATCGAGTCGAAGATGAGCAGATATTGCGCGCGGATGATAGGAAATGACCTCAAACACGTCTGGAAGAGTGATGGTTGATAACTTCTGATGTCCTCGTTACGTTGTCTCGTGACTCATTCAAGGCTGAACTTTATATGGGACTTGCATTCCTTGTGGGCGCTTATGGGCGCTTAACAATTAATCAATGTAGGAGCTCTAACCTGCGCGGCCCTGTCATTCTCCTATATGCCACCGGAATGCTCAAAATCCAAAATACGAACAACTGTATGGCTTTTTGTTGAGCTCACGGTGTATTAAGGGACAGTGGTGCCTCACACGGGCGTAATCTTAGAGACGATGTTTCTCGAGGGAAATTAATTTTTGCCACACACCGTTGCATCTTATGTCAACCTCTATGTTAGGAAGCGTACGCTTACGTATGCGTGTCTCCTGTAGGGAACCAGATCATGAAACAAGTAGGCTGAGCATAGAAGAAGAGATGACTAATCCCTAGCACCCGCGGAAAGGCGACGAGGCATTCGTCGACAGATTGGCAGTATAAGTGCCTCAATTTTGTTTATAACGCACTCGCGATTTTTATGACCCGGGTATCAGAATGCAGTTTCGGGAATACCATAAAATTCGGGGAAACCCACACTTTCAACATCGCCAAAGTTTGAGTGGCAAGTCAACAGGCTCAAGCTCGTGTTCATTGCCTGCCGACAGCGTACTCAGGTCTATACTCTCTTCCAAGTAGACATCTCGTATCATTCAAAACAGGGTGCTTCTGAGTTAAAATGCATCAACCTCATGATAAGCATGATATCCGACACAGATCAATTATGGTGCCGACAGGTTTCCTTGACCAGATTGTCGTTCTGGCTCTGCTTTACTTGTCTATCTAATCATTTACTCCTGAACACTGAAACTTGTTTGCGACACGTAAAGCCTCTCCCTACGAGTCGCATGAGCTAATCACACGACTTGCATTGACTCTGAGCCAATACATGTTGAATACCTGACAGCAAACGCCGTCGGCCAACCTTACGATATCTGTGCTTCGACACCATCGATAATCAGTACCATGCGTGTGGCGCAGCCGGAGTGCACTACTTGTAGCCATTTGACCGAAGCTACCCCCCGGACTGAATGTCACCGGACATGGAACATATTAAGCTGAGAAATTGCACGGCATTGAAGTGTTGTTTCCTAGAGAGTTTATTTGCCTAGCGCAGGATGACATCTAAAGAACGCAGCACGCTCCCACTCATAGGCTCGCACGCTCCGCGTCTGGTTGACTTTTCCCTCCGCTATATATTACTCGATTCAATATCTTGAGGTGATAAGGATGACGATTTCTGACACTGGCAATATATTCCGATTATTTGAGCAAACATCATGCATCCTTATAGTACATGTGTACTCTCATCTGAGTTCTTTCTCATACCTCTATCGTTGGTGTAAATGATATGACAAGAAACATATCATATACTCTACATGCCGGATTGTAGTCTCCCCTATACACATCCATCGTTATCCATAATCTATTCAATCGGCGTGTGTGCTAATCATAGAGTTAGGTATTTTGCCCCCCAGATGTGTGGCACGGAGATAAGTTCCGCCTTTACGTAGTTGGATTGTCCAAATTAGGCAAGTCAACTTTTCATTTATGCATCAGCAATGCCTAAAAATGCTTTTAGCACCCGAATCAATGGCTTTTATGCATTCGATTGACAGGTGTCCTCAGTACTTACCCCGCAGTTCTGCTTATTTTTGCTTCAATGAAGACGCGGTCCCATGACCATGACCACGTCTATTACTCTGCGCATGTAATCGACGAGATTCTGCCTGGGTATTGCTGTATTCTTGCTTGTAGAAGAAAAGGAAGAGATCATTGGCCACGGGAGTACGGACTGTTACTCATCCATACCGCTACCTCTTAATCTCCACAGCGACATCCAGCACACTGAGAAAACCTGGATGCTTTCTCCGCTGCAATTGGCACATAGGAGGCACCGCAGTCAAACCTTCTTGAAGTAGCTCCATGGTCTGATCATATGACGTGTCAATGCAGTTATAAGGGCCGACCCTAAGTCGCGTGAGCTGATCTCGTTTCTATATCGGCTCCATACCACGGTCAATATGAGCTATGGCCACCGGACTCAGTATATTCTGAGAAAAAAATCTTTGCAGATAGAGCACAGTTTTAATTTCATTGATGGGCGCCTAAGTCCCAAATACAGACTGTACATTGGCTTGTGTTGGACCGTTGGACTTGGCAAGTAAACGGCATTACAATGCGAGCAATTTGAGTGCGTCTCATCCGCGTACATAACTTGGTGTATGTTGATAAGGCTTCCCGCAAAATGCTCTAAATTCCGAAATTCAGGTGTATGATGAGTGGCACACAAAACCCATTGCTCTTACGTAATCGAATGATCGAGATGATATTGATATAGATTCCGTACTTGTACATGCCAAAAATTAGTATCCGAATCGTAGCTTTTTCCGTAGGTAATGATGATCATACAAAAGATGAGGGAAATTTACGAAAGCTTAGGTAAAGATTCGAGAACGTAGTAGAAATTCAAGGGGCCCACAGTTTTGTCCAATAGTCGAATTTAGGATCATCCACGAGCTGGGCATTCAGGTCGAGAGACGCCTTGACATCGCGACAGAACTGTTCGTAACCATTACGCTTGCGATGGGTCTTCAGAGACTGCGGTGGACAGTAGATTGGTAAGAACAAGTCAACAAAAATTGAAGGAACCTTGCCTCTTTCATGCTCGAAAAGGCGTTGGCGCACATGGCCGAGTAATCTTGCCGATCGACAACGTCCATATCATTCAAGTTGAGCAAGATCACTGACCAATAGAGGGTTTAGAACGGCCATAACCTACACACACGGGATATACACACATTTGAACAGAGATAACCGGATATCAGCGAATTCCGCCGGAGAGAATTCATAATTTCCACTTGTCGCCACAGGAGGCAAAAATGTCGCGTTTCGAAGTACGGGATGATGCAAACCACCACAAGACAGAAACAGCGCGACGTATGCGTTTTCCAACGCCTCGCCCGCGGACACCAAGGCCAGCATCAAAAACCTCGCCGCGTCATGATTCATGGCCTGAGATGATGCTTTAGTCATGTTCAACCAAGGAAAGAGCATTAATCACCTCATAAGACATCGGATGCAGCAGCAGTATATGGTATATAGCACTCAAGTGGATTCTTTGTGTCCAGCTTTCATTGTTTACTCCATCAGAGGAAAGTTTGATGACACTGTAAACTTTTTGAATGCCATCTTTCCACTGTCGATGAAGTTGTTCAATGTGTGATTGCATCTGAGTGTCAACGGAGAAAACATACCCGTGTCATTTCGAAATCCACTGTGTAAAATGACAGCGCAAGCCGGATCCAAGTATCACATTCCTTTTCATATGATTTTTGATATTCAACTGAGGGTGGTGGCTTGAGACTACGTCCAAGGTGTTGCGATATTGCATGTCGAAACAGTGAGTTGTCTAGAAACTGTCATAGATTTCAATATCAATGTTAATGTTAATGACGATTTTACTGGGGAAATCATAAGAACATACCATGCGCATTGATGATTCCTTGTCCTTCAATGGTTCAACGAGTCCGACAAACGCTTCAGGGGGAATATCCGTCTCAGCACCCCAATAATCTTGACTATCTTCATCGCCGAGTTCGGCCACAGAGGCGCTTGGCTGCTGCGGTTTCCCCAGCGATGCGAACCTGGCTTCGAAAAGCTTCTCGAGAAAGCATTTGACATGATCGCTCATATCCTCATGCTTGACTAACCACATATTCAGTATGGGATGGAGTCCCTCTGAGACCAGTACATGTCAGACACGGTCACTGGACGAGCCAAAAAGACAGACTTACGAATCAGGAGAGGCTCGGGATATATACTCAGCTCAAGGTGGCAAGCATAGATGCGTCGAACACTGCTCAGTAGTGCGGCAGTTAGTGCTAGATTGGTTCTGTTTTCTTTCACGGCTGCCACGTCCGAGCCCTGTAAATGCTTGCGTTTGGATAGATCAGAAGCAATGAGTTTAAACCACTGCGCCAACCCGTCGAGCTTTATTGACCGATAAACAAGGAACTGGGCCCACGAGGTCAAGCCACCAATAACGTCGAACTGTAACTTGCTATGAGAGGCACCAATAGAGGGGACGTAGCCTTGAGCTCTCGAAAACCGTTCATCGTAGGAATGGATGTCCAAGTCAACAGCGGCGGCAATGGCAGCGAGGCGATTATAGAACATCGATCGACATTTCTGGCGCCCGTCTTTGCTGGTCTCATCGTACTTGGTGACTGAGCCAAGGGGTACAGCGAGTGAGAGGAGCTTCTTGATTCTGGGCGAAGGTTTCTCGCGTGTATGGGCAGGTTCCTCCTGTGTAGCCTGTACGATAAGTTTGAGGAACACTGCATATGCGGTATCCTCGGGGTTGTACGACGACACAAGGTCCATTTTTTGCAAGCGCATGAAATCCGGAAGCCGGACCTTACTCTCATGCAGAAGGTTGGCGAACTGCCGACTGCGGAATATATTGACGAGAGCGCTGAACATAGCACTTGAGTCGCGAAGAGACCAATGCCACTTTTGACGCAATGCCAGGCAGCGATTGACCAATAAGGCAACGTACTCGTCATGTCGTTTGCGATCATCATCATCAATCTCAATGCCGTGGGTGTCCAAGCGAATGTTAGACAATGCGCACACCACGACATCCCAGCAGGCAGGAAGGCGGGGCTGGCCTGCTATCATGCCGTGCAAGGAGAATTGAGAGAGTGCGCACATCATGAATATCGTGCCCCACGCGTCTTCGCTGGCGTTGAAAGGTCTCGATTTCTTCGATTCAGGGGTAAGTCTAGATGAACGCATCTTCGAAGCCTCGATAAAGAGTAACCAAAATGGGTGCTTTGATTGGACGACCGATCCATCTGAAGGAGAAGGATGGAACAGATGAATCAAGCGCACCCACAGTTCCGCGGCAAAGCCACCCGTTGATTTGACGCAGAGGCCCACATTTTCGGCGAGGTTCTTCATTGTCTCCTCCATTTCGACATCGAGCAACAGCCTCATCAGCAATGTGACAGCGGTTTGCAGAGATTTTGGTGTCCTTGCAAGACCGGATTGGTTCTGGGGAGATTGCGCCACTCGCGCGAGAGCTTCGACCATGAACCACGTAACAATCAGGACAGATGAACTGGTGGACTTGAATTGAAATTCGTCGATCTTCTTCGCGAGCTGTAAGATGTCCTTCTCAACCAAGTCTCGTAGTTTGTCGATCTCGATTTGCTGCGCGTTGCGTACGTATAACGAGATCAAGCGGCATACAGCTTGAGTTAGAAGCAGCCACTGTTTCTGGCTTACGTCGCCTTTCTCTTGCTCGTTCATGCCAGGTTCATCATCGTCCATCAACAAAGGCAGCTCGGTCGCAAACGAGAACGCCTCTTCAGTGACTTCGGAGAACGCTGCGCAGAATTGATCAACGGTCATATCTGGGTCGAGAGAGATACCGAGGGTGTTTAAGGCTGCTGGTCGCACAGGTTCGCTCGACGCGGAAATCACCTTGACCAACTCATGAAGCCAGCCCTTAGTGATGTACGCCGACTCGTCAAAGCTCTTCCCCGGCTGCAAAAATGGAATGTTCATGTCGTTCGGCAAGTGTCGTAGAGGTTCTTCAACTCGTGTTTGGGGATCCTGGGGGTGCGGGTCATCAACATCCGCTTCAGACTCTGCATCTGATGCTGCATGGCGCCGTTTGCGAATTCGAGGGGGTGGAGGAGGAGACGGTCGGAAATGGTTAGACCAATGCTTCACTCGTTCCTTCGAGGCTGATGCCGGGACCAGAGACCCGTGGAAGTACTCATCCTCAACATCGACGGTAACAAAGGTTTGCATCACACCAGATGTGACAACCTGTCCTCTCTCCTGGTTGCACCAGACACCAATCTTCTTGGCTCTTTCTTTGCGTACTCGTTTCTTCCGAGCGCGCTCCAAACGGCGGGCCTCTGCCTCTGCGTCCCTCACTTTATTTGGGTGAGGTTCGTGGTTGTCGGCTTCGGCGGCATAGCTGGATGACGCCGCGGGTCGGCTACCACTTGAGGTCGACTTCGACAGTCGAGGACGTGACGGGCCTGCGTCATGTTCTGTGGTGGCCCGGGGACGCGACACAGGCGGCTTTTTATGCTTTGGGGCATACTGCTGTGCTGGTGCCAGAGATGAGTCGCTCGGAGCATCATCGTGACCGTCTGCCAACAGATAACCAACGTTACGCGCTGATGCCTGCTTCCGAGTGTGGCTTCGACGAGGGGCCGCTTGACTAGGCCGAGACGAAGACGAAGCTTTGGCGGTGTGGTTTGGTTTCGGTTTTGGTGTCGGCTTCTTTGGAACATGGAATTGAAGAAGAGTCTGTTTGGAATGCCCGAGTTTTCGTCCACCAGTGCTAGTGACGTCGAATTTGTACTTTGACGACGATGACGAAGGTTCAGCTGCATCCCGGTCTACAATCATAGCAGAAGACGACTGCGAGCTCATAGATGGGCCCGGTGTGGATGAGGAGTATCGATGGGGTGGTGCAGCAGCAGCAGAGGCCGAGGGCCTGCGGCCACCAGACGGCTGACATGCAGCACTTGCTGGTGGGCGTCGTCGAATTCGACTCATTCGTGTTGCTGTGGTGTTCCGCGGTCGTTCTCTGGTGAGCATATAGTCGATCAAGCTCGGATCGCGCAGATGGTCGATACCATCTGACTCCGGCGCCAGAATGTAATCTTCCAGGTCGTCCTCGTCGAAAGTGTCCTCTGCGCTCGAGTTTTCGTCTCTCCCAATCTCTAGCTCGGGGCGTATTCTAGGGACGAATGGGCGTCTGTATGACTCCAACACTTCCACTTCGTCTTCAGACTCGGACTCAGACGGTATAAAAATGACATGTTGCATCTGTCGAGCAGGGGGCGACGGTGAACGAGGACGATCCATGTCCAGTTCCACTTCGCTTTCAGAGTCGCCTTTGATCTCACTAACATCCTTGGGGCGTGTCGATTTCTTTACCCGCGACTGTCCAGGCGCAAGTTCTCCGCCATCATCATACGCCAACTGTTCGCGTCTTTTCTGCTCTTTCTTACGCTTAGCTGAGCGCGAATCGCCTTTGGCGGCCTGTTTTTTGATCATGGAAGTTGGCCAACATTTTTGCAAATACTTCAGCTTGGACCTGGGAAGGTCAATGGTCTCTTCTAGCGGCTGGTCCTCGTCGTCGGCTGCGACTTGCCCATCCTCAAAAAGCCCATTGTTTGGTTGTCGGTCATCCTCCGGTACATCGTCAGCAGTGTCCATAAGATGAGTGCCGAATTCAGACGCATCAGCATCCCATTCCATGTCGTGATTTGCGTCATGCTCGACTGGTGTTGGTTGGTTTGCGTCGTGGAACCGATGAGGCGATGAAGGAATATATATAGGCGGTGGGAGGTAGACCTAAAAGATCATGAATACGGAAACATATAGCAGGTTGAGGTAGGCTCACATCTGAAAACAAATCGTCCAAGTCAGTGTGAACAGGTCCTGGCGACTGGGGCCGTTCTTCCACCTGAAGCTTAAAGCGATAATCAGTGCGATATCGTGAAACAATGACCGGACTACGCACCTCAGGCTCCCGAGTTTCCGACCGTCGATCTGACGTCGACGAAGGTATCGATGCAACTGGAGGATCCTTCGGGATAACAGGAAACCGCTTCAAACGTCGCCTGCGTTGCTTCTCCTCTTTCTCTTCCCTCCGCTTTGGCTCTTCCTTCCTCAGCCTCTTTCTCTCGAGTGTGGCTGCCTCCCACGCCAACTTATCCTGCTCCTCTTCGTCACTATCATCTGGAAGCCCGGGCAGCGCAGCAATGATCCGTTGCTGCGGTGAACCAAGCGGGCGATTGCGCGTCTCAGCGTCGCCGGTCTCGCGCCTCTTTTCCTCGCGTCGCATACGTCTCCTTTGTTGCTGGAGCCACTCCTCGTTTTCTTCGTCGGGGACATTCCTATCAGGATCATCTTCACAGTACACATCTTGTTGGGTCTCCTCGTCTTCGTAGTGCCCCGAATCGTGCCCACGCCGATCCAGCGCCCTTTTGTGGACGATCGCCTCAGGGTTTGAGCGCATCGAAATTTTATACACAATGTGCTCCGCACTGTAAGGCCTGATTTGCGCAGGTCTGCGTGGTCGGAGGGAGTACGGACCGTCCCTCGCGTTCTCCTGTTCAAGAGCTAGGGCCAGATCATGGTCGCGGTTTTCGGGGGCTTGCACTTGCACTTGGGGTGCTGTTATGGGAGGTGCAGGCGTTGGGGACCGCGATGACTCGCGCGAAGGCAGGGCCGGAGACATACGCGACGGGGACGAAGTCGCGGGCGACATATTCACTGGTGATTGCACAGTTCTGTATGTTGGACTTCCGGGAGAGATCGGAGACATAAATGGACTGGGAAGTCTCGCTGGGGTTTTCACTGGGGTAAATAGCATCACGGCGTCGTCAACCTTGGCGGGGGAGATGGCAGGCAAGGATACCACGTCTGCGGGAGACAACAACCAAGGTTCTGCAGGAGATCCAGGCGGAGTAGTCGAGATAGTCGTCTCTGGTACTTCAATGCGGCGAGGGGGAGTGCAGAGCAGTAGCGGGTCCTGCGATATGCCATCATCATCAAGTAATATCTCTTCATGGGGCTCGCTGCTCATGGCTTTCGGCAGAATGACTTCTTGGCTTTCGACAGTGGGAGAGCGCGACATAGTAAAGAGAGGACTGGGTGAAGATTGTTCTAGCGTCATGGACGAGGATCGTGACCGTACATGCGTTGAAGTGGTCTTTTGAGGCGAGACCGACATTCTCATGAATTGCGTCGGAAGATGTTTAAACTGAATAGATATTGGAAACCTGATTTATGTAGCAATCTTTGTAGATCACCCACCTTTATCCTCTTCCTAGGTATGTCTTCGTCTGCTTCATGGCCTGCAGCGCGACGCGGCGACTTGGCCGTAAATCTGCGAACATTTTGCAGGTCTGCGAGTTCTTCAATATCAGAGGTCTCCACAAATTCTTCGTCGTCGATATCCATCCTAAGATTTCATTTGCGAATTAGTGGTAGTTGAGATCGCAAGAAAGTATCGAGGTCAGGGTGTGGGTGTCAAGCAAGAAGTTGATGACCACTTGTCTGGCCAGTCACACAACGCGTTCGTCACACTCACCGCCAGCATCACATGACGCGCCGTCACTCAGGTAATTAAGAATAAGCGCCCAACAAGCGCCCCTGAGCGCGAATAAGTTTTGGAGAGGTCAAAGTCGCTGAGAAAAGCGTGGATGGAGATAGAGCACATTTACTAGCTTTCTATCGGCGACTAAACTCGGCGAGTGATATACACACGTGCTAAGGCGTGGACCTTATCCTTACCCACTTCAGAGCAGTTGCAGGTTCATAGTACTAATACGAAGACAGTTGCTCCCCTACTTGCAATATAGTGTATATTCAGGTTATTTTACATATCGCACAGAAGCATACCGTGCACGAGATGAGCGGACTGCTGAGCCTGGGCCTTGCTTGATTATTGCCTCTGAGTCTGGACTCTGGATGATGCACTACTACTGTCAGCCATTGATCGATGAACCCGCCGTTTACCATGCGCATCTTTCGCTTCTAGCGGAACTAGATATTAAATTATGCACTCGCAATCAACGTGAAATTTTGCCACAACGACTTCGCGTTGAGATATATTACATCGGCCATTAGATCATATAGTTGTTAAATTTCCATTACAAATCTCATTAGTGATGACAGTTATTGCCTTAGTATTCTACGTGTCACATTGCAGACCCTAAGACCCAATTAAACGCCTTTTGCAATGTCCCATGCTTTTATCAAACAGTTACAAGTATCGTCAACCCCAACCACTGGCACAGCCAGATTACAGTTCAACCAGTCCAAAGTTTAAACAAACGTAACAATACTCTTCATTGCACGATCTGTTCATGCACACAACAATTGTATATATATATATAACTAGGGTCATTCTGCCATCACCCTATAAATCGATTGGAGGCATTCTCCGGGACAGATGGACGACAAAGGCGATTGATGAAGAGTGAGTTGAGAAGCATGAAGTCAGGTCAAACGTAGCGTCACTTTCCGATTCTCCCTCTCTTAGTGGATTCTGGGTTATCTTCAAGAGAAGGCATGTCTTTGACAGCGCGCTTTCGGGGATCGTCTGCAGTTCTGAGGGGCACAATTTTTGTCTGTTTCCAGTTTCGAGTATTGGCGTTAAGGAGACGATCGAATTCCGTCGCAAATATGGCGTGGATTTGTGCGTAGCTCTCTGGGACGTCCAGTTGTCCAAACAAAGCCCTTGCGACGTAATGCGTGTACAGCTCCTCTCGTAAATCGTCCATAGTGTCGACGAAGGCGGCCTGGAGGCTAGGGAGAAGTACTGCCATAAGTGGGTCCCCAATATTGTATCTGAAAGCCTCGGCGCGATCTCTCATAGGTGTGAGCCCATCGGTGAAGATTTTTGCTGCATAGCGGGAGGACGGGATATGACCTACACCAGCAGTGATGAAGTAGAGGGCAATCCACCACACGGACTCCAGATCGTGCTGAAAGTTGTAGGAGACAACAGCACCTCGGGGAGGGATATCCACAGTAGCGTTTGCCGGAAGCGCAGTGAAGGTTTTGCCGTAGAAGCGGTGGAAGTTCAAAAAGCGTTGATAGTTAGGGTTGGCCTCACCGCCAGGTAGGTTCAGTTGATTTGCGAAATTGTCTCCAGGAGGCCTGCTTGCGCGAAGGGATTGGAAAAGATAAGCGCGGCCAAAAATCTCGTGGGGCATGAAGTAAGGAGTACCCTGAGTGAATGTTGGAGGGAGCCTGGATGTGTATAGAATAATTTCACGTACAACCCTGGAATCTGAACTTTGAGTCCGATGACATTGCGGCTGAGCAACTTCAAGATCGGAGAGCCTGACTTTCCATTTGATCTGGTTACCCTCAACATCTGGAAAAGCAAGTATATTACCATTGGAGATGTCCCTGTGAGCCCAACCAGCGCACCAAAGGACCTGGAGGGCTAGACAAAGTTTTGAGTAAACACTCACGTACGACGAGAATATCACATACCATCAAGTGCCTGACGGAGCACATTCATGAGATGCCCAACAGTAGGGAGATCCCAAAGCCGAGAGCAGACTTCTTCGTAGACAAATCGGGACTGTTGCTTTTGGGCAAAAGCACGATCAGCGAGGTCCGTCGGAACGAGCTTTTTGGCAAGCTGTTCTTCGGGTGATACCTTGGCTTGGAGACTCGTAGTACCACCCGAGAACGCCGTGCGGGGTACCTCTCCCAGACGTCCAGCATTTTGTTTGGCGGTGGTAAGTGGAATGAAAATGGGGTCAAGTGGGCGCTTGACATTGTCGGAAAGTTTCTTCGTCATTTCACCCTTCCAAGCGTGCCCCTTCGTCAGAAAGAGAGACCGATAGTGTTGGTCGGTAAAAAGATGTTCGAGACGAGTCTTCGTCTGCTGGTCAAAGTGCTCGAATCGTGGCTCCTCCGCCATGAACTGGCTAAGGCCGTGAGGACCAGGATAGCGCTCGTGAGCGTCGGCCACGAATTTGTCAACAGCTTCGAAGATGAGATCCATGTTCTCTGCTTCCGTCTTCCTTGTGATATCCAACCAGACGTCTTTCAGAATGACGGGTTTTGCCTCGGGGATCTTAGGGGCTTCATTGATGGTGTCGACTTCGCTGACTTGCCAAATTCTCGTCATTCGCCCAGAGATGCGGTAAGGGCGCTCTGGACTGAGTGAGTGCTGAATCTTATAGTACCTAGTCTTGGAAGTAGTGTTGGCGTAGTCTGCCTGTGGCTGGCATTCGTAGACGTATTGCTGGACTCGTTCGCTGGGATCCTTGGATTTGGGCTTGATAGGAGCCTTATGCACCAGAGGATCGACGCCTAGCTCTGCGGGGGTAGCAAAAGCGAACGCGAGATAAATTTCGATGAATCTGTCGACGTCCTGCATGTTACAAATAAGTGGTTATTGCGAATAAGAGATTGTGTGCTTGCACATACACCCGATACCCAGTCGAACGAAATCGACTCGACGGAGTGAGACCGAGAAAAGTAAAATACAGACATACGTCTGTCCTCCATCGTGGTCTGTAGGTATATGCTTCAGGTTCAACTATCGCAGTGTTAATCAAAGATGTAGTAACCTACCCCGTAGATGAACATACGTCGGGGATCGTTATTGAGGATGTACTGGGATTCACTGATAAGCTGTTCATGAACCTGGAGAAGATCAGCTAGGGGTCAAAAGAAAGTCGCAGCGAGGTTCCCGTACAGTTATTTGATCGGCCCAGCTTATGTGCTTCTTGAACTCCTTCCCAATTACGATGTTGTTCGTCTTCGAGACGCCCACAAAGTCCTTGTCTTCGACGATACATACATCCAGGTTATGGTTGGTGGTAGCAACGCTCTCTGTGAGTTGATCGGTCGGAACGAGCGTAAATTCGTTGCCCCTCTTCGAAACAGATTTGGCGTAATCAAATATGGCCTCGATAACCAGTGCAACCTCGAAGACCTTGTTCTGGTCCAGCCGCCTTGTCAAGGGAGGTGTTTGGTGTTCCCAAAGAACATATGCGCCTTGCTTGTAACCGAGCAAATTTGCCTTGACAAGATACCTCTTGCACTCCAGGACGTCTTCCCCGGGGACCTGAACTGGACCGTAGTCCTGGAGAAAGTCGGCGATTTTGCATAGGAATGTTTCGCTGTTCATGCCTTGAGCTACCCATGCACAGGTCTTACTGGTAGGCTCAGGATTACAGAGACCGTGTGGGGCCGCTTCAGGACTTAACAACAGATCATCAATATATTTCGAAAGCCAAAAGTGGCGGGATATGACATACGAATTGGAGACAGTAAACTCCACCTGAATAGTAGGCGCCGCCACAGGCGGGTGCGAGTTGGGTGGGCGAGGAGACGTCGCCATGACTTCAGCAAGTGGTGGGATAGAATTTGAAGTATTTCGATCTGTAAATCGAAGATGAAGGGGGGTGGTCAAGAAAGGGGAACGCTTGAACATTGAACGACTCTTTGGGTAATTTAAGCGCGTGGAGATCAACAAGACATAACAAACTCGGTCACCGAGTCGCCTATCTCGCAGGGCCTTGGGTGCCACTCATGATAATGTGTTATTTGGACACCAGGCACCTAGTACTCCAAAATCCCGGATAAATTGTTAGACACCACCTTTAAGTTGACCCAGCGTGATATCTAAGCCCTGGGACCAGGCATGCGGACATGGAATTAGTGTGGCTTTGGGGCAAATTTTCATAGAATGGCATGATAAAAGTACCAAATTACTGAGCTACACCAATTGCATTAATCACGCATGCGTGCCGGTATGAAGCGCCTCAAAACCACCTCCCTGACCGAGTAGTGCGCAAGGCATGCTGGTGACTGTAGTGCCTCTTGGGGAACCCGCGATTTGGCGGGAATGGTGACATACACAAGAATGAGTGTCTGGGGTGGACGTGATCAGATAGGTGTTGGTGAAGTGGATGCAAGCTACCTTTTGAACTTGAGAGTTGACGCGGTTGATAGTACTCAACCATGACCAACCGAAAGGTGACGAATTTTGGAGGTCAAAAGTGGATGCAGTCTGGTCCGCTGGGTCTTCGTATACGGGCATAACGACGAGAGCGAGTCTACGAGAAGAGTCAGATCCAGATGATGGTTTGCAGACATAAGCATACTCAGCGTGCGTGAATACGGGTCCGCGCTTGTACAGCAGATAATCTACGCAAAACTTAATCCCACCTTTTACCACCCAGCCCAGGGAACGGTAATGATGATAAACCACATAGTTGACTAGGAATGGGTTGTCGAATTCGAGATGCTCCGATATTGGAGGCGGTAACTCTGCTCCCTGAAATGCAATCCATATTTGCTGCAATGTCATTGGATTCGTCTGTCTTAATTCATCAGTCTCTGCACCGACCTAGGCAGTCGATAACTTACAGATTGGGGATCCAGAATGGTTAGACAGTCAAGATTCCACAGCAGAAAAAAAGCTTCTTGCAGAGTCAATTGTAGGTGCTCAACATCTACGAGCGGTTCTTCATCTTCCAGTGGGTAATCTTCTACAGCTACCATTTCCTCGGCGATTGGCTGAGGTGCAGGTCTCCAGGTGGCTGCAGACGGAATCGCGGGCCCTGAGAGTGCAGGCTGGACAACACGGCCTTCCAGAGCAAAGATCTCCTCGGCTTCTTCTGCAACTGCTGCAATTGCTGCGGCACGGTCGAGCTTGAACTGTCTGCGCTCAGCTCTCCGTTTCGCTGTGACCTCTTCCGAAGTTAACTCTGTCATATGGTTAGGATATCGGCTACTGTCATGGAACTGTTGACGCACGCTTTCCACCACTTTTTCTGATATTTATCTGACGAGCAAGCCAGCTTGGCTCGCTGCGTGAAAGATCTCCTTTGCCAAAGAACCCGCGTCGCCAAAGAATGAGTGAATGATCGGGTTTTGACACCCAAACAGACCGGGTTACTGGGTCGAAGACTCCTTCGCAGTGTGGGTTCTCGACGCGTGCTAGAGATAGACCGAGAAGACCCAATACTGAGCCGATTCGACTCGGCGGGGGTTCGACGAAGAGTAGAGGTAAAGGGTTGGCGTAGATCCTGTTATTTTCGTAGCGTTTTCCGCCACCTTTAGTTTGTCCGCCGCCTCTTGAGCGGTTGCCTGGTCCTATTGACGACATTTTTGGGGAGTTCCAACGACTGAAACTGAGAGAGAATGAGAGGAAGCAAGACAAAGCGCGATGGAAGTAGGAAGAGGTCGGCGGTGGAAGTTCTGAAATCAGCTTTGCACTGCCACGACATTGTATCTTTCAACCACCGCCTCATTCGCCTCACATGGACAAGCGCAGACAGGAGATCGAGGCAAAGAGGGCGAAGCTTGCAGAGCTTCGCAAGGCGAGGGCAGACCGCCAACGCGCTGATACAGAGCGCAAGACTTCAGACGTACGCTTCTCTTCTGTCAGGACGCGCTCCTATTCATGTAGTTCGTGCAGCAAGGCGCTGGTCCATCCGTGAGCGTCAGAAGAGACGTCGACGATCTGGTGCAAGCTCTTGTTGGCCGTGGCGACTCCTCGGCCGCAAATCGAAGCGGCGTCGACAGTGGCGACCTCACTCCTTCCTCATCTGTCCCTGGCACACCAGCATTCGGACATACCACAAATCTAGGGGGACTAGGAATATCTGGTGTCCGTGCAAGCAGTCGTCAGAGCGACGCGCAAGAGCTGCTCAGCGTTGGCTCTACTGCGGTGGGGTCCAGCAATGCTGCGACGGACCATGTTATGGACAGGTACGAATTTACTTAACTTTGAATTTTGACCATCTCGAGTTCAACAGCATTGCAGGGTGATTGCCCCAAGGACATTTACCGACCTTATTGATATCGAGCAAGAGCTCTTTGAACTTCCTCGAAAGGTGCGGTTAGTTTGCCTCCGGCGCGCTTGTAATTAACATCTTTGGCGGTAAATAGGAGCGTGTATTGTACAACAAAGAGATACAGACCGCGTTCGTAGAGACAGGGCCTTCTCCGGACTATGAAGCAGAGCTTCGTCAACGTATAACTCGGGAGAGGGAAGTGGAGGAGGCTGAACGTCAGACTCAGGAAGATGCCCTGGATGCAGAGAGTATTAAACTTGACCATGAAATAGAGCAGGAAATTCGAGGTGCGTTCCGTCATGTTCCATGATATCCTTGTGCTAACTTCTTATTATTATAGAATTGACGGAAGACGAGCGTGCCAGCATTCTAGCTGCACCTGAATTCCTCGAATTCGTGGAAAACTCGTCCAAAATTCTACAGAGAGCCCTTAATGACGGATATGACTATATTCGAGATTACACCATCAATACTGAGTCTGGAGGGTGGGTGTTCCTTTTGTTCTGTCTGACCTTGCTCTGATACACAATACTAGGGACGAATCAGAAGGGAAACGTGTCAAACGTGTTTGCGAATTCTATGATGAACGGTATGGCAAGAACCGGTCAATAACAGACATTGACTGGTCTCCAAAGGTCAGCCTAAGCTCGCGTTGTTCCTGCATGTTTTGATGTTCAGTGCGCATTCAAAGTACCCTGAGCTCAGCGTTGCTTCTTATAATAAGAACGGAGCAATCAATGAGCCACCTGGTATTGTTATGGTGTGGAACCTCCACCTCCTCGAACGCCCGGAATTTGTTTTCCACTCTCCTGTACGTCTTCGCTTAGCTGTCGTCTCTAGCCCGATACTAAAAGTGCTATGAAGTCTGATGTCCTCTCCGTTACTTTCTCTCCCTTCCACTCGAATCTTATCTTCGGAGGAACATACTCAGGCCAAATCTTGCTGTGGGACACGAGGTCGAAGCACCTCCCGGTCCTGAAAACACCTTTATCTGCTGCAGGTCATACGCATCCTGTTTATGCTATGCAGATGGTCGGAACACAAAATGCACACAATCTGATAACAAGTAGTACGGACGGGACTGTCTGTAGCTGGCTTGTGGACATGCTTGCCCAGCCTCAGGTATATCTCCTTTTTTTCCCTCCATGCTCAGCTCTCTCACCGGATGTCAGGAAACGCTTGAGCTTGTCTGTACTGGGCACAACAAGACGGGAGAGGTCGCTATCACCACTCTTGACTTCCCCGCGAACGAGACGACAACATTTTGGGTGGGCACTGAGGAGGGCAATGTCTACCAAGCAAACAGATATGACCGTGCTGGTGCGAAAGCGGGACTGAATCAGCATGACGTTTACAGAGGACATGCAGGCCCTATCACGGGTCTTCATTTCCATCCCCTCGTTGGGCCCATCGACTTCTCAGATCTATTCCTTACGAGCTCTGTGGACTGGACAGCTAAACTGTGGCGCGCTAAGTCTCTAGCAAAGCCATCAACGGCGGCGAATACCATTACACCCCTCTACTCCTTCGAGGAGGCTGGCGACTATGTTTATGATGCAAAATGGCACCCGGCTCATCCTGCCATATTTGGTACTGTCGATGGGTCAGGCAAGTTCGACCTCTGGAATCTGAATGTCGACACAGAGGTGTGTAGTTTTCCTGATATTCCTATCATTGGCACAGTATTGATGCGCATTGTTCAGGTTCCCGTTGTTTCCACCGCCGTAGGTACGGGCCATGCCATCAACAAACTGCAGTGGGATAGGAAAGATGGTCGACGGGCAGCTCTAGGAGGTGCCGACGGTCATCTCTACATTTATGACATAGGAGACATGGCTCTTCCACGAGAGACGGAGTGGACCGACATGCAAAAGACAGTCTCGTCAATCGTTGGCAATGGGCAGGCTAATGGCGCTGGAGATAATGATCCCTCGCGCTTAATGGCTGGCCGTTAGCAACCTTGGACCTATGATACCATTTCCTGGATTCTTGTATATGTACTTTATTAATGCTAGGATCTTTTTTGCCGATGGCCTGGATTGCATGGAACCAGATCGTCCCTTACATCTTGCATACTACTACTACATATTAGTCGTATATGATCTGTTGCCCGGCACCCTGGGCGTCCAGGGGCCAAGCAACAAGATGTACGATGGAGAGGGCGAGAGTCTGCATCCTTATAGAATTACACAGCCACAACTCTGAGTTTAGAATTTAGATCTCCGGGGCCGAGTGGTGGCAGGCGTGCGGGACTACGCTGATCCTCTGCTACCACCTTCCATTGAGCCTCACCGTCCTCTGGACAACTGTCATTGAATTTCATTTACTCTTTTACTCCCTGCTAATATCGCGCGATTCAAAACAATGTCATCAGAGTCATGGCCACCACAGTTGAAGTACGCAATCGTCAGTTGCACCTGGCCTCTTGCTGACGAATGTCATCTTCGTTCTCAGGGAATGGGTTGCGAAGTGCTTGGGGCAAATCACCGACAGTAATAGGGCAGAAGTGCAGGCTGAATTGAAAGAGGTAATATCTGATGCTTTCGCTGCCCATACGCTCTGGACGACAGACTGGGCCGGAGTACAATTGAAAAGGTCCTGCGAAATGACTGCACAACACAGATCTTCTGCCTAATCCACTTGCTTTACAGTCTGCTACCGAAACCTGCTCCCGTCTTCAACACCCTCAAGCGCAAGAGGTTTACGATTTCCTTCTCTGCTTTGTAGGGGACTAACATTGTTTTCCATCAAGTTTCGACATCGGACTAGCTACCTCGAAGAAAGCCAAGAAGGCTGCTAACAAGGCTGCGACTTCAGGTTATACAGACTTTAACGATCAAGCAGCATTGAAGCGTAGAGCTGAGCGTTTCCAACGTGAACATGAGTTGGAGAAAACTAAGCATCTACGAACGGGCAACCAGACATCCTTCAAACCCCAACCTGTTAGTCGCTCACTGGTTTCTTCCAAGTCGGGCTCCATGTTCGGAACTACCGACGAACCGGAAGGCGATCCTGTGAGTCCTCTTATCTCTCCCTTGCGCCCTCATTCCTCATGTGCACTCACAAATCTAGAACGTCATCGACTGGGATCGGTATACTATTGTCGGCACTTCGCAAGAACTCTTCAAAGATTATCTACGTTTGACGAGTGAGCCTAAACCTGAAACAATACGACCGTACGCTGTCCTTCAAAAAACCCTTGTGGCTCTCAAGCAGAGGTGGAAAGAAAAGGCTTCATATAGTTGGATTTGCAATCAATTCAAAAGTCTTCGTCAGGATTTGACAGTACGTGACTCCTATGACACTATACTCTGACTGAATTATCGCTTGTAGGTCCAACGCATTAAAAACGAATTCACGGTACAAGTATACGAAATCCATGCTCGGATAGCCCTTGAAAGTGTGAGTGGTCCCGGGGTGGCCACCTGGGTGATAGGTTGCTGAGCCCGTGATCTAGAACGATATGGTTGAATACAACCAATGTCAGTCAACCCTCAAGGCTCTGTATGAACTGGGCATACCGGGCAGAGTCGAGGAGTTTACGGCCTATCGGATACTTATGCTTCTACACGGGCGAAATCGCAGTGGTAAAGAAATCTCCCTCCAATTGGCTGCTTTCAATTTTACTAACGCTCCTTTCGTTAGAGCTTAACATATACGTAGGTCAACTAACACCCCGACAGAAGGAAGATCCGGCTGTCAAGCATGCGCTTGAGGTGCAACGCGCGCAGGCAACTGGAAATTACCACAAGCTGTGCGATTTGTACATCAAAGCTCCCTACATGGGCGCATACATCATGGATCATTTCATCGACCGTGAAAGAATGAAAGCCTTGATGGTCATTACAAAAGCGTACGTGCTCAATTGGCGACCTGAATGTTCTAGCTCACCGTTCAGACATTCCTCTAGTTACAAAACTATAGGAATCGCGTTTCTGCAGCAGACGCTATCGTTCGACAGTATCGATGAGATCAAGACTTTCCTCGCAGAACATCAGATCACAACCTTCATCAATCCTAATAACGCTGACAGTGAATTGGTCCTCGACTGCAAACCCGCAATACCCACAATTGCCCAATCCTTCGAAAACAAGTATCGCAAGGTGAAGATCAGTGGTGCAATCTGAGGGCCTGTAGCTGCTTTTCCTGCAGTCTTCGTATATTTCTCCTTTGGCCCTTACATATTGGCCTCCATGTGCCTTTCTCGGATGTAGCTTCTCAGTAACTAATATCCCCCTGTATACCGCAATATATTATTGTATTTGCATAATATGTGATGGCTATGAGGCTATCATTGCGGTTTCTTGCATCGTGTTCTTGATGTGGTCAGTGTGAAATTCACCAAATCAGCAGCCGTCACTCGCTTTTCTCAGAACCATCATCATGAGCATCCTCAGGCCGTTCAAAGCCACAGACATGTTCAAGTTTAACAATGTGTAAGCTATCTTTCGGTATATATTTTGGTATTGAAAAAGCTAATGGCATTTCAGAAACTTGGACATCTGGACAGAAACGGTGACCACAGATCCATACACCGATGCAGGAGATCGCCACTGACGCGCGCGCCTGCAGTACGGAATCCCATTCTACTTGAGCTATCTTTCCAGATGGCCCGACCTGTGCTGCGTACAGGAGGCTCCCAGTACTCGTATGATGGGCTATGGTGCGTCTATGGTGGCGAGAATCCTGGCTTACTACTTGTACTCATTCTTGCACAGTGCTCGGAAAAGCTGAAGGCACAGGCGCAGAATGGCATGGACACGTCACTGCAATCACCGTCGCGCCTGAATATCGCCGTCTTTCACTCGCTCGCAAGATGATGTCTTTCCTGGAGCGTGTTTCGGATGAGACCTACAAGGGCTTCTTCGTGGACCTTTACGTCCGGTGCGCGAATGTGGTTGCAATTGAGATGTACGAAGGCATGGGATACAGTGCCTATCGCCGCGTCAGAGAGTATTATGGAACGTTAGGACAAGGGAAAGGTGGAAAGGACGAGGAGGATGCATATGGTACGCGAACATATATTTCTCGTAACTGCAACATTGAATTGAGACTTTCAAGATATGAGGAAACCTATGTCGCGGGATACACATCAGCGTTCAATACGACCAAACGGCAAAGATATCATTGTCGGCGCGCGTGATGTGTCATAGATAACGACCACGAAAAAAGTACATATTGGTTAATTTACAGCTCCATCCTATAGAGGGTATCATCGATAGACACCTAGATGGACAATGGCGGAGGCTCCTCTGGCGAGCAAATGGGCGACAGCAACCTGGCAACTTGCTGATCATAGAACGATTTCAACTTCTCCTCGTCATGGCAGAATTTGGCCATTTCAATGCGTATTTTGTCTGCTGCAATTGCTGGCGGGTCCCTCTTCGAATGGTCCTTCACATTACTTGCCGCCGATCCCATGCGACCTGGGCCCATCAAGCGGTTTGTAAGGAATAGGAAACCTTTGCCATCGTCAAGGACTTGGATGAAGGCTACACCAGTCCGATGCACAAACTGCGAATACAGATATTCCGACCGCCGATATGAGTATGAGGGCTCGATGTCCGGCGGATACAAAGTTTTCGCCTCAACGTCAAGTATGAAATCGAATGCCTGTAAAAGGGCATACTCAAAGTATTTAGCTGCCTGTGTGCCATCGGGTACACGCTTGTCAAGGTCTGGAATATCAGGAGGGGGAATCGCAAGATGCATAGGGAAGCAAGACTGGAAGGCATTGCGATCCCTAATGTCACTGATCTGGGTGACATAGGCTTCGACTAGCTTCAAGCCATATCGGTCGATGGCCCGACTCCACATACGAAGTTGGTCTTCAATGCATCTGGCAGTGGTACCAATCCACTGAAGTTCGAAATGAAACACGGTTGCGGGGTTATGGATGATGTCGTGATGGAGAATAACTGTTTCGGCCTGGTCACTTCGCTGGAAAATAAAAATCTTCGAGTCAGTTCTCTGGATCAAAGGAGTGAAGCCCGACCAACCTTGTGAGGATCAATGTCAATGACCATGGTCTGACTCAGAATCACGCTTTTCTTCGTTTTCTTGCCTGGAGTGCCGGTCGTCGCCTTTGGTGGGGGTCGATAGGAATTGAGTGACCGATAGGGTGCACGCATGCCGCCTTCTTCAAGACCTCGCCTGAACCAATTCTTTGGTGTCGAATGTACAGAGTACTCTCCTTTCAAACGATAATAGTAATGCCTAGGCGATGTTAGGTTGTCTTCCGGATCACGAGAGAGCCACATACCCATCCAAAAACGTATGCCTGCCGCGACAATGTTCGAAAAGGCCCTGTTCTTGTAGCTTCACTCCCCATTCAGTTGCCTGTGTCCGTGTTGATACATCTCTAAACTCCCGCACCAACCAAGAGACGAAATCATAGCCTATGAAGGAATCAGGGTACTGAGAATGATGCCATTGGTAGAAAGCAATTGGGACACCATCGTCTTCGCGCATGGCCTTGGCGATGGCACCCAAAGACATATCTGAAATCTCCCTTTGACTGTTGATCTTCTTTCGGAGAGGCCCTTGCGCATGGATTTGGTCCAACTGATCCATTAATGACTCGTCAAGTACAGACAATGCTGGGTCCAATGTTGTTGGGAGGAATCTGACAGGCGGAGCCGGGTGGTTGATTCTCTCGTCAGAAGGTTGCCACCTGAGTTTGGTGAACTGCTCTGCAAGCTTTTCGATACCGAGAATACGAGCTTCTTCGTCGTTCAACTCTTCACCGGTCGGACCAACTCTGACATGAGGACGTTCCGCGGTAGGGATTACAATAAAGCGTGTCCGCCAATATTTGAGGGACTCATTGAAGTGGTGCTCGTAGCCAGCAATAAGCATGTCTAGCCTGAATGGAGAAGGTGAGTACGACAGCGAGCTATTAAACAAGAAAAGGAAGAACGCTGCGCACCTATTCCAACCATAATTTTGTAGTGCATTTGAGCAAAACTTGGTCTTAAGCTCCGTATATCCCTCTAATAACGTCAGGGTCAGTCACAAATCAAATGCCACGTAGGATAACCAAGCGTACCACCAAGTTTTGTCCATATCAAGCATTGATATTCGTATGGGTGCTGCTCTTGGGCACTGAGGCGACGTGCGTATCTTTTCACTTTGATCACTTCGCCGTTGTACTCTATCCTGTGTATTTCATTGGTCATGCTGAGATATATTGGATTCGTTGTAGTCGATAGAACCTCAGCGGCGCCAGCTGGTCGTTCCTCGAGTGCTTCGTTCCCTGTGAAGGACTTAGTTCGACGGAACGCAATGGTCGGATCCTCGGCGTGCTCATTTGGTGATCTCAAAATAAACTGAAAGCCCTGAGCCAGGCGAACAGCTGCCATACCACGCATGACGACCAATGCCCACGCCCGACGCAAGTCTTCACCTGTGCTCTTGCTTATCGGCGGTTTCACCAAGAAGGACTTCATTTCCGGGGGATCAACGATAAATTCGTATGATGTCTCCTTATACGACGACTCCAGCTCGGCACTGGAGGGGAAATGCTCGACAGTCAATGGTAGGCAGCCAGGGGTGACGATGGATCTCCACTTGAAATCGTTTTTGTACACTGGCTGCGGGTATATATGTTGCCATCGGCGTGCTAGTGCCGCCTGAGGGTAGGCAACTGTGGACTGGGGTCGCGTGGGATTGATGATCGTGCTAGGGGAAGTAGATGACGGGAACGAACGGGCCAGACCACTACCACTAATAACGCTGCGACGCTTAGAGGAACCTAAAACCTCATCCCGGGGAGGGGTATTGATGGGTGAGCGGCGGGTTTGGTGGCCTCTAGGTGAGGGCGAAATTTCATCCTCTGGTGTTTTTCCCGGGCGGATTGGCAGTCTGCTCTTGATGGTTATTGCAGGCACTGGCGGCGTGGATGCGGAAACGGTCGGCCCAGAAGGCGCAGGCATCTTGATAGGCGATTGTGTTTTTTTTGACAGTGTGGCTGCCACTGTGGCCGGTGGCAGTTTGGCGGCTGGGCGAGCAGAGGGTGTGGCAGAAGCCGAAATCTGTGTCAATTGGGGCTCCGCTGCACCAGTTCTGAACGGGTTAAAAAGCCACGATGGTGTCAACTTTGATGCAAAAGACCCCCGAGTTGACAGGGACGGCGCCTTGGATGCAGTCGAGTTGTCGGAACGTGTTGAGTGTATGGATAATTGTGACGATGACTCTTTCCTCGTGATGGTTCTAGCCTTCTTGGTGGCAGACTCTTCAGATGGGAGTTCTTGCTGTGCCGGTACTCTGGGACTTTCTTCGATAGTTCCTATGAGGCCAGCAGTCGACCGTCGTTGTGATGCTCGTTTCTCGGCATTAGGTCGCGGTGGTATCGAATTGGAAACGTTCTGACTGAGAACCGCTGTTGAAACATCATAGTTGATTGTCAAAGTGAAAGCATCCATGTCGAATTTGTCGGCTTCCGCTTTCGTCGTGAAAGACGAGTCATCTGTGCCATCGAGCTTCTCCATGTAGGGTACCTCGATACTTGATAGCACGTCTTGCTCCAGCAGTCCGAGCATCTGAATTTCATGCATTTTAGCACGAGTAACGAACCTAATGCAATGTTTTTCAGCGGAGAGAGGGTGCGTAGAAAGATCAGGAACTTACCTGTCTTGCCGGAAAGGTTGATCCATTTGCCTATCCCAGAACGTCGTTGAAATCCAGAATGGTTCCCACCAGAACAATTTCTTCTGCCGGGCATCAGCACCAGAGTCGTCGCCGCCGCCCCATAGAGGGTCTAACACAAGAGGATCGACCATATGTCTTTCTTTCTCAAGCTTGGGATTGCTAAAGGGGTCCACACCGAGAAAACTAAAAATCGGACTCTGGTGCAGCGGTTGCTTTGTTAACAGTATCAGGTCCAGAACGAACCCCTGATCTAGCATCCGTGTCGTTGTCAAACGGAGAAGCTTTTTATTGACCTGGAAATGGCCTGTTCCTGGAGAAATCAGCAGGGTGGTTGCGCCTGTTAAGTTTAGGGATCTGTCAATGTAGTGGGTCTCCGTAGGATTCAGCCCAAGGTTGAGCGCTTCTAGTATAGGTCCGTCTTGTGCAGATGAAATCTTCCCAACGAGCCTGGCCTGGTCCGGGTCGTAAACACCAGATTCTTTCGTCGTTTGGTGGTAATGATGCGTGAGCAATATGTCCCTCTGGAAATCCCAGAAAGAGTTCTTCAGACTGACGAGGGTTGGCTTCCACTCGTGCAGAACCTCAAGATCTGTTATGACTTTGAAAAAATCTTTATACCAGTAACCACGCTCATCACGTCGCAGAGGGCCAGATGCGTAGTCAATCTCTGACTCGTCGTAGAAAACGCGGGAGATGAGGACGATAGTGACTGTGTGGTTCGTTCCAGCTTCGCGCCATTTAGCAAAAAGAGCAGGCAGGAATGAGTGCACGATTTTCTCGTTGTAGCGCTCTCCATCTCCTGCAAACTCCCAAAGCTCCCGGCAAACTTGAATGAAGATGGTGATTTTGGCGGAGAACGATCGATATATCATCTTGGTCGACGTGGTCATGTGTGCTGATGATACCTGCGACGTTGAGTCAGAGGAACTTGACTGAAATGCCAATACGTACCTTATTCCCATTAATGTATATGTTCTGGATCTTGGCAGCAATCCCGCCAACAAATGATATCTCCTGATTCTTGTAGATACATTGACCAGAGAGATATTTCCCTAAGCGCCACATATCATTCCGGCCAAGGTATTGGTCCTGGAAGAAAAGCTCGACGAAGTCCGCGTTCCAACTATCTTTGTCAACCTACAGTCCGTCAAATAGATATAAAACGCGTTGCAGAGTTTGGGCACCTTGGTCAAAGTAACTTCAGTGTTATTTCTCAAGCTCAGCGCTTCTGCGATCGGACGTGAAAGTGATATCTGCAAGTGCCACCTAAGATAAGAGGTACGTGTTGGCCCACGTCGACGCACCTGAAGCTGCGGTTTTGGGCAACCCTCGTCCTTGGGTACAACAAACAAAAAGGCTGCTTCTCGGTCCTCCGTATTGTTGCTCAGCATACGTAGACAATCCCCTTCGGCAACACCTGGCCACCATGATTGATTGAAGATGACAGTTGGGTTGTCCTTGATATCATGCACCCACGCAAGTAGTACCGTCGAGTCCCCTATTGCAAGAGGCATGGCATGAGTCGAAGGCGCTTTAAAGCTCGATTGGGCCGTGTTTGACCGGGGCCGTCGCGTAAACTGTGAGTTGTCCCTAGACGCTGCCATAGTTCTGGATCATTAACCCACTCGTGCCCTCTAACTAACTGGTTTGGATTTTATTCTGAGAGTGCAGAGCGTGGTCAATGTTGAATCGAGCTTGTTTAGATTGAGTGAAGTACCAGGTGAAGGTTATGTTACTCTCAGGCAAGATGTTCATGCATTCCATAAGGCCGGGAGGACGGGCCGAGCTGGCCTTGTTTATCCCTTGTGCACTTCGAGGACAAGTTGGACTCTTGACTCCACCCCACATCGACATATTCACTGACTCCTTACCCCGACTACGTCCACTTTCAAGCCAACATGACCCTTAATCCATAAGATCGATCAATACTTTTTTTTGGTCTCATAGGAGCGACGTCCTGCGATATGAGAAATTAGGGAAACATCTTCCCACTGGCAGAGAAATCGTCCATTGTGGAACGGCAACGTATATTCGACATAATGGTGTGTTGTAAACATCTGCATCGGCGCGACAAGGGCCATAAACTCGTTCGAACAAGAATCAGTTCACTCTTTCTCCTGTTACCCCACCATTCGCTTTGAAAAAGTATGAATGCGTCGATGTCGGTGATGTAGATTCTGTGTGTCCCAATTACAGGTATGGTGACTAATTCTCGGAAATGTAGGTTCGCAAGCAGGCTGTTGTTGCCTGCCATGACATTCTCAATGAAGATATGCTTCGAAAGTGGATTCACGCAGTATGTAATCCTTTCCCTGATATGACTCTTATCAATAGCTGCGTGTAGTTTAGCGTGGAAGGCGATTGTATGGTCCTGTGGTACTTTTCACGATCACACTCTGTGAAATCTGCGCCTTTCAACTAGATACGAGTACGATGCTAAAGTGGCGTCCGTGTATAAACTCATTAACCATCCTCTCCCAGACAGAATCCTAGCCTCTTTGTTGAAGTTTGGCACACTTTTGTGACCGCGAGCTCAGAATAACTTGGATTTGATTCACTGGTGCACAAGATACCTGACGAAGACGCATATATATTCGAAGTTGGTGGCGCCGCCTTTGGGCTTGAAACCTCAACCTCTCAAGAGAAACTGTATTAATATTATTGAACGGTCCAGTTGCTCCATCACGGGTCGCTTATAGGCTTCTCTGGTCGAGCTATAGGCGTTTGGGAGGCACTCGTTGAGCGACCCTTTAGCTATTGCCACAGAGGATTTCAGTGCTCTCAAAGATCTGTGGATTGACGTCGGTACAAGGACTGAAGATGAAATCCAGGACGACTTCTGCAATACTGTCGATGACTTTGTCGCTGGTGATTGGAAACACGACAGACGACTGCAGGACTTTGACAGAACCATGATGGACCACCAGGAGTATTTGTTTGCAGATAAGAGATATCGGGATCTCTTCCTCGACAATGTCCATGCCCGGGGTGGTGAGACATGCAAGGCGGTCGTCGACAGCGCTTACCAGTTTCGAGGTGCTATCGACGCCGATCATCCTTTCAATTCCAAGCCCACTGCAAAAATCAGTCGAAAGCTTGCCCAGAGGCAGCAATTGCGCATTATCTACAAAGAGGTCCGTGATTCGCTTCACCACCTTCCAACTAGAAGACCCTATGAATATTGGTTCCGAGGATGCTCTGGCGATGCGCCCGCATCAATAATCGTGAGCTTACAGAATTTTTGTGAAAAAGGCCAGTTCCATTCTGACAACACCCTCAGGGCACTCCGTACTTTATGCATGGGAGATCATGAAGCAACTCTACCTCATTTACGATCCGACTTCACGCGATGGAACGTTCGCTGACCAGTTGCATCCACTAGGAGGCGAGAAAAATCCCAATTACGAACGCTTCACAGTTTTCCAGAGGTTCCATGCAAGACACATCACCTCAATGTCGCCAAACGCAATTGCAGATACTCCTACTCCAGACGACGCTATTTCTTATAATTCCCAGTGTGATATCGAAACCGTATGGTGAATTGCTCTATACTTCATCATGGTCGCTATTAGGCACCTCACGTTTATCAAATATGCTGCAGCTATCTTCCAAGATCATATGACGGATGATCGCTTGAGTGCCTTGACGCTGAGTATTCAACATAAACTGGCGACGATACCTCCACCCAACCCTCCAAACAGTTTTTCCAGGGGCAATGAACTTGCTACACAATGAGCTGTGCATTCAATATGCTACAAGGCACTCTTTGGGCAGTTATTCCTCCTAGAAAGCTATATCAGTATACACCATTCCTTTGCATCGCCCTAAACTGCGATGCTGGATGCGAATAAAGGAGTGTGACAATGCACCATAATCGTTTCCTTGGACATGGTTTAAACTAAGCACAGTGAAGGAATTGGTTTCAAGCGCTCCCTGGAGGATCCCTTCAACTCCAACAAGAAGCCGAGGCTTTGAAGGTTTATCAAATGACCCACGACGAAGATACTCGAAGAACACTTTCTTGCTTCTTCCTGCTTGATCTGCTTTAGTACTCGCCTGATTTAATGATCAGGAATGATAACTTATCATGTTAGCGTAAAGCCAGAACGCAGGATACACTACATGAAGACCTCAACCGCCTTTAATTTTTGCACCGTGACGGCTTATTGCCTCCAATTGTTTAACGAAAGAATCCACTTTAGACCCGCTAATGCAAAAAAAAAAAAAAAAAAAAGTTGCATGAAACGGTTGCATATCTGGCTACATTATTTGGCCATATAACGCACGACACAGAGGCCATTCAAACAGCGTTGGCTGCCAGTGTCTACAACATCAGGTTGCGTGGCACTTGGTGGCACCTGAGTGGCTCGGTGCACCTGCCACCCAAGGGCCAAGGGCCATAGGGCCTGCGAAGGACGCGACCACGTGATCAGCTGATTTTGTTGCTCTCTACGCGCTTATATTACGCGAGGAGCTATTTAAAGCGTTCTCTCATCTTGACCACAACCACCATCGCCTTCGCCCAACAAATACGCGTTCACCCCATCACTCTACAGCTACAAGAATGCCTGCTCGTCCGCCCAAATCACAACCGCCCGTGACGCCTACTAGTCAGGTGGAGTTTACTGTCCCGAATCCGTAAGTCGCCGCTTTCTGACCTTTCGGGGTGTACTGATGAGTTGTTATCGAAGTCCCGAAGTGACTCCTCACGGTCTCAAGGATCACTTTGACAATGAGCCCACGGACGAGACCCGCGCGTGGGTGGCACAAGTCATGAACAGCGAGACGTTCCTGTGCAAAATTGGCGACTTTCTCAAGGACTATGGTCCGGTTCAGGTCCCCGAGACAGACGTCCTGAAGTGCAAGAAATATCTTGTCAAGGCAAAGTTGCTCAAGTTCTCGCAAAGCAAATACATCTTTTCGAAATATACGACACCCCCCTCAGAAATGGAGGGAGACGAGAGCAAAGTCTTCGAGGATGTTGCCCCACTTATCGAGGCTATCTTCGATTACGCTAAATCTGTCTCGAAGCAGGGCAATGCATTCACAGTCAAGCTCGTTCCGGCCAATCAACTCACAGCGAGTATTGCTGGCACCAACCACAAAATGGATGCATGCATCGTCGAAGACAAGAACTATAAGGGCGTCTTACAGAATAACAATATCATAATTGGGAAGGAGTTTAAGAAGCACAGAAGCTGGAACGATCAGATAACTGTATGAGATCCTCGTTGCGACTTTCTTTTAATTCCTGGCTGATCTTTTCCAGGTCCGTGAACAGATTGTTGGTGACTGCCACCACATTCTCAATGACGATCCCCGACGCATGTTCATTTACGGGGTGCGTGTAAAATTTTCGATTATCTTGGCGGTAGTTGTGTCTGAAGCGAATGCCTACAGATCACAATGGAGGACAGGCGTATGTCTGTTTTGTACTTTTCTCGGTCTCACTCCGTCAAGTCGATTTCTTTTGACTGGGTATCGGATGTACGTGCTAGCGCCTACTCTCTCATTCGCAACAGTCACTTACCTGTAACATGCAGGACGTCGACAAATTCATCGAGATCTATCTCGCTTTTGCGTTCGCCACACCCACTCAACTCGGTGTCGATCCTCTGGTACACAAGGCGCCTATCAAGCCCAGGTCCGAGGACCACAGCGAACGTGTCCAGCAATACATCTACGAATGCCAGCCCCAGGCGGACTACGCCAACAACACTGCTTCCAGGACTAGGTACTACAAGACTCAGCACTCACTCAGTCCAGAGCGTCCTTATCGAATCTCTGGGCGAATGACGAGAATCTGGCAAGTCATTGAAGTCGACAATATCAATGAAGCCAACAAGATCCCCGGAGCAAACCCTCTCATTCTGAAAGACGTTTGGTTGGATCTCACGAGGAAGACGGAAGCAGAGAACATGGATCTCATCTTCGAAGCTGTTGACAAATTCGTGGCCGACGCTCACGAGCGCTATCCTGGTCCTCACGGCCTTAGCCAGTTCATGGCGGAGGAGCCACGATTCGAGCACTTTGACCAGCAGACGAAGACTCGTCTCGAACATCTTTTCACCGATCAACACTATCGGTCTCTCTTTCTGACGAAGAGGCACGCTTGGAAGGGTGAAATGACGAAGAAACTTTCCGACAATGTCAAGCGCCCACTTGACCCCATTTTCATTCCACTTACCACCGCCAAACAAAATGCTGGACGTCTGGGAGAGGTACCCCGCACGGCGTTCTCGGGTGGTACTACGAGTCTCCAAGCCAAGGTATCACCCGAAGAACAGCTTGCCAAAAAGCTCGTTCCGACGGACCTCGCTGATCGTGCTTTTGCCCAAAAGCAACAGTCCCGATTTGTCTACGAAGAAGTCTGCTCTCGGCTTTGGGATCTCCCTACTGTTGGGGATCTCATGGATGTGCTCCGTCAGGCACTTGATGGTATGTGACATTCTTGTCGGACACGGGTGTTGACTCAAAACTTTGTCTAGCCCTCCAGGTCATTTGGTGTGCTGGTTGGGTTCATAGAGACATCTCTAACGGCAATATTCTTGCTTTCCCGGTGGTCGACGGAAACGGAACGAAATTGAAGGTCAAACTCTCTGATCTCGAATTCGCCCAACCACAAGGCCATCGCACGAACAGCTCCGATCCGAGAACCGTAAGTGCAAGCCCATCTTTGCCTATACAGGCCCCCTTTGACGCAAAGCTAGGGCACTCCTTACTTCATGCCGTTCGAGATTTTGGACGGCGTATATCTTTTCCAAGATCTCCGACGTGACGACCCCCGGGCCGCTGGGGAAAATTTCGCAGATCAACTAAACCTACCTGGAGGTGAAGCCAACCCCCATTATCAGCGCCTCTCGAACTTCCCGCGCTTCTGGGGCGGCAGGTTCACCGCCCTTCCAGCCAATGCGACTGCGCATATTCCACCCCCAGATGCTGTTGTCTCTTACAACTTTCAGCATGATCTCGAATCTCTCTGGTGGGTTGCTCTCTACTACATCACTGCTGGTGTAGGCCATATCCCGTCCTTCCGATATGCCGCGAAAATCTTCACCGATGAGCTCAAAATTGACGCAGAGCGCCGCAGGGCTTTCACCACTGCCATGGTATCCAAACTCCAGCCGGTTCTTCGTCCTAGTCTCCAATCTGCCTTCCCCAAGCCTATGAACATGTTGCGAGACGAGATGAATACGCATTACGTTGTGAGGGCTTTGTTTGGACAACTGAGTGTCCCAGAGAGCTACTCTCAAATTCACGCCATATTCGCAACGGAGTTTAATAATCTCCTCAACGTCAACATTGGCAACTGGAGGCAGACCGGAATCGTGCCTCTCAAACCCAAGCCTGAAGAGAATCCGCGCAAGCGTGCTCTCGACGATATGCCTACTCTCCAGGATAACCCCGAATCTATCAAGAGGGGAAGAATCGGGAAATGATGGTATCTCTGGCTTCGCTGTGTGCTTGCTCCCTGATTCCCGCTCATCGTTGACCTGTCGTTACAGAAACAACTTTCCGGTCAAGTTCGTTGGAATCGTTGCATATATACATCTTTCCTCAGTGCTACTAGTACACAATAAACAAGATTTGTTTCAACCCGAATAATTGACTGATGAGTAAGATCCCTGGGCAGGTTGTTGTTCAAAAATGTAATCATCATTCATGCGGATTTGGAAGGTATCTGCAATCGTTTGTCGCGATGGGCACTCACAACGAGGCAAACGACGTCCCTTGCGTACATTGCCACACTTCAGAACCTAGGCACTCATAAGGGATCACAATGGTACGCGCGCAAGGTGAACCCAACCTACGTTACTCAAAGACCCGTCAAGAACATAGTTTTCTTATGGTGTTAGATCCAACATTAATAGGGCCTCTTAAAACCATTTTGCACAGGGAGTGTCGACTATGAAGGCTACACTCTAGGTAGTATGTTGCCAAAAGTTGCCATTGGTATTACAAACGTATGAGTACCACTCTATTATTATTAACGTATAACATATTATTAGGGATCCAGGGCCGCCAAATTAGCTTTGAGAATGCGCATATCATCCTCCTTCCGGATTGTCAAATTGTTAGACTGACGAGCATTCCACAATTTCTCATTGAGAAGCCATGTGGGATATTGCACCTCGCCTGCTTTGCCTCCCCAGTCAAAATCGATCAACCAAATTTCTCACCACCGTCGTTGCAGATAATGTTCGCAGACCGCAAGTCGCCATGCACCAATTCCTTTTCATGGAAACCGTTTACCAGGTCTATAAGCAGTTCATCCTTTTGCCCGCGACGAAGAATAGACTTGATGGACTTGGCATCTGGAAGAATTTCCATTGCGATTGCAAACCAACCGCCAGGCAACTGTTCAAAACCCAGAACCTTGGGCGCGTTTCCCGAGGCGGCGCAGTGGTCATGCAGCGTAATGCAGTAGTGTCGAGTAAACTTGACCAGAATATCGGCGTCACCGTTGGCGACTATAGCTCTATACAGTTGTCGAAAAGGCACCTGTTCACCATAATGATCGAGAATTTTGAAGTTAAGATATGCCGGTTTCTCAGCGGCGCTGCCGTGTTCGAGTATTGCGGAGACCGCAGGAAAATAAAATTCCTGTGCGGCGAGGACAGGTGGATAGAACTCATGGTATGAGTCAAGGTCACGGCGGATTCGCCGACGTAGAACAATCGCCGCAGCAAATGCAGAGTAAAGATGCTTCCTGTCCTGTTCATTTGACGCCGACAGACAGCAGGACAAACCAGGTGTCAAACTGACCACTCGGTACTGATGGCCAAGCAAAAGAATAGCGAAGAATTGAATCTGGGTCCCTGCAAACAAACAGTAGGCAAAGATGAAGAAAAGTCGTCACTACACTCACCAACAATGGTGATGCACAAGGCTGGAAGTCTGCATCGGTTGCACAGCTCCTGAATCTTGTCGGACCTCTTGTGACTTTGTCCAACATAAGCGGTAGATTGAGCATAAGGAACCGCATCTACGCCTGGCAATTCGTTTTTTATCTCGATGATGGTATCGACCAGTTGATGAATCTCAGAATGTCCGTCTTTTTGATACGCCCCGAATGCAGATGCCTTGAAATCACAGACAAAGATTTGGCTTAAATGATCTAGGGCGGTGTCTCGGCGCTGAGATTCATTTTCAAACCGGAGGGTCATGCTAGCGGCCAATTCGTTGACGGTGAGCTGCAACGCTACCCGGTCGATGTAGATGTCAGCAGGGATGGGCGTCCTCCCAGTATATATATCGTCGAATTCGCCAAATGGTCTGTAAAGGAGCGGAATCGGGGGAACAAGCAAGTCGGGAAAGGGTCGGTCGTCCAAAAATCTTTCATTGCTATTATTCTGGAGAGACCAGTAAAACGATAGTCCCCCCACGTCCGACGGCGCCGTGCGAAGCATTTTGGCGTTTTTGAATCGTGCGTGTTGAGACATATCATCCGAAGGCGAACGCGGACGTTTGCGCGAAGTTGACTGTGAGTGGAAAACAGGAGACTCCTCGCACGGCGGTGTTAGCCTGTGGAAGATTAGGAGGTCATCCCCAGTAGCCACGTCCTGGACGAGTTGACTGGGAAGAACTCTCGCACCGGAGAGATCGAGGGCGGAAATAGCGGTCTGCAACTCCTCTACTGTTGAAATCCTGGAAAGTTTTATATCGGGGCTGTAGTACACTGCAACCCTAGAGGAGGGGACTCCCTGCAACGTAGGCTCGATTTTCATGACTTTGTATTTGAGACTCTCGATGTCCATGTTAGGATCGTAGATCACTGTAAAGGGATCCCAGAAGTCGGTTTGATCGTGATCAATAACGAGGCAGAAGACTTCGGGCATGATGGTGTGAAGTGAGAGACAGAGGCTGACAAATCGGATGATGGGTTTCAGGACGGCCCCTCATGCTAATACGTCAAAACACACTTTGTGGGCCGAGCACGACCGTCGACCGACGGCCATGACATCTGTGAATTGGGAACTGCGAGATCAAAACTGCGAACAGCTATGGCTGGGAAACCTTAACTTTGAGGTTTGGAAGACCCCTACCTAAAGGCAGTGGGAATCTGCAATCGGGTAATGAATGTAATCATAAAAAGCGACGTGGTACATCCGATATGAGCGTTAAATACGAGGAGAAAGACAATACAAGAGGAGACATCAAATGGTCCGGTGCATTACGAGAGCGAGAACGAACGAACGATGTCCGAAGGGACAAATAGCAAGAAAGGGGGCTGGCAAAGCCTTATAGCGTCAAAGTTGAACAGGGCCCACAAGAGCCCGGAAACCCTGCTCCTGTTTTTTTTTTTTTTTCAACAAAAATCATCTCGTAGGCTGATACGGCATGCTGGAAAATAGCCGTGCACCCTGGCGGATGAAGCACTGGTTGAGGCGGGTGGGGGCTAATTTTCGGGAGGGATCAAAGTTGGGATGACAGAAACGGTATGCCAAATATAAATCAGTTTGCTGGATTGCGTGCGCTCAAGAAGGGTCACCTACGTGCTGCGACGTACTCGGAGATGGCGACGGCATCGAATGGTCGTGTACGTGTTTGTGCGAGGGGGATGCCTCTATCCTTAGGGTCGAATGTGGAGCTGTGGAAAGAGAAAAAAAGAACAGGTTCTTCGTGAGCGGGGAATCTGATCCGGGCATTGGCGGAAGTTCTACCTGTTGATCTTGGTCAGAGTGACCCCGAGCTGATAGCGCCCGCGCGAGCGGATGCTGACGTCCGGAAAGAGAAAAAACAGGCCCATGTTTCCCTGCAGATCCTCGAGCTGCTCGACGGTCGAGACGAGGTTCCCATATAGAGGCGGGGGATGCTGGCTCGTGCCTTGGCCTATGTACGACCCTGCGTCGAGTGCGGTCGCCCCGTCCCCTGTGAAAAGGGAGAGATGTGCCACTAGAAACGGCAGTTCCGATTCCCTAGAAAGTACATTGTTAGTCTGTATTGCAAGTCGGGCTCGGAGACTTTGAATATATGAAATTATCTTTGTCCATGGAATGGCGGAAACTCCTTGGGAGGTGGAGAAAATGACGTACGGCACGACGGGGTTACCGGACGAATCGCGGACGGTAAGCCGCACGATAGTGGGCGGCGTAAGGGGCACGCGCGAGAGGTAGGACGTGCCGAACTCCGCGGTGGACGAGGGCTGTTGCACGATTTCGAGATGGTACGACCTGTACACAACAAATAACACCCATTATTGAGGGACAGGAGTCTCGGTGAAAAGTTAATTGTTACAGACCTACTATGCGGGTCCGCTAACAGCGACGATATTTGGATACGCGGTTGGGAGCGGAGGAACGGCAACGGAAGCGGCAGTGGCGATGAGGCAGACAGGTCTGCGGCGGCGACGGAAGTCTGGCTGGACGGTGTGCTGCGGTACGAGCTGGAGCTCGAAGTCCTCGAGTAAGCGGAATATGTGGGCGACGGCTGGCCCCTCCAGATGGTAGCGCTTGCGTTCATATCCATATGCGCGATATTGGTACTGACACTGATATGGCTGCTTGTGGCACACGGATGATATAGATACAGATGCAAGTGCAGATGCCCGCCATGAAATGGGGCCGCAGAACAATTGGGGGCGTATACTCGTAGGAAGAAGCCAGTGGTGTTGTTTTTATTAAGGCGGTGGAGGCGGCGGCGCGAACGCGGTACTATAATCGCAACTAATGATGAATGTTGTTTTTTGTGAAGTGCGGGAGAGGCATCCTTTATGCAGAAAGACAATCAGCTTTTTTTCCATTAGACAGGTGACGGGACTATGATCAAGAAGATAAAAAGGGCTGACTGTACCAGTGTCACTGGTGTAGGAACATCTACGCACTCGGAGGAATTCGTTTGCACACAGACGTGATGATGATGAGCAGTGCCCGGGTTTACGACATGACTGATGGTCAGTTTTTTGAGCATGGTGTCGTCCAAAACCGGAAGCTTCAGTGACCGGTGAACCAAATGAGACCGTCATCCACGACTTTCGGGCTGTATACGGTCAGCTAACGATGCGGTATTGTCGAATGCTGCTGAGACCCAAGGTCATTTATAGGATTCGAGGGATGCCGATAAACGAATCGAGTATCAGGCGAGGGGAAGCAGCAGATTCGTCATCTAAGTCCTGTAAAGTCGACGCGATATGTACGCCCCAGATTGAGGGTTCATCTCGACGCCATGTTGCTGGGAATGACTCAGAGTTTGCTCCGCTGATTGACTTTGGCCTATGTTCTTCGGAAATCTCAGAGATCTGTCATGATGCGAGCCGGGATAAGGGGAGGATATTAAGGTTGTAATAAAATACATAAAGGAAAAGCGCGAGGACCCATCAAACACTCTTTTTCACATAGCTCCAGATTCCTGCCATGCCGGAGGCTACTGTTGCAGCAGCAATAGCAGGCTTGATGCCAGCTGACAGGAGGAGTGGGATTAGCCGGAGATTCGCGAGTTGAGGTCAATTAACGCACCGGTGCTTTTGAAAAGCGCGCCTGTCACTGCACCAGCTGCCATGCTACCCGCTGTATCGTGCTTGCCTCGGAATGCATCGATAGACGAATTGACGCCATTATAAAGAAGGGCTATTATAGTACGACATGAATTTGAAGCCAATCTACCGGCAATGACGCAAACTTACCCATTACACCGGCCGAGTTTCCAATGAAGGTGCCTCTTCGTGTGACCGAGTTGAGGATGCTATTAACGCGCAGCCTGGTATTGTTGACCGCAAGAGGTCGGCGGGCGCCTTCCCGTACTCCCCATACACCGCCAAGGGTTAGGCCTGTAAAAGCGGAGTGAGCATGTGACAATATAGAACAATAAGAGGGAGAAGATGCGACTTTGCGACGTCGAGATAAGGTGAGAGATGCACATGAAGAAGAAATGGTATAACCGAGCTTCAAGTGCTCTAAAGAAGTAATTTGAATGAAGGAGAACATACCAGTGAGATACATAGTGCCCGTCCCATAACACAGGTCATCACTCCACCCTCGTGAGGGGATTGCCGTGTCAGCACCGGGAAGGTCGCTTGTCTTGTCGTCATCAAGAAGCAGATAGTCCAACTTGTCGCCCAACTCTGCCAGCGGGTGCAGCTTTGCGGGGTCATATGCTGCTAGGAGCAGGTCGGAGGCAGTGACAGCATTGTCTGGTAGCTGCGAGGACTGGTCTGGCTGTGCAAAGTTGACTGTTCTGAGGACGTCTGACGCGCTGGAGGAGGAGGATGCGGAGGAGGAGTCTGAGGACGACATGAGGAAGAGGGTGAGGGTACAGCAAAGCAGAACAGAACGGATGTAAGCACGTCGGTAATGGGCTCAACAAATTTTGAAAGGCCGCTCTACACCAGCACACGTGATTCTCTCTCCTCCTTCAGCTCACCACCACCTGGGTCTCTTTATCGACAACGAATTGCAGCTAAACTATGGCGCTCAACTCTTGCACTCGTATTGCCACCCGTTTCTCCAGGACTTTTCATCTCAGCACGGTTCACGCAACGACCTCGTCAATAACGCGTCGACATATCGGCACCTTCTCTAAACATGTCGCTTCTACTTCCTCAAGGAGTGTTCTATCACCCTCACGCAGTCTGTGGAACCCTACTGGACCAATATTGGCCGTCTCTGACTACTCAAATGTCTACAGGATGGGCGTCAAGTGTAACGCCGCAATCATCTACCACCGACCCAGCGGAAGCGGAAGCGATGCGGTGTCTCGAAGAAGGAACCGTCAAGCTCGAAGAAGGCGACGTGCATGCTGCAAAGTCCCTGTACCGGCGGAGTAACGAAATCAAAAAGAGTGCCAGCTCGCTATTCAACCTGGGTGTCACCCATTACCATCTCAGTCAGTCTGACTATTATCAATCACGAGAACGAAACGCACGGTGCTTACTGTAACTCGTTGCATGCGTGCCCAGAGGAATATGACGATGCTATTTCCGCCTGGAAAGAGTCGATAGCCCTGCAGCCTTCCAGCCCGGACACTCACACGAGTATGTGTTACCAAAATTGCAAGAAGACAGCCGTGCAAATGCAAATTGACGCGACTTCTTTTCTTTTCGTAGACCTTGCGAGCGCTTATATTATCTCACCGGGTAAGAAGGCAGAAGTCTCGTCTGTTACCATATCATAACCGTTCGCTCATACATGCATCATGATTCGCACTTCTTGCCCAGTCTCTCGCCCGGATCTCGCCCTGCACCACCTGGAGTATGTGCTGTTTACGCTCTATGTCCACATAAAACATAACTGATATGTTTTAATTCATTCATACGCTAGAATCGCGTCGTCTTTATCCCCGGAAGACCCTGAGATTGCATTCAACCATGCTGCCGTGCTCGAAGCTAGTGCGTATCGTATCGTCACTTTTCATTCATCCGTCTTTCTCCCACCAGACCTTATTTATTTATTCGTCTATCTATCTTGCTTCCTTTCCATTGTCCTTCAAACTTACTAACAACCTTGCAGCCGGTAAACTGGAGGAGTCGCTTGAGAAGTACAAGCTGAGCCAGCAGTATGGCGTCGACCGTGCCTCGGTGCATATCCGCAATGTGCGTCATCCTCTCCTTCTCGCCCTTCTGCTTTAACTCATCCTTATCAATTCTCAATTCTTCTTAAAACTCTACTTCCTGACTGCATACATACCCGATTTACTTCTGAATCCCCTACCCCCCTTGTATAGGTGAGTGCGAAGATCCTTGCAAAGAGGGCGCAGGAGACACAAAAGACTGGGAAGGCGGAGTAGCGCATGACTTTAGTACATCGTAACAGCGGTTCTCCACCGGTATGAACTTTGTTTTACATAGCTCACCTCCCATTATCATATCCCAGCATAATAATAGAGCAGAATTAGACCAGAGCCGTGACGATGATGTGTGTGCTCCTGCCACAACAGCCACCCGTGGCAATCGTCGGTTGTTTTACCACACGCAAAGAAGACGAAGCTTATAACCGGCAATAACCTTCTTGTCCCCCTGTGATTCCTGTGAACACCCGGGGCATCGTCCTTCTTTTAATGTCTTTTAATGTCATGCAGATCTCTCTTCGATCTCTCTCATACTACAGACACTATTATGGCACGTAACGCATCTGATTCAATCGTCTATGGGAAATACATCTTCCCTGGGGTGCCCCTTGACAGGACCAACACCACCACCACCACCAGGCGTCATCTGGGCCGGACGCCCGCCCGATTCAGAGGCCTGCGCTGGTGGGCTTTGGAACGGACGTCCACCATACAGCCCTACCCCGTCACCCCGGTATGCGCCTCTGTACGACGCACCGCCGCGTCCTCTACCATTGTTCTGCTGCTGGTACGGATTATGATGCCCACCGTGACCTCTGCTGTTGCCGTTTCCGCCGCGAAAGGAGCTTGAACCGCTGGTACCGTCCCGATAGCCAGACCCGCCGTACCCGTAGCCCGGACGGTTCGTATGACCATAACCTTGCCCATACCCGCCGCCCCTGCCCCCGCGCCCAGACTGGGGCGGCGGCACCGGCACTATCGGCGGCGCGTTGCGCACGCGCTTCAGGATGGCCTTGATGTCGGCGGCGGTATACTCTGCCGCGGGATGGTCCGCGGGCTGCAGAAAGAGGATGCGCTCGTAGCCCTCGTGCGGGCGGGGCGCCTGGAAGTCGGCCGCGAAGCGCGCGAGCACGGCGAGCCCTTCCGCGGGGGACTTGATGGTGGGGTGCGAGGTTCCTATTTGATAAGAAAGGGTAAATGAGATGAGAAACCTTGACACGAAGAAAAAGAAAAGAAAAGGTAATGACGACGTACTAGTCTTCAGACGGGCTACACATGTCTGTGCAATATTTGGCAATGGAAGGACGGGTATGTCGGGTATGTCAAGGTGGAGAAAGTCAAAGTCAATATCAGAACTTGGAACTTGGAAGTACAGAATTATAATAGACTCAAAAGGTCATAACAGCCTGCCATTTCTCAGTGGCAGTCGCACCCATTTCGAAATTAGGCCCAGAGAAATGTCACCTACATCATATGGCGTGTCAAAGACAATAACCCAGACCTTCGTCCCGGGGAATTCACGGGCTATGTCGATCCAGTACGCGCGTTGGCTGCAAGGAAAGTAACAATTAGCATCGATATGTCAGGAAGTTGAAGGAAGATGAGAGAGAAAATGTCGGGATCTGCCTGACACACCCTCTCTCAGTCAATCCTGATGCGAACGAATTACTCACGCAGCGTTGAAGTTGGTGCGGTCGACACATACTGAGAGGCCATCCTGCAAGCATTCCCGGGCCAGTTGTTCAACGGCGCGTCTGTCTCCCAGATCGTCCTGGTTGCATCTGTGGAAGTGCGGGTAGTGGTGCTGCAGCGCCTCTGCAAATGTCGACTATTATTGCGCGAATCAGAATCAGTTATGGGAAGATCCAACTGGAGAGATCAGGCAGAGATCCGAGAGGAGAAATCAAAGCAGGAGATCAAGCAGAGACAATGGAATAGGAATATCAGGAAGACACAACGGGTATGAAGGGATGAGAAAATGGACATATGGATATATGGTGCAGAAGATGCGGAGAGTTTCTGGGTTTTCCGAATCGCGCATCGTCAAGGTTTAGATCGTGGACAAATCGAGGTGGTACCAAAGCGGTACCATTATCGCTATTATCCTGGCATTCGGGGAAGAAAAACCTTACTTTTCCCGATGCGATGAGTCCACAAAGAATTAGCACAACTCTATCTTGTTCTGGGGAGCCAGAGGGGCCTGACGTGGCAATGGTTGAGCCGGAGGCGACAAGCGACATGGTGGTTGAAAGTAGACAATTGAGAGCATCGTTGACGGAAGTCAATCACCCAGGACTCCCAACGGTATTAGCCTTCAGACACAAAAGCTGTGGGACGAAGTCTGCTTCTACTGGGTCCGATGGTTTGGCTGAGAATATGTATGCATCGAGCTTCATTGCCATTTATATAGGATGTGAATTCAATTCATGATATATTTATGTGGCCATGAAATAAGCGCCGATGACCATCTGTGGCTAAAGAGTCATTTACCCAATATGATAATCTGAACGAAGGCATCACCAACAAAGCAAGTAGTGTGAAAGTAGAATAAATGTACACTGAAACACGAAGATCGCTCGTAGGTACCATCGTACTCGTAGAAAACATGATTCCAAAATCCAAACTGCATCTATACTAGCGTGCGTTTATAGTGGAAGAAGAGTTCCTGCGCTCCGAGGTGCTTGGAGCATTTGCAGCCTGTTCAGGCCCAGGCTCTTTGTTGGGATGAGCCGGTATCTTTTCAATTTCACGTTTGGCTTCCTCCCATGCTTCAAGATTCTATGACAAAAGTGAATAAGGTTATTAAGAACAAAAACGACAGCACCAGCGAGGAAGCGCACCTTTTTGCACCAATCACGATGACTCCTTGCCATCGAGATAGACATCTCCCTCAAATCCGCAACTTTCTGACGCTGGAATCGGTCAAGATCCGCCTGGATGGTGGAGCTCGAGTATTTCAGGTCCTGTGCAGAGAGATGTAAAGCGTCCTCGAGCTATAATTATATCGATATGCCCGGTAAGTCAGGGATGATGATTACCAAGTCATTGTTCAGAACAATGATGGAAGATGGAAGACATACCTGGGATATCGTTTCTCGCGTTTTTGTAATGCCATTACGGCGCGCAGTCTCTGGGTCTGCGTCCATCATTCCATGCAGAGTATAGCTCAAAGCGTTAAGCAACCCCATTCCAGGCGTTTTCGTTCTCCTACGCGCAGGGTTGGGCCCGGGATGAGGGGGGAGTGCCGCTGCGCCGGGCGAGGGAGGGTCGACTGCTTCCGGCTCCTCGTTGTCTCCTAGAGTTACCTGAGGGCTTGCTGGCGAAACTGCACCATTCACCCGACCCCGAGCGAGCGCATCTTCGAGACGACGAGCTTCGCGCTCGCTCTTCTCCAGATCTTCGAGTTGCTCTCTCTTTGTTTCGAGCGCATCCTGCGTCATCTCATACTGGACGTGTTTCTGATGACGATAGGCGAGCAGCTTCTTGATTATCGAGGCGAACTGAGAGTATTCGTGAAGGGGTTCAGCCCAATTCTGCTCCAGGTCTTGTAGCTGAATCGCAATCAGGACATTGATACTTTCAAAGAAGAGAATGGACTCACCAGCCTCGTCGTCGACATGTAAGTAGCATCCACTGCCTGTCCTGTCTTCTCAATAGCTCCTGACAACTCGTGGCCCTCACTCAAGCTGAAGCCGTTAAGGGCAGCTCCCAGGTCTGATTCGTCCTGAGCATACTCTAGTGAGTGCATACGACCATCAGCTTAGTGGCCAGGCAAAAGGCGAACAAAAACCCCACCTGCCCAGCGCTTAACAACACGCCGCGTTACCTTTTCCATCGGCCCAGTGACATGGTTGGCGAACTTGTTTGTAAATGCTTCCGAGTCCAAAAACCTCTGATCAGGGTTTCGGAGCGGGTGTGCAGCTGATGGGTTGGGAAGCGCAGCATACGCCGGCGAGGCATTGGGGTCCGTGGGGTTGTGTGATGGTGCCTTCAGGATGTTCTTGGGCAATAACGACAGAGGGGGCGAATTCAGCACCTCCGCCTGATTCAGATAAGGATCAGCCTCCCTCGGTATATGTCACGCCAAAGAGAAGTGCGCACCCATGAAACCTCTCCGTCCAAGAACCGATGGAAGACATGCTCGTTGGAGAGAATGGGGTGTCGGGCGACTCGGTTCAGGAAAGTCTGCAGCAGGCGCTTCCTTCGTGCAATCAAGGTAGCGTCTTCCTTTGCTTTCGCCTGTTTGACGGCATAATCGCCCAGGGTCTGCTTTGACGGAATGGGAGGCACGATAAGGGTAGGGTATAGCTTAGCTAGACTGTCCCGCAGGCTCTCAAATTCTGAATACCGGTGCGACGATTCCGTGTTCTGAGGTGTGCGTCAGCTCGCGTCAAGCGCGATAGAAGCTAACACAAAGACATACACCTGTTCTGATGACGTATGTAATGTACGGCGAACTGGAATTGAGGGACGTTTTCTGAGCGTCTACAATCTGGAAACATGGTAAGTGCACGTCAGCTATGCTCACCATGAATCCTGTAAGTGGCGGAACAGAACGCACCAAGATTTCAACATCATCCCCGCTATGCAAGACCCGATCCCTTGTACAGCAGAAGTCGGTCTTGTAGTTGGCCATGGGTTGTCTGTGAGACCCAGGGCTCGGAAACGGCGGTCGGTTCGAGCTTGGAGTTGTGGGGGACAGCTGCCGCGACGGGTGCGAAGGCGAAGGGGGGTCGTACAAGCCAACCTGGGACGTTGACGAGGTTTCTGAGGTGATATGATTGCCCTCATGCTCGAACGGATTTTCGTCTTCGAAGCCTTCCATTTTTATGGCTAATTATGAAGGGTATGAGGAGGTTTTGAAGAGATTGAAAGTCGTTGAAGGTGTCGGTAGTTGACGCTTGCCGAGGTGGAATGAAGCGCCTTCAGTTGGGTTTCGTTCAACTTCGTCAGGGGTTTGACAATCGGGAAGCGGGCACTGTCTCGGCCTGCGTTCAACGTTCAGATTGCATTGACACAATAGCAAGTATGGCTTACTGAACTGGATATATGGCCTGCGGATAAGTATTGAAAGGACTGCGCAAGGCGGATATAATTACGGGAGTGAAGCGCCGCATCATAAGATCAGTCACCTTGATATTTGGCTGTGTTGTACTGCTGACTTGTTGTGGCTCAGTCTTCTAACCGACAAAGTATTTCACAATGTTGCATAGTTCTACCTAACGAACAAGGTGGGAGTTGAGAGAGCGGGGAATTCACTCGAGCACAAATGATAAAATAGTAGCATTGCCAGAAATGAGTTCAGATGTGTTAAAATACTATCCAAACACACGGAAACCGCTCCGCTCAATCTCCTGCTGCATCTGAGGTTCCTCAGTGTTGAGCGCAATGCTCTCAAACCCTTTACCAAGCAGCGACGCAAACAGCTCGTCAATCTGCTCATCATGCCACGACCCATGCGAGGGGACAGGAACCATGAAGTTCTGGATCTTTTCATGGACTCCGTATCTGCAAAATGGATTGCCTGATCAGCTGCGACTGCGACACCCAGACATATAAGTGCGAAGAGACGAGACGCACCGAAGCTTCCTGCCTTTGCTAGCCTTGGTGTCGACCTTTTTCTTCGCCTTCTTCTGTTTTTGCAGGAGCATCCAGTCCTCGTTCGCACTTCCGTTGCCGTTCCCTCTCGCGTCGATGATATCGCGGAGCATCTTCTGGTAGAAATCTGTATCGTCATACACCTCCGCATCGACAGCCTCTTCGTCGTCCTGCTTCGACTCGGCTTCTGACTGTGACCCGATGCGCGGTTTCTTGATCCGGGCAGCTTGTGTGCGGGCCAACAGCTTTTCGCGGTCGCCGAGGGTGTCGTCGATGAGTTGCACCACGGATTTGAGGTTTTGGCCACCTTTGAGGAAGGCGCCACGATTTGATGGGAGCAGAACCGAGGGGGCAACAGCCTGGATCTTTGCTGACCATTTTGAAAGGGTTTTGAGCAGGTATGGATGAAGCCTTGCCACACAAACATTAGAGGTAATATCCGGCAGAAGGTCGGAAACTCGCTTACGCTTCTTCCAGGTTTGCGACATCTCCTGTCGCGTCGGCCAAGACGTCGTGGTAATCTGCTACTGGTGCATCGTCGTCTAGTTTCCGCCGTTTCCGTGGAGGTGGTTCAACGACGTCGTTGGTGTTCAAGATTGTCTAGACGGTCATAAGTTCGAGAGGCGCGTCGATAAAAAGAATTGACACTCACATCTTGTAGTTGAGCCAGCTCTTCCGTTAGCGCTGAGGCCTCATGCAGAAACTTTGACAGAGCTTCCTGGCAAGCCGGTGCATCGAGATATTCTGACATCGCAGAAGGCTAGAGATATTTCAGCACTCTGGTCCGACATTTAGTAGTGCAACGCACTTGAGGGAGCCTATTCGCAGAAACCACCGATTTCTGCATTCTGATACGGGTATCTAGCAAAGTGTCCCAAAGCGCCTGTTCTGATATCAGTACAATCCGAAGGCGGGGTAAGCTGGGTACTATACAATTTGTCTTTTCACTGCCTGTCCCTTTTTCATGTCGTTTTCGCGTGTCTGTGCCAGGCTGGAAGTCATATCCGCGTTTGGTTCCGTCTCATCTGTCTGCGGCGCACGGCGTTGGGACACTGGTTGCTCCTCCGTAACATCTTCAGAAGCTTTATCCGACTCCTCTCCACTTTCTGAGGGTGTGTGCACGGGTGAAGATGCGGTGTGCCCGTGAATTGAGCCATCATGACTCTCTCCTTCGCTATCCACCTCTTCTTCGTCCTCGTCCTCATCCTCGTCTGCCTGTCCCTCATCATCATCATCCTCTAGATCATCTGGGTCACTATCGTTCAGCAAGTCTTTCCGGGATATCCGCACGCCCTCGTATTTAGGATCTGCGACGCTTGGGAGACGGTTTCTCAGTGCACTTCGCCTGTTATGCGAGTTAGGAGTTAACACTTTAGCCAGAAACAGGGCCACTCACCCAACATCAACGTAGTGTTCCCTGGACACCGTGTTATCCACCAGCATATCGTCATCGTCTCCTCCATCGCGGCCAGGAAAGTCCTCAGGGTCGAAGTCTTCAATCAATGAACATGAGCGTTCAGCACAATCAAGTAATGCTGCACCCACCAGCAGGGGCTGTTTCTTCGAGTTGGGCGATCTGTTGTGCCAACGACAGGCCTTAATAACAGTATTCAGCACGGGCGAGATTCACATAGGAAGATACTGACGTTCAGTAGGCATAGTTAACACTTGGTAGAAAAATATTTCCAAGCTATAATTGGACGGGGGAGCTTGGCGTCTTTGTTTGCCACGGACCTCCTAATTCAATAGCCGGACCAGTGGCTAAGCGCGCCGCGAAGCGCTAATCCTTCGCTGGTTGGAACTTAGCAGCGATGAGTCTCAGAAATCTCTCCGTCTTCCTCATCTCTACGCTCGCCGTCCCCTTTCTCCTTTGCTTTCCTCGTCAACTAACCGTCAACTTCCCCTTCCTCTTCGTAGGCGACATTCCGTTCGTCAGTCATCATAGGCTCGTGAAAAAGATCCTCACCGCCTCCACCACGTCAGGCAGCTCGTTCTGGTCCAGCTACGCGAACGCGTCGCTCCTCTCTGTATTCTCGTTCTCTGCCGCGTTGTCCTTTCCTGCAGTAGGATCTGGAACCCGAGGCCCAGCAGTGCTGGTGTTAATATCAGCTTCAGCATCAGCGTCAGCATATAAGTCGCTGCCTGCGTCAACGAACTCCTCATCATCGTCACTGTCCGTCTGATTGTGTTATGGATGCCCATCATCCTCTTCCTGCAGCTGTCATCGCGGTCTGGTCACCTTTTGCTGGTTCTTTGTCATCGGCTCACATATATCGCTTCATAGATTTTGTTTGCGGTACGCTTCCATCAAGGAGCATGCAAAGGCAGGGGTTCTTGACGCAGTTCCTGATGGCGTATTTCATCATCACATTGGCGCCGACGGGCCATCATGCAGCTATATGCTAGAAATCTGGTTATTGACGCCTTCTGATTTTCCAGGGACCGCAATGTATCGTACAAGAATGACAGACGAAAGTCGAGGGTCGTGTCCCTGGCCCACTGCCTTGTGCGAGCGGACTACAGAGCGAAATTGATTATTTGAAAGGGTCCGAGGGTCGACAGATACGCATGACGGTGCTGAGGGCGTGCATATCATATCGCTCCTCCTGGCTCCTGGGGCATCTCGATTACTATCCCACTGTCGCCGCTTGGCTCCCGCGGGGAGAGGGGACTGGCCACCCTCGTATCAGCATGGAGGGGTCATTGTACTTTGTTTTTACAGGTAAAGTATCTTGTATAGCCTACTCTACTGTACTTTATATTGTAATATATGCTTTCCAATACGACGTACCACCGAGAATGGAGGGAAACCCGCTTTTCGCAGCAAACTCAAGGTGCATTAATGCTTTTATAAATGTCTTAACAAGTTGCATTTTGATTTCTGGCTGGTAGTCGAGTGCTGTGTTGTGGTACATGTTACAATTTTTTTTCTTTGTGCATTGAATTTGCTTAATCTTCGTCACCGGGATACAACCCAATCGACTTCAGGATTGCCTCATCATCTGTGGTGAGCGGAACATCAAAAATGCGTGTCAGAACATAATTTGAGAGAACCAAACTCGCAGACTTGCCTCGGCCTGATAAAATATAGCTGGCAAAGTCTCTAAAATGCTCATCAGAGGCATCGGGACCGGGTGTGCTAATCTCTACGCCAAGCCTCGAATACTTTGCGGCCTTTCGCTTTCTCTTTAAACTTCTAGCTACACCTCCGATTCGTTTCTGGGGAGTGATTTCTTCGTCAGCCCGAGCCCCAGAGCCGAAGTTGCCAGGAGGATCCATGTTTTCATCCTCTTTCTGAGAACCACCTTCGGTCTGCTCGGGGAGTTGTGCAAAGTATGCACGACTGGCCGCTCTCACCACCGAGGGGTGATAGATCGCATCCGCTACCTGCATCGTCAGATCAACGAGCTCCGCATACTCCGAACACAGACGCTGTGTGACGTCGTCCCCGAGCCGGCGCAATCGTTGGAACGCCAGGTCAGCTTTAAGAATGACAAGGAATGGATTGACTCTGTGTATGTCGTCGCGCGCATTAAAGGCGGAGAACGCGGGAAAGCGCGGGGATTTGGCGTCATAGTCCTCGCGCAACGCGCCATCCTCGCCTACCATGTACAACTTGCCAACTAAGCGAGAGGGGTCGACGGGACGCTGAGTGTGCATGGTGATGGTGCTCCCAATGGGAAGGAAATGGTCAGGGCGCAAGACGACCAATTCATATTCAGCATTCGAGAATGGATCCTCGAAGAGCTGTGGCAATGGAAAGATAAGTGTGAGGACATAGCTGGAACATCGAAACGACTCACGTCGAAAACCCGGTAATATTGCCGCTCTTATTCGCTATTCTGGTCCTTCACCACCTGCAGCATCGCCAAGAGTGTTTTCTTGAAGCAGGTTAAGGCAATGAAGCCGAGCCTGGCAAGGGTATATAGATTCTGGTCCACTACCACTCATTAGTAAATGCTGGTCAGAGAAAGATGATTGGACTCACAGGGAATCAAGTTGGAGGCAAAGTTCAGATTGAATCCGAGCGCAACAATATGACAAAACTCAAGGAACCTTTCCTATCGGTACAGTAAAGACAACTTTGAACTCCTTGCCGTATGATCATGGGACGTACGACCGCTGATTTCAGCATCTTGTTCCTCCTTGGAGCGTTCACCAAATGCGCCTTTTCGAGAGCATAGCCGGGCCTCTTGGTTACAAAACAAGGCTCGTGCAATGGGATCTCTGCACGCCCAAGCCTCTCGGAAGGGCTGACACTGGAATTCGTGGAGAAAATAGACATGGCTTGGACATGGCGCCCGCAGAGTGCTCGCGATGCAGATGGGGGAGACCGAGTTCGGGGATCGCCTTTACCCTAGTGTAGGGGAGCGAAGTGGAGATTCGTGCCTTTCCATCGTCATATTGGCGGACTAAGGCCATGTGTGTAGGGTGGTGTTGAGGTGAGTGGCACAGTGCTGGTTGAATTTGGACGGATCCGATTCCGACGGGATGTCTTTGTTTGCCACCGAGGCCATGAATTAATAGCCGGACCGTCGGAAGCCGCTTCTTAATCATCGCTGAAGCGCTGACTCGCAACTGACTCCGTCGACATCGTCTTGACGTCGTCGGCAGCGTTGAGCGTTGACTCAATCAGCACTTCCTATTAAACCAACGCGCATACACGTCCATCGACTTTCCTATCTCATAAACTTATCACTTGTTTCTCCTCCCTCAAGATGCAGGCTTCACCCTACAACATCTTCTCGCTTCCTCCAGAGCTCTTGGAATCCCTGGTTCCGCGAAATCTTGTGCAAAGAGAGGCCACAAGACCACCTACCCCTGAACCTGATGCTTCTGCGACAAAAGCCGGCCCAAGGGCGTGCGCAGTTTGCCAGGGCGTAGTTTTTCTTGATGTCAACGAGCAACGCGCGCACTTCAGATCAGACTGGCATCGATACAACGTAAAGACGCGATTAACAGGTGGAAAACCCATCTCCGAGCCTGAATTCTCAAATTTAGTTGAAGGTGAATAGACTGGTTCTCGTTTTATTGCGTGCATCTAATGCATTGGCGTTCAGGACTCGAAGATTCTCTATCAGGATCTGCCTCCTCAGATGACGATGAGTCCGACTCGGATGCCGTGGAGACACTAGTCAAGAAAAGCAACAAGTTGACGACGCGATCGTCATCCCCCGACCCCGACAGTAGAGAACTGCCGGTGACGGCACTCACATGGTTCCATCGCCCACCATCCACACAAATTGGGATATATAGGACTATCCTCCCTCTAAAGACTGAGGCAAGCTCGTATGTCGACGAACTACGCGCTATGCAGCAACCCGTTCCCGGAGGACGGACCTGGGCGATGTTTATGACCGCAGGTGGCCATTTTGCGGGGGCTGTCGTTCGCGTGAGCGACGATGGAGAAGTTGAACAGCTAGCGAACCGCAAGAAGCATGCAAAGCCGAAAGCAGATACGGAGGTTCTCCTTCACAAGACGTTCCATCGCTACACGAGTTAGTTCAGATCTGTCATCAATGTTTCCATGTACTAACATCTCAAAAGCCCGTCGTAAGCAGGGTGGCTCTCAGTCAGTCAACGATAATGCCAAAGGCAAGGCAAAGAGCGCTGGTGCCCAGCTACGACGATACGGTGAACAGGCGCTTCGCGATGTAGGTCCACGTTACGTCATGCGTAGTGATATGCCGGCTAATTACATGACAGGATATTCGCGGTTTGCTGAACGAATGGAAAGACGACATCGCGGACTGCGAGCGGATATGGATTCGTGCTAGCACTTCGAATCGCAAGATATTTTACGACTACGATGAGGCTCCCTTCGCCAAAAACGACGAACGTCTGCGCACCTTCCCCTTCCCAACGCGACGACCTGTATGTATGCATCTTCGATTGTTATTCATCGAAACTAACTTTGGCATTCCTTAGACCCAATCGGAACTTACTAGATGTCTCAATGAGCTTATTCGAGCCAAAATATCCCACTACACGGAAGATGACCTTCGTATTCAGGACAAAGCCTACCTCGCTGCATTACCCAAGCCTCGGCCCGCACCAACTGTCGCACCGCCCCAGCCACCGAAAGAGAAACCGAAAGTACCGAAACTCTCCAAGGAAGAAGAAATACTCCGCGAAAAGTGGAACCGCCTTTTAGAGATGGTACACAAGGGCCGTCTAGAGCCTCTGAAAACTTTCCTCGAACGGGAGAAAGAACTAGGAGGCATCGACGCACAGATACCCGAATGGGCGGGCGAGCGCTGGGCTACCATACTTCAACTAGCGGTGCATACTGGCCACGAGGACATGGTTCAGTGGATGCTCGAAGACGGCGGCGCAGACCCCACGATCCCTGTACCTTCACTACGAGCGGGCCAGACGGACGAGCCAGACGAAGCACAGAAATCCGACGACCCATCCGAACCTGCTTCTCGCCCGCAGGGATCACGCCGTACCGCGTATGATGCTGCCAGGACGAAGAACGTGCGCGACATCTTCAGACGTACCGCGGGTCTGTACCCCGAGAGGTGGGACTGGCTTGGTGCGGGTCGTGTTCCAAGTGTGCTGAGCCAGGAGATGGAAGAAGAGCGGGATGAGAAGAAGAAGGTGCGCCGAAAAGGGCTCAAGGACCGTGTGCGAGAGCGGGAGGCGAAGGAGAAAGATCTGGGGAAACAGCAGCCACCTGTGCCCACGCCCCCTCCTGTGGAGTCTCCAACGCAAAGCCAATCGCTACGGAATCCGACAACGCGCAAGCTTGGTGGTGCGTCTGGAGCAGCCGAAGGTGTTGCGGGTTTGACACCAGAGATGCGGGCGAAGGTGGAGAGGGAAAGAAGGGCACGCGCGGCTGAGGCTCGGTTGAAAGCATTGGGCGCTAACTAATTGCGAACCATGTATATCGAGATGAAAGGTGCTCTCTTCGGAAGCCGTCCTGTAGCGAAGTTCTCTTTTGATTACTGAGGGAAATCATATGTACTAACCAGAAGTTTGTAAAAGGCTGTAAACGTTGCCTGAGACTTTGAGCCGTGCCTTTGTCAGTAAAGAGTAGAGTCGGTCTTACTGTTGCTTTCAAAGCAAAGTCAGGACGACTTGAAAATGGTACAAATTATATTAGGGGGTTGGTTACAAGAATACCAAATACACAGAAAGAATTCGTATATCAAGTTGAGAGAGAGAGAGAAAGAGAGAGAAGTAATCATGATACGTAGAGGTGACGCTTGGCGAGATTCCAGTGTCCAGGGTAGTTCTATAAACGGATCATATACCTGGCCCGTCTTTGCGCCGCTTGCTGGGGCGGTGGCTGTCAGATGGACTCGGAGAGGGTTCGCGTTCGCGTTTGCTGCCAGCAACAATGTCTGGCACGCCAGCTGGGGGCATTTGCGCAGTGGCAGTCTGGTGACCGCGTTCAGCACGCTGTAGTTTGATAGCTCGCCACGGACCCCCTTTGTGTTGCAGCCATTGAAATAATTCCGCGAATTTGGCATGAATAGAGGAGTAGGATTCAGGGAGCTCCAAATCCCCGAATATGGGTCGGAAAAGGTAATCCTTGAACATGGCCACCCGTAGAGTCTCCAAAGTCTGTGTGACGCCCGTATCGAGGTCGCCAAGGAATGAAAAGGATTTGATTGCCCCTGACCTGAGTAGATCCCTGCGCCCACTGAAGTTCTTGACGTCGTGCGTAAAGACCAAGGCGGCCTTTTTAGCCGACCTTTCGCAGTTCACACGACTTGTGGTAATCCATAGCAAGATCCACCAAATTGACTCCAGATCGTGTTGGAAGTTGTGGATGACGACAGAGCCTTCCGTGGGGACAACAGTCCTGATCAAATTAATGGGGACGGGTATGTCCTCTTTGTCGAACGGGGTGGGGCCGAAAGCGTTGATATAAGAGAATCGCTCGTCATCTTCTTCGATTCCCAGCTTTGTGGCGAGTGTTTTCGGCAAAAAAGGGTTATCAATTGCTGGTTTGATGTACAACTCAAAGAGATGTTGTTGAGCTAGTATCTCTACCGCCATAAAGAAAGGTGTTCCCTAGATAAATCGGTCATTTTCTCCGAGAGACTTTGGAAAGGACTGTAACACACTGTTCTTGGATCGTGGTCAAGTTCGCGAGTGGCATCAAACATAGGGCGAGCGAATTCTAGGTCTGCGAGCTTTACGGTCCACGGTTGGTCAGAGCTAGACCGAAACGCCATGATGTTGTTCGAGGATATATCCCGGTGTACCCATCCAGCTGCAAATAAAATATGCAAGGCTGAAGGAAAAATCAACACAGAGTATAATTAAAAAAATGAGTATGCTCACTCACCATCAATTGCTTGACAGAGAACATCGACGACCTCACCAACCGTACCCAAATCCTGAAGAGTGGTGCAGACTTCGTCATAAATGAATCTTGAATGACATTTCGGGGCGAAGCGACGAGAACAGCTGGTGATTCGGTGCGCTTCGGGAGTATCGCCATGAACCTCGTCAGGCCAGGGTGTTTGTGGAATGATATCTTCGTCTACTGCATCAAGTTCAGGGGACTCCTCCATATACTTGCGAGAGAAAACGCTGTAGCAACGCTTGACATCCGGCGACAGCTCTTTGCAAGCTTGGCCTTTCCAGGTATAGCGTTTTGTCAGGAAAAGAGACATGTAGTTTCTCTTAGTCAGATTCCTCCGTAGGTGTGCCTTCGCAGCGACATCGAACGATTCAAAGCGTTTCTCGTGGTCGGTGAACTGGCTCATTAAACGTTCCATTGTGGCCGGGTCAGAAACGAGCGACTGGCGGTTCACGCAAGGGTTGGCCTTCAGCTCGTTCTGAATTTCGGCCTCTAATCCCAAGCCGACGAAGTGATCCAGATCTCGGAACAGGGCGTCCATGTTTTCCGCCTCCGTCTTGCTTGCTGTATCGAGGCAGACATCTTTCAGTACGAGTTTCTGTGGATTGAACACAGTTATTCCATCGGCAGACGAGACCTGGATGACCTCCCAGACGCGCGAAATCCGACCTGCAATGCGCATCGGACGGCGCATCGAGAGAGGTTGCATCGTTTTGAAGAATAGGGGTTCGCTACCTTGGACGGGAACCTCAAAGACGTATGAAATATTTCCATCCCCACTTTCAGGGGCTGCTACATGCACCGAAGGGTCCAGTCCGAGCTCGTCTAAAGTGGCATTTGCAAACATAAGAAGGACGCGGACAAACGTGACAGGATCCTACTTCAGATTCAATATTATCAGATACAACCACCAAATGGCCAACTGACCTCAATCCAGTTGAATGCAATAGACTTCACGGAATGTGATCTGGAGAAGTACCAAAGTGACACCATAGGACCCTCGATTGTCATCTGGACAGAAAATGTCAGACCCATGATTATCATTATAAACTGAAATGGAAACACTACTGACTGCGTATATCCACATTCGACGGGGATCATTGGTGAGGAGGCGATGGCAGGCTGCCAATGCGTGCAAATTGGCCTGGGGAATATTGAGCTCCGGTTTTATTCAAGAAAAGGAGGCATACTCGCCTGATCTCTAGTACTCTTCGTTCTTTCTCTCTCGAGTTCTACTGGCACGTAGACATCCACGCAAGAATGTTCGCTGCCAGACAAGGGGATCCGCAGATAGCAGGCATCGATTTTCTCATCCTCTTTACTTTCGCGAGAGCTTGACCTTGGGTGCAGATCCTGTGTCAATCGAAGCTTACTCGCCGTTTGGGCGAAGACAGAATCTACAATTCTCTTGATAGGTTCAAACCCGACTGGTATATCCTTGCCACGGCGTCTGCTTGAGGCCTTAAAGTCTGTCCAGAAATAGTGACCAGTTCTATCTCGTTGAATAACGGGACTTGCTTGCGAAGCCATTTGCAGGATACATTCGCCAGGACGCCAGGTTTCGAGTCTGCATGCTCCGTAATGCTCCAGAAAAGTTTCAATGTCGGATAGATGCATATCGCCATTGTTGTTGAGTCCAAGGCGCGGACTAATAACGCATTCTGAGTCGTCAAAGTCGCCAAGGTCAGATGTCGGTGCCATGGTATGACAAGGAAGTAGATTCTGTGGGAGAAGCAGAGTTGATAATGGTGGTTCAAGACCATGGCTGGATGCAGAAAGTTTTGTCGCTTAACAGGTAGACATCATGTATCAACACCAACAAAGTACAACAAGCTTGTCGCGCCTCGAAAGCGCTTCGCTTCGCTCCAGCTTGACTAGAGGTATGTACTGGCCTCCGGTAGTTGACTCTGCGTGCTTAGGTATTTGAGGACGCCGGGGCGTTGCGTAGAATTCGGACTGATTGACGCAGCTTTCCAATCACCGTTCGTGCTGATCCGATTTCTGAAGGCGGTCAAAAAGAACCCATGTATCTCGCATTATTATTTGTGATTATTCTGCTGCCCAAAGACTTGCACAGAAGTGGACCTTTGATTCATCTTGCTTCGAAGTTTTTCGAGGAGTGGCACAAAAGAGTTGCGAAGCTCGGGTGTGAGAGCATGATGGAGTGCCGTGTCGATGCATATGTCGAAGGTGATGGCCTCTATGCGATCCTTTTAGGGGTCCACTTGATGCTTGGGGATTGAGACAGTGTATATTCCTGATTCCTAATGGTCGATCGTGGTAGCGTCAATGAGGCAATCCACCATATGTAAAGCCTGGGTCACGCGCACGACAACGCTCACAATCAGGGCTGGGGAATTGAACTGTCGTCAACTTTGTTCCATCAGGTTCCATCGCTTCTTGCATCCCTGCAAATATCTTTCCGAATGTCTTTTTTCCAAGGCGCACAGAACATAACAATTCACGGGGGACTCACCCAAATTGCAGCAGCTTCCGGGAGTACCGTTAAATATCAGCAGGCGACCGAGCATGCAAATGGAAAAGGTATGACATATCCACGGCTTTCGACCTCACTGATGAACAAAAAACCATCGTTGACTACGTTCGCGTCCGCCGATATTCAGCTCTGAGTGCACTGTCAGCAGCTGCAGCACATACAGCAATGCACGACTCTGCAGCACGTCCTGATGCACCGCGATGCCATCGAAACACACGCGCGATATACCGCGACAATTTCGAGCAATGGATGTTAGGTGCCAAAAATGACTACTACCGGAAGAATCTCATCTGGCTCAATGGTGGTGCTGGGGTCGGCAAATCTGCCATCATGCAATCCGTCATCGAGCAGTGCGCACAACACGCAGTGGTCCTGGGCAGTTTCTTCTTCTTCCGCTCCGACCCATCGAGAAACTACGCCGAGGTTCTTATCCCAACTCTTGCCTACCAGCTGGCTCGCGCGTTCCCTGCAGCTTTGGTGGTTCTTGAGCTGATCATCAGTCGCGACCCCCTCATCTTCAAAGCGTCACTCCGCACGCAAGCCTACGAGCTCCTTGTCCGCCCGATTCTCTATCTTTTCGAAAACGGAATCATCAAAATTGATGACCCACGCCGCAGAGTGTTCGTCATCGATGGCCTAGACGAATGCAGCGACCTGCAGAAACAGGCACTCATCATCAAGATTCAACATTGTCGCATCTATTCTGTGCGACTATCATGTCCCTATCAGTTGATTGAGGATTCAGTTTCTTGATTGCTAGTCGCCCGGAGTTGGCAATAAGTTCCGCTTTTCATAGGGAGAAAGGATTGCATGCAACTTTTGCATCGATTTCTTTGGATGACAGTATCGAAGCCCAGTCCGATATTCGTCAATTCATCGAGGACAGCCTCCTCGATATTCTTGACAGCCATCCATGGAGAGCATATATCAAATTGCCTTGGCCCAAACCCCGCTTGTGCCAACATCGTTGTTGCTTTTAGAGACCAGCTAGAATATGCACTCGTTCTTGTTCTGCCTGCAGGCCTTGGACCAGTCCGAGACGGCCTTTTGGGTAGTCCTGGCGGGCGCAAAGCTGTCGTTCTGTTCTCCTGTCATCGCACTGGAAGCGCTGGGATACGTCTTCCATTTCTCGACGCGGCCAGCCAGGTCAGGTACGCTACCACTCAGACTCTTTTTTGAAAGTCGCGCTGTCCTCAGGAGAGACAGGAGCCGGGCCATATTTCGCAAGAAAGTCGTCGAAATTGCAGACGAACATCTCACTTTTCATAGCCTCAGCAGTTTCTTCCCAATATCTCCCCGTCGTGCCAGAGCCCATGGAAGGTTGAGGTGTGGAAACCTTGTAGAAACCCTCCGCATGGATCTAGAAGTTATGCGGCAACTTCAAGACACGTATACCCAGCACGCTGTGGCTAGAGTTACTCCCCTGTTGCACTCGGAATGCTCTTGGTTTTTCGTTGTGGTGAGAACAATGTATTTGATGTGTTATATAAAAGAGCTTGCAGAAGCTTGCATGGTATCTTCAAACAGAGATGCCTTGGAGACGTGCTGAGGAATGGTAGGGAATGGTCACTGCCAGTCAGATGGATTCCGGGACAAACCAGTCTAAACCAGTGCTGAGTACTGAGTGCTCATGAACCGTCACATGATCGTGATCAGATGCCGCTCGGCACTGTCATGCCACTCAAGCGCTTGTGTGCGGCCTATGTCCCTGTGACTCTGCCAACGGTTTGTCCCAGGGAAATAATTCCATCAAGCGCGTATGTCTCCCTTGAGAGGTACAAAAATTTCCCCGGGGACCGAAGCTGGCGCGACCAACCGAACGTTAGAGGAGGTAATAGTATTGTCATGGCGCAAGCCGCACTGGCGATTCAGAGGTGAACTACCGAGCCCTGTACGGATCTATACCCCTCATCCTTCGTAGCGTGACTTTAACAACATCAATAACAGAAGATTGTCGCATCACCCAGTATACACATTTAAAGAGACATCACAGCTCTACCTTGCAAGCGTGGCCTGGCGAGAGATCTTTTCCCTCAATTTGCATATTATGGGCTTTTTGATGTAGAGAGTTTGATATTTGAATGTCAGCCCGTGTTCATGACTCGGAGATGCTTGAAAGAAATAAGAAACATGCTGATATGTTGTTTGTGCTTGAGTTTTATTATTATCTCGGACACACTGCTGTGTTGTGTGGATTATCATTAACGGCCATGGAACTTTCTTATTTGCAAAGACCTTGATGAAGCCGTTGAGGTATTCACCTTTGTACATCGTTCGGTATTTAAGCAAGACATAGTGTCCAAGTCCCACCAACGAGCGCCAAAATCGTGCCATTGAACATTCTGTCGATCACAGACGATTTGAAATGAAATAAGATCGCCGCAGTCGTGTCCGTTCAAATAGTTCCGCCGTTGAACCTTGCAGGTCGGAGTGATGGTGTGCTGGTGCCACACCACTGAGCATCCTACCGTACATACAGGCGCATGTATTCTTGCAGCAGCCTGGCGCGTCGCTTCAGACATTCCCATGAGAAGCGATATGAGTGGCCCGCACCTTCATTTGCACTGTGTACCGCACCGCGGCTTTGTCGGCTATCCGAGAAATTGCAATGCTTGTTTTGAAAACCTGACTGCGGAGCAACATTCCCCCCAAAAAATACCCAGGAGTGGAATGACGGCTTCCCGGAATACTTCACCGTGTATCGTCTGCTCTCATCATGCTTGCTCAAGGCAGCTACTGTTGAGATCACGTCGTCGAGGAATATCAAGACCATGGTAGAAGGGCTCGAGTATGTCGGCATTCATTACATACATAGCTTGATGTGAGCTTTTCTTAGCACACGCGACGAGCCAAAAATAACCCGGAGCAGGAGAATCTGTCAAGCAACTGCCTCCAGGCGACAATGCAGCCCTGTGTTACCTGGAGGCTGTCACTGCCCTGATGGGGTTCTCGGGTAGGTTTCTTCGTGCTCAATGAATCGGAGAGCAGTGAGTATGCATCATTCGACGAAAGATTTGCAATGCGAGACACAGCGCCCTAGCACGGCGGCCCATCGATGATTGAACGCTGCTGACCACTTGGGCTGCAGTCTCGCTGCGATTTTCTGCAAAATGTTTCTTTGGGAGTTATTCCGCCCCGCCTTTCATATTGATTTCGGCTCGTGCAGCGAGGCAAAAACGAGGCAGATGAAGCGAGCTCATCGTGGATGCTGCGCCGAACAGAACATGGAGGCGGTGGACCCGGACTGCGCACGGCCGCGGGGCGGTCCGATCAACTTGCGCAAACAAAGGCTTTAATCCCTCTTGTCAACAGTCACTCGACCCCGTGTGTGTTTCTCTTCCTCCTCTCCCTCCCCCCCAACGGATCCCTCCCCGCCTGTACCATGAGCGCCAACGACTACTACTCGGGCAAGCCCCAGGAGCAAGGCGGCTACTACCCTCCCCCTCAAGGTGCGCCGGCGCATTAATATCCAGCGGGCGACGGCTCCGAGGGCGCAGATAAATGCTTTTTTGGGCCCTGTCAATCCCCGGCCGTCTGTGCAAAGCTCGAATTGGATCTGTGACGAGGGAAGTGGCAGGCGCTAACGCACATTTGTCTGCTATACAGGACCCCCGCAGGGCCAGGGAGGCTACTACCCCCAGGTGAGAGCGTGTCCGCATCGTGGCCGCCGGCAAGATCAAGGATGCTAAAAACAGGCGTGATGTTGTGTAGCAACCCCAGCAATCGTATCAAGGCGGTCCCCCCCAGGGATACCCTCAGCAGCAGCAGGGATACCCCCAGCAAGGATATCCTCAGCAGGGCTACCAGCCTCAGCCTGGTCCCCAGACTGTTTATGTGTATGTCGCTGTCCTCCTCGCCTTTCGGTTCGCGCAGTGCTCAATGGTGGTCTTTTACAGCCAACAGCAACCCCAGAAGGACTCTGGTAGCAGCGGTGGCTGCATGGCCTGCTTGGCTGGTATTTGCTTGTGCTGCTGTGCGGAAGGTGCGTTGGGTTCTTCTCGCCTCCTGTGGAGTCACATGTTTTGCGCTAATGCTTACCCCTCTCTCTCTCACCCTTTCTTCTCAGAAATCTGCGAGTGCTTGTTCTAGTAGATTGTTGGGATCCTCGTTACGATTGTCATGACCTGAAGATCACGGAGGTTATCATGTTACCCATATATCTATCTGTCCGCTTTACTCCTTCACGTCTACCACTGTGGATTTAGATACTCTCCCTCTTTGGATGTATTATTTTGCTTGACCCAAGGCTTTATCGTCCGACTTGCGCCTGTGCTGATTGCGTTTGAGCTGCTGCCGTTGTTCCAGGGCGAGACAGATAGGAACGGCAACTTGCTCTTCTAGTGTGCTTCAACTCTTTGATGTGTGAGCGCGATGGCCCGCCAAGATTTGCTTTTCGCCGACTATGTACGCACATTGGGAGATATTTCGGCGAGCCAAGCAAGAACTCTGGTGTTGAGCACCCTGGATATGCAGCCGCAGGCCAAATGCCCTTCATGGTTTTCCAGTCAGATTCATAGGAAATGGCACCCAATCGCAAGAAGAGCAGGATACCTTTGAATTTCACTCGCGGGGTTTTAATTTATCTGGGTTTTGTCGTCACGTGATTCATAGAATCCAAGGGGCGTGATTGGGCACGGGCATTTTCCGATTCACTCCGTTTGAAGCTTTACCCTCCTTCTAAGTTCTCCCAAAATCCCTGCAACAAAATGTTGTCGAGGCTCGCTGCTGGAGCCTTCAAGAAAGCCGCCAGCGGAGGCGCGCTCAATGCTACCCGCTCCTCATCGGTTCGCAATGTTTTGCGCTCACAATGAACACCAACTCATAGGGTGTTGAACAGGTCCGATTTGCCTCGTCTCAGGCGTCGTCCTCGAGCGGGTTCGAGGTGCGTGGCAGAACCAACGTCTTTGGAACTGTTCTAACCGTATACAAAGGCATTCATGACCTCCCGCACCACCCTCGCCTCTATGACCGTTTTCACTGCTGGCACCATTGCCTGGTATACCCACCTCTACGGCGACCTCCCCTTCATCGGCGAAGTCCATGCCAGCCACCTCAGCGACGAAGGTCTCCACCCACAAGCATACCCCTGGTCGCACAAGGGCATCCTCGACACGTTTGACCATGCCAGGTACACACGGAGCTTCCCTGCGACGCGTTAGCCCCGCTCAATTTCTTTTTGCTTTGCAGCATCCGGAGAGGATACCAGGTCTACCGTGAGGTGTGCGCCGCGTGCCATTCCCTCGACCGCATCGCCTGGCGCAACCTCGTCGGTGTCTCGCACACTGCTGACGAGGCACGCGTTATGGCTGAAGAGGTTGAGTACACCGATGGGCCCAATGGTGAGGGCGAGATGTTCCAGCGCCCCGGAAAGCTCGCAGACTACATGCCTGCGCCCTATCCCAACGAAGAGGCCGCCCGTGCTGGTAATGCTGGTGCCTACCCTCCTGACCTGTCTCTGATTGTCAAGGCCCGCCACGGTGGAGCTGTGAGTGACTGTCTTTTTCTGTTAGCGGTCGATTTGTGGTTAGACTGTGCATTGAGCTTGAGGTGGTCTCGTGCCAGATCTGGCTTGAAACGCAGCTCCCTCTATAGTCTTCTCCAAGTCGATTTTGGCTTCGTTTTGAAGCAGGTTTTGTTGTGGCTCAAAAACCTGCGTCAACATCTAACCGTTGACCCTAAATCCTCTCCTCTGATCGTTCCTAATGACGCTTCGCATTTGATTTGAATTTTCTTCTGTTGCTTGACCCAGCACTAACATGTCTTCCACAGGATTACGTCTTCTCCCTCCTGACCGGCTACATCGACCCCCCCGCCGGCGTCGAGATCCGCGAAGGCATGAACTATAACCCCTACTTCCCCGGCGGCGCCATCTCCATGGCGCGTGTGCTCTTCGACGGTCTCGTCGAGTACGACGACGGCACAGCGGCGACCACGTCGCAGATGGCCAAGGACGTCGTCACGTTCCTGAACTGGGCAGCGGAGCCCGAGCACGACGAGAGGAAAAAGTACGGGATCAAGGCGGTCATCATCTTCTCGTCGCTCTTTGTGATCTCGCTCTACGTGAAGCGCTTCAAGTGGGGTCCTGTCAAGAACAGGAAGATCCGTAAGTCTTGAGCTCGCTTTTTCTGCTGCGCCTGGTCTCCTGACGTATGCGCACAGTCTATAACCCTCCTTCGGGCAACGCCCGCCACTAGAGACTTATACTACTACTACGTGCGCATGTCTTAGAGGAAAGTCGAACTAGTCAGAGCATTGCTTTTTTAATAATACAACAGACTGGGTTAGAAGACTTGATTTTGTGAGCTTTGTTCTCTGCGATTGTCGACGCAAGTAATGAATCTAGTGCATCGATCGCGTGCTCCTGCTTCGGGCACTAGGCGAATGTTCATAACTCGAGCGGGTTGCCTGGCATCATTGTCCCCCGGTTAGGCCGTTGGCAGAGCCATATAGCCTATGATATGGGCGCCTAAGTGGCATTGATCGCGAACATGTGACTGTATGATATTAGCGCTCTGACTTTCAAGCCTCATTCTGGTTCTATCATTTTCTTTTGAAAAATGACAAGGCTATCGTCTACTCTTCCACAGAACACCAAGAATCTAAATGACCCCAATGCAGAAGGTGTCGAAGAGTGAGTACGTCAAGTTGCATATGCTCAGTGGCATGGGGCTAATTGCATAACTTTTAGGTCCATGCAGACGGCTGCGACAGACAGATACTATATGGACTCTGGCGTTACAACCGAACATCTCGATGATACTACCAAGGTTATGAACAGCAAGACGTTCATCTGCGACTTCGACGACTTTCTCGCGAGATATGGGTCGGTTCCGTCGCATCTGAGGATATTGCGGCGTGCAGAAAGGCTCTTTGACTAAAAATAGACCATCCCTGTTTTACTTATGGAATGCAGTACATTGCAGGCAGTAAATCACTTTCTTCAGGTGTTCACTTGGCAAAAGTTGCTTCCACAGAGCCCTTATAGAGATTTTACTGGCATATTGAATATGCATGATACTCGAGAAAGAGGAGCCCACTGACTCTCGTTATTTCTAATTCATAACCGTTGGCGTTTACTCACACCTCTCTTCGTCTACGGGTAGTGTTTCCGTCCTCAGCTCCAGATCTATGCATGTTAGGAGGTTTGAACGAGTAACAAAAGTAATGATGTTACTTAGGCAGTATAGAGGGCGAGTACCAGTGGCCAACCAATAGCATGGTGATATTTTCTTGTGGCACCATCATGCGTCCATCTGGCACCGAGGCCTGCGAGACTCCATGATCGACGAATTTGAACGGACACAATTACAGTGATCTAATTTCATCCCAAACGGCCTCTGAAGAGCTCTTTGAACGCGCAGTTGTGAATGGCACTGTTCAAGCGCCCGTTCGTACCCAGACCCTAACTCATGATTCCGCCAATATCTGAGACACCAAGCGAAACGCATTTGGATTTGATTTGGATGCAATATTTCTTGCTGAACAATGCCCTCAGAAGCTGAAAATCTCACCTTTGTATGCTAGCCACGAAAGGGAATTACCTGATTTACTGGTAGTGGCTGCGAATTGCAGGCAGTGAGCGTTCAAATTCTCACTACAATCTCCCAAACTTGTGGGCTTGTTCATGTGGGCTTATTTCTGAGTGTTTGGGAAAGGTAGAGCAAAATTTGGCGATTCGGTAGGCACTCGCAGTTGACTCGCAGACAATTCAAGGCTCTAAAGCCATGATTTTCCAACAACCACCCGGCGACAATAGAATCGAGCTGTTATGCCGATAGGCACCAGTCAGATGCCGTGGGGCGTAGAGATCACGGTGGCACTTGGTACTTGAGTGGCACAGGGCCAGGGCCAACAGACGCGGCCACGTGACTGTGGTTGTTCCGGCCTCTGGCCCCTATTTGGTGCCTATTAAAAGCGTTCACTTCATCTTTCAATTTCAACCACCAACGGAACCACCCTACTCCGAGCAGTACATATTCCGTTTATCATATCTGTGACCCTCCTCCTTCTACTCATGCCCCCGAAAGCGGTCCCGCCGGTTACGCCAAACGAGCAGCTCGAGTTTACTGCACCGAAAGGACCGTAAGTCCACACGCGCACCCTCAAGTGGCACTTAGATTCCAGGCTAATAATGTTCTCAAAGATTCCACGCGACGCCTCACGGTCTGAAGGAGCACATCGATGATCCGACCGATGAATCTCGCGCATGGGTGGCACAAGTCATGAACAGCGAAACTTTCTTATGCAAGATCGGCGACTTTCTGCACGATTATGGCCCGACTCGCGTTCCGCCGGAAGATGTGGCGGCATGCAAGGAGGCTCTGCTGGAGGCCGAGCTTCTAGAACATCGGGAGGGTGTGTACAGCTGGGCAGCATACCGCATGCTTCCTTCGGAGTGGGACGAGGTGGAGGGGAAAGTCTTCGAGCATCTCGAACCGATCGTGGACGCCATCTTCGCCTACGCTCACTCAATTTCGAAGAGTGGTAATGACTATACGTTCAAGTTGGTTCCGGACTCCCATCTCACCGCAAGCATTGCTGGAACCAATCACAAAATGGATGCATGTATCATCGAAGATGCAAAATATAAGGGTGTCTTGACGAACGATAACATCATCATAGCGAAGGAGTTCAAGAAAGAGAAGCACTGGAGAGAACAGATTGATGTATGTATTACCGCTTCAATTGCTCTCTTGAGTCGTCGTCGCTCATTTTATGCTTCACAGGTTCGGGAAAAGCTTGTGGGCGATTGTCACCATATCCTCGACGACGACCCCCGGCGTATGTTCATCTTTGGTGTAAGTCTACGAGCTATTACTTGAACTTTTCGCAGTAACCTCACACCAAAATAGACAACTATGGAGGACACTCGGATGTCTGTGTGGTACTTGTCTCGATCCCACTCCGTCAAGTCTATTTCCTTCAATTGGGCAACAGAAGTGCGTACAAGCAAACCCTTTCTCGCTGACCGCAACCGCTAACTTCTTCAACGCAGGATGTTGATCGGTTCATCGAAGTCTATCTTTCATTCGCCTATGCGACTCCTGCAGAACTCGGTGTCGATCCTCTAGTCCATAAAGCTCCAATGGACCCAAAATCCAAAGACATCAGCGAAAGGGAGCAGCAATACATCTACGAGTGCAGGCCGGAAGCGGATTATGCGGACGCTGAAGCCGCCACTGCGAAGACCAGATACTACAAGACGATTCATTCGCTGACCCCAGAGCGCCCATATCGCATTTCAGGGCGAACGACGAGAGTCTGGAAAGTCATTGAGGTGGACTCGATTGACAAGGCCAACAAAATCGTCGGGGCAAAGCCAGTTATCTTGAAAGATGTTTGGCTGGACGTCACAAGGCACACCGAAGCGGAGAATATGGATCTCATCTTCAAAGCTGTCGACGAATTCGTGGCTGATGGCCATGATCATTATCCTGGTCCTCAAGGCCTTAGCCACTTCATGGTGGAGGAAAGCCGTTTCCAGCACTTCGACCAGAAAACGAAGACTCGTCTCCAGCAGCTTTTGACCGACGGACAATATCGATCGCTCTTCCTCACGAAGCGTCACGCGTGGAAGGGTGAAGTAACCAAAGAACGTTCTGAGCATGTCAAGCGCCCACTTGAACCCATCTTCATCCCTCTCGTCGCCGCTAAAGAGGGAGCTGGCCGTTCTGGCAACGTAACTCGTACGCTCTACTCGCAAGATACATCCAGTCTGCAGCCAAGGGAATCGGTGACAGCGAAACTTGCAAAGAAAGTGACTCCACTGGGTCTCTCTAGCCGTGAGTTCGGTCAGAAGCAACAATCTCGGTTCGTCTACGAAGAAGTCTGCACATCTCTTTGGGACCTCCCAACTTTGGGAGATGTCCTGGATATTCTCCGCCAGGCCCTCGATGGTGAGTGATTTCATTGGTTATAATGAACTTGTAATGACCAAGTCCTTACTAAAACTGCCATAGCTCTTCAGGTCCTCTATTGCGCCGGTTGGGTCCATAGGGATATTTCCAATGGCAATATTCTTGCCGTTCCGGTGACGCAAAACGGCGCAACCATATGGAAAGTCAAACTGTCCGATTTCGAATTCGCTCAGCCCCATGGTCACCGCATACACAGCTCTGATCCCAGAACCGTATGTACAGCATTTTCTACAACATGACCTACATCTAACTACTCACTCAGGGAACTCCTTACTTCATGCCCCACGAGATTTTGGCCCGGTCATACCTTCTAAACGACGTTCGCGATATCCGCCCTGAGGAAAACTTCGGAGATCAGCTCAACCTTCCAGGTGGCTCGAACAACCCAAACTATCAGCGGTTCATGTCCTTCAAGCGCTTCCACGGCAAAACGATCGCGTCCCTTCCGGCCAGCGCCACGCCACACATCCCCCCTCGTGATACTGTTGTGACTTATAACTATCAGCACGATGTGGAATCCCTTTGGTGGATCGCTCTCTATTATATCACTGCGGGTGTTGGTCACATCCCGTCGTTCAAATATGCGGAAACCATCTTTCTCAACGACCTGATCCTTCAAATCCCTCGCGCGAAGGCCCTTACCTCTGAAGTCCAAACCACACTGGAGACAGTACTCCGCCCGAGCCTTCAGGTTGTCTTTCCGGGAGCCATGAACAAATTGCGTGAGGAGCTCTATAAGCAGTACATCGTCAGGGCTTTGTTCGGACAGCTGGACATCCCTGAAAGCTACTCGGAGGTTCACGGCGTCTTCGCAAGAGAATTTGATAGGTTGCTCGAGGACAATGCAGGCAACTGGAAAGAGACTAGACTTGTGCCCGTCAAGAACACTCGAGCGCAACTTGAGCGCGCTTTGAAACGGCCCCGCGACGATGCCCCCACCCTCGAGGAAATCCCTGAGTCCAGCAAGAGAGGAAAGATCAACCTCTGACATTGCTAGGTCCTCGCAAGCTGCCATACTTACGCGTATCTCTAACCTTTCTGACGCTATTCTATTAAGACCCCTTTGATATATTGTGTGCATTTTAGTTGCCCAGTCTTTTGTGCAATTACTCTCTTATGTCGATTCAATCAAGTTTCAACCATGTTGTGTCGCAATGAATTTTACAAAACCCACGGGTGAGTTTTCTTATGTGCCTCAACAACAGGAAATCTATCAGACAAATCGATGTAAAACAGTGGAAGACACTCGTAGATATATCAAATGAATCCAGTCATGTAGGTCAAATTTTTATCAGGCACGGTCATTTATTTAGATACGCTGTGCTTGAGTACAAGTCTAAGTTGTGCTGGATCAGTCCACATTATTGATAGACAGCACCTGTGGCTTCTCTAAGATGCCATCCAATGACTGACATGAGAAGGTACCGAAAGCCCAGCACTGACGAGAGAGTTGCACGGAAGAACAGAACCTGTTTCGAAAGATATGTAGAGGGAACGAAGTTGAGTACTATGCGCCAGCCCTGAGATCATGACCCTCGTTGTGCCCCTTACCCAGGCTTCTTGGATAAAAATATCGCAGTTCCGTTTGAGCAAGTTATATTTTGCAGGTTTGTTGTCTTTTGCAGACTACTTACAGGGACTTTAATTTTTGATGGCATAGGGAATAAGATAGCCAAACCGATCTATGCGTAGAAGAAAAGGTTGAAAACGAGTGACCGTATCAGGTAGTGCAAAGGGTTGTGAAAGAGGAGGCGCTTCAGTGCAATCTGAAAACCCATTTAGCTGAAGTCATCGCCGTCGTCTTCATCTTCAGAACCAACGAGGGCAATAAACCGTCTCTCGGGTCCCCTCTGGTCGTACATCGTGCATATCATCGTCATCGTCAACAAATCGATATGCATACAAGATACCAGCAAGTAAAACTCACCGCGGGTACCTGACGCGTTTTATCAAAGACTGAAACTGGCTCAAGTGGCGCTCTCTTTACTTGGTTTTGATTCTGAATATGACCTACACTAGTCGACCGGGCGCTTACCTGGGCCAGTGTCGGTGTCACGTTAGGGTTTGTCGCGGCGGCAGTATTTTCAACTTCGACGAGGACGACCCCACCGTAAGCATAAGCTGGTGGCCAAAAATTGGCGCCGTCAACTTGAAAACGGCCCTGCTATCGTTGGTGCTCCTGTTGTTTTTCTGCTGGTCCTTCTGGCTCTGTGCGAAAGGCAGAGGGTGGACGCTGGCTGCGCAGGTGGCGCAAAACCAGTGATAGGGATAGGGGTGTTCTTCTCTATCGCAGGTCCTGCTCCTGCTTCCGACGTCGTCGTCGCTGGGGCGATGGCGGTGTTGGTCGTACTGGTGCTGGCGCTGCCCGGACCTGTTTACCCCGGACCCTCACCAGCGATCTTCTTTGTACCGTTCTCAAACGACATCTGCGAACGCAGTATACGCAGCAGGTGAGCGCGAGCGGTGGGGCGTTGACGACGGATGCGGACGAAGTTGAAGTCGTATTATTCATACAGACAGCAGGCGGCATCTGAGGGCGCAGTTGCATTTAGGCAACGATTCCTGAGTTGGATTTTGAGGCAGATGCCCTAGTGCTGATGTTGGAATTGGCGCGAGCCACAATCCTGTGTCCTGTGAGAGGCAGCGCAGCGTCGTGTTATTTCGTGGAGTAGCGTGTTGTCGAAGAGGAAGGGAAAGGACGAGGTCCATCAATGGCCGTCGTGGAGTGGCATATGCATGCTGCTGGGGTTGCTGTCCTGGCGTCAATTTTTTCTGTCTGGGAAAACCCATACATGCGACAGTGTTTGAAGTACGCTCTGCCCGCAATGCCACTGGCGACACTTGAGCTTGAGGATGGAGGTGTTTTTGATGTCAGCTGCGAGCCGCAGTGGAGACGGTGAAAAAGTTTACAGTCCAGTCTCTTCCGAGATGCACTGAGCATAGCGCCAGAAGACAAGAAACAGCAGAGCCAGCCCAAGGAAACATACCTAGGTCAGCCATGTTGCCCACAAGAGAATCCCGTTCGCGTTCAAACAGACTCTGAATTGACGTGATTTCGTGTCTAGACTCTTTGATTCCGTCGAGCAGCGTTGCAGCGTGGACGGTAAACTTTTCGAAGTGCGATTGGGTATCGTGCAAGGGGATTCGCGTCGACGTCGCGGGTTTATCCAGTGATTTCGTGGGCGGCGCTAGACTAGAGATGTCCGGGTGAGAGACCGGGTTCTGGGCTCTTGGCCGCAGAAGATGGGCCCAGAGAGCTGCGGAGGCTGTCGGTGGACGAGGCCGGATTCCATGGTCGGCGGCGGTTTGAGTTGGCATCAAGCTGGCATGCCAGACGATTTACTGCAGCGGTTGGTTGGTGAAAGCGTCGATTGCTTTTTTTTTTTCTTTTGTTTTTCTTAAGTTGTACGGGGGTTTTTAAAACTGTAATAGCGAAAGCCAGTCATTGGCGCATTGATCTTTTGCTTTACAGAATTGTGTGGCAGTCGGAGGTGGTATGAATTTGATGGGCTGTCAGTGTCACTAATTTGTCGCGCTGCGCGTCGGTCACGTGCCTCAACATCAGTTGTTGAGAACGACGACGATCCTCGACGATCTTAGAGCTTCGATGATCTCAGAGCCTCCAAGCCGCCAACACACCGAGCAACCTGCGCAGGAGAACCACACAGAGCCAGAGTCCGAGCACCTGCGAAAGCATCTCAGCGAGGTCTACAACCCAGACAACGACGCCAGTTTCACATCGGACAATGGCGCGCGGGCTCCGTTGCGTGCCGTCGACATGAAGGTCTCCACCCGCAATCATACCCCTGGTCGCACAAGGGCATCCTCGACACATTTGACCACGCCAGGTACACATGGAGCTTCCCTGCGACGCGTGAGACCCGCTCAATTTCTTTTGCTTTGCAGCATCCGGAGAAGATGCCAGGTCCACCGCGAGGTATGTGCCGCGTGCCATTCCCTCAACCGTATCGCCTGGCGCAACCTAGTCGGTGTCTCGCACACTGCCGACGAGGCACGCGCCATGGCCGAGGAGGTTGGGTACACCAACGGGCCCAATGACGAGCCAGTGTCCCGGAAAGCTCGCGGACTACATGCCTGCGCCCGACCCCAACGCAGAGGCTGCCTGTGCTGGTAATGCTGGTAATGCTGGTGCGTACCCGCCTGACCTGTCTCTGATTGTCAAGGCCCGCCGCGGTGGTGCTGTGAGGGATCATCTCTTTCACTTCCAGCGGTTGTTTTGTGGTTAGAATGTGGTCTCCTGCCGGACCAGCTGGGGAGATCAGAGTGCGCATTTTGGGGCTGGTTTGAAGTTGGTTTGGCCCGTTTCCAAAAACTTAAAACGAACGCAAAACCAGTATTATAACTTCTACTCTGACTTTTTCTAATGGCACAACCCATCCGGTCTACCTCCTTTCATTATGCTTAACCTGGCGCTAACAACTTCCACAGGACTACGTCTTCTCCCGCCTGACCGGCTACATCGACCCCCCCCGCCGGCGTCGAGACCCGCGAGGGCATGAACTACAACCCATACTTCCCTGGCGGCGCCATCTCCATGGCGCGTGTGCTCTTCGACGGCCTCGTCGAGTACGACGACGGCACACCGGCGACCACGTCGCAGATGGCCAAAGATGTCGTCACGTTCCTGAACTGGGCGGCGGAGCCCGAGCACGACGAGAGGAAAAAGTACGGGATCAAGGCGGTGATCATCTTCTCGTCGCTGTTTGTCATCTCGCTCTACGTGAAGCGCTTCAAGTGGGGTCCTGTCAAGAACAGGAAGATCCGTAAGTCATGAGTTTGCTTTTTTGTTTTTGTTGCGCCTGGTTTCCTGACGGATAATATGCACACAGTCTACAACCCTCCTTCGGGCAGCGCCCGCCACTAGAGACTTATACTACTACATGCGCATGTCTTAGAGGAAAGTCGAACTAGTCAGAGCTTTGCTTTTTAAATAATACGACAGACAGGGTTAGAAGACTTGATTTTGTGTGCTTGGTTCTCTTTAACTGTCAACGCAAGTGGTTAATCTGCTGCATCGGTCGCGTGCTCCAGCCTCCGGTACTAGGCAGATGTCCATAGCTCCAGCGAGCTGCCTGGCATTATTGTCCCCGGTCAGACGGTTGGCAGAGTCGTACAGGCGCCTAAGTGGTATGACATCGAAAATTAGGATGCCGATGATCGCGATCATGTGACTGGATTAAGTCAATGCTTTGACCTTCAAGCCTTCCGAATCTTCTGTGAGCATCTCTGTCTGGTCCTATTATATAAAATGACAAGGCTGTCGTCTACTCTTCCACGGAACACTAACAATCTCAACGTCCCTAATGCAGAAGGTGTCGAAGAGTGAGTGCCTCAAGTCGCCTATGCTCGGTGGCTTGGGGTTAATTGCATAACTTCAAGGTCCATGAAGATGACTTCGGCGGACAGATATTATATGGGCTCTGGCGTTACGACCGAACATCTGGATGATACTACCAAGGTTAGGAACAGGGAGATGTTCATCTGCCCCTGAGAACATTGCAGTGCGCAGAAAGAGTCGAGCAAGAGTCGAGGTGGTCGCGTACATGAAGTTGATGGCAGGCCGAGAAATGGAAGGCGCATAGATGCAATCCTATTGCGATGTCAGGAGACGAGGACGACATCTTTAGGTACATCAAGATCGTCCGGGCTTCCTGAATAGAAACATCGTAGTCTCGCGAGCCTGACGAAATAGGCACTCTTGTAGGAGCCGCTTTCTTTACAAACTGGTTCTCTACGACAGGTAATCTGTCAGGCATGTCTGTGAGTCAATACAAAATGGTGGAAGAAATTTGAGGATATAATAAATCCAGTCATGTAGGCAAAAATTACATCAAGGTGCACAGTTATTTAATTAAATCTGATGTACTTGAGTACAAGTCCAGGTTGTGCTGGATCAGTCTACAGCATTGATAGACAGTGATTGTGCCTTCTCCAAAAAGCCATCCAACGACTCTAGAAATGGGACCGGATAATTAGGAAAATAAAGACCATCGTAAAAATGAACACGCACCTTCCCAGCGGAGGACGTATGCATCCAGTTCAGCACGGGCCCGCCGCATCAACTTAGGATGCCATAGTGCGGCCTTGGGGAGCAATCTTCGGGCCAGGTTGGCAGTTTGGCTCGTGCAGTCAGATTTATGCAGATACAATATAACTACTTTCAGGAGGATAATGCATTTTGCGTTCTGGTTGTACATTCTCCGGCCACGGGGACCACGCTTGATGGATCGATTGATCCAATGTTTGAGGCCTGGAAAACTTGCATAACCTTTCATGGAATGGATATATCTGTCAAAAAGGGAATAATAGGTCGAAGATAGTTTTGGTGAGCCTAGCGCTGTCAGCTTCCGTGGCTTAGCTTTCCGTAACCATTGCTTATGTGGATTGTAATACAGCTCGGTTGCGTCCACACGGCCTACAAGGTCCTGGAGGACGAGTATCATTCCAATGGCCAATTCAGCGCCCCAGGCAAGTTGACTCTGTGGTAAGCGCCTAAGAGCTTCGAAGGTGAGGGAGTGTATTGACGGGTCACCGTTCTGATGCTGGATCAAAAAAATGAAGTGACAGAGACAGCGTTCGCTGATATGGAATCGACGGCTAAAATGGTACAACAGATCGCATACGATACACAGTTCTGATGGAGTTGATGATGAGAACATAAGCGCCATAAGAATACGATATTGCGGCGGTCTTTGCACAGATTCATTGAGGTCGTCCAGGATCAGCTGCATGTACATCTTGAACTGATGGAAATACAGGTCATGATTTCTTTTAGCAGTCTAAAAATCGATGTCAGACATTGAGTTGTGAAGGATTGTGAATCAAATGTCTGGAAGTGCATTGCTTACCCAATTTCGAATATTGAGCATATATATGTAGACTGAGTAGCTGGCAATACTCCTGAGTGGGACGCTTATTGATGTATAGCCTGCGGGGTCCATGCACAAGTTCCAGATGTCCTGGGGAGAATGCCCACCAATCAGGGACTGGACCAAGTCAACGTCTTGCGAGCAAATAATGGCCTCGGCTAATGCAGATGCCAGAGAATGTAGGTGTGAATCAGCGTCCGTATGTCTCCTTATCACGCCTAGTGGACCGTTATCGAGCAGATGAAAGTAGACCTTGAGAAAAGATGCGTGATACTCGCTTCTACTGATGTACAATGTTTGCGATCGTTCCTGATTCTGGAGGAAGTCTCCAAGAGATGCGTGCTTCGTTTTTATGTACATTTCACCAGTATCGTTGGGCAATAAAGACACAAGAGATTGGACGTCGGATAAAAACAGCTCAACATCCTTTGGATAGATGTCATGTATGTAACACACAGCTGCGACCGAACGTTCAAAATATGAAAGGTGACAATACCTCAGTATTTTGAGTACTTCGTTGCTATATTTTGCCGATAATAGGACATGCAGGTAGAGGCAATCCAGCTGTGCGAATGGCTGCTCTGTCCTGGATGGCTGCAGTCCTTCGATCACATGCAGTGCGTGTTCCGGATGCTCGTCAGAAGACGCAATGAACTTCATGGCCGTGGCGGCATATATAAAATGTCCTGATGATTTCCACACCAGGCGATCGACTGAGCTGGAGTTGGGCCAAGGCAAATTGATATGTCTTCTCAATGGGTGGCTATCAAGGATGTCGAGGAAGCTGTCCTCAACAAATTGACGAATATCGGACTCGGCGTCGATACTGTCATCCAAAGAAATTGATGCGAAAGTTGCATACAGTCTTGCCTCTCTATGAAAAGCGGAACTTATTGCTGGCTCCGGACGACTGGCAATCAAGAAACTGATGGGGACATCATATTCGCAAAGGACAGATGCGACAATATTGATGATTAGTGCTTGTTTTTGTTTCTGTTTCTGCGGGTCTGAGTCGCTGCATTCGTCTAGGCCGTCGATGACGAACACTCTGCGGCGTGGGTCATCAATCTCGATGATTCTGTTTTCGAAAAGATAGAGAATCGGGCGGACAAGGAGCTCGTAGGCTTGTGTGCGGAGTGACGCTTTGAAGATGAGGGGGTTACGATTGATGATTGGCTCGAGAACCGCCAAAGCTGCGGGGAATACGCAAGCCAGCTGGTAGGCAAGAGTTGGGATAAGGACCTCGGCGTAGTTCCTCGATGGGTCGGAGCGGAAGAAGAAGAAGCTGCCTAGGACCACTGCGTGTTGTGTGCACTGCTCGATGACGGATTGCATGATGGCAGATTTGCCAACCCCGGCACCGCCATGAAGCCAGATGAGACGCTTCCCGTCGTAGTCGTTTCCGCTACCTAACATCCATTGCTTGAGATTATCTCGGTATTTTGCGCGTGTGTTTCGATGGCATCGCGGTGCATCATGACGGGCTGCAGAGTCGTGCATTGCTGTATGTGCTGCAGCCGCTGACAGCGCACTCAGAGCTAGGTATCGACGAACACGAACGTAGTCAACAACGGTTTTCTGTTCATCATTGAGGTCGAAAGCCGTGAATATATCATACCTTTTCCATTTACATGCTCGGTCGCCTGGTGATAGTTTACGGTGCTCCCGGAAGCTGCTGTAATTTGGGTTCCTCCCAGAATTGTCGTGTGTTGTGCGCCTTCGAGAAAAGACATGAGAAGATACCGATAGTCTAGCACTGACAAGAGGGTGGCACGGAAGAATAGAATCAGTTTCGAAAGATGTGTGGAGGGAACGAAGTTGAATACTGTGCCCCAGCCCTGAGATCATGACCCTCGTCGTGCCCTTACCCAGGCTTCTTGGATAAAAATATCGCAGTTCCGTTTGAGCAAATTATATTTTCAGGGTTTGAAGTTGTCTTTTGCAGACTACTTACAGGGGCTTTAATGGCACACGAAATAAGATAGCCAAACCGATCTATGCGTAGCAGAAAAGGTTGAAAATTGTTAGGTAGTGCTTGAGTAGTGCAGAGTGCGAGAGAAGAGGCGCTCTTTTATTTATCAGCAATGTGATGATCTAAACAGTCATCTACTCAAACTCGTCGTCATCTTCATCCTCAGAGTCAACAAGGGCAATAAACCGTCTCCCAGGCTCCCTCTGATCGTACACCGAACATCGAACATCGTCAACATCAGCAAATCGATAGGCAGATAACCAAGAGAGTCAGAGACCAAAGACAAAACTCACCACAGGCGCCTGGCGCGTCCTATCGAAGACTGAGACTGGCTCAAGCGGTGTTTGCTTGACTTGGTGGGGGTTCAGAACACGACCATGACTGGCACTAGTCGACCGGGACCTCGCCTGGGCAAATGTTGGGTTTGGCTTTGTCACGGCAGCAGCAGGAGGTGGTTGCATTTTTGACGACGACGATGATGATGACGAGGCCACCGTAGACTGCTGTCCGAGATTTGGCGCCGGTAATTTGGAAATGGGGTCGTCGTTGCTCTTATCGTCTCTCTTCTGACTCTGTGCGGAAAGGCGGAGGGTGGCCGCTGGCCGAGCAACCGGCGCAGGACCAGCGAGAGGGACAGCGCTACTCTTCTCCGTCGCAGATCCTGCTTCCGTCGTCGCCGCTGTGGTGGCGGCGGCGCTGCTGCCCGGGCCTGTTTGCACCGGACCCTCACCAGCGATGTTCTTCGTGCCGTTCTCGAACGACGTCTGCATACGCAGTATACGCGGCGGACGAGCGCCTTGCGGCGGGATCGGTGGGGCGTTGACAACGGCTCCGGATGAAGCTGAAGTCGTATTGTTCACACTGCCAGCAGGCGGCATCTGAGCGCGCAGTTGCATTTGGGCACCCATTACCGAGTTTGGTGCTGAGGCGGAGGCTCTCGCACTCGGATTCACGCGCACTACCGTCACTCTCTCCTGTACTTCTGTCGTGTCCTGCGGCTGGCAGCGCGGCGTCGTTTTGTTTCGTGGGGTAGTGTCTTGTCGAACAGGAAGGGGCAGAAGGAGGTCCATCAATGGCCGTCGCGGAGTGACATGTGCCCGCTGCTGGGGTTGCTGTCCTGGCGTCAAATTCCTCTGTCTTGATGCATGCGGAGTTGGCGAAATTGGGCACGCAGACACGGACAGTGGTAGAGGATCTGTATATGCGTCAGCGTTCGATGGACGCTCTGTCCGTGACGCAACTGGCGACACCTGAGAACGGAGGTGTTGCTGATAGTCAGCTGCGAGCCGCGGTGGAGACGGTGAAGAGGTTTTCGTTCGCAGTCTCTTCAGAGGTGCGCCGAGTACGGCGCCTGCGGGTGTCGTGCATTGGGTATCTGACCGTTTTCTCTTGCTTCCTGAGATCGTATCAGAAATCGGCGAGGGCGGCCTATGCCTGCTACCTGCCACCAGGTCCACGTTGAGCGTAGGTTTGTGAGTTGATGCCTGGATATGCGTCTTCAAAGCGTCCATATGCGCGGGAATAGCCTGTAAAAGGGGGACAAGAGGAGCCAGCGTTGACAGGATAGTTCCTTGTTTGTCCAGGAGTATCTGCGTAGCCTGCATCTGCGTCTGGAGCTGTTGTGTGTGCGACTGGTTGAACTAAGTTGTCGAGTTATCATCAACGACCGATACGTAGCAAAGTAGATCTTTTAGCATTGAAACTTTACCGCTTGCATGGCATCAAGACGTTGTTCCAGCCCACTGAGCCTATGATTTACGTCCTTGAAACTTTCCTCTACTGCAGTGGTTTGCGCAGGAGAACCGACAGCCTTTTGAATCTCCGTCTGAGCTCTGTTCACTAGGTAACTTCAGCCGAGGACATATATGCGCCGATGTCTCCACTTTGACGCCTCCAGAAGACAAGTAACAGCAAAGCCAGCCCAAGGAGACATACCTAGGTCGGTCATGTCGCCCACCAGAGACTCCCGGTCGCGTTCAAACAGACTCTGAACAGACTTGATTTCGTGCCTAGATTCCTTGACTCCATCGAGCAGTTTCCCAACATGGACGGTGAACTTTTCGAAGTGCGCCTGGCTGTCGTGCAGGAGGATGCGCATTGACGTCGCGGTTTTGTCCAATGGTTTTGCAGGAGGTGCCAGGGCAGAGATATCAGGTTGGGAGACTGAGTTTTGGGCTCCTGGCCGCAGAAGATGAGTCCAGAGAGCCGTAGTGGCTGTAGGGGGACGAGGTGGGATTCCATAGTCGGCGGCGCTTTGAGTTGACATGACAGGCGGTGCGCTGTAGCAGTTGGTTGGTGACAGCGTTGAGAGCAGGAGACGGAATGTTAGCACGCCGGCAATTACCGAACACACAGATACCGTTCCGTCACTCATTCACAATCAGTATCTCCCGCCACTTCTTTCGAGAGGGAACTTGTCTTCAGGTTTGGGAGTTCATCAAGATACTGCTCTCGCAACCTGAGGCCTGAAAAGTGATATGAGCCCGCAGGAGCTACACAGAAATTAAATTGTTATGAGGCTCACTAAGTACAGCTTAGGACGATTATTGTACCTTGCGCTGCTCCAAAAGTCGCTCTAGAAGCTCAACCTGCCTGCCTTTTTTATGAACCCCGGAATAAACACAACTCCTGCACGAACCTCCGTAAAGACAGAAATTTCCACTGCGCTAAATGGACACCCACCCAGTGGAGAAAATCTGAGAAAATTGCCTGGCCCTCGACCTTTTGCTCAACTTTTTCTTTGGCTTTTGAAACTGGAATAGCGATAGCTCGGTCTTTACGCATTGTTTTTTTATATATCCCCTGTTCAAAACTGTGTGGCACTCGGAAATAATTGATGGGGTATCACTAATTTGTCGCGTCGCGCGTCGGTCACGTGTCTGAACATCCTTTGTTGAGAACGACGACGACGATCTTAGAGCTTGGACGATAACCATGCCTCCAAGCCGCCGACACACAGAGCAACCCGCGCAGGAGAACGACACAGACCCAGAGTCCGAGCAGGAAACGCCACGCCCTCACAAATCGCACCTGCGGAAGCGTCTCAGCGAGGTCTACAACCCAGACAACGACGCCAGTGTCACATCGGACAATGGCGCGCGGGCTCCGTTGCGCACCGTCAACATCAACGACGACGCCGCCGAGAAGCGCAGGCGTAGGAAGAGCACAAAGCCGGTGGCGGTCGCAGAAAACGCGTTGGCTGGACCTTCCGGCGCTAATGATGCAGAGCCGCGCAAGAAGCAGCAGCTGAACGCTGTTGCCCCGGAGCCCATCGAGGTACCTCTGATCCTAAACGGCGAAAAGTACGAGGAGTGGATGAAAATGGCGACAGACAACGTACGCGCGGCCGATCTTCTTTTTCTAAACTGCAGCTAATGGGCGAGATCTTTGCGCAGAAAATCAACGCAGCCAATTCATGGCAGACCGCGCTGATCGACTACTTCCACGACATGACCCTCCTCCGGAACCTGGACGACAACTCCATCAACTTCCAGCGCGCGTCGTGCACGCTCGAGGGCTGCGTCAAGATCTGGACGAGCCGCGTCGACAGCGTCGGCACCGAGACCGGAAAGCTCCTCAACAACCTCGAGTCTGGGTCCCGCTTCGACGAGGACCACGACTCTGACAACCCCGACGCCGATCCGGGCCAGGCCAGGCGGAAGAAGAACCGCGCGGGCGCGGCGACGCTGGCGACCAACCCCGACAAGATCAAGCAGAAGAAGCCCGACTTGGAGTTCGCCGTCGATCCGCTGTTCAGGAAGACCTGCGCGGACTTTGACGAGGGCGGCGCGGGCGGGCTGCTCATGAATCATCTATCGCTAGGGATTGGCTCCGAGGGCTGCATGCGCGTCATTTTCGACGGGTCGGATGTTATGAGACAAAACGAAGAGGAGGAAGTCGTCGTTGACGAGCCTCCGTCCGAAATCGACTTGAAGGACCTACGACAGAAGTTCTTCCCGGATCTCTCGGAGTTGGAGGGCCGGGGCATCACCAGCACGCTCACCGACTTTTCGTGGGGCAACAACGCGCTCGTCCTGGACGACAGCACCTTTTTCCAGGACGACTCGCCGCCGCCAGACGACAACGATGACTACGAGAACGAGATGCCCCTAGACCACTTTGGCGGCGGCCAGGACGGCCCTGCGCCCGTGGAGGACTTCTTCGAGGGCCCCGAGGCGGTGGATAACGACTACAACGGCGATCTCGCTGGTAACTATGATGACGACAACCACAGCAATGCGGGTTCTATCGAAGCTGGTGCGGACGAGGAGAACGGACGGCCTGGTCAGTTTGTGCCGTTTGATCCCCGCCGCATGCCGTCTGGGCGCGACATGATGATGGCCATGGTCGACGGCGAGGACGGCACGCTGGACTACTTTGACCAGAAGTTCCGCACGAACTGGGCCGGACCTGAGCACTGGAAGATCAGGAGGAACATTCGCAAACGTAAGAATAAATCATCTCTACTCTACATTGGTGTAACTAATTTTCCATGTCGAAACAGCGGAAGGTGAAGCAGCGGGCGCCAAACCGGCCAAACGGCAGAAGAAGGAAGCCGTCAAGATCGATTTCCTCACCCCAGCGGACAAAGATCTCAAGGCACTGACCGCAGAACTCTTTGCGCCGCCGTCGAAGGGCATGACGATCAATCTCCCTGGCACGGGCAGGGACACCAAGAAGGGGCGGAAAAAGAAGGAAAAGAAGAACGACCACAGGCTGCCCGATGATATGCATTTCTCCAGCAAGCAGCTTGTAACGCTGTTCTTGAAGCCCAAGTTTATGGTAAGGATTTCTTTTTATCTACCAGCGTGTCGCCGTGAAGTCATTATAACTAATGACATTTTTTTTTTTCAAGCTGAAAATGCGGGGCAAGCGCGTAAGAATGAATGAGGGCGAGGTTGACGAGCAGTTCTGGGCTCAGGCCGCAGCTGGCGGGAACCAAGGCGGTAATGACGACGACGACGGTCAGTCAATTCCCAATGATATTCTGCGCCCCTCTCCCGTCGGATACTGATGGTCCGTTCATTCCATAGGTAACGAGCCAGCACCCTTCAGCACCCAATTCTTCCACGAAGACGATGGGTTCGACGACGACGGGGGCTTTGACGGTCTAGACGCGGATAGGAGTGTCTTGCCCGGCGAGGATGCCGGCGAGCAGGATCTGATCGCGGCGACGCAGGGCCAGGCACGGCGCGCGCGCCCCGAGGCGGTCAACTACGCGCGCAAGGCCAAGCGCGTGGATGTAAGAAAGCTCAAGGAGAATATCTGGAAGGGGCTGGACATCGTCATCAAGAAGGAGTCAGACGGCGACGAAGAGACTATGGTGCGTCTTCTGATATAATTTTTAACACCTCACCGGGCTGATATAAATTGTTACCCGCAGGACGTCGACGACGACGAGGCAGTACAGCCGACGGACCCGAACGAGTCGCGCCAGTTCAGCCAGGTCATCACGGGCCTGCAGCGCTCGTACCCGCGGGACAAGATGGAGGAGATCAGCACGAGCTTCTGCTTCATCTGCCTGCTGCACCTCGCGAACGAGCAGGGCCTGAAGCTGGAGACGGCCACCGCCGACCTCGCGCGTCTGCAGGTCGCGGATGATGCGGGCGAGGTGCGCGATGATGATGATATCGGTGTCGATGGGGACGAGCCGGCGCCGGATGAGAAGAAGATTGGCAATATTTGGGATATAAAGGTGTGTGTTTTTCGTGATTGGCCCTTTTGACGAGAAGGTTGACGGTGTTGGCTTTTAGATTTATCGCGATCCGAATGCGACGCAGTCTGCTTGATGCTTTCCAGCTCTTTTATGACCTCCGTACAGGCCTTCATTTTTATTCTATCTTGGAGATACGTGTATTTAAGTTTTGTTATCAAGGCAACATTATACATTTAGGTCTCTTTTAATCCTGTTGTATTTCATGGCAGTTCACAAATTAAATTCAATGTTGTTGCAAAAATGTGTGCTAACTCAAGTGTCCCCACTGCCAACCATTGAGTTCAAGGCACATTGCCCTCCAGGGCAGTTCTATTTTGCAGTGAATGAGAGAGTAAGGTGGAGGGAGTGATCGGCGCCACTGAAGATCGGCAATCAGGTCGTCAATCGGTCTGGTCTAATCGCTCTCTATTCTTTGCAACCTGGTCCGAGAGAAGATGCAATCAATAACTCTATCATTTACTGGCAATGTGATCTATGGTGGGATCCTCAGTGGTATGGTGCCTGAAGGACGACCGAGGCCTACAAAGCTCAGTCAAAAACACATATCTATGTCAACGGCCTCATTGATTTGATTTGATTTCAGAATGGTCTTGGTAGAATCATTTGTGGCATGATTTAAGCGCCTGTGGGCGGACTCCTTACATTCCGCCTACCCCTTGGTCAAGTATCTTTAAAAAGGGCTGCCGTTTGGCTACCCTCTCGAATACCCGAGCATCCTGAGTTTTACAAAAAGCATAGGCATGATTTCTATGTATCTCGATTCTCAACCAAATCACAACAACACTAACTTTGTCAGACAGATTACACTCGTCGCGTAGGTGAAATGTATATCGGGTACGAGGTTAATAAGCGGCCATAAATTGAAATCCACTGTACTTGAGTACAAGTCCAAGTTGTGCTGGATCAGTCTACATCATTGATAAACAGCAACTGTGTCTTCTCTAAGATGCCATCCGGCGACTCTAGAATGGGTCCGGATGGTTAGAAAAATAAAGACTACAGTAAGAATGAGCACGCACCTTCCCATCGGTTGACATATGCATCCATTTCAGTACGAACCCTCCGCATCAACTTGGGGTGCCATAGTGCAGCCTTGGGGAGTAATCTTCGGGCCAGTTTGACAACTTTGCTGGTGCGGTCAGATTTATGCAGATAAATTGTTACTGCTTTCAAGAGGATACGACATCTCCATCTCTGCTTGTGAATTCGATAACCACGCTGACGAGCTAGGATGAATAGATTGATGCCAAGATTCGAGCCAATTGGACCAGTTTTATTGTCATTGTCTGAACGCATCAATCTGTAGAAGTGAGAATAACTGGTTGAAGATAGTTTTAGTGAACCTAGCGCTGTCAATTTGCGTGGCTTAGCTTGCCGCAGCCATTGCCTATGTGGATTGTAATACAGCTCGGTGTTATCCAGGAGGCCCACCAGTTCCCGGAGGACAAGTGCCATTGCAATGGCCAATTCAGCACCCCAGGCAAGCTGATTTTGCGGTAAGCACCTAACAGCTTCGAAGGATTGCGGGTGTATTGATAGTGAACCTCTCTTGGTCAAATAGTTAAAATAATACCCATAGTACCTGCTGGTATGGAATTGCTGCCTAAAATTGCCCAACAGATTGTGTGCCACATGTAGTTCTGACGGACTCGATGATGAGAACATAAGCGCTGGAAGGACACAATATTGTGGCTGTCTGTCCACAGACTGATTGATGTCATCCAGTACCAGTTGCATGTACATCTCGAATTGATGGAAATACAGGTCATTAATTCTGCTAACAATCTAAAGATTAATGTGAGACACTGAATTGTGAGTCAAATATCTGGAGGCACGCTGCTTACCGAGTCACGGATAGCACATACATATATGTCGACTGAGAAAGCGGCCATTCTCAGAGTCCTGAGCGGAATGCTTGATAATGTAAAGTTTGCACAGGAGTCTATGCTAAAGTTCCAGATGTCCTGAGGACAATGCTGATCAACTAGACAGAGGAGCAAATCAACGTCTTGCGACTGAATAATGGCTTCAGCCAGTGCAAATATCAGATGAGGTGCGCCTCTGTTGATGAATGTGGATATTGAGGCATGGGGGCCGTTATCCAGCATACGAAAGTAAGTCTTGAGAAGTGATGCATGATACTCTTCACGACTGGTGTACAACATTTGCGATCGTTTCTCGTCCCAGACGAAGTCTCCGAGAGATGCGTGTTTCCATTCGATGTACGTTTCACCACTGTCGCTGGGCGATAAAAACACAAGGGATTGGACGTCCGATAAACAAAGCTCAACATCCTTTGGAGAGATGTCATGTATGTAACACACAGCTGCAACCGAAGGTTCAAAAGATGTAAGGTGGCAATGCCTGAGGATTTTGAGTACCTCGTTGCTGTATTTTGCAGATGATAAGATATGCAGGTAGAGGGCATCCAGCTGTGCAAATGGCTGCTCCGTCCTGGATGGCTGCAGTCCCTCGACCACATGCAGTGCGCGTTCTGGATGTTCGTCAGAAGCCGCAATGAACTTCATGGCCGTGGCGGCATAGATAAAATGGCCCGATGACATCCGCACCAGATGATCGACCGAGTTCGGGTTGGGCCAAGGCGATTTGATATGTCTTCTCCATGGGTGGCTGTCAAGAATGTCGAGGAAGCTGTCCTCGATGAATTGACGAATATCAGACCCAGCGTCGATACTGTTATCCAAGGAAATCAATGCAAATGTCTGATCCAGTCTTTTCTCCCCATGAAAAGCGGAACTTATTGCTAACTCCGGGCGACTGGCAATCAAGAAACTGACGGGGACATGATGATCACACAGAATTGATGCGACAACGTTGATGATGAGTGCCTGTTTCTGCGGGTCGCTACACTCGTCCAGGCCGTCGATGACGAATACCCTGCGGCGTGGGTCATCAGAGTCAATGATTCCATTTTCGAAAAGATAGAGAATCGGGCGGACAAGGAGCTCGTAGGCTTGGGTGCGGAGTGACGCTTTGAAGATGAGGGGGTTACGATTGATGATTGGCTCGAGAACCGCCAAAGCTGCGGGGAATAAGCAAGCCAGCTGGTAGGAAAGGGTTGGGATAAGGACTTCGGCGAAGTTCCTCGACGGGTCGGAGCGGAAGAAGAAGAAGCTGCCTAGGACCACTGCGTGTTGTGCGCACTGCTCGATGACGGACTGCATGATGGCAGATTTGCCAACCCCGGCACCGCCATGAAGCCAGATAAGACGCTTCTCGTTGTAGTCACTTTCGCCACCTAACATCCATTGCTCGAGATTATCGCGGTATTTTGCGCGTGTGTTTCGATGGCATCGCGGTGCATCAGAACGTGCTGCAGAATCGTGCATAGCTGTATGTGCTGCAGCCGCTGACAGTGCATTCAGAGCTAGGTATCGAACAACAATGATTTTCTGTTCATCAGTGAGATCCAAAGCCGTGAATATATCATACCTTTTCCATTTGCATGCTCGGTCGCCTGGTGATAGTTCACGGTGCTCCCGGAAGCTGCTGCAATTTGGGTGAGTCCCCCCAGAATTGTTGTGTGCTGTGCGCCTTCGAAAAAAGACATTTGGAAAGATATGTGCACGGATGTAAGAAGCGATGAGAAGGAAGAAAAGTTGAAGACAGTTCAATTCCCCAGCGTTGATGATGAGGCTGGACGTGCGTGTGACCAGGCTTTAATAAACACGATGGAACTCACCAACAATGTCGATACCATCCAATTCCTTGCGATGTTGATGGATCCACCTATCCGCACGACCTGCAGTCGTTGTGATGGGTTCTCAAGTGTCCCCACCACCAACTACTGACGTAGAGGTACATTGTCCTCCAAAGCAATTCTATTTTGTAGTCAATTTGTAGTGAATCAGAGCAAAGTGATGAGAGTGATCGACGCCACTGGGAGATCGGCAATCAGGTCGTCAATCAGCCTCTTTTTCAAGCGGGGCTAATCGCTCTCTATTATTTGCAACCATGTTCTACTATCTCTCTTTCATACGTCCACCGCCTGTACAGGCAGGACCATACGGCACAATTCTTATCACACCTCAAATCGCCAATGACCTGCGTACGGAGCCTTACACGGGCGAACAAGACTTGTACTACTCCTGGTCCCTCCTCGGACCCAAGCCAATCACCACCAAAGCTAACAAATTCACCACCTGGCGACAAGGCACGGCGTACAAAGAAATCGCGCTGCCAGTTCCACCGGGCGTGCGGGAGGGGCAGTACTGGAGGCTAATTCTCACCGGGCAGCAGCAGCACGCAGGCGTCCCGTTTCCCGACAGCGTCGACCTGCGCGCGCCTGATTTGGGCGCGACGCCATTCCCCGTCATGTCGATGCCCATCGCGTTTATCGGGCGCGGGTCAAAGGGCGCCGCGAAGCAGGAGCTCATCGAGCGCACGTACCTGGTCCCGTGCCGCGGCGAGGACCCCGCGCAGAGGATCCTCGCGGGCTTGAGCTTCACGGAGAACACGAGCTTTGATCTGGACAAGGTGAATGCGGCTACTGCGTGCGTGGGCGGCGCTTGACTGATGAGGCGCAGGCGCGTTTAGAAAATCTGGGATAGCGGCATTGGCCTCAGCTCGTGGTTTGTTGATCTCCACGAGAATCCGTCGACGACGCCGCGCATGCAAAAATTTCGCGAGGCCCTGTTCTCAGAGGAGCCGCGGACGATCCTAGAGCTTGGTGCGTTAACAATCTTTTTTTTTTGTTCAAGGAGAGCTACATGAGGGAACAGGATCTGGAATCGGAATGCTCTCCATTGTCCTATCGGTACTACGATCGCGCCCTCTCGCGCTGGAGGAAAATGGCAAAGATCGGATAGTGGCGACTGATGTTGGCAAGTCAAGTACATCTGTCCGTTTTGGCTTTCTTTCTCATGCAAAATATCAGAGTCGGCCATGCCCCTTCTCGAAGAAAACATCACCGCCAACGCTCAGTATTTCCAATCCACCAAACCAGAAGCCAAGGTCCTCAACTGGGATGACGATTTGTCAGAAGAAATACTCAATCTGGGCGGTTTCGACGCCGTAGTGTGAGTGTCGACCCTTTTCTTAATTTGGTCTTCCTACAATTGAATGGTGCTATCGCTGCAGAATGGCTGACGTGACGTACAACACCGCCTCTTTCACCTCGCTCTGCAGAACCCTCGAGCGCGTATGCAAGATGGGCGACAAAAGCCCTATTCTATTCCTTGGGTACAAAGAGCGAGATGCGGCAGAACGGTCGTTCTGGAAGGACGTGAACCAGCACGGGATTGGCTTCGAGAAAATTGGAGAGCGTGCAGGCGCCGGCGGCCTGCCTGTGGAAATCTGGGCTGGCCGTATGCGTAGTTAATGAGTACCGTACGGTGTCAGGTACATGGCAATAACTTCCAGCTTGATAGCGTCCGCAACCGTGCGGGGTACTTCTTTTGATGCTGTGACTTATACTTCGCTGCTCGAGAACCCGCGCGACCGAGCAATCCAATCCACCAAAACTTTGCTTTTGGTAGGGCTTCTTGGGTTGTATGACTTCGGATGATATTCACCAGTTTTCCCCTGGCGCACCATTAACAATTCTCCAGGTTTCGGCGTTTCCATATAGTCGTTGTCTGAGAGCCGCTTCACTGGAGTCAGCATCTCCAGAAACCGCATCACGAGACGAGGACCATTGTCTATCACTAGCCCAGATTGCGGCTCATCAAATCGAACGATAGCTCGCCCTACGTATCCTATGAGTTATTGTCATAATAGGGGGACGTGATTCAGGCAACATACCACTAAATAATGGCATATTTGCCATCCGTGGATCTCTGAGGTCTCGAAATATATACGGGATGGAAAATCTGGACGTCCCATTGGCAACATCGGTGATGTCAAACTGAATACAGCATGATGATAAGTAGACCTGGATGGGATCACCGAGCACCCGCAGCGGCATTGTTGGCTTGGATGATAGCCTGTTTGGGATGCCTGAATACAAAGTCTCCTCGAGTAATCCTTCCTGAGTCAAGAAGCGTTGTAGATTCCTGTATGACCGCCCAGTATGGATGGCCAGGAAGGGGAGATCCCAATGTCTCCCGATGGCAAACACAGATCAGTTCCCTGGTCAAATTCCTGCATGTTACGACGCAGGCGGAAACGAAGTTCTCCCATACGTGTAGGCGCCGTCAGCGATTGCTTGTAATAGAGAGCGCCTGTGCTATTGGCAGGAATATGTAGGCGTCGGAATTGACCACGCTCATCCGTCCCCTGTGCATGACATAAAGACAGGAAAGTGCCACCAAGGTTTAAATTTATTGCTGTGAGTCCGGAAATATTCGTGACCTCTTGACGCGAGGACGGTAGCTTTCGAGGATCCAAGGTAGAAACCACACGGTGACAATCAAGGTTGAGATCGATATCCTTGGGGTTGATGGAAAATTCCTGCTGCAGCAAAGCAAGAGCGAGACGATTTCGTTTAGGCACTCTTGCCATAGACCTCAAGGAAATCCCCCATTGGGTGCGGTCAGGAACGCGCAAATCGTCCCCGTGTTGGAAGCCGTCCAAGGACTGGCACAAACGGAACCGGATTTGAGATTGAATATTATCCCCCGGCACATGATGGAAGTAAAAGACGCCCTTCGTACTGCCTGGAAAAGGTTGGCATTTGTGCAGCGGGAAATGGTAATGTATTCGATTGTCGGTGCTTCCCGACTCATCCTCGTTGTTGGCCACTGGTTTGTTTACAATTCGTATGGAGGCCCTTAATTTATGGGATAGCTCTAGAATCGGCTGGCCAACACGAGTGAGTTTGTCTGGTCTGAGGGTTCTGACTTCACGAGATATTTTTGTGCGCCTGTTGCATGATGATTCTTGGGATTTAGATGGCCATTAAAAGATTCCAATGGAACGAAGTACACGTACGGGGCGACACCGCTGCGTAACTCCGAGTAGTGGATATTGCAACCAAAATTGCTTTACGTCCCTCCAATCCATAAACGACGCGTCGAGAAGGCGAAAGCAAAGTGGAAAGTCGTTTCATGGGTCGTTGGCGCGTCTGGTTCCTCGGCCGCGATTGTAGCTTGCTTCGGAGCGAAACTGGCACCCCTGGTGCTGTGCAGATGTCTTGTATCAGGAAAGTGGACGCTCAAGTTGTTTTTAGGAGTACGAAGGGTTGACTAGCACGGCAGAGCGAGTTTAGCTGGTCAAGTTGAAAGTTGAGCACGTTTGGTTCACGTTTGGCTTCGCGATTTGCCGCCATAGCACCCGAGCATTACAATTCTTCCACCTTTGTCGTCTGTACTACGCATCGCAAAAGACCACTAGCCTTCAAGTATTATTTGAAAATGATTCTGATATGTTCTCTGTTATTGCTACACCGCGCGACATAGTTCCAACAACTTTCCGTTATACCTTCCGTCCGTCCAGTGCATTAATTCTTGAGAAACAATTCTTTGAGCTGCCTGATGGTATCTTCAGGGTTCCGGACTGTATGGCCAATAGTGCGAGGATCACTGAAAATCTCATGATCATTTCCGCCCTGATGGAACAATTGTAAGAACCGAAATTGGCGGTGAAAACGCAAGGGCAATTACCTCAAACGTTTTGTCGCCAAAGAAGTGGATTTCTTCAAAGTTCTCGTCCTCGACTCGACCAAGCGCGTATGTCTTGTCCCATCCATGGGGGAAGACGTCAAAGGATATCTGGCCTCCAATGGCATAGGTCAGAGGGTAGTCGGGGAACTTTTCCTTGAGAGCCTTGACCAATGCGGCCCTGTAGCCGTGTTTCTGCAACAAGATGAGCTTGGAAAGTCATTGCATACGAGAAACCCACCAGGTCCAGATCTTGGAAATCAAGTCGTTCTTGAATGCTATATCAATGATTAGAAAATCCCGGAGAAGCATGCCTGGTATACTGACGTTGCGTTACGGCCAATGGGGCTGACATTGACCATGCCCCTGCGGAACTCGATAAATGTGCCCCTAAGGATGTATTAGACGGTGAGCATAGAGCGGCGGCACGGCGAACACTTACCGCTTGATTGGGATATCAAGGTCTGCGATCCAGTGGAGGATAAATTTGACAAGGGGCTTGTAGCGTTCCTCACCCAGGTACTCGATAAAGCTTTCGGAAGGAAGAGGCTTCCCAAGCTTGAAAGCAATAAGACCGTTCTCCGCAAACGCGTAGTCGAACGCGTCCAACACTACGCCGATTGATGTTAGCATTCATGGCTGCTCTTGAAAGGAATAGTCACGCACCGTTGTCGCTAGCAGTCTGCAGCTGTTCGGTGATCTTCACGAGATCAGATCCGCCAACAAAGCCAATAACACACTTCTTTCGCAGCTGACGTAGAGTCTCTATCATCTCTGGAGACGCGGACTGGAACAAACATGAATACGCGTCTCAAGCACATCTTTTGGATCATACCTGGCGCGCAAGGGAGAGAGTCCCATCCACATCGAATAAGCACAGTTTCTTGAGAGGTCTGTCAGCGAATGCGGCGGAAACCATGATGACGGGAGTTCAAGAGAACGATGAGCCAACGATGAACGTGCAAGAAAATGGAAAGGGGCGAACACGTCGCGTAGATTTCGGCTATCTCCATAAACGTGGACCTTATAAATGGATTTATTATCTACACACCGATAAGTTCGTACAATAACGTCGTGATGAGGGGAGTACATATGTATGTAAATGCAAGTGAAGAATACATGAAACATTGAAAAGAGAGAGAAGGACCTAGTGATTACCAGTCATCCCCATCAAACCGCTCGAGAACCGTATTTGCGTCTTCAACATCCTTCTGGGCTTTTTTCCGCATGTAGAAAATGGGACAATCTTTACTTGTGCAGAGCACATCCTATCCACGGTGTTAGCCTATGAGTACAAAGAAAATAAGAATCCTACCTGATGAAGAGAGCCTTGACACCGCTGGCACTGGGTCCACAAACGCGAGAAGCGCACTTGAAGTTCCGACGTCGTAATAATTTGCTTCTGATACAGTTCTTGCATTCTCGGCTTGCAGTTCTTGCATAGCGCACCATCTGGGGGCATGTGTTGATGAGTTTCGAGATCTCGTTACATCCATTTCTGAAATATACTCACTGCATTCTTTACCGCGCAGAGGTGTTTTACACCCAAGACAAGTCACCGTCTTCTTCGCAAATTTCATTAGACCTCCCACTGTAGGCGTCGCAATTTGAATGGTGCGCGTGTGGTCTCCTGACACTGGATACCATAACATGTGAGTGCGTCGATCCTTGGCTATGAGAAAAGAAGACATACAGAGAGAGTTAGCCTTCTCGCCCAGAATAGGCTCGAAGATACGTAGAAGGGGTTTCGATAGCTGGTTTTCCAAGTAATATTTGGTGTCAATGGGGACATTGTTCTCGAGGACATATAGGGGATCCTCTGATTTTTCATATGCAGCAGCCCCCTTCATTCCCTTAATAATGACATAGGCGACACGGTCACCTAGCGCAGGCGCAGAACCTTGAAAGCCAGCGTCAGAAAATTGAGTCAATAATACCGGGCATCTGGCTTACCAGCATCGCGCTGCCTCATTCTCTCAGCCAGCTCTACGTGTGCTTGCTTGCCGGCGTAGTCTATCACAATGAAAGGAAGTTAATGCTTGAGAGGACACAAACGGCGAGCGCAAGCGTACCAGTCTTGGAGAGTGCTTTGGTGATGACCAACTGCGACATATCAACTTTATTCTGGAGCAAATCCGATATAGTCCGCTTTGTGAATCTGCAGGTGGATGGATAAGCCGCATACAAATGGGGACAAACTAGAACATACTCTTCCGCTCCTTTGATATCTCGGTCAATCAACATTTTATGCAGGCAAGTTTCGATGACAGTCGACACCAAGCGGCAGTTATCTCGACGAACGGTCTGTCGCTCATGTCAACGAAGATCAGGAATCAGCAACGCAGTCCAGAAACATACCTCGATACCCTTTGCGTCCATCTTGTCATACTTCTCTGGCTTCGTCCAGTACAGCCCAGCGTAACGTTTCTTGCTAATCAACAAGTACGGGTAGTACACCTTCTCGAACTCAAGGTTGATAGGCCTGATAAATTTGGCTGTCACCAGGCTTGCTGCTTCCCGCCCTGCAAGTTGACGTGGATCAATATATGCTCCTCAGACAAGCTGTAACGATACTTACCGAGCTCCATGACTTTGGCCAAATCAGTGGGTCCAAATCGCACCATGACTGAATCAGTGTCTCCGTAGATAATTTCCGCATCATGAGAGTGTCCATTCGCGATACAGTATTCTGCCTCGACTTCCTGTAACGCGATACCCAACGTAATCAGACTCCAAAAACTTCTAGGTTAAAAAAGCCCACAAACCCGTTTCGTTTTCTCAATCATCTGGCGACCGTAAGCCGTGACACTCGACGAGATGGCCAAACAGGGCAGTTTGCCGATAGTAGCTCCTGTGAAACCATATACGGAGTTGGCACTAATTTTCAATGCCAACTGGCGACCGTCCAGCACCGCCTTCTTGAAAGGGTCGGTCTCCTTCTTGAGATCAGCTTTCGCTCGTTTACGGGCAGAGATGAGGTCTTCCAGGATCGTTGGTAGAAGTCCCTTGCGCCTTGAGGACGTAGCGAACAGATCTAGCACCATGGTTCAGCAGACAATCGATAGTACATAACACGAGGTTCGACTGACCGTTGTTGGGCGTTTGGACATAGTCCACGTCTTTGACGAGATTCAAGCGGTCAACGGTGGACTTCTCCAATAGGGTCGTGTAACACAAGTTGTGCGCCATCATGATAGAGGGATACAAAGAAGCGAAATCCAGGGTGGCAATAGGAACGTCGTAGTATCCTTTTTTCGGTTCAATAACAGTTGCTCCTTCGTACTGTTCATCAGAACCTATGACCGAGTTAGAGGACGATGATAGCGGATACGGAAAACATTATCGCTTTACCTTCAGCCCTGGAAGCAGGGACGAGGTATCCTTCTTCGTTTGCCTTGCGATACAGCTGGGACAACACTTTGATGGATTGACCCCTGGAAAGCAGAAAGTTGAACGGTACTCCAGTCACACGCGCCATCTCGATGTAATTGACGAAACACATGAGCTTGTCCAGGAGTCGTTGCGGGAGATAAGCATCCTATGAAACAAGAGCTTAGCAAAAGCGAGAACCTGGTGAAACATGTCATACCTTCAAACAGTAGACGGCCAAACGACGTCTCGATTCCGGCGTGCCGTTTTGCAGATCAGTGATAACGGAGTGGTGCACGTCTTCTTTCTGTTCACCGAGGAACTGCGCACAGACTGAGTTGAGGGTATAACTGCGCAGTTTGTGTTCTCTTTGCATGAACTGCAGAACGTCAAGTTGTAGACGTCCGTCGAGGACCGTCTCCTTGGAGTCGCGCTGGCCATATGCCTTAGACGAGAAGTGCGTGTTCTTGATCTCAGTCTTGCGGCCTGGCACGATTGTCAAGATGTGCCAAGAACAGCAAAGAAAATAAGCTCTACCTTTCAATTTCCCTAAGTAGGGGAATTTTGTCTGCTTCAACGCTTTAGCGCGGTCGATGAGATAGGGGAAATCGAATCCAGCGATGTTGTACCCAATAACCACGTCGGGGTCGACTTCTTCAACAAAGTCGCGCCACTTCTGCAACATCTCCCCCTCATCTTCGAAGGACATTACTTGCGAACCGACGATGTTTGAGCAAGTATTGAGCGTAAATATATTCCGGACAAATGGCGTTTGTTCTCCTGGCGCAGAGTTCAGTTCAATTCAGAGCGCCACATACGAATGGCACGAACCTTGCCGCGTAACCATATTTGCTATTTGGATGACCGGATCCATGGATGCGTCAGGGAATATACCTTTCCTACCGGCACACTCGATATCAAAGCTCAGAATGCGCAACGGCGCGATCTTGGACCAGTTCCCGTCCGGTGCATACGATATGAACGCGTCGTATCGGACGTCAATCTCCAGCTGACACGTCGACCTTTTGTTGCCTTGTGGTACGATTTTGTACTTCCCAGCGGGAACTTCAATCCAATTCATTCCAAGGACCTGGAAAGATGTCAGATTGTGTGGCTGGAAGCATAATGTAGCAATACCTTGGTGTCGATCATAAACCGTAGTTGGAATGCAATGTTGCTTTCGTAGGTATCAACGGGGCCTTCAAAGAGTCCCTGATAGTCGCATTCACCTTTTTCAAAGATGCGTAATAGAGCAAGGATATAAGGCAGGGGCAAGGATTCACGAAAAGGAAAGACTTATCTCTGACCTTTGGGACACTCCTAGGATCCGTCAAGGTGATTTTCAGGAAGGGCACATCGACATCCCCTTTATAAGCCCATAAGCTCTTCTTGGCGACCTTCTCCAGCTTCAGAACACGGCTATCCCCCTCGAGTCCTTGCTGTTGGTTCATGACAAATTCAATACTTTTTAGTTACATCAGAATAGGTGAACGCACGCCCAGGTATTCCCGGAATGGCTCCATATCCTCGTCGGTAAATCCTCGTGGTATAGAGACATAGAAGTAGGGGAGAAAGTTGGTGATGTTGGCGAGTACGCTGTGGCCCTCCTGTTACAAATGAGTCCAACGTAACGCCCCTAAATGCGCGAAACGGACCTCTGTGACACCCCACATTCGCAAGATGATGGTGCCTTCCTTGTCTGAGGCAGTTTCAACATCGATTTGCTGGAAAACTACACATATATCAGCGTATGCACCCAATCCGACGCGTAAGAACTGACTTATAGAGTCTCGCTTTTCGTTCAAGGGGGGTAGTGGTGGCCGACTCCATTTGTCCGCGCCACCTTCAGCCTCTAAAGCATTGTCAGCTCTCGCTCTCTCGCGTGTGTCTCACTCGTCAACACAACGCACCTGCGCGCCCACTGGCTCCGTTCTCTCTCAGCCTCTCCAGAACATCAGCAAACGATGGTTGTTCCTCCAGCTTCTGCGATCCAAACGAGGGCGCTGTCCCCAGTTTACGCTTCTTCGACGCGGGCAGTGGCTGCAGGTCGACCTCGGTGCTATGTCAGTCGCGTCAGTCGTGGTTGTCACGAAACAGACGCGTCGGCGCGTACCTTGTCCTCGTCAGTGACTGATTCTCCTTTGATGCTGGCATCGCGCAGGTTTTAGGACGTGACGGTGTGTTCAAGGGTTACTCCAGAGGGTTTCGCTTCGTTCTGAACTGGTCAATGGTGTGGAATGAAGTCAAGGTAGTGATCGTGTAAATTGATCGACACATGCGGACGTGATGGCCCACGCGAAATCTTGGCAATTGGCCCTCTCTGTCAACTATACCATGTTTGTATCTGGCATGCCTTCTCTGTGTCCGTGAACGAGTATAAAATTATGTTGAATCTATAGTGGATGGGCTTAGACGCTGACCAACGCATGCATCAATGGGGAGTTGCGAGGACTTCGAGTTCATAGAAATGGTATTTGTAAGTGGTCTACATACTATGATGTCTTCACATTAACTTTCAATAGTCAACATATCGACCTTGAGATTTGTTACATCACGGTCCTCCACTGGCTGGAGCATGGGGATGTATTCTACTTCAAGTATTGCTTGGTATCAACAGAGTCTTCTCAGGTAATACCATTGGCGAGGTGGCTTTTATTATGCTGGGTTTTTCATGCTGGGTTCGCATCGCGTTCAGCGACCAAGTCCAGGATCCATGGGCTGACGAAGATGCGCTCCTCGAGATCCTTCTTGGAAAGATACTTCGCGCCCTGAATATTGCCCAAGCATGTCTACAGAAATTGCACAAATAATCATGTCAGAATTCGGACCACAGCCCTGGGAGGAATGCCAACCTTGGTTTTGCACTGGCAAGCAAAAGGCTGGTCCATAGCCCACTCCGTGCTAGGATAGAAAAAGGTCACTACGTGCGCAATATCGTCAGCATGCGTATTTCAAGACGTGTCGAATACGCACATGTATCCCCTAGAGCAATGTCCTTCAAGGCTCGGAAGCTCCACTCCGCCATGACCGGTGAGGAGAAATCAAACGCGGCGTTGGGCTCGCAGGAGTGATTAACTGCAACCCAAGCGTCAGAAAATCCTGTCGACGCGTCGCATCGCACTGCATAAGTGTGTCGCACCGTAGACGAGATCGCTGTTGAGCTCAATGTGGTCCCGTGGGTTGCGCCCGCATTGCACCGTTGTGTACGCCTTTGAACCGCGCGTGAGGCCAGTAAGAACAGCCATTACCTCGCCAGCTTTGAAGGCCTGACGTATATACCACGAATGGTCAGGCAGTGAATTTTTAGAACCAAGTTGGGGTGCACAGAACGGGCGCTTACCTTGCGGGATTTCAGTGACGACATATACTGCCCCGGAACGAACTCGACGACGAACTCGGCATGGCTGGGCTTGTATCCTTCTTGTGAGGGCTTCATTTTATCTTGAGGATGAGTGCGCTATGCCGATACAAAGATTTTAGTGGAGGTGAGGGGATCATTTGGTAGTTCCGCTTATGAGTTAAAATCAAGGAACGCGTTGGCTCATGATTATCTGGGTATTGCGGAATAACATCAAAGCCGTACTACCCCTATTTCATCCTTAGGATATGTTGTACGCCATTGTCGTCTCAAGGCAGAGACAGTCGCCGCGGCGCAGTGCGGTTGATCTGAAGCAAATGTTACATGTTGCATATGGGTGATATACAGATAACGACAGCAATATACAGAATTGTGAAAAGAAATCGGAGGATTGAGGTAGAAAGGACTAAATGTACCCAAGGAGCATGCCTTTGTTGGTCGCGATACGAGGGCAGGATATCCTAATGGCGAATTACACCCATTTGGACGCAGTTGGTAATCCACCTTTGACGTTGCTGTTCTTCGCTGGCCGGGTGACGGCGTACAGCGCGTCGGCGGACGAGCCACCGAGCTGATCTAGATGTATAGAATCAGTAAGCCACGGCCTTTGAATGAGAAGACAAAGCGTGCGCACGGTCAACAGTTCTGGAGCCATACTCTTTCGAGGCGTCTTTCCTTGCTCGCTGCTCCCCCGAGTAAGCAAAGGCTATCCCCCCGACGGCAATTGTTCCCTGTAAACTGTGGCGTCAGCGCCGTCTTTTTATCATAAAAAAGAACTTACCAGCACCATGGCTTGTCGACTTGTGAATGATGGACGCACAGGCAGTGACATTGTGAGGGTTGTTCAATGGTGGTAGAATTGGATTAGTCTTGGAGGTTGACAGCAACACCCAAAAGGTGAGACTGGGTCGATGGAGACCTTAGACATTGAGCAGATCCTCATGATTCAGTCGCTTTGGAATACATTCTGATGTAAAACCTTCGTTCCATTCCGCGATGTGAGTGGCACTTGTATAAAAATGGCCTATGGGGAGGCAGTTCAAGGGTTAGCAAGGGCTCTGAAGTTGAACGAACAGGATTAAGGTGGAATCGACGCGTCGCGCGTCAGCCAATTAGCGTCACATGGCTTAGTTACTGATTATGTACATGTAGCGGAGTTTGAACTTTATTGGTGTAAACTGCACAGTCCACAGATCGCCCCCGCGATTGATGGGCGTCGAGCGCGTAGGAAGAAATCATCGACAAGTCCCTCACCGACACCGACAGCAGCAATGGCCCCCACCAAGAAATCCAAAGCGACCAAGTCCACCGAGTCCATCGCCGCCAGACTCGCGCTCGTCGTCAAGTCCGGAAAATACACCCTAGGCTACAAGTCGGCGCTCAAGCAGATGCGCAGCGGCAAGGGTGAGTTCTTTGTTTGAAAACCTCCCCAGGGACTGGAGCATGAGGCTGAGAAGGTCCCTTGACTAACGCCCGGCTTTGTCGATAGCTAAGCTTGTCCTCATCGCTGGCAACTGCCCTCCTCTCCGCAAGTCGGAGCTTGAGTACTACGCCATGCTTTCCAAGACTACCGTTCACCACTTTGCTGGTACCAACGTTGCTCTCGGAACTGCTGCCGGAAAGCTTTTCCGTGTGGGGTACGTCTGCTGGAATTATGCTACAGCAGGATGATGACTTACGCGCTCTTTATACAGTGTCATGACCGTCAGCGACCAAGGTGACTCTGACCTGCTCAACTTCGCCGAGGGCACCGCTTCATAAGCGCCATACTTTCCCCCTACATGCATATCTCAGATAACTTACATCGTGAACACCATTCATACCAAAAAAAATCGATGATAATGAAACTGATCTTGCATGTTATAATCTGAGTGACTTCCCGTATTGTCTGGGGCTTTGAATTTTGTGGAATATACCCTAGACGGTTGGGGAATGACTGACGAGCGAGCAAATGATGTTGATGCAGACTTGATGACTCCCTCGCAGTAGCAGGCGACCTGGATTCCACACAATCGGCTCATCTCTTCCATGCCCTCTGCAAGGTTGAATGTCAATCCTCTGAATGTCTTCAAGGCGTCTCTGTTCCCCAGTTCAGGATGTATCGTAAACATTCGCTTCAAGAGCCTCTTGATACCTTCGCTTCGTGGCTTACAGACCTGAACGTGTGCCTTCAGTGAGATCCCATATTTGACTCCCGTAACGAAGCGAGCCACCTTCGGCTATCCCGTTAGCTAGGCTCGCGACCATCCGTTACCTAAGCGGTAAGGAGATCACAGAGTTGAACTCCGACAGGGTGACGAAGAGCCTTTCACACTCCGCTCCCTCTTTTGGACAAGTTTCGCTCGATTCGGTCGTCCCATCAATCCTTCATCTGATGCTCAATTTCCCCCCTTCTCGGAGGTGCTCTTCTCACCTACCGGCTGGTCGCGAGTCTACCCGTTAGCATTCAATTCGGAATGCGCCGTCGGCCATTTATCACAATTCGTGTTGACACAAAAGACGCATGCACCTTGAGTCAGACCTCATAGAACTTCAACTCGGCCGTAACAATTATCTGCAGAAAAGGCATGGTGGTGCGAAGCAAGCTAAGTACCCCTCAAGCGATCCTGTTAGCGTTAATTCAATCCAAAAGGCGGCTTTCGCCGGTCGGTCCTTTATAACAAATCGCATTGACACAGACTATGAAATCGTATGATCATGACGCATCACAAAATTCTTGTGATTTATAAATAAACACAGTTCACCCCTTCACATCCAACCTCTCTATGTCGTGGTCACCCCTGGATGTTCCCCATACGCCGGAGAAGGCGTTCACCGATTATACGCGGTGGAGGCTGCTCGTGAACGACGGCGGACGACATACATGGCACTACCTGCGCACCGACGAGGAGGTGGCGCGCTGGCCGCAAAATGAAGTCGACAGATTCTGGCTCGGTTTGAAGACGGTGCGTGTCAATGACACCTAGCCACAGCCGCGTTGTGCTAATTTTCTGTACAGACAATGCCAGACCTACCCCCAGCAAAGGACCCTCTCGACGCTGCACGCAACGGTTACAAGTTCTACAAGGAGCTACAGTCGCACGACGGACACTGGGCAGGAGAGTATGGTGGCCCCATGTTCCTGCTTCCGGGACTGGTCATTGGTACATATATCACCGGGATGACCTTCAAGGACGAGGAGCGGTGGGAGATGATTCGATACCTTATGAACCGCGCACATCCAGATGACGGAGGCTGGGGTATGTGAGTACCTTCTCTTTTAATCCACCTTACTAGGGGCTAATTATCGCGCTATAGCCACGTTGAAGGCCATTCTACCGTGTTTGGCACTGGACTCAACTACGTCGCGCTCAGATTGCTGGGTGTTGACAGAGACCACCCAGTCTGCGTGAGGGCGCGCGCTAAACTGCATCAATTGGGTGCGTCCTGACTTCAGAAATAACGGGCGATTATTCATTTAGTTTGCATTAACAGGTGGTGTGACTTCTATCCCAGCATGGGGTAAATTCTGGCTATCACTTCTTAATTGCTATGATTGGGCAGGAAATAATCCCGTTCCTCCTGAACTCTGGTACGAGAGTATTTGTTACCATTTGATCCATGCATTGACATTATTACAGGCTGCTCCCCGACTGGGTACCTTTCCACCCACATAAGTGGTGGATACATGTCCGGAATGTGTATATCCCCATGAGCTACCTCTACGGCGTGAGGTACCAGATGGAGGAGAACGACCTCATCCTGTCCCTGCGCGAGGAGCTGTACACCGAGGACTTCTACAAAATCTACTGGCCGGCCCATTGTAACAACGTGAACAAGGTTGACGAGTACGCGCCGCACACCGCCCTGTTCGACACCATCAGCGCCGTGCTCTCGTCCTACGAGCACTGCGCCATCCCGCCGTTGCGCCGTGCAGGTCTCGCCAAGGCGTACCGCCTCATCGTCATGGAAGACGAGAACACGGCGTACCAGACGCTCGGCCCGGTGTCGAAAATGTTCAACCTCATCGCGCGCGCGCATGCAGAGGGCCCTGAGAGCGTCGCGTACAAGGAACACGCGATCAAGCGCGCAGATTTCATGTGGATTGGCGCGGAGGGTATGATGATGTGCGGCACGAATGGGTCGCAGTTGTGGGATACCGGGTTCATCACGCAGGCGCTTGTTGAGACGGGGTTGGCGAATGAGGAGGAGAATAAGGAGAGCTTGATCAAAGCGCTGGAGTGGCTCGACCAGGCCCAGATTAGGAATGACCCACTGCATTACGAGGAGGCGTATCGGCAGACGACGAAGGGTGCCTGGGGATTCAGGTAAGGTGAATTTCGCCCTTTGATAGTCGCTTGCTCATTAGTAACCTATGCAGCACGACTGAACAAGGGTATACCGTCAGCGACTGCACTGGCGAAGGCTTGAAGGCGTCGATGTACCTGCAATTCAACCTTGAGTATGTGTCCTTGCCCTCCGTCACTATATCCATCTGATTATTTCTTTAGCTTTACGCCCAAGCTCATATCGAAAGAACGTATGTGTGATGCCGTGGACGTCATGCTCACTTTGCAGAATCCCAATGGGGGCTTTGCAAGTTATGAGCTCGTAAGAGGCCCGAAATGGCTGGAATGGCTGAACCCAGCAGAAGTCTTCGGTAAGTAGTGACATATGATGTCTTTTGGGACCCCTTGCTCAGACCTTGTCGTTCTTAGGCAATATCATGACGGAATACTGCTACCCCGAATGCACAACCTCCGTCATCACCGCTTTGGCCATCTTCCGCAAGCACTATCCCGACTACCGCGCGGAAGACATCGAGTGCGCCTTTTCCCTGCTCCTCTACGAGTGTATGATACTTACCACAACATTGAAGACGTACGCTTAAAGGCGCAATCAAGTACCTGCACAACGAGCAGACGCCCGAGGGTGGCTGGGTCGGGTCGTGGGGCATCTGTTTCACGTATGCAATGCAGTTCGCGTTGGAGAGCTTGTCGCTCGTCGGCGAGACGTTCGAAACAAGCACATATTCGCGGAAGGCATGCGAGTTCCTCCTGAGCCATCAGAGGGAGGACGGTGGATGGGGCGAGAGTTACAAGGTATTCATCTCTCCTCTGCCTACCTCACTCCGGTGATTCTGGAAAACTGACCCAATGTGTAGTCTTGCGAGCAAAGCGCGTGGGTTGAGCACGAGAACTCGCAGGTAGTGCAGACGTGTTGGTCGGTTATGGCGCTCATGTACGCCAAGTACCCACACGCTGAGCCTATCGAAAAGGGCGTGCGTCTCGTCATGTCCAGGCAGCGACCTGTACGTCTTATCTCTTCATTCCACTTGTTCCTGACTAACGTTAGCCTGACGCCGTAGGACGGATCGTGGCCGCAAGAAGCCATCGAGGGTGTGTTCAACAAGACCTGCGCCATTGCGTACCCCAATTTCAAGTTTTCGTTCCCGATATGGATGCTCGGCAAGGCACACCACTATCTCAACGCCTTGAAAGCGGAGAAGGTGACCAACGGTAATGGCGTCAAGGCGAACGGGCACTCATACTCAAATGGCAAAGCAAATGGGCGCCATTGAGATGATCTTGTGTGACTTGTCTTCCTTCATAATCTATATGCGCCGCGCCTGGAGTTGAGCATTTGGCCAGCCTTTTCATATATTAAATGTATATGTATCCACGTCCTAATATACCCTGACTAGTTCCCAGTATACTCGCATCTGTATCTTGATTACTTTATACACCAGTCAGTCTTCAATGGGTTCCAGCCGGTGTAAACTCAGCAAGCGGTAGTCGACCAGAAGCTTCAAACTTGCTTAAGAAATAACAATGTTACAATCCGCGTTCACTGGAATCTGAACTGCGCCAGCCGCAAGGGCCTCCACCAGACACGGATACTTCAATTCCAGAAAATTGTAAAAGTATATATCCTAAGCAAAAAGGTTCGGCTGGTGTGCCTACGTCCTTCTAGCCATCGTGGGCGACGCTTTCAATGCGATTTGTATTGCATGCTCTCTCCTTGTATGGAGGCAACCCTTTTGTATAGGGGATCAGCCACGGTGGGCGACGCTTTGTATAGCGGTTTCTAATGCTACTCCTTGTACGGAGGCAAATTGCTGCTTTGTATAGCGCAATGCAGGGGTTTGTGCTTCCCTGGTCGCGGCCAGCTTCATTGGACACCGCAAGCGCACAGAAATTGCACCGGGAGGGACTCGAACGAGCGACCCCGGCACTAATATCCACAACTACAAACAGTGCTCATCCAACTCCGCCGTGCTGGCGACATTGACAAAGATATGTTTCAGACCAAGACCCAACATTCTCGTCCACTTACTTCGTCGAAAATCGAGTTGTGGCTTCGTATTATGGGTCCATAAGGCGTTTTCAGGCCGAAAGCGCAGTCGGAGTGACTTTGAAAGACATTGAGTCCATCGAATAAGGAGAATACGTTGCGCGCTTTGTGTCAAGTGAGGCGCACTGCTTGAACGCGGGGTAATTATAGCCTCCCGTCCCAAAATGGAAGGCTGTTTGTTCGCTTACTACATCGTCTCGCCTCGTGTCTTCATCCCCCTTCTTCTCGATAAGGCACACCTTTTCATCGTTAGCATGCCATGCACTGCTTCTTCCACGCCTTCTTGTTCTGCTGCGTTGTGCGCTTGTTCTCCTGCCTTGAAAACCCAAGTAGCACCTCGGTTCGTCTCACGCCTCGCACTTGAACGGCGAAAGTATTACGATGCAGTTTCCGCGTTCTGAAGGCCCATTGTCTGCGTCCTTGTGCGGCTTTACTTGTAGTTCTGAAATGACAAGGTTCTTGTTCGTCGGACATTCTTTGTGTGCGGTATAAAATATGGCAAGGGAGGCTTGGTCTCTCCAGTGTTTCTCTCCCCCTCGAGCCGTTTCTGCGAAGGCGTCTGTATTCTCCAATAATTCACGGTCTCTTGTCGTTCTTTCCGACCAGCCTATACCCCTCCCGAGCTCGAGCTCATACCCATATCCGAAACACTCATCACTCAAACACTTCATACTCAACCGACATCATGTTCGCCGACGGAAGCTACGCAGTCGCCCTTGTCGACAACCGCGTCACAATTGTGCAAGGTTAGTATCCGCTCCACATGCATGTAGAGTTATCTCTAATGCATTTACTTGCGCACAGCCGCACGCACGCACAGCAAAGCCGAGAAATACTTGGATGTGATCACCTATTTCCCCTTCGGCGAGCGCGACTTCCTTCCCACGCCCGTCCCCGACGCGCGCATCGCTTCCTCCGACCTCCTCGCCGTGCTACCGCTCTCCAAAAATGCAAACCGTAGCGCCACCAAGTGCGGGACCAGCAGCGGCAAACGCTTCGGCTTTGGCGGGGAAGAGATCCTCGAGCTCCCTGTGTCCGAATTCACCAAGTTCGTGCAGTTCAGCGCGCGCCACGAGAGCCAGTGCGAGAAGGAGAACCGGGGTCAGAGCCAGGCCTCGGACAAGCATGCGAAGCGCAGCGGCAGCTTGTACCGCAAGGTCATGTCCCGCCGCTTTTAGACGTGCTCTGCACCCACCAGCATCTGCGCGCAGCGCGCATTCGTATACCCATCGTCACCGCGACATCCAACTGTATCAACTAGCTCAGCTTTCCGCCTCAGATTGACAACCCACCCTGTATCAATAGCCTGCCTCTGTTCTTTCTTCTGTTCCCACTGTATCAATATCGACCCCACCTTGTATCCACCGATTTGTTCCTTACTGTTCCATTATTGTCTTTATCACTGTATTTTTAGCCCTCCCTGTCTCCCTATGCTACAACCGCCCGTAGATACTAACCTCCTCGATACCCGAGCTCAGGCAGCGGGCTGCTCGCTGTTTGTTGCGCTCATCTATGAATTTCTCCTCCACATATGCTTTACCTCCCTTTACCTATAGATAGATAACCCTCACAGTACTGGTCGTCTGGGTGCTCTACAAATACACCTACTTATGACTCTGAAATTTAATGGTGCAGCGAGGCATTTTCAATCACCCAAGTCGGCGCCCCTCAAACGAGAGATGCCACAAAGAGCAGAACCGTGCTCATACGCATACACATCAAAATTATCTCATGCATCTCATAAGCACAGTCCCGCAAATCTTGATATACAGTAAACAAAGCAGAAACAAAACAAAAAAAGGGAGTCAGAACAATGCCGGATGCGAGCCACTGATGCCATCATGATTGGTAGCCGCTGGGCACTTTTTGCACACTTCGAAAGTAGATATGCACAAACTGATTAATTCTTCATTCTTCATGTGTTTCTCTAATTCCTTGCTGATCTCTGCCCTCGAACTCCTTTCTAGAACACCTTGAACGACCCAACAAATGGATTGTTACAAAAAATACGACAATGTTTGATTCCAGAGTCGCGAGTCCGCTTGGGTACACGGCTACAGGTGCGTCGGAGGCACAATGCTGGGGAGATGGAGCCGGGAGTCCTGCCTAACCTCAAATTAAATTGTGAAAAATGACACGACTTCGATCTGATGCTTGCACGCGAGCTTCTGGTTCATGTCGTTGAGAGCACTGAAAATTGGGACTTTGACTCGGTTATGTAGTTGATTCTTGACCTGCTCCTGCAGGCTTGGAAATGCGCTGCCCGTCGTCCTCATGATCTGAGACAGCTCTTTGGCGACAGCGTCCCCATCCTCGTGGTACCCCGCGCTGCAATACAGGATGCCAAGCACAAACAATACTGGCGCTAACTCGCGGTAGTCTCCAATCCTCTGCTCAACTCTCTTGGAAAAGTAGGCTCTTTGCTCCTCGTAGATCTCCCGTGCCTGAGCAAGATCGCCAGTAGCTAGAAGAATATCAGCCAGATTCCCGTGTGTCTCCATATAAGATTGTTCTGCAGTCGTGGCTGATACGTATAACCTCATGTCCCTGATATCCAGCGAGGCGTTGACGGCATGGTATGCATACTCTACCGCAGTACCACGCCTGCCGAGATTTGCCTCTGAAGAAGACAGGATGGCAAACAGACTGGGGCGTACGAATATATTATGTTCGCTATCACTGTTCTCCCAGTCCGGACTGGCGCAGATATCGCAGGCTTCTTGCGCTGCCTCGACGGCACGTTTGTAATTCTGGCACGACAATGCAATGGTTGCAACCCCGTGTAAAGAGCACACCAAGCTGCGGACAATTGGCTCTAGCTTGCTATCTCGAGAAAGCTGTAGCGCTCGCTCAGCAATTTGTAGACCGTCGTCACTGTTGCCAAGCTTTACTCGAAGTCGAGCCTCGCAGACCATTGAGCGTACCAGCTGGAGTAAGGAAGGCTCGTGGGCACTGGCTGATAGCATCGCAATGTTTTGGCCCTTCTGGTGAGCCAACAAAGCTTGCTCAGTGCAACCCTGGGCATCCAACGCCTGGGCCTTCAAAGTGACCATTAACACATGCCATACAGCAAAATCGCATTCAGAAATTGCCTCTGGCCTGCTGCTCCATACATCAAACCAATGGCCGATATATATCTGTGCATCCTGAAGATGCCCGACACGAATCATATTGTACGCGTAGCAGAATTCAGTCAGCAACAAAGTCGCAATCATGTCCTCATTGTGTCGATAGATATCTGACAGCCGGCGTAGGTATCGGACGGCTGTGGAGCAGGTTTCGAGGCATTTCTCTTTGTCCTCGAGAATATGACCATAAGAGAGGAATGGGTGTTCAACAAGGGCAGAAAGGTGGGTGTCAATGACGGCCAAGCGTGTGTCCGGGTTGGTATTCAGGAAGTTGTCCACTATGCCCACGGACTCTTTCCATGATATCAGCGCTTCAGAACAGTGACCCGAAGCAGCCAGGCAGTGCGCCAGATTAGAAAGGGCTGCGGTAAAACAACTCATCCATTTACTGGGATCCTTCATTGCCAGACGTCGATAAAGTACAACGGATGTCCGAGCTGCCTCTGCAGACTCTTTGTAGCGTTGCAGATACTGTAAATCCTCGGACAGATAGAGGTATCTCTCAGCTTCAGTTACAGCACCATGCTGATGCGTCCTAATTGCCAGCGCCCTTGACCGCACTGCATCATCGTACCTCTCCAGGCGCCGAAACTGGTCGCTCAGATTATCAAGTGCGGTGGCGCACAGTTCGGAATCCAGAACAATTTGTTCTGCTACATTAGCGACCTCTTCCCAGGTCGCGATTGCTTCAGAGTCCCGGTCCAAGCTCTCCAGAGTGCTTGCCTTCTCCCATAGCACAAAAACAAGCTGTCGAGCGAACGACAAAGGGTTTTTTACGGCCAGCACCCGGAGAATTTGTATGCACTCTTCGGCCAATTCAACAAGCTGCTCTCCTGGGATGCAATTGGCAGTTCCGCTTTCCAGCATCAGCGATGATATAGCCATTGCAAGATGTACCCTGCATTCATGTCCATGGATAGACACCATTTTTCGGCGCACTGAAATGGCGAGAAGCGCTAGATCCACTGCACTTCTACGATGGCCGTTGATGAATGAGTAGGCTCCGAGGCTCTGCAAAGCTTGTGCGTAATTTGTGATTGCGGTTACTGGAGAGTCAGAGGAAAATAGGTGGCCTAAGAACGAAGAGTCAGGTTGTACAACCCTTTCGACTTTTTCGGGTGATTTTGACCGAGTGAATGCCTGAACATCGAGGATATCCTCTAAGACTTGTACCGCTTCCAGGGACATCTCGATTGACCGCTGGTTATCTACTAATCGTGCGTACTGCAGTAAGACGTTGCTGTACAAAATCTGGCGGTGCGTGTCTACACCGTGTCGGTTTTGCAGACCGCGAGTTATCGTATAAGCTTCCTCGATTGCCTGTAAGCTCTGAGCCTTGTCGCCACCGTTATCGTATTTGACGGATTGGTTGAGCAGATAAAGCACCAAATTTGCGCCGAGGTCAGGCTGTTTGCCGCTGGACGCGTCAACCAGCATGCGGGCAAGCATAATCGCCCATTTGCCGACTAGTATGGATTCATGGCCCATACTTAGTGTTTCTAACCCGACCGACAACTTGTTCAGTGCGCTGGCACCGGTATCGATTGAGATGGTATGGATGTGGTCAGTATCGAGAAGATCGTGTATGCTGGTTGCCTGCCGCACAACGTGGCGTCGAAGATGCGTGATGCACATTGACGCATGTTCAGGTATTGAGTCCAAGTGGGAGTTCTCAAAACTTTGAGGGGGCACCATATTTGGAGCGGATGCGGGCAGCGTCGACACCCTTTCCAATTTCACCACAATTCTGTTGACCTGGAATTTGATATAGGCGGTTGTCATGAACTCCTCTGTGATCTCGTGGGGCGTGCGCAGCATTGGCGCCGAAGTTGAAGGTGTGGACTTTGCAAACATGGTAATGTTGTGGTTGAATTCATCGCTGGTTATCCCTGCGAACGCATAGGAGCAATCTGTCGTGGTGGTGCGTGCTGCTGTTAGATGGAGGGCGGATACGTCTCTCCGGACAACCTCGAGACCTTGTGATATATCTTTGAGGCCTCTGCTGGTTTCTTGGCGAATGGTTTCCAACTTAACTTCGGTACGCATTGTGCTTTTCATCTACAATCCCCACCAGTCCGTCATAATCAAAATATGTTAACGGTAATCCTTGATAAAGAGCTAAAACTTACCATATATTTTCGCATTAACTTTACAAGGTGATTCTGGAGATCCAATATGCCTCCTTCAACCTTTTTACTATTCCTCCAGGCGTCCCACCCTCGAATAAGGCGATCTCGCCTCCTTCCGCCGGTCTGTGGAAGAAGAGGGAGAATGGATGTCTCGAAACTCCGGAATTCGCTGTCCAATTTGATAAGGCTACAGCACTGCAGAACCGTCGGAAGGCACTCACTTGAGCAGAGCCTGCAAGGCCAGACAAAACTCCCTCATGTCGTCGAGCACAACCTTATGATCTTGACAGAAGGCTTGGATCTCTTCCACCATCTCCTTAATATCTTCTGCTACGCGTTGGGCGTTGCGAAGGTTGTTTGACACCTGTGCCATTTCGTTAACATTTTGTGCGCGGTGTCGAGAGGCAAGGGACTCTGATCGGTGTTGGGTAATATTCTGACTCACTCTTGCAAACGATTCGTGTATTTTCTGCCCAAGCTCAACCATGTCCTTGACTGAGCTAGTTATAGAAACAACGGCAAGCGTTACAGAAAGCGGATCCATGATGTGTATTCCCAAGAGAGTGAAATTTTTGATCTTGTATTCGATTTAGTCGAGAAAAGCAAAGTCCAGGGTCAGAGCAAGGTCAGAGTTGGCGATAGCAAGGGTGCTACGTGTATAGTACTGTACAGCTCAACAGAAGCAACCCATAGTTAGGAATAATCAATTTTGATGTGGACTGAAATCTACTTACCAATAATCATCCGACAACGTCCAAATTTGCCTCCATCTGCTTCTTCACCGCGGTTTGACATCAATGGCCCTAAGTGGCATGGACTCGTGATATCAACCGCGTTTCGTGGCAGAGGAGTGTTGCTTTCGCACTCGATGTATTTAGCGTAAATCCGAGCCCGCACGCCCAGAATAGAAGCCCTAGCGTGGCCATGTGGATGGACGCTGCACTGAGGATTATTCTACTGAATCAAGAGACAAATATCTGGGAACAAAAATGAAGGACAGCGATATACTGACGGTGCATGGTAAAGAACAACTTGAAGAAAGTGATGATTTGATTACGTACAGCAACCCTAACCACGCCCTAATTGCTCTTCAACCTGCAACAAACCAACTCGTTCTTCTACCCAGCCATGTCAATTCGCGACGCGAATGTCATCATTATCGAGGTCGGGCGGACGTCTGTCAAGGCTGGTCTAGGACTATATGATCTACTCAAAACACCTACGATAGTGAGTACGTGTTTCATTGCGATAAAGACGCGTTTGTTGAACCTGCATATAGGAAATACCGGCGCGTGTTGGTCTGCGAAGGAACACATTCCAGGATGTTTCTATCCTGGAAGAGCCACAAGCGTCGACAAGTCGTGCAGCCTCTGCCTTTCCGCAGGCACAGATGCCAACAGCAGGTGTTAAGGATTATTTAGTTGGAACTCAGCTGGACGAGGCTATTAGCAATGGACAGGACTTGATTATCTCCTGGCCGTTTGCTAATGGCGATGTCAGCGACTGGACGCAGGCAGAAGCGATATGGTGCGTCTGAAACCTCAAAAACGGTGGCACTGTGATTGATCTCTTCCAGGAAATACATCCTCTTTGGGCAACTCCAGCGGCGGCGGGTACAAAATGAATCGCCCGTCCTCCTCTCAATTGTCCCAGGCCTCTCAAGGACCACTTATGAGCGCATCTGCCAAGTTTTCTTCGAGCGTTTCAACGTCGCCGGGCTTGCCATCCTCGAACGTCCCATCGCCCAGCTGTACAGCGCCAACACCATCAGCGGCGTCATTGTCGATATTGGCGACGAGATCACGGAAATCACGCCCGTTTATGACGGTCTAATTGTGCACCAGGCGCGGTCCCAAGTTGCACTCGGGACGCGCCACTGCACACGCTATGTTGCTCACTTGCTGGGTGCAAACCAGGGTGTCGTCAGCGCGCTGTCACCCCCAGAGGCTCCGCTCGACCAAGGAGCTCTCGATGGACTGCTGCTAGAACTTGCAGAGCAGCTGTGGAAGGAAGACCACATCAAGGTCCCCTCAGACGGCGAAACGGCAGCACCGGAGGACGAGGGTGTGACGGACATCGCCGCCATCGTCGTTGCAGGCAAGGAGCGCGCCGTTATAGAGAGTGGCATGAAGAAGAAGGCCAACATCAAAGCTACCGCCGCCGAACAGGCCCGTGCGCGCGAGATCGAGTCGCTCGATCTCGTGACGGTGCAGTTCAAGGACAAATCACTGACGGTGGGCAAGGAGCGCCATCGGTTCTGCGAGCCCCTGTTCGACCCCTCGCTTCTGCTCGATCTGGACCCGGCCGAGGAAAGACCGAGGGCACTGCAGGATGTCGTGGGCCACGTTGTCGAGCAGACTGATGTGGAGCAGCGGATGTACGTTTGGGCAGGCCTCATTGTGACCGGGGATATCACTCGACACGTCAAAGGTATGTTGTGGAAACATGGATTTAGCTTTTTGGGGCCTTTTCTAACCCAGCGGCCGCAGGGATCGGCGTCGCGCTTCAATCGCGACTTGCGCCGTTCATCAAGAACCCTGACCTGCAGAACGACCTGCAGCCAAAATACATCAAGGTGCTCTCGGTGCCCGAATATTATGCAGAGTACCGCGAGACAGGGAATGGCTACGCTGCTTTCTTAGGCTCGAGTATAACAGCAAAGGTAAGTCGACAGTGTCAAAATAAACCGTCAAACACTTGCTGACATGTGACTGGCTTCAGATCATTTTCAGCGACTCGAATGGCAAGAACTACGTCTCGAAGGCAGACTACACGCAGAAGGGCCCGCACTCCATCATCGAGATGACCCCCGCTTTATTGTAATCTTCAAGCTTTAGTGTTCGTGTACGTATGTAAATGCTGTTATCTTTTTCTTCTCGTTCAATATGTATGACGATCATCAAGTTCCACTCACGGTGGAGATTCGTATCTGTGTATCCCTCGCTTTGCTGGCTGTCAGTGCTCAGAAGCACAATATCGGACGATATGGATTGGCAGTGGTTCCATTTCTGTGGTACTCCGTGTCCCCGCTCGCACATGAGCGTACACTCCCATAGTTGACTCTGCTGCGTAGGCATCTATGAGTAAGTCGATCGAGGGCTTTGGGAAGCTCTGTCCTGAAGTTCCATCCTGTCTTCCTGGGCTTGTTCGGGTCATTATTGACGTCTTTCAGTTGTCACCCACTCCCGACGTAACATGTTACTGCTTCTACCATCCATCCCAGCAATCTCAGCCATCTGCGCCATCAAACTCTCGCCTATGAGAGTCCACGATCAACTTATGTCTACAGATGGTTCTTTCCTTATGATCATGACCATAGTGGCACTCCATCACTGCTCCGATCATGGATAGCAAGGCAATGAATCCTGGAACCCACCAGCCTCGAACACACGATGCAAGCGCACGCACCGACACGGATGCCAATATGAGCGTGAATTTGGGGGAGTCTGGGAGCCGGGAAATGCCCAGGTCCCTCGTCTTCTCAGGTGGCGCGTGCTTCCACGCCGTGTTGTCTGTAGTCGGAGATCCGAGTAAGTACTAGAACGAAGGAAGGCGTGCGACGCACGAATTCATGTCTGCAGTATGCGGGACCTGCATGGGCATATTTATTTGCTTGGAACTCGAGGTGCGCTCGGCCTTGGTTTTTTTATCATCGATCCCACTGGAAGCCACTGGCCATGCTCGGTGTCTAAATCCGCGAAATGTCCGTCTGTCACTTGGAGGTGGCCTGGACTACTGTGCCACTGGAACGCGAAGAAATTTTATCTTCCGATTCTTCAGGGCTGTTCAGAGCTGTTCAGAAACTCTTATGAATCAAGTTCTTAAATCGCCGTCTTGAATTCTGAGTCGATTATTAGAGTTTGCAAAGGGTTTGCCCCGCATTTTTTGGGGGACCCCTCAGCACTCATTTGAGCCTGTGTTCCTGCTTGATGAAGTGTTTCGTCCAGTTTCGTCGGGCCTACGTTCGGGATCTCCACCAGTGGCCACTGGTGGTTGAAGATCCCCAAACAGTCGTCGCAAGCGATCAGCCACTTGTCAGTCACTCCAAATGCAGCTGCGTTATGTACATTTCTGCCAGTATTAATAAATACTTCATGTCATGATCAATATCAGCACGCAGTCAAACACGTTTTCTCGATCTTTTTTCGATCTCTTTCAAGTTTCTTTTCTCCCTCCTAGCTATGCAAAGCCAATAGAATCTCGTAGGTCGTAATAAAAATACGGCTCCGATAACCGCAGACCATTCTTCATGTCTGTTTGTCAACGAGATTGGCGTGGACCCTGACTGACAGGAAACATAAGTGAATTAGGGGGTGGCACTTAACCGTGGCGAAATCGAACTTTCTATGGTGAGAGCAAATATTCCGCCTGGAAAATCCGTGTGGCCCGGTCAATCGTGCTCGGTGAATTATTTGATGAAACTTTACGCAGTAAGGGCGAGTCGATATCTGCGAGTGCGAGTCGACACGCAGCCTTCGTGGAGCTTCGTGCCGCGAAGGGTGTCGAACTCCTTCTCCCTCTCCATGCACACGAACATGAACCATGCCACGATGGCTTATTATGTACCCGATTACGTGCTTCGGTGTCCATTTGCAGTGTCAGTGACGAATATCATGGCAGTGAGCCAGGAGCCTTCGACACCTTATCTATAATTCTCATTTAAAGTACCCAGTTCATAAGTATTCTGAGTATTTTGCGATCTGTGTGAGTGGAATTCCCTTTGCCGGTCATAAATGGCGCGCGGTTTCCCCTTTAACGTGCCAGAAAGACCCATATGGTTATAGCCTACTGTTGAGAGGGGTGGGTGTTACATCTCCGCGTGCGGTTCTTCTCCGAGTCCCGAGCATCACACCCTAATTCGCTATGCACTTGCTACACAAGCCCGGACATTGCCGAAACATACGAAGATCGAACGATTTACGCATGTACATATCTACCCGACTGGACTGCGCACATCCTTGCCGGATTGGCTGCAGAGCCTTGTAAAGCACGCATAGAGCCACTCTCGCAGCGCACCTGTCTTTTAGAGGGAAGAGAGATCAGAATTCTGATAGGACTCCGACTGATAGGTCGTGCCCTCCTGACTGGTAGCAATATGAACCATTAAGAAGACGAGTAATGCAAAGACAAACGAGGCACGCTTCGCGCTGGAACTCAGAGAAAGCCGCCGCCACATACACTCTACCAGTTGCAATCACACAAATGATCAGACAAATCAGTCAATCACGGTTAACCAGACTGTGACATGTGTAGGACAGCACCGTGGGAGTATTAATTTCTCTGCCGTCGGCTAACCATTAGCCATAACGTCCACGCTACACCTCCATCAGGGGCACAATATGTTTGGGAGGAGTGAAAGAGCCTTCAAGAGCCTTGCAACAATAGCATCGAGGTTATCTGACAAAACGAATTGGAGTCATCTTGACGGAATTATACAGGAACAACCCCATCTGGAAGCTTGATCTGACGACATCGATTGTCCCCATAAACAGAGGTCTTCATCCCGCTTGGGAACATACTGGGATATGAGCCATTGTTCGCCTGATGCGTCTATATTAGCGCAGATGCTATCTTAAATTTCACTTCTGCTAAGTGATTATCTCTTCCATGAAACAGGGCGAGTATATTGGTTGGATCCGAGGTATAATTATGTTTTGTTGCAAGCCATATCATGTAGCAAGTTTCGGTGTCAAAGCAAAGCTAGTGCCCTAACTAGGGACTTAACCCTATTTTCGACTCTCACAGTTTGCACGGCGGCCTTAATTTTGTGATTAACCAGGTTCTTCATAGTACTTTCTACCCTGCCGCAGACACACGGTCTTCTAATAGAATGGGCCAGAGAAAGCGCATAGACTGCAACAGAAGGATCTTATATTCAGCATCTTAAAGTTAAGTCAGGGCAATATCCGCCATATCAGCTGCAAGAGGACGCCTCATTCAGCGAATATACTTAGCACCGCCGATGTCATGCTTCTATCATCCTCGATTTACCTATATACAGGTGCGGTGCCATCATTGTTGTCGGTCGATTCAATGCTGACACAATGACTTTTCATAAAGGCTCCACAGGTGAAACTTACCCCATTTTCTCTTACTACAACGCGCCCTTTTCATGTGTCGCTCGTCATTCACATGAACAGAACGTCTGACAACGATAACACAATGCATGAGCCAAAGCAAGCACGCACAAGGATAAAAAATGGGATGCTTCAATACTGGGGTACATTTTTACCCCCGCCTCAAACATACTTACCAGGGCACTTTTCTATGCATTGAATATGATGACTCCTCCGCTCTCGCCTTCATTCCAAAGAGACGCCAGCGTGGGAACGCATTCTGTCAAGTCTACGCGGCCAACACCGGCGCCAAACTGCATTCCCAGCGGGCACGGCCAATGGCATCGCATAGATCGCGCTAAGAGTACGCGAGACGCGCCAACAGCGACGCGGAGCACTCGCTGGATGGCTGTCAGCATGGAATTGGAGCATCCGTCTCCAGCATCGCAACTTTGGTTGTGATCATTTACATCGCCATCGTGGGCTGTAGGATCGATAACCAATAAGTATTTCGTGTAGGGTCGGGAAATTTCTGTAAACAAGCTATAAATAATGGTGGAAAGGGACTCAATTGTGTATGTACGATGAACATACAGTTCACCCCTTGGCCCTCGTTGGTGGGACGGGGTCAAAGAACCTTCACACGAGCGAAAACTGGATGCAGTCCGCAGCAGTATATAGACGGTCCGAAATATGTCTTTCAAGTCTCTCAAGAAGTAGGGATCCCTCGATTGATGCCCACACATTGCATTGGATATGTATTGAATCTGATATCACCGAGGTACACTTATTTTTACAAGCGTTTCAGTGTTTTTCCCAAGCATCCTTCGTGTTCCTACGCGTATTTCGCAAAAGAGGAAATCTCTGCGAAAGTGAGGGAATGAATCCCCTATTTGTTTCGAATAAGATTGAGGAGAGGTTTGTGTCGCAGGGAAAGGAACAGATAGAAGTTCCAGGATTTTTAGGCCAATTCAGTATGTGTTCTCTTCGAGCCACAGTATAGCCGAATTAGACTTCGAATACAGCGGCTGCAGTGCAGCAGGGCTTCTGTCCGACTCCGGTTTGCGATTGGTCAAATAATAATTTAGTAGAGTCATTATCTACTATAGATACTGAACTCTATCACTTAGCCTACCACTTGAAGCGGGCATGTCTAGCTGCCACTTTCCCTGGTAAGTTATACTCAAGGCTTTAAGTAGGCCGTAATAACCATGGATTGCGGTATCGGTTGGGTATCGCAAGAATCTTATGCAGATCCGGGTCATTTATCGAGTAAGACTAGAAGCCGTCCCTATAGCATTGCCTTTGAGATGCACCATGCGCTGGGAGCCTTAAAACGGATGTGGACTACTATTTAGAAGGTTGCTGGATTTCTGGGAACGCGCTGGGGGTAATACACGGTTGGGGTACGCTTCAGGCTTCAACTCACCGTCCTCGAAGATATAGACCTCATTTCTGCAATTTTCATGTTAGTGGAGCCCTTGTCTTCTAGGTTCTCCCGATGCGCCCCCACGGCTTCTGGAAAGCCATTATTTTATTGCTGAGCAACCCATGACAATGAGGGTCGGCATCACCCGACTACTATCACAGTGCCTCTACCGATTTTGTACGCAATAAATCGGCCATTTTGGGTATTTTGTTCGGCGCTTCAGAGAAGCTCAGAGAACTCGTGTTCAGTGATCATCTCTTCTACCTCTAACGGGTTTTGGAATTACTGCCATACAAACCCCATCAGACGCCTCTTTCGCCACTGCGTACATCAGCACGCCATCTCAAAAATTCGTCGGTGTCTCTCAACAGAGGGGGGTTTACTAGGGGTTGAGATCAATCTAAAAATGAGGGTACTTTCGTAAGGGACATCAACATGAAGCTCAAATAAGGATGTTTCATTGCGCTTCCCGATGACGACGTTGGGTACGCGACGCGATGCAACTCGTAACTTTGCCTATCGCCTATCACCAGTCAGTCCGATTCTGGCAAGGTTTTGCACACACATGCATTTAGTATTGTTTCCAACAGGCCACAATCCTCATTGTGACTAAACGATCAAGGGGAAAGGCACACTAAAAATTTTCGAAATAGAAATGGCAGGCAACTGAGTAGCCCATCATCGTTGTCCCCTTGATCTTACAAACGGCCCATGTAAGCTCTGGACACGGCACAAAAAGGATGCAGACGGCGGGCGTCTTGCAAGTCGACGGAAAATCGCGAAGGAAGCAAGACAGGCTAAGACAGGTAGAAATGCAGAACCCCAACTCAAAAACAAGGAAGCATCACTGACGCGTCTGCGCAGCCAGCTTCTGCGTCTGATCAAATGACAAACTAGTGGCATCTTTTCATTTTGAAGAGCTAACGTAAGACGGAGTCATGCGCAAGAAAAAAGTTAAAGTAAGCTCTGCTTGTTCCTGGACGCTTGGTTACATGGAACACGAAGAAAGAGTTGCATACAGCCCGTGTATTGAAATGCGAACTAGGGGTCTTCACCACTGCCAACATCTTGGCAGCGCCTCGTACTGTCTACTGGGCTACGAGCGATATTCAGATGCTAACGCGCCGACGGGCTTGCTTCTCCTGGGGCTCTTAGAAGTGCGCCAGATTTTTGGTCGCGTATCCTCCAACGCCGCGCTCTCGGGGATCTCCAGTATGTACATCGAACGCCCCTCCGTTCATCTCCATCTGCGCTCTTCACTGCGCCTTCTATTAATCAGTGACGGGGATCTCCATGCGACGAGGTCTTCTGAGCTCCAGTGCAGCTTCTGCGCCTGTCCCGTCCAGTTCACCGCTCAGTCTACGACTCTCACCAAGGCCTATTACTTGCCCGTAACAGTGTAATGTACCCCCGTCGCCATCGTCGATGAGTCATTTCCGCCGTCCTCCGTCTCATTTTCACCTCGAAACCCATCCTCAAGCTATTTAGTTACTTGATGAGAGCGCCTAGACTCTGGTCTTGGACGCTCTCGACTATGCATTATGAGTGATTAAAAGGTTCAAGTATACCATATGTACAGCCATCAGTATACTCAGACTGTGTGCCACATTACATCCGCACCTTATCAGGCCGCGCGGCTGTCACCATTTGGGAGTCACTATACAACTGCCTCTCCTGTTTTTTAAAATCTAATCTGATATTCACAGTGTCATAGCTCCTGTTAATTCACCGCTGATGCTACTGTCACTTCCACGCCACACACAGGCAAATGCCGCTGTGGCCCGAAATGAAATGACTGTGTTCTTCCGCCTTCTTGGGTTCGGCAGGTACCTCCGATCAGCGACGGAAAGTCATTTCCGCATGCGGAGAACTTGCTGAAGACGCGTCCACGTCGCGTACACTTAGCACGAACTCTCTTAGGCTGAAATTTCATCGTTGTCGAGCGCGTATTCCACCAGCCAAATTGTTTGAGCGTCTTTGAACGCGTCAACGCGTAGTTATCTGGCAGATTAGGTTAATGTGCACACCAATTGGAGATGTCGCTTTTCCTGGCGTGACGGCTCTGTGTTCAAATAAAAGTTCCTCTTAAATTTCATAGTTCGCGGAGAATATGCCTCTCTGACACACAGCTCGAGTGCTGTAGTGGTCGCGTATCGCTTAACTGAGCCACTCCTCGCGGGCCGGCGGCAGTCCCTGCTACCGATCGCACACAACGCGTGACGGCGCCGCGGCAAGACTGGCGCCGGGCGCAGATCGTTCACTGATCAAATGGATCGATCACTCTGCATGTGTCTGAGTTGGGTGACACGCGCACGCGCTCGGCGGACGTGCCACTCAGCTGCTGAGGTGCTTCGCGCAGAGGGTATCAGCTGTCTGTCCGTCGTCGAGCGTTGTGCGTTGTCTGAAAGTGTGACTCCCTCTTTTGAGATCCGTGATACCAAGGCCTAGAGCATTGTTTGATTTTCAAGACATGATACCAGGCTGGTTGACGTTTGCGAGACTGGGCATAGATAATTGGCCTGGTCATCTTGTGTGCAACCATAGTATACTTAGTCCTAGCAGTCACTTCAGAAATTTAAACTAAGATCTCTTGGGCTGCGGCGTTCTCCAGAGGTAGCCATATACGGCTGAAGGAGGTTCCGGCGTTTGACGCGCCGTGGCTGGATCGCATGTGCATTGTGCGTGCGTCACGACGCCACAGAGACGGACAGCTGACAGGACAGAGAATGAAACAGTCGTCATCGCTGCAGCCCGCAGTAGAGAATAATCGTATCTGTAACTACACACGCTTCGTTGGGATGCAGTTGAGATGGAGAGGGATACGAGATGATTCGAGATCTAGCGATGATAAGGAACTGATTACCTGAGATTGCGGGTTGAATAGGATTCTTTGTGCCATGGTGCGTTTTACATTGAGATCATTCTTATTAAAACTTGCCGTTCTCAGTGTTTGAGAGTTGTGACTTTATGTGGAGCGATTTATCTTTTATGTACGGGTTTCATGCAGTCGCGAGTGCACGGCGCGAGCGAATACGAAGGTTTGTATCGCTATCAAGACGTCTGCAAACCGCCACAAGGAGGAGAGCGGGGAGCGCCTTCTGTAATGCAGACGGTACCGGTGACAGATGGCCATGTATGGTCAGAGACAGACTCTGTGCTTGAGCCTTGGTGTTAATAGCTAAGTACATCTTCGTCGGTCTGTGTCCTCCCGCCGCATCGCTCGCAGGCACACAAGGTGACGGTGTGTCTCTCAGAAAAATTCCCCTGTTCTAGAGCTTGAGCCTGGAAGATGGAGACAATGCCCTGTAGCAATTGACATTGAACTGTTAAATGAAATGACATACGAGCATTACCTACACTACAGTACATATGTATTGAGTCTACCAGTGCCACATAAATGCATGACAATGCCGGCATCAGACGCCACCGTACAATGGCTGGCAATTGTACACAATATGGAGCTTTGTATTGGCGCGGGAGGGTCTAGTCCTTACTCACTGTTAACAGCCTGGATACGTACCCGAGATATGCGGAAGCGCCGCCCCTCCCGCCCACTCCCGCGTCGGGCGCACTCTTGCGAGAAGCACTTGAGCACATACATATGGGAAAAAGAACGCCGGACATACGCGCAAATACGTATGTAAGTAATAGAGTGATGGGCCCAATTGAGTTATTGAGACTGAGAGACTGGGCCAGAAGCCCGTGCGTCGCTCGTTGTCAGAGCAGCATTCAGAAGGGTTTGTATGGGATATAATTGAGAAGCGTCACGGTGTACGTTACACTGGTAGCACGGCTGTGGTATGTGGGTATTGCGGCCATTCTTGGGTCAATAGAAGGTAAAGAACGGACTGAAGAGAACAGAATTGGGTTATAGAACAGGTTACAGAATAGGACACATGAAAAATGGGCACACGCCGGAAATAGGCACGCAGGTGCAGAAGACAGAGCTGCTGATTAGTGGACAGACATGGAACGACGTGCGCAAGGCACTTGTGTATGTACTTACATACACGCATATTTATTGATTGCCCCCGTCCTTGTAAATTACACATGTCATCAGGAATACACCGCGACATAGGCGTAGATGCGGATATGGGGACAGCGGAAGACGGAGACAGAGGTAATGAGCGTGTGTGTGTGTGGACGTGTGGACGAACTGGGCAAGCGCGCGTAGTGGGAGTGCTTGGGCGTGGCGGTGGGAACGGGGCGGGCGCACGCCAATGCGCGCGCACGTCAGGAGTTCAGAGAGCGGTCGTTATGATGTCTGTGAAAGCAAATGCCAGAGGCATTCCGACATGGATGTCATTATCATCGCCACAGAACCCACACAGGCGATAATTAGCGCAAGAAAGAACCTCTTTTTAGAGTGTAGGAAGACACGCACGCATCTGGGTTCTGAGGGCCTGCTTTTCAGGAATCAGCGGCTTGGACACACTGGGCTGCCCTGGGCAGAGCTGAGAGACAGAAGACGATTGTTGATCAGAAGCCTCTATGGCGTTCTGATATCATAGACAGACAGACAGTGGAAGAACCACTTTTGGTTTTTTTCTTTCTTTCCTTTGCTTGCTTGTAGACAGAATTCGAAGCTTGACGGTTCCGCCGCGGCCTGGGTGAATGTCCCATTTTTCGCCTGAAAAGGCTCGGCAGGACGTCCCTCCGCAGCAGGTTCCAGCGTCGGCCGCTCGCTCGTTCAGGCTGGCGGGCCCTGCGTCTGACGGCGAAGCCCCTCGGAGGCGAACTGTCAATGGGGCCTGATAATCTGAAATCTACACAGCAGGTCTGGAGCTGGAAGCAGGAAGCCTGGAGTGTGAACGCACGCGAAGATCGATGGAAATGGGGGCGGGGACAGATAATCATGATCATGATTCGAAGGCGGGGGGGGAGGCGCAGTTGAATGAATGTATGTATCTGGTGGAGATTGAATTCGGGGATGATGCGCAGAATGGCTGTCGTCGGATGGAATAGCGCAGGGAGGAAAGCGACAGGGGGACAGTGTGCAGGGTTGGCCGGTGCATTGAGAGGCTTGTGTGACAGCGGGAAGTCACAATGGTCCCGCTTGTCGCAAATGTCCCGCCGGGAGCAGCCGCTTACCCGGCCAGCCCCCCTGACACTGCTTGCGACAGGAGGGTCTCACGGTAGTTACGCGCTGTGTGACCGCATTGTGACGCGCAGACTCGAATGTGCCTTTCCGCTTTAGGGCATGATGGTGTGATGAGATCACTCGGCAAGCGCACGCGCCAGAGCGGCGTGTGGCCGAGTGGTGCGCTGGCGCGGTGGGGGGGATGTGGAGGGCGTTAGCAGAGACGCAAGCGCTGTGTGACGAGGGGGCGGGTCGCGAGGGCGGGGACGGCTACATACTAATAATAACGGGCGGCGAGTAATTGAATATTAAACGACAGCGCGCTTAAATATTAGCTATTAGGACGTCAGAATAATGACGGGGGCCAGTAGTTCGGCGCCAGGAGAGAGAAAAGAAGGCTAGTGGTGGAGATCTTCATGACATACTTAAACTGCTGCCAATTTCGCTGCAGAAATAGAAAATAAATAGATTGCCAGCCTGGGAGTCTCGCGGAGTGCAAATAACTTGTGAGAAGAGCGAGTCAGTGGGAGCTCCCGATCTCATCTCATCTGGCACTGGCAGGACATTGCCCAGACCGAGATCGTCCTCGTCTTGGCCTCTGCAGATTCAGCAAGATTCAGCACTCTCTTTCGCCTCCCTCTTACTTATATCTCTGAATACCACCCAATACCCACGCAAAATCATACCCTCAACACGACACTACCCACCTCCCCTACACGACCACCTCCTACGCCCCCCACACCGACCCAGTACACGACACCGACACCCCCACACGAGGCCGCCATATCGACCTCGCCAGCCCCGCTACCGACCTACGGCGACGAGCCTGCCACCGTAGGATCAGGAGCACCAAAACGTCCCCATAGATTTCAGCATTGACAGCATCCCAGCTACCCAGCCCACCAACGCTCTCCCATCGCTTCGTGCCATCCTATTTCCCGTCTCTTTTCCTATTTTCTCTCGTTCCCAGCTGCAAGAACCCCTCGCTATCAGTAAGTTGCATCCTTTCCCTCCCTTCCACGCTGTCGCAGTGCGAGTACTCACCGATCCCCTGTCAGATTTCTCGTCGTCCCGTTCTCTGTGCTCTGTCGCTCGCTCGCTCGCTCGCGCCCTTCGTTCGCATCCATCCTCCAACTATCGCCCCGGTTTTTCTGCACAGCTTCGCCGTCACGACGTCGCCATTGTCATCCCTCGTACGCACCGCCCCCGCACCTGCTATATTGACCGGCGCTTCCGCCCATAATCGTAATCAACCCCCCTGTGCCAGCCATAGATCCCCTAAAAGCCCTCCCCGCGCGCACAGACTACCCCGCATTTCCCAATCACGAACAACCAAAAGATGGAGACGTACCCTAGTGTTGGAGGCCCCTCGAGCTCGGAGACCGTGTACAGGCAGTCGGTGCGTCCCTTTTCCTCCTTGCTTTCCCCTTCGTTGCACCTCGTTTCTTCGCTGTTTCTATCCTTCTTTCCTTCTTGTTTTTATTTTTATTTTGCCCGTTTGATCTTCGTTTCTATTCTTTGCGGACTGGATGTCCGATACCTCCAATACGGCGTAGCCCGCTCGTGGCTGCCTCCTTTCGATCGCGTGCGCCGTCCACCTCTCGCTTTCCTTCGCCGTTATCTTTGCCCATGCGCTTCGCTTCGTGTCGCATCGTCTGGGGGACAGACAGACAGACCGGAGGACAATGGGGCGCGCGCGATCATCATCCCAGCGGCGGCGCACCCTCGACACGCTGAATGCACGGAGGTGCCTGATCCCCCGCACCCCGCACCCCGGCCCCGACGCCCCCTGCTGCTAGACCAGAGTCTGCCGTGTTGGGACAATCTTCGCGGGTATGCGGGCGACAGCGGGAATGGTGGTGTGCTCCATTTGCCTGTGCGGCGGAGAGGAGGCGCGAGATGTGGTATGTGTATGGGGAGGACATATAGCGGTGGTGGTGGATGTTGCGACTGGGGTGTGGACGGAGTGTGGGTGGGGGCGTGGAGGGTGGCAGATGCGGTGGTCGTGGACATGGTGGACGTTGGAGAGAAAGAGGGCCGGCAGAGCTGAGCGTGGCGGGCATCGATCGCGGCATGATGCATGGCATGCACACCACCACCCATGATGATGACCCCCATTCGTTTCTCGGCTCCGTCCCACCAGGTCTTAGATCTGCAGCCATTCGCGGTCTCCTATTATCTTGTTTCTCCTTTTTGCTATGGCGTCTGATCCTGGTCTGCGATCTGCAACGGTCCGGAAGATGGCAGACATGCCCGGGCTGCCCGATGGCGATCGACAGCGCGCACTGCAGGCTTCCTGCCTGGAGACGCCCCCACCGTGGGCCCGTGTGCCGTGCACAGAGAGACTCTAGCAGCGCATACGCTGGATCCTTGGCCCTCTTCTTGTCCTCTTGACAATTTTCTGTGCCTGTCTGTTTTTTTTATATAGTCCAGTCTAGGATTATTGCAGTGCGCAGCTGGTGCGCAGGCCGGTGCTCGTCGCTGTCGCCGCGCCGTTTTGGCGTCGTTCGCCGTCCATCTCATTTTATTTATTTTTTCCGCCGTCCACTTTGCCTTCAGTGATGGCGGTGTGGCTCGATCTCGGCGCGCCAAGCCCGCGTAGCCGGCTCTGACGAGCAGCAGTCGTTTCTTCGACTGTTTGCGTTCTTCTTTGTTTTTTCTTTCCTTTTGGTCCAAGGTTTTTTTTTGAGCTGCTGGCGCATAGAGTCACCACCTACCGCCTTGAGCATCCCTGGAATGTGCGCTTCTTTTTTTTTTGGGCCGTTGGTGGCTGTGTAATCGTTGACCGTGTTCGCAACGTCTCCTCAAAGATTTCTTTTTCTGCCTTTTGAATCGCGCGCGTCTTTGCTACGACACTGTCGGGGCATTGGGTGGAGCTTCCTGGCCACGACGTGGGAGCTCTGTTGATTTCTTTCCTTTTTTGTGTTTATGGTGGCGGCGGTTGTGGGTGCTCGTGTACACCCGTGGGATCGCTCATTGTAGGCTGACCCCACAGACACACATGTGCGCCTCGATCTCAGTTGGGGGTGGAAGTGGCGCTGCTGCTACCCTTTGATTCTTAATCTTCTATCGGGATGTTTTCGGGCTCATTTGTCTCCTCTTATGACTTCTTTTGCGTTTTTCCCTTTATTGTTGCTTACTTATCTTACTTCGTATCCTTCGCTTCTATGCCACGACATTGTATCCTAATACCAACCGAATCTGACCTGTTACATCTTGCATCACAGGCCCACTCCTCTCCCTCAACATCAACTTCGCGTAGCGTCTGCTACTTTCCCCATTCGGAAGCATCCCAACGCCCACAAGGCCCTGCTTTTCGCTTGCGCGGCGGCGGCATCAATATTGTCGACGACGACGACGCCGATGATGACTCTGAGGACGACCAACCCGCGCACCAACAGGCTGTCGAGGATGAGGATGAGTACGAGGATGAAGAGGAGGATCATGATGGGGACTACGAAGACGATGATGAGGACGACAGCTCTGACGGCTCTGCAGAGGAGGACGACGGCAATGGTGGGCTGGAGTATGCGGACAACCCCGCGGTAGTTCATGAGTATCAGCAGGCAGAGCAGCTGCGGTACCAGCAGCAGGGCTGGACGTCTGACCAGCACCATCAGTACCAGCAGGAGCAGTATCAGCAGCGACACCAGCAGTACTGGCAGGAGCAACAGCATCACCAGCAGCCGGCTCATCCGCGCGTCATTGCCCTTGATGATTATGTGGAGGAGGACGATGAGGAGGGTGCTGTGTACCACAAGGTCGAGGATACGTCCCATAAGCGTGCGCGACCGCAACACCAGCAGCAGCAGAAGGCGAGCACCTCGCAAAACGTCGTCACTTCACGGTACCCGCGCGACCAGTTCAGGAAGCAGCCCTATGACCCCAACGCGCCGCCTCAAGTCGCTTTCACGGAAGACGAGCTCCTGGGCGATCTGCCGGATGACTCGGTGTCAGATTACCCTCGTATCTCTAACAAGGGGAAGGGCAAGGCGCAAGCAGTTAGCAGCGACGATGAGGAAGAGCAGCCGCGGCGGCCTCGCAGAGTTGGTCAGCAGGAAGACGAGGTGGAGGATGAGGAGGACTTGTACACCTTTATGGAGCGGATGAAAAAACCGTCTACAGACGATGAGAACATGCCCAACGACGACGACGACGAGAAGGAGCCGCATCCGCTCGGCGACACAGAGAACTGGTCGGACGACGCCGTCGCGAAGTGGGCTGGTGCCGTCGCGCGCCTCGACAAGCCCGTCGCGCCGAAGCCGATCTACGGCGAGATGGGCGAGCAGCGGTTCAAGGATGAGATGGAGAAGAAGCGCCAGGAGGAGATCAAGGCGCGGGAGCCCGCGCCGTACAAGCCGGACGCTGCGCGAATGATCCGCCAGGTGGGATTCGACCCTGTGCCTGTCGCTCCCAATGCAGCGCCGGCTGTGATCCCCGCCACGCCTCCTCCGGGACCGCCTCCGCAGGTGTTCCCCAGTCAGCGTCGCCGAGGAAGGAACGACGAGCAACCATTTATTCATATTGGGGTTCAGGTTCCTCCTCCGCGCGCTGGCGGACTGACATCAAGCTCGCCTTTTCCCTCGCCAGGGGCGGTTCCCAGTGCGCTCAGCATGAGTCTCTCTATGGGCATGGGCGGGCAACATGGCATGCACCCAGGCTACTCTCCAGGCATGGCGCACCAACAGCTACCGCCCTCCCTGCCTCAGCCGATCATGGCCCACCAGCATCGACGCCAGCAACAACAGGCAGGGCATGATACGTGGGCGCAGAATGGGCTGTCTGCGCGGCCTATTACCATGCCCGTGCTTCGACGAGGAAGGGGGCGCTCGCGTTCTCTGGACTCGTCGCGGTCGCCTTCGTTGGCACTCCGCCAGACTGCTAGCTCGGCTGATTACAGGGCGGCGAAGCTTCGCCAGGAATACAAGAAGTCTTTGCAGAAGCAGGAGGAAAGGACGAGGGCGCAGGAGGCACAGAAGAAGGCAAAGATGAGGGAGGAGAGAGGAGTCCAGACGGGGTCTCGCACTGATGGGCCGCTGACTGTGAGAACCGCGCGGACGAGGGAGGAGCAACGGGAGATGGCGGAGCAGAAGGGACGAAGTGGGAAAGGAAAGGAGAGGGCGAAGGAGGATGATCCGTCCCCGACGACTTCCACCAATGCGATGCCACCATCAACGCATCGTCCACTCCCGGTGCTGAGGTCTTATCGCTCGCGCCGCATCGGCACCATAGACCTTGCAGCACTGCGCCCGGCAGCGCTCAACATCACGGCACACCCCAGCGTCGGAGTCGACGACCGCACGGTCCACAGCACCGCAACCTCAGCAGCGACATCGACAACCAGTCTTCTGCTCGGTGGCAGTGGTGGCGAGATGGCGGCATTCGAGAATTGGACACCGTTGGAGCGCCCGCCAGCTGAGGGTACACTACACCGCTCTGCAACGACGAGCAGCAATGTGTCCCCGCAGGCTGCGAGTCCCGCCGCGGGGCACAGTCCCAGCGGTTCATGGAGCAGGGGTGGGAGTGGGAGTAGAGGACGCACTGGCACGCCGAACCACCCGGCCTTCGCTGGTGCGGTTGCTGGAGCCCACCCTTCAGTGGCGGCGGCGGCATTCCAAGGTACCAACCCCCACTTTTATAGACAACAATGGGGTTTCATGGTCCTAGGAGGGAATAAAAAGTCTCCTCAATCAAGCTCGGAGGAGGAAGTGGCTCAGCCTGCTGAACCAGCACCACCTGAAAGTCCCGCTTACCAGCAGAGTAGTGCACCACAAGCCCATTCGTCTTCGCCACGTCCCGCCATCGCAAGTTGGGTGAATCGGACATTCGGATTCGGCTCATCGTCAGCGCAGCCCGCCAATGGGCAATCATCCCAATCTAGTGGCGGCGCCGAGGCGAGTGGGAGCACGGGCCGCCGCAGGAGCGCGACCAACCCCGTCCCACGGACCATTCCACGGACCCCAACTGCAGCTCAGTTGCTCTTGCAACAGAGTGGTTATGCCCAGATGACGGGGAATGTGTACGGTAGAGAACGTGAGTGGAATAAGAGCGGGGATGATGGGGAGGAAAGCGAAGAGCGGCTTCCTCGACGCCAGGGTTTTCAGAGGGGAGTGGAAAGGGAAAGGGACAGAAATAGGGCTGGGGTTGCAGAGAGCTCAACGGCGGCCCCGCCTCAGCAATCACAGCCTTCTCGAGCCCTCCAGCGTCAGCAGGAGGGCCAGTCTTCCTTTCGTGCCCACGACCAGTCCTTTCGGGGTAACCAACGTCAGGGGCAGACCCGCCAGAGGCCGTCCGCGAGCAATGACAACGGCGGCATCATCAGTGACAGCAGCTCAGTTGAGGTCGGCGTCCTCAACATGGGTGCGGGTCATCCCATCGAGCACGGCGCATCGGCGCGTACCCGAGCAGGAGGACGCGGTAAACGGAGGGAGGAGGGTGCACGCGGGACGAGAGCAGCTGGTGCCATCATCCCAGATGCCGAGCTCCAACCGACCACAATATTCGAGCCTCAATCAACGCGCTCGACCCGACTTCCAAATAATGACGCATTCACCGATGCCAACAGCCCGCCCTCCCCTCCCTACTTGGACGCATTTTCCTACCCAGAACCAGGGCGATCTCAGCCCGGACGGAGAGTCCGGGGCCCTAACGGGGCGTTCCACACCGTCGACCCCAATCCCAATTCCCGAGCGTCAACCCAACCCTCCGTCATTCGACCCACCCAGCCTCCCACGGGAGCGTCCCCCAGGGGGTTTCCATTGATCGTTCCCCCCATGCAACGACGCAACAGGCTGACTGAGGGGGGCTCCTCTCATACCTCGCAAAGACTCGCCTACTCATTCACAGGTCCGCAAACCCCATCAACATCTCTTCTGGCGGCAAGTCACTTCCTCGGCGTCAACCCGGCACGATTGACAGGAGGAGACCGCAGTGAGTATGGGGAGGACTACGACGTGCACGATCTCTTTTCGCAAGATGGGGGATCCGTCCATAGTGTGCCATCTGATCAGATGACGCGCGGTCGCCCAGCACTGCGTGCAAACGCCTGAGCCTGATTCAGCTCCATACGACGATGACAAGGAGATGAATTTTTCTCTTCTCGTTGTCATCGTCGTACTCACTACTACATAGAGTAATTTTGTTTCTGTTATACAATCCATAGAATTTGTTTCTTTTTCTGTTTTTCCACAACTCCCCCAATACTGCTCTGTCATGTTTGCTCCTTTGTCGCTTTGCTGTCTGTAAATTGTTTTTATATGAACCACCCTCCCCACTCTCGCTCCGTTCCGGGATCCCATTCCCCTTCTTTCAATAATCCTGTTTCCCTCATTACGTACTTTGTAGACCTAAAGTACGATCCAATGATGGTACGTTTCTGATTGATTTAGGTTGGGGCATTTTTGACTCACGACAATGTGTGCTTCTGATAGAGCTGCCCTTTGGCTACATGATCATGAGAGGTCTTCCGTTTTGCAAATGAACATAGTTCTTGTGGCAAATCTAGGGTGGAAAGAGCGTACGTTGGGTCCCAGTCATCGTGATAACTCTGCATCGATTCTGATGAACTGGGCTTCCTGTAGTACTCCGTGCGAATACGCCACCAAACTTTCGAAGCTCTCAATAGTGGAGTGTCGTGCTTCGAGTATCTCATTTGCGAGAGCTCACTGGATGTCCTCAGCACAGCCCATTCTATTCGCGATCATTCTCATTCTTCATTTGTTGTCCTTCTTCTCAAGCCGTTTCCTACTTCTACTTTTCCTTGGGGCATTTCCCAAAGGATCTTCAATTTCCGCATTCTCCGACACTGCAGTTTCACCCTTCCTCGCTACATCTGCTACGCAACTCCATAGACATATCGTGATACTGTTAATGTTCCCAGCCTACCGATTACCAACCGCTATTGTTGCCAAAATTCCCACTTCTATAGCTCTATTGCCCCTTCATTACATGTATTGCCTCTCTATTCAACCAACATTCTACGTGATACGTATGTCGATCCATCCATTGTATTAATATCTTACATGACTGCCAGTATCGTACACAGAATACTTAGAAAGAATTTACCCTCTTGACATCATGATCATCTCAAGAATCTAATGCCCCGGGAAAGTGCTCGACCAGGAATGTAATTTAAGACAGGGGATGGTTACCATGCTCACGTACGAACCAAGTATGAATAGCGTACATGTTCGATGCAGTGAGAGAAGTCTTTCAGAAGCTATACCATGGCGAAGAATATGGCAGCAAGATGACAGTCACAAGCTCTCCACTTCCTCCACAAGCTGAGTACAAAGTTCCAAAAACATTCCAACTTGGCAAAGCTGAGTATCGTGCAGTGTGAGAGTGAAAGGATCTATGTTGCACCGAGCACTTAATGCCGAAGGTCGTTGATTTCATCGATAAATGGTGTCTTCTGTCTGGGTAACATAGTATTCTTGTCTGTGAGAAGGGCTCGGACGAGTCTCTTATATCACCAGGGACCCCCTACACGCCACAGATCTCTAAGGTCGCCACTGAGGCTCACAAAGGTACAGGGTATACCGTTCCTCTTGTAATTATTATGAAGCAGAAATGACCTGCATACTTCTGCCGGGTTTCTAGTAATCATTTGTGTGATCATGATATAATATCATGAGCATGAGTATGTGACCATTCAAAAACTGAACTCATGTCAGTTCTACGGTAGTTATTTATGTAATCGATCGAATGCCACAGCTTTCGAGCTTTGAGAATGATGGTTACGCTTAGTCGCGAACAAATCCAGCCAAATTATTCCCGCTCCACCCAGCCACGTACCAATAAGTTATACCGATAGCCGTAGTGAGAAGGGGCACTGGTCTTTGCCTCATGGAAACAACGTGTGTTTGGTCTTAACACATAACATGTGCATAATGTGGACCCAAGCCACACATTGTCAGAGGAAGACTAAATCGCTTCATCATTTTCTGTCAGGGTATCTTCGACATTTTAGTATGGGCATTATACAATTATACAATGAGCCTTCGCTTCCTGTACAAATAAATTTGAAAAATATCACCTTCGTGCTCTCTCTCGGACGACTGTCGGAGATTCAAAATAAGCGCCCGTCGATGAAGTAGGCGCGGTAGATGAGAACAGAATTTTTGGAGCTCACTAGGCGACAAGCGATAATATTATACGTCTTGTTATCTGTCACTGTGAGTAAAACTATGTAAAATGTAGCTCAGAGGTATTTCCATATCAGATGGCAAATTTTTTCCTTTGTCTCAAGGGCGCGATAGAGCCGTATAGCACCTTCGGGAAACACAAAGCCATATACCCAAATGGGGCTCATATTCAGATACTTGATATCGTTTTGACGCTCTTCGATCCTGATCCAAGGCAGTCAACTCGCACTCAATCACAAATACGTCGTGTCCGGCACGGGGACTCTCCAGGACTCTCCTCCCCATCATTTGAGTCCTTGGCGATGGAAACACACCGCGTCGCTAGAAGCTACAAATCACGTCGAGTGCTATTTCCCAGCACCAAAGCACGGGGACGTTATAGAATCTCCCAAGTCCCCCACTAGTTCTGCATACTCCGGTCCTGCACCAGTCACGTATTTCCATATGCCAAAATTCAGGACCGGAAACAACAATACCTGATCAGTTAATAGACACAGATATAAGGGTATCTTCAACTAGGTGATGGCCATGGCGAACGATAAGTCCCGGAAGTATTGACGCCTACTATATATCTCGCTTCAATGCGGGTTAAGTTAAATTGATAATTCTCTCGCCCCGATTATTGTGTGGCTTAGAAAACTTTCAGGCAAGGGTTACAGGACATGAGGCTTACAAAACGCCTCGCCGGCGCTCCTTCTCTGATGTCGCTACCGAAGAAGCTTGAAAATAACGGTTGGTTTGTCCGAGCCCCTTTACCTAGCAAGCCGAAGAACGTCAAGAAATCTTTGCCAGGAGCTGTCAATGACTCGCACATCTTCCTTGAAGGTATCATCAGTCGGTCTCCAGGAGAGTCAACGTACTTATAAGGGGACATAATCGCTTCATCAGTATCACTACCGAAAGTTTTTAGTACTCAATATCAATACCCAGCTTTGACACTTCGAGTATAATTAGATCGAGCTTAACTTTTCTATTTTGGGGAGCCACTCAGAGTGGCTTGATCCTCTCGCTTGTATGCGTTCTACGTTGATGATCAGTAAGTCCTACACAGTCAGTAAGATTTCAGGCACACTGCTGTGGATTGTACGCTCCTTTTCAGATATTTTGGACAGCGTCTGAATGAAGAAAAAGGTATGTTGCGCATGTGGGGTGTTTTATTCTTTCTCCATCAGTGACCTAGTGACCCCTCAGTTGGTTTCTGCATCCGAGAGCTAGCGGGGCTTTAATATCTTTCAGAATGTCATATAGCTAGCTCTAGGAGCCGTGTTTCCGGCCGCTGTATATGCCCTTCAAACAAAATCATGATACACTAATGCCCATAGTCCCATCAGACAGGCTAGAAGAACCCTACCTTGAACTGGAAATTTGAAGCCTGAGGATGATATTGTCGATTAATTATGGCTCGTATATCCTGACGCCGCATCCTTGCCCAATGCCCGTGGTCTATGACGTACAGACAAAATTCAAGTGGTTTATCGCGAACGGATATTTGCCGCATCATAACACAGCATAATACACCGTACATACCACTATATTCAACACCGTACATGTCTGTATCAACTGCACCGTACATTTCTTGAGCCACGTGCTCTTATTATTTATGGGATATTCCCACTTTCTCGTCTGCTTTCCCTTGTAACAATGACGGTTTGATAGTTATACTTCCAGATACAATGAAATGAGACCAGAAACTATATGACTGTTTAGTACATTAATCTGTTATAAACACAGAGCCATTCCATTCATTTGTTTGGAAAGTTTGTCAAATGACAATCAATAGCGTTTTCCAATGATGTGTTAACTGACCAGTGTTCAAATCCACGTGTGATATGGTAATTATTTGCTGGCAAAATATTCGCCAGCGCGCTGGTCTTCGTGGAACCTGGAGATTATATTGCTAGCGAAATATTTTCCAGCGTGATAATCTATGTGGAGCATGATGATTATATCGCTAACAAAATAATCGCCAGCGCACTAATCTGCCTGCAACCCGGGGAACATGTCGGTAGCAAAATATTCGCCACTGTGACAATTGGCAGGGAAGCTGGTGATTATGTCGGTAGCAAGATATTTTTCAGGGCAGTACTCTGCGTGGAACCTGGGGATTATGTTGCTAGCAAAATATTCGCCAGCACTCTGATCTGCGTGCACCCCGGTGAATATTTTCCCGGTAACATATTCACCAGTGCCCTAATGTGGTTGAACCCCGGTAAATTTCTGACTGGTGACGAGGCGCTTAATACTTACGCGAGCGAGTGATGGCTGGACAATCGGCCATCGCTAGTGGCAGTGCAGTCGTTCGGGATCGCGTTCGGTATACTCGTTTTGCGTTCGGGATAATGCTTCGGGATCAACACGGGTTGGTATTTGCCATTTTTGAGACTTTGAAGAATAAAAATGCATTATTACTGTATAGATACTGTTCATTAGTGTTTCTAACGGTATATCCTTCAGTTTTAAATCCCTATGTGTGGCGTGAGCTGTTGCAAAAGGTGGATAACTCTCGTTGTGCAAACATTTCATGTGTTTGAGATCGTGATAGCATAACAGGTATGCGTCACTGTTGCTTTTTGGTCCCTAGATACGCGAGGGAGTATGAACTCTTTGTATGCTCCGGTAAGATGTCCATAGGGACTGGAAAGCCGGGGTTTGATATCAGTCACTGGTGGCCTCATTCAAGGTAATTGAGTGCTGCGTTCAGGTTGTAATCTTGCAATTCATTGAATGTAGATTAAACACTTCGCATATCATCATTGACCTGGTTCAAATCCTGGGAGGCGATGATTTTCAATGTTCAATTTTTTTGGACAGGTATCCTAACAGACTAACATGCTACAGTATTGAAATTGCACCAAAGTCGGAATACTTACTATGAGTTCACTATAAATTCTGATATGTATTAATCCATATACAATGCATACATATGAGAGACAGTATAAAATGTATATATATCACAAATGATAATGTATATTGAAGTTTTAAATGCACCATGTGGGCAATAACCAATGGCGGAAACGAAGAGTAAACACATAAAGCAAAAATGCGAAGTAGAATGGGCAGAGCGCTAGCAAGAGACATTCCTAAAAAAGAGTCACATAGACCGCAAGCTTCCAGTAAATATACTGAGTCTTGTGATAATTGTTTTGTGTGCTGATATGCATGGACACTGCGCTCTTCGAGGTGGGATTAATCGAAATGTTGAATAAGCGCCCATGTCTGACCCGTGGGAAGGTAATACGTGGAGCTGGCCAGGTTACACGCCGATTAGCACGCTGGCAAATATTTTGCTGGCAATATAACAACCAGGTCGCACACAAATTAACGCGCTGACGAATATTTTGGTAGCGAGATACTCTTCAGTCACACGCAGATTAGCATACTGGCGAATATTTTGCCAGCAACATAATCACTAGGTCGCACACAAATTGGCGCGCTGGCGAATATTTTGGTAGCAAGATACTCTCCAATCGCATACAGACTTGTACACTGGCGAATATTTTGCTAGCGAGATATTCTCCAGTCGCATACAGATTAGCACACTGGCAAATATTTTGTTAGCAACATAATCGCTAGGTCGCACGCGAATTAGCGCACTGGCAAATATTTTGGTAGCGAGATATTCTCCAGTCGCACGCAGATCATGCAGATTGAAGCGTAGGTTAATATGTGGCTAGTTAATCATTGACACACGTGATTATGTACGGCGTACATTTTATAGGTATGTACGGTGTGTGGTCTAGGGTATTGTACGGTGTTATTTTCTGTATTTGGACCCTTGCCTTGCCCCATCGCGAAGATAGCGCTTGGGAGATTGCGCCACGGCGCCTAGATTTCGTACATCGGCGATGGGGAACGCTCAAGTGTTTGTACGTGCAGCAAGTGTGCTATCAACAACTCGGGTGAAGCCTCATAACAGAGCCCGTACCTTCACAGTGGCGCGTACCTGCACGCTCGAAGGCATACGCATATACGCCATACTTGTATTGCAAACGGAAGTCTTCAGGTTCCTGCGGCGTTAACGCGATACACAAGCTACTCTGCTTTTGTTCATTTTTCTCAAGAATCCATCGGAGCCGTCAAGTCAACTTGCTACTCAAATTGTTGAATGCAGATTCGCGGAACATATTACGGCCTGAACTATCTACATAGTTTTGAATAAAATGGACGGAATGGCCAATTCAATGTACATGTCCTCGCCTTCAAGTCAATGTCAGGTCATTCTTTATCAAACAGACAAAAGGATAGCAAAACTGATATCGATCCTATCGTTCACAAATATGAGAATGAGAAGATCACCCAGGATCTTAGGTTTGCTTCAGAAACTTACATCTGCGTATCGGGGCAATTGAGGGGCACATTCTGGGTGTGTTCTAACCTAGAATTGAATGTAGGTTGCCATGATAGAAGATGTTCTCACGGACTTGACAGTCTCTGGTGCCGCTAGAGTGGTCCCATGTGCCGGCCATATGCTCAGCCCGAAGGGATGCCTGTGGAAACCCCTTTGAGTGCCTCCTGGACCTCTTGTCACGCTTGTCTTCGTAAAAAATATTACTAAGTTCGACAACAGCTAGTTGCTGGTGTCTGGGGTCCTCATTGATCATCAATCACCAAACGTCGCCGCGTACGCATGGTGCGTATTACGGTCGCACGCAGCGCGAGTCGCGCTAATGCTTGCTGACAGGAATTCTGTCTTTTCGGCATTCTTGTACTACGAAACCGTAACGCGGAAGCAAATGTGCAATGTAAGGATGTGACCGTCACATGAAGCACGTTCATTTCCCACCGTCGATCGCCGAAATGAGTTGTTTGGCAAAGCAGATATGGAAAGATGTGAATTACACGGTCACTTGATCAGTTTGATTAGTGGCACGCCGCACGCATACCGCGGCGCACACCTCACCGCATGGGCAAGAGCGAGGAGAATTAATCCATATTGGATCTGAGGCAAGTAGGTTTTTGGATGGAAATATACGCTCTGATGGACTTTGGAGCACACTTCAACTAAACTTCATACCGGTCTCCTATTCTTTGAACTCCCTCATCAGATCGTGTTCCCATCACACCATTGCGACACTGGTTGACTCGTGTCTGTGGGATCATGAGCTTTAAAAAGTCAATATGGATATATTTCTGGAGGTTGTATAGCCTAAGCTTCGCTCTCAAAACTGTTGAATTTCCCAAATGTTTCTATGGGTGAAATGTCGACAAATTGAAAACTCCTGAATTATCGGGGTGAATCAATTCAGTGCTACATATACAAGTGTCACTGCTTTGACAAGGATATAATCAGATCTCTGACTGGAGTATATATACTCATTTTATATAACACTTGACAAGGATGGAGATCAACTTTGATCCAACGCAACTAATAATAGGCCGACACAACTCAAAAACAATAGGTCACAAGGCTCAAAAAAAACTCGATCATGCATGCATAGTTTGCGCACTACGGAAGAATATTTATGCGTAGTACAACACATTTGGTTCGTATGTAGTTTGTATGTGTCAGTCGAAGGGTTAATACTAAGGCATCATTCGTGGTATAGATACCTCGCACTCCAACCGCAGTACGCTGGAAGGACATGAAACTCTCGCTCTGGGGTGTCCGAAGAAGGTGGGCGTCCCTTTTTCCAGTGCTGTAATGGTTATTTGTTAATTCATCATATATATATATTGCGAGCTTATGTGTCGCACTCGTCTGTCAGCGTTGTACATGTATAGTACTGAATTAGAATGTGGAGCGCTATTGAATTAGTTGCATCCTTCAGATGACCTTAGGTCCCATCACACCTGTACCATCTGCCTCTGTGTCTCTATACCACTGGTCGTACATTATATCACTGACAGTCGCGCTTCGTCGCGTCCGGTGCATTCACTCGATCCCGATTCAATGGTGCAATCTATCGGCGCCGAGGCAGCAACGGGACCTCGAACACAACCGCCCACCCGCTCGTGGGTCGTAGAAATCGGGTAGGTTGGCTACCTGCTGACCGTGGCCTGTGCCTCGAGTAGGCAACCCCTTTGCTCCGGGGACCGAGCGACCGCCGTGAGTTCGTATCGTGCACATTTTGTGCAAGCATTCAAAAAAATCTTCACGTCCGGACTAGCACCCCCGTTGCATATTCTATGACATGTCCGTGGTCTGGATTGTTCAAAATAGTATGAAAGTCCCCAACCAGGCCGTGTCAAGGAGACAGCGGATTTTAAGTTATTACATCGAGCAAAGGGGTTGAGCTCCAGGTAGCCCCTTGCTACTAATACACCTACTGCGACCTGTGGCGTCCACTGCTGATACAGAAATGGGGCACTGGGAAGGTTCAAGCCTGGCGTCTGAAGGGCACAACGGACGCCTGGAGACATCATCTTACCAAAGAAAGATACATACAACACGTCTGTCATATAGCTAGGGCTTAAAAAAGGTGTTGAAGCGTGACTTTTCAATGGGACTTTTGACTCCTGAAGGACTCTGAGAACTCCGAGTGCTGAAAGGAGTCAAAGGATCATCAAGGGGAGATCGGATCTGAATTAATATTTTTGGCCACATCGTGGTCCGCCTATGAGAGCACTTATCTCCGGAAGGAAGCATTTGCGACCACCTAATTCAAGCTAAATCTAGCGAGGACTGGATGGCCGGTGGGGACGCCAATGGGACAGACTCTGATAGACGTAGTGGTTAGACGCCGACGGTGGAGAAGTGAGTGACAGAAAGTGGCAGGGTCGCCCTGAACATTCAAAGAGCCGTACCAACAACCAACGCGCGACAATTTAAACATGCATCAAACGGCCTCAAACGGCCACTGTCTTTTGGCTGACCTCCAGTTGTATACATTGAACACGTAGAGGGCCTGTAGACCCTGAAAATCACCCACAGTCGGAAACATTGACCGGAGCCACTCCCAGGAGCTCTGAGGAAACGTGCCCAAATTGCGTTAGATTCGCTGATAGAGGACTTAAAGAGCATATGCACAGTTATCTGCCGTTGAATCGGCCAAGTATTCAGTTGCAGATGTGTGTGTGCGTCGAGGCTAACCTAAAACATGGGAAGCGCCAGAAACGTTCTCCTCAATACAGTGTGTCGAGACTATCATGCAGGTTATTCCTGCACAAGAACAACCGGGCAACTATCATCTACAAATCTGCTTTCCTGTCCTCGAATTGATGAGCGTGTCAAGGATCGTACCCATGAACCCAACCTGTTGGAGCCTGTTGGTCGCACGATTTTGTTTCCGAAAGACGAGGCACTGGGCAGAGGAGCAAACAGACGGACGTGATGCAGAGTTGTTGATGAAGCTCCAGGTTAAGAGTAATAGGCTTTAGACAAGGCAGAAGGTGTGTGCTCCGCCCGAGCGCGTGGCATTTGAGGGTCGGTTTTTCAGCCACTGGGGCGCATGGCCGTGCTCGGAATACACGGCCTGGTTGCCCGTTGAATTCGTTATAGGGCGTCGGCAATACAATTAAATGGATTTATTCTCTGTGAGAATGGCAAGCCTGTTGGGTGCCAAACAACGCGCAGTAGATGCACTGAATGTGCTCGCATCAGAAGAGAAAACACGCCCTAAGCATCTTTAACCAATTCAGTGGTACGCTTGATGCGCTCCAGGCATTCCTCATGCAGTTCTCTGACTATCTCCTGCCATTTCGCCAATAACAACTTCCGGTCAGTATCATACCCAAATGGAGGAAAGGCGACAGGAATGCGTACCTTCGCAGGCTTGATCTCATTCATGAATCCTACTCCCGTACCAGCCCACACCACCATTCGGCTACTATCGTCCGCCTTGACACTATCAGCAAACTTTTGCCTGATGGTCTGCAGATTTTCGCCTTGCTCAAAATCTTGAACGGTATCTGTCATGTAATTTTTATTCAATTAGCAAAGAGTCCAAGACAGACATTGACTGAAGAAATTGCGCGACTGACCATTCCTCAAACCCCTGCCATCAACACCCGCGGGCCAACCGAGCGTGCCACGGGCCTCATCGAACGCCATGGTGCGCACAGAAAGCGCTGATGGGGCCGCGAGGAGGGCAGCGCGCTGGGAATCGCTGTATTTGCTCTCCGGCGAAAGGAGGAAGCGGGTGCCGAGAACGACGCCTGCGGCACCTAGCGCAAGGAGTGACGCAACGTGCGCCCCCGTCGCCAGACCGCCAGCGGCGAGCACAGGCGGCTGAGGGCGACCTGCGCGAGAGTATTGCGCGACTTCATGTGCGAGGAGCGGGAATAGGGTGAGTAACGGTAGGCTAGCGGCGACGCCGTGCCCTCCGGCTTCGTTTCCTGTGCGAATTTTCCGTGGTTAACACTACTTGTGTTGTAGCGAAAGAGTGGGAAATATATACCTTGCACAACAATCACATCTGCGTCCCACTCACTGAGTGCGCGACGCACATCCGGCACGGTCGACACCTGGATGAAGAGCTTCACCGCATCCGGTCCGCCTTTGCGCTCATCGTGTGCGCGGATCCACGCAACCCAACGTGCAAGGTCGTTGCCGAAAGACAGCCAAATTGCCTGCACGCGCGCCGCGAGCGTTGTTTTCAGAAGTTCTTCCGCCTTCGCTGGATTCGTGTCGAGCTGCCAGGCCAGGAAGCCGACACCGATCGGTATCGTGGCTTGTGGATCGGTTTTGAGTATGCCTCGCGCAATGTCGAGTTCACGCTGTAGGACAGCAGGCGAGTCATATCCTTAGTGAAAGAAGATTCGACAAAGTGTTAGCAGCGTACGAATAAGGCAATTACAAAAGGCGAGGCGCACCGGTTGACATAAAACCGAAGCCCCCGGCCAGAGAAACCTCAGCGGCAAGAGCACCTAAGTTTGAATAGTGTTGGTTCAATGGATGACGAAGTTGAGATTGTGGTATTACCACCGCTGGCTCCTGCCATCGCCGCAGCGACGATGGGGGTTTTTGCACCTATGAATAAGTGAGCATATGTGCAACATTCAATGGCATCTGGATCTTCTCACCGATTAGCTTTGTGAAGGAGGTTTCGATGGGTTTCATACTACTGAGTGACAGTGGTTTTCAGATCTAGTTATGCAGTTGGGAGGTTACTCAGCTCTAGCCTCTTTACTTACTTATAGGCAGCGGTGGAGGCCAACTTCTCAATGTGAATGTGATTCAGATTTAGAAGTTCAATACGCTTGCGCCGGTAGAACAGGAGGATAAGAAGCCGAATTTGTCAGACTCATGCATAACAAGGAGTTTTTGTAGGTTGTGTTAGAAAGCGTCTTCTTCATCGTTTGCGTTAGTCATTCAGTGACTAAGTACGTCGGATCATCGCAAACAGCTAGGTGGGTGCATCCTCTCTGCAAATGAAAGCGGAAGAAAATATGCAATTTGTAGCAGAGACGAACTGAGAAAACACATCCATACAACCCTTACATGGCCACTCCCCGATTTCGGTGATGTCACATACATACACTAGAATAACTGACTGCTTGCTCCCATTCATTCTTTCGCGTTTATACATTCGCTTTTGACTGTGACCAACCTCGGAGAGCATTTATTGGGGTGGCTGGAAGCTACAAGGACCGGATTATGAGTCAGAATTGGGTCATGAAAAGACAATGAGAAAACGCACCCAGGAGGAGGACCGGCGAAGCCTGGGGGAGGAGGGAACGGCATGCCGGGAGGGAAACCCGGAGGTCTGAAGCCGGGAGGAGGACCCGCCATACCGGGAGGCGCAAATGGCATAGGCGGGCGAGCTAGCGATGGAGGGCCCACTGAAAAAGTATCAACATCAACACTACATCGAACACACTCCAAAAGGACGTACTGGGAGGCATCATGCCCATACCGCGTCCAGCAGGCATACCACGACCAGGACCAACAGGAAGCTGCAAATCGCGAGATAAGGACAGTCGGTACAAAAACCAGAACATCGTTACTTACCACGTTCTTTTTGTCCTCATCTACAACAGGCGGGGGTCCCTCTACGCTGATGCTGACCACAGTCTCACCGCGCAGGATGACCAGGCCCAGGGAGCGCTTCATCTCCTGCTCAGGTGCAGTCTCTTCGCCTGCCTTCTTCTTGGGCCGTACCCTCCTGAACTCCTCACAGTCGGCGAGAACGAGGTTCATGTGCTTGTCAAACGCCAGCATTTGCCCGATCAGCGCACGACCATCGTTAATCGTAACTTTCAGTCTCCAGTTGATGAGACTGAGCATTTTGCCGCCTTTCGATTTTGGAGGAGGCTAAATCCATCGAGATATCAGCATGCATCGCGAGTGAAACGATTTCACTGTGCTTACCATGATGGGCGACGCGTTGCAGAACCTTCAACGCGCGGTTACAACTGTTTCTCAATTTTCTACAAACAACCGTACACAAACGTCCCCTAATTCCTTCATTCAAGTCCAAGTCCACTGTTTCAATCCGCAACTCTCTCAACGGGACGCCTGTCTTGAGATAAATGCTTTGCACGATTTAGAAAGCATTAATAGCTATATCAACTCGTTTCTACGTCTCAATATCTCTGACCGCTGATAATAAGGTATAACAAACTGTTGATGATCATGATGCGCCCACTTTCGTCATGCATTCAACGGCAGAAACCCAGACGATAGAAAAAACATTGGTATTGGTTCGTGTATCGACAGCGCAAACATGTTTATAACGCATAAGGGAAGTGATAAAAATTACATGATTGAATTCTTTTGCGATGCAGGATATCATTAGTGCACAATCTCGACAGTGAGGTCGCCCTGGTTGATCGAATCGCCTGTAACAAAAGAAGATACGAGTCAGATCCAATAGGCGGCGGGTACACGAGGTTCGGGGCGGACTTACCCTCTTGGACAACAACACGCTTGACGTGGCCAGAAACAGGAGCAGTGACAGCGGATTCCATCTATTTTATGATTATTCCCTCATTAGTCACCCGCTCGCGAAAAAGATGAACGTGTGTTGAGCGGCGCACCTTCATAGCGCTGAGAACGCAGACCGGGTCGCCCTTCCTGATCTCGTGGCCTTCCTTCACTCTGACTTCGACAACGACACCAGACATGGGTGCGCCCACTGATCCAGGATCAGAAGTGGCCTTCTCCCTTGACACGGTCTCGACGGCGGAGTTCTTGTCCTCAACAGAGACGGCACGAATCTAAGGTTCAGATATCAAGTGAAAGTTGTTAGAAACAGTTAATGCCGAAAGCCGAAGGAAAGTCCGAGCGCACCTCTCCGTTAACCTCAAACCAAACATCACGCTGTGCACGGCCCTCGACGACAGGTCCAACGGCCATCAGGCGGATGATGAGGGTCTTGCCCTTCTCAATGGAGATGTGCATCTCCTCGCCCACATCCGGGCGGCCGAGGAAGTAGCGAGTGGGGATGACGCTGTGACTTGAGTTAGCAAACGTGGGCTGAACGCTATCAGAACAAATGCGTACCTGAGGTCACCGTACTTCTCGATGAAGCTCTGATATTCTTCGAAGACCTACAGAGGTATGAAAAGGATCAGAACAATCACGTAATGCCACTGGAAATGGCACACAAGACATACCTTGGGGTACATGACATACGAGCTAACATCGGCATCTGTGATATGCTTGCCAAACTTGCTTCGCAATTCTGCCTTGATCTTCTTGAAGTCCAGCGGCTCCATGGTCGCGCCAGGACGTCCATCGATTCTGGGCTTGTTCCTAATGATTTGAGAGCGAAGAGGCTCTGGGAATCCTCCCACAGGCTGGCCCAGGTAGCCCTGGAAGAACTCGACGACAGACGATGGGAAGTCGAGCTGCTCGGCACGGTTCAACACATCTTCCCTGCTGAAGGAGTTGGATGTCATCCATTGTGCGAAGTCTCCAACAACCTTCGATGATGGCGTAACCTTAATAAGAGAGAATGAGGATTCTCTTCGCATGCCCTGCTCTCCTAAAACAAACTCACCTTGATGATGTTGCCACACTAGAGTTCCAAGAGATGTCATTGTGTGTTGGGGTACCAAAATATGCGTTCAGACTTACCAGTTCATTGGCCTCAATGTATTTTTGTTTGATAACTGTGTGAAGTATCTTGATCAGAGAACAGGTTTTGCTTTCCCTTATCCGCTGAACGCACCCGTCCACTGGGTACCAAGACCCAGTTGAGAAGCTTGGAACTACAGCAGAAAACGGTGAGTAGAGAACCGGAAGGGTACTCACAAGGAACTTACCATGAGGTTAGTGTACTGTCCTCCGGGCATTTCGTGGTCAAAGACACTAGAGTCGGAAGCGCGGACGTTGGCCTCGAAGCAGCCGTAGAGCATGCGGACCTGACTCCAGTAAAGGTTGAGGGACTGGATGTCCTCGTAGCGGATACCGGTTCCAAGTTTGGTTTGCTCAAGCGCCATGCAGACGGCTCCCATGGAAGGCTGCGAGGTCAAACCGGACATGCCTAAGGTGCACAGACACACGATGAATATTACTCGCTGAGACCGTATCTTGCATCCACTTACTGTCAATGGCGACATCGACGATATCAGCACCAGCGGCGGCGCAGGCGAGCATGCTAGCGGTGGCAATACCAGCAGTGTCGTGAGAGTGCACATGGATGGGAAGGTCGGGGTGGGCCTTCCTGATAGCACCGATGAGGCTGAAAGAGAAAACCAGTCTGTCTCTCTCTTCACTTGGTTGTTAGAAAGTACATACAGTGTGGCAGCCTCGGGCTTGAGGAGACCAGCCATGTCCTTGACACAGAGAACGTGGATACCCTCCTTCACGAGCTCGTCAACGAAGTCGAGGTAGTACTTCAGGGTGTACTTGGTCTCCTTGGGGCTGGCGACATCGCCACTGTAGCAGACTACGGCTTCAACAACACCGCCGGCCTTCTTGGCAGCGTCGATTCCGAGTTTCATCTAAAATATTGTAAGTATTCGATTTGCAGTGGCTTTGCAAGGCTATCACAAGCACATACGTTCTCTGAGGCACACATCAGCATGATTAAATGACAATATCCAGGAAGATAAACACACCAAAGTAGTTAAGGGAGTCAAAGACACGGAAGATATCGAGGCCGTTCTCGACAGCCTTCTTCGAGAAGTCGTAGATGGCATTGTCGCTGCTCGGCCATGAGCACAATTTCCTTTATACTGTATTGAGGAACTTACGGATAGCTGGTGTAGCCGACACCGTTGGCGCCACGGACGAGGGCCTGGAGGGGGATGTTGGGGACCAACTTACGTAGGGTGCGCTAAAAACCAGAAATTCAGTACCACTATTCACCGAAAAATAGCATAAAACGCGTACGAGACGCTCCCAAGGGTCCTCATACAAAAAGCGCATGGCGACATCAAACGTGGCGCCGCCCCAGCACTCAATACTGTATGCATTCGCGAGCGCATAGCTCGTCTCCTTCGCGATGTTTGCCATGTCCGTCGTGCGCAGGCGGGTCGCCAAGAGCGACTGGTGCGCGTCGCGCCAGGTGGTGTCCATGATCAGGCAGCCGGGGTACTCGCGCACAGCCTTGGCGAACGCATCGGGGCCATGCTCGACGATGATGTTGCGCCAGCCGACCTCGCAGGGGAAGGTGGTGTCGACAGGGGCGCCCTTGGGGTCCTCGCGGTTCACGAGCTTGGGGATCACGATGTCGGTCTTGAGGCCGGGCTCGCCCTGGAGTAGGATCGATTGGATTTAGTCGTGAATAATTATAAAGATCAAAATTACGCACAGTCTGGCCCTTGATAGAGCTTCCGTTGACGGCGAGGTCTCCGAGGTATGCAAGCAGCTTCTGGGCACGGTTCTGGCTCTGGACGAGCTTGAAGAGATCGGGGGTATCATCGATGAAGGTGGTCCATGTCTTGCCACCAATGAAGACGTCGTGGGTCAGGAGGCGGAACAAGAAAGGAATGTTGGTCTACAAAGGTTAGATCGTGAGCCTTCATGCTAGCAGGGCGATTCCAAGAATGCAGTATGTACCTTAACGCCACGAATGCGGAACTCGACGAGCGCACGGAGCATCTTGCGGCGGGCGACCTCATAGGTCGTTCCGCTCACACTGCACTTGACGAGCAAGCTGTCGTAGTGGGGCTGTTGAAAAGCAGATTAGCAACCTGAGGTCTATATCTGCAAGATGCAAGAATGCTTACAGTGATCTGGGCACCAGCGAAACCGGAGCTTGCATCCAGACGGACACCGTTTCCTCCGGCACTGCGGTAGACCTCAATCTTTCCGGTATCAGGCTGGAAACCCTGACCAGCATCTTCGGTGGTGATACGGCACTGGATGGCGAAGCCGCGCTTGGTGATAGCCTCCTGGGTCAGACCGAGCTGGGGGAGGGTGGCGCCGGCAGCAATCTGGATCTGAGCAGCCACGATATCGATACCAGTAATTTCCTCTGTCATAAAGTTAGCGATATAGTTTGCAATGTACACTTTTTTGAAGCTCAAACTCACCAGTAATAGTGTGCTCGACCTGGATACGGGGGTTAATTTCGATGAAGTAATGCCTGCCCATCTGGTCGACCAAGAACTCGGCAGTACCGGCGTTGCGGTACCCAACACTCTTTGCCAGCTTAATAGCATCGGAAAGGATGGCCTGGCGGACCTCCTCGGGGAGGTGGGTCGCAGGCGCAACCTCGACGACCTTTTGGTGGCGCCTCTGGACGGAACAGTCGCGCTCGAAGAGATGGATGGTGTTGCCTTCGGCGTCAGCGAGGAGCTGGACCTCGATGTGGCGGGGGCGTTCGAGGAAACGCTCGATGAAGACGGTGCCGTCGCCGAACGCCGCCTTGGCCTCGCTGACGGCGCGCTCGAAGGAGGTCTTGAAGTCGGCCTGCTCGCGCACGACACGCATGCCGCGTCCGCCGCCTCCCATTGCCGCCTTGATGATGACGGGGAAGCCATACTCCTGGATGAACGAGTCGCCGTCCTCGTAGGAATCCACGGGTCCTGGGGTACCGGGGACGACGGGCACGCCGACCTTCATGGCTTCATGGTTTCTCCATTGGCACAATGCTCAATTTGCAATTATCATAGGGGGCTGCTCACCGAGGGTTCTCGCCTTCGTCTTATCACCAAGCCCATCGATGACTTCGGGACTTGGCCCCACGAACGCGATGCCAGCCTGCTCGACCTTTCTCGCGAATTCGGCGTTTTCGGACAGGAAACCGTATCTGGCAAGAGGAGGTTGCGTCAGTTTCAATTTGGCGCGTCGTCAATATGATGATCGGCTAAGCGCTGCGTCAACTGACCCTGGATGGATCATATCTACGCCATGCTCAAGGGCAATCCTGATGATATCGTCCTGGGCGAGGTAGGCGCCGACGGGGGTGAGGCCCTTGCCCACCTGATAGGCCTCGTCGGACTGTAAAAGAAAAGGAGAAGAGGTTGAGAAGAAGATCTAGCTTGTTTAGTGGTATTCATTGATGGACAGACCTTCTGACGATGGGCCGATAAGCGATCTTCGTACGAGTAGATCGCGACGGTGTGCATGGCGAGCTCATGGGCGGTACGGAAGACGCGAATGGCGATTTCCTGCGGTGAAAGTTGAGGACAGTATCGCGAAGATAGACAGTTGTAACACGTACACCGCGATTGGCGACTAGGATCTTGGTCAAGGGCCCGCTGTGGCCAGCAGCCTTCCTCCTCATCGTTTGGATAGAGTGCACCGGGGTGCCGGGGGCGCTGGGCGAGCCCGCGAACATGGCTGAGAGCCTTGGGGGGTGGAGAGTGGACGACTGAGCAGCCATTCTTGCAACAGAGGATTGCGGCTCTGTAGTTGGAGGTAAAGGAATGAAGGGTGAGAAGGCAAAAACAAAAAGGCGGTATATGATATATACTGACCGAAGAGATGGTAGTTGCAATCTAAAAGCCGAGCGTCTCTCTTTTTGGGGGGCGTTCTCTTGGACGATCGGATAGATAATCCCTACTGCTTCCGGCATTAAGGCGGGCCTCCAGCGGCAAACCGCACATCTCCACTCAAAGTATACTCTGTCTACACCCACCACCACTCTCTCTGCTGTTTTACTCTCGAAAACCTCCCAGTACACATGTGAAATCTATCATTAAACACGGAAAGCCAGAGCGGCGAGGGCAATTAAACACGACGTCCTTCCGTGCATTTCCGGTTCTTAGGTTGATATCATCGGGAACAAATTGGATCCCACAGCGATGTCCCCTTCTCAACGCCAAAACAAGGTGCTTGCGCATCCGAGGAGGGTAAGAAGGCAGAGTACAATAATGTCTATCACATGAGAACCGAGGCGTCAACACGTCTCGTATGCGGCTTGGACTTAGTACTTCGATGTGTTGAACTTACACGCCCAAGCCTACGATAGAAGTCCAATATTCCTGCGTGAGTAGCTACGAGGAGTAACAGATGAAAGTTTGGGGATGGGTGACGTTCAGGATTTCAGCTTTAATCCGCGTTCCCATGTTAAGCGCCCGTGCGTGGGACCTACAGGTACGATCGTCCGCTTTTAGTCCTCGACATTACCTAAATGAACGGACACGAATTGTAGTAAGTAATAGGCTGCCACTGCCACATTTTAATGAGACCGTTCTAGACCCTGTAACAAAAGAGGGTATTAGGTGACAGCATGCCATCATTGGCATACCCTAAGATAGTCCGTTCAATCTTCCACTTATTGTCACCAGGCCTATAAGAGCATCACGAATAGCTACTGCAGCGACAAAAACTGGCATAGAGTACTTGTCTCTCCGGACGACTTTGCTGATTGAGGAACGGTGGTTGTCACTGCCGAGAGGAAGAAGTGGAATGATTTAGAATAAAAAGGGATGCAAATGATACTAGCTGCAACAACACTCATCCAAGCACCAGAAGTCTAGCAACCAAAAAGGTTGTACTCAAGAGGATCCTTCGACTTGCTTGCTCGTTTGTGGAATAATCCAAATCAGCGCGAGACTTTCTGTGTTTCCTTACGGCACAGCCACTATGAGCCACTTACTGAGCCGTTATTCACAAGCACTTGCAATGTGGTCAGTGTGGTAGTCATTTCTTTTGCCCACAATATAGCTGTTGACAGTGTTGATCTGCAGGTGCATTCGCTCATTGCTCAACATTACGAAGCCAAAGGAGTCGAAAACGCAATTTAGTATGTCACAGTTACACCAATACTTAATCTCATCTATACAACAGCAACACACCACACCTTCAAGGTCTATGCCGCATGCCGCCCCATCTATGGCTTCCTCGCCGACAGCGGAATAATCGTCTCGCCCTGACTCCTCGTCTCGCTCTTCTTCTGGTTATTCTTCGCCACGGCATACACAATGCCCGCAAAGAAGCCCATGCTCACCGCGCTGACGCTGCCGGTCGTGACGGGGTCGCCGAAGAAGATCATGCCCGACGCGGCGACGGGCAGCTTGTTGAGCGCGCCGACCATGCTGTACGTCGTGCTGCTCGTGACGCGCACGCACCACGCGGTGGTGTAGGAGATGCCGACCGCGGCCGCGCCGGAGAAGGCGATCGCGAGGAGGAGGAAGTTGCGCGTTTCTGCGGGGCTGGAGGTGTGGAAGGATGGTTAGGTTGCGGTGTTGTGAGAAGGAAGAGGGGCGGATGGGCTTACAAGTTGTGCGTGAGGTTGGTCTGGCTCCAGTCTTCGAGGAGGATGGAAAACACGGCGAGGACAGGGATGCTCAGCAGGTTGTTGTAGAACATGGAATCCCAGTCTGAGAATCCGGTCGACTTGATCTTCTTGCGCATGGACAGGACCTAGCCGCCAATTCAGTCAGTATACAGGTATCTTACCATTTCTTTTTGTCTCCGTTCCTCGTTTGAATGCAGTTGCATAGGAAGAAACGGAAGACGGAAGAGGTACGGAGCGGCAAAGGAAAATACTCACATAGGCCGCGCTCGTCAGGCAGTTGACAAGCATCCAGAAGTACCCCACGTTCAGCCCACGGACTGTACCCGCGAGCGTTTGCAGTGCGCTCAGACTCACGCCGGTGCTCGTACCGGGAAGCGACCCAGCCACGGAACTGGAAACATCCGACCACGCGGCAATAACAGATGAAATGACCTAGGTTGAAAAAACGCATTCCGTCAGACGACGCCGCTCGTGTTTTAGAAGGTGTGATGAGGATTTACCATCAGAATGAAGGAGACGAATGTGAGGCTGGTAACTTTGCCTCCGAACCAGAGCACCTCGCCGTACGCCTGCAAATAAGGAAAGGAATCTTGATGAGAAGGCGAGCAGGATCAGACGACAACGCGACGCACGATGAGGATGATGGTCAAGTTTTTGAAGATGGTGTACACGGGGATACTCAGATGTTGCTAAAACAAAGCATAAGTACCCACAAAAAAATTACAAAGCCAATTTTACTGACCAGACTTTTCGACCCAGTGTAAATCACGCTGACAAGGAGGAAGCTAATAGGGAACCACGTCTTTGCGTCCGCCATGTCGAAATTCCGAAACGAGATGATCCCCATTTTCTTCACGAAAGCTACGCAGGCCACGCATACTAGTGACTGGATGCATAGTAGTAGGAAGTTCATGTTGAACTTGGCGCCAGAGACGACGAACTGGAATTAGAACGAAAATAGAAGATGGGTGTGATGTCATTACACGTCTACAGCAGACGGTAGAGGGTCGCCATACCTTGTTGACAACGGTCATTAGGATCGACGCCAGGCAGTAGCAGACGATTGGAGGTACTGGGAAGGAGGATAAGGATATGTGAGCTTGGTGGGCTTTGACGTGGAGCACTAGCAACACTCACGCGATGAGAGACTGGCTTCTTTCGACGAAGTGGCCATTGCCTTTCTCAAGTCGGCAGCATCTCGCTCCGGCGGTGAAGGGGATTCTCGTTTTGAAGACATGCCAATGAAAGTTTGTCGATTGAGGCGGTGATAAGTGTGGTGTAGTGGACGAAAAAGCTGGAGTGGAGGAACTTTTCGAGGGCCTTCAAGGTGGTATGCAGAGCGAGTGGTTCGTTAGTAAAGAGAGTTGAGAGTCGACAGGACAGCGGTGCTCGATATTTTTATTCTCGAAAGCGCTTCTTCCTGTTCTGCAAGCGAACAAGGTTGTTTCCGTTAGTCTAATGCTTGAGCCGTGCGGAGTTGGTAGGGAGACGGTAATGGAAGCTAGAGGGAACAGGCTAGCGCACCTGGACACGTTGATGCTATGAAGGGATGAATAGCGGGAATAAGCTATAGGTGGTGGTGGTTGGGGTATAAGACGATATTGAGCAAATATTGAGCATTCTTACCGTCAACGGGAGACAATGACCGGCATCGTTGGAGTGCGACGCTCAGGGCCATCACCGTCAGCCATTGGTCAGGTGACGAAAGCGTTCCTGAACACGACACGCGTAAATTGACGCGTCTCGCGCGACGATAGGACTAGATTCATACACGCCTATCTTACAGGCTTCTTTACTGCCTCTGAACATCTACAATTCAACATTGTTGCCCATAATCAACCATGACATTGAAGAGTATTGAAGGAGGATGAGGGTTGGTCCTACTATTGTCTGTTCATCTCAAGACTCGACTCAGCAATGCGCATGGAACATACATGATACGTGGGTAGGGTGGTCGGACTTTGAGCGCCGACGTTCACGCATTGTGTAAGGATCTGCATAAGCGCCCAAAGTCAGACGAATCAATCTGCCGTGAGCCCCGGACAGAACCCAAATTCTTCCTTTCGTAATAAACTAGCAATTTGCTCTTGCTACCTCAGGGCGGAGGGGAATGCAAAATATCATCTACATAGGTTCCAGTCGTTTATTAACTATGCCGCACTTTTGGTTGTTTGCTTCCATGGAAAGGGGACGAGGCGCAACAGTGGGAAGAGATGTGTCAAAACTGTTGCTCTTATCTTTCAGTAATGAACGGATACCGGCAAACCTCCTCATGTGTCATGCCAGGACAAATCAAGTCTGAGGCGCATGAAGTGCAGTTGCAATTGTGCCACTCACCCGTCAGGAGCTATGTGTGACTTCCGAGTTTGGAAGAACGGTTTCTGGGTTCCTAAAAACTTCAGAAGCATAGTAACTTAGCTTGTTATTTGCTTCGTGTACACGTTATCCATACCGTCATCTGCGTTTTCTAGAGTTTGCGAGATGCTCGATATTAAGGAACTTCTATATCACGGATTATAGCTTCGACATTAAACCGACTACCATAGGTACTATAAATAATTCAAAAGCTACAAGTTGAAGGTGTAGAATTGAATCTAATCTAGCATGGCGCAAAAGCGTCACCATTGAGCCCAATCTTTCCAAAGATCCCAAAACTGCGCTCATTGTCATTAGCCTTCCACAGTTGGTCGTCATACTCGAAGGCAAACACAGAGACGCTGGTGTCATCCCGGCATGCACAGTTGAGGTTGAGAATTGCGCTCGTCTCGTCTCCGACCGATGGGACTGCGACACCGTTGTTGGGTCCGCGGGATGGCCATCCAGATCTTGAATTCGAAAATAATCAGCGCTGATCCCACATGGGGTAAGGAATAGAGCTGTGCTTACTCGGTAATGAAGACCTTTTTGCCAGGGCAGGCGGCCTTCAACGAAGGAACAACGGTCTGGAAGACGAAGTCCCCTGTTTGGCCGGAGGTGCGTCCGCCGTCGAAGAATGCACTGTTATAAAGGACATTAAGCGCATACCAGGAGAAGAGATGAAAGTACTTACTGAGCATTAGCTCCAACAAAATCTGCGCCACACAGGATCGGGTTGTCGCGAACCTCAACCCAGTTGTGTGCGGTGGACACTGGGGTGGTGACTCCAACGGAGCCCAAGAAGCCTGGTAGAAAGATTGACTTTGACGAGTGGCTCAATGAGACGATTATAAATATGCTTACCTCGAACATCGAAAACTTTTGCCATGATATTGTCTGGTGAGTCTTGGACCTATCAAAATATTATGTTGAGCCATGAAGACATAGTGAAGGCTCTGAGCATACCTCGTTTCCTATTGTGAGGCCAATGTACATGCCTGCGCCGAATTTGGCGAAGGCATCGCGGAATGTCGCAACGTCGTTGCTAGGATAGTAATATGATGTCAACTGAGTTTCTTATGCATGGAGAAGTATATATGTGTTCCATTACTTGATTCCGTCAATACTGGCAGCAATGGTTCCCTGCTAAAATAGAGACATCAAGAGTCAGCGGCGGCTTGATGAAGCACGAAAAAAGCTATACCTGGACAGAGATTCCCGCCATAACCTGAATTCCGACAGAGGCGGCCGCAGATGATGCCATATCGAGAGCATTGCATTCGAACCCTTCGATACGTATGGCCCCAAAACCTTGGGATTTGGCGTCGTTGGCGAGAGTGTTCCACTGGATGAAGACCGTCACTATCTGCGCGAGCTCAGGCTCAATAGAGTGTCTTTACCTGGTCTTGTGTGCGGCATGTGAAAGAGCCAGTATTGCCAATGCTGTTTGAAACCGTCAGCCCTGCAAAATGATTGCCCGCGACAGCGCCATGAGCAAGGCTGAGAGCGATAGCAAGGTATGTCGAGAGCTTCAAGAACATAATGGAAATGTCTGGTTGTGGTGTGCGGCGCTTACTGGAGAGGCTTTATATACTGCGAACGAGAGGGGATGTAGTTGTCCAGCATGATGCACTTTGAAACAACGGCGTTGCTTTCCGCGTTACATTGCTATCTGACTCTGCATCAAAGTAAACAAAGCGCCTCATTTCATTGCATCAGTTGAGCAGTACAGTGTCTCCCTCTCGACCATTCCTTATGGGTGTTTTGTTGGATTCTCAAAGCGAGAACAGCAACGGAGACTATAAATAGATTTGACCTTCCAAATATAGCGTTGTTGTCCACATCACATATAGGGAAGTGGGCAACTCTCATGAGGAGATGCTGTACACGTCACATACGGCATGCTATGTAGTATTGCGGACTCAATACGCAGCCACATAAGCTGCGCATGTGGTTCCAGATTTGACAGAATCGCGTGGAATGCTTCGCAGGGGGCATTGCCACACTATGGGACAACTTGCTGGTGGCTGAATCGGTGCGACACGTGCTGGTATTGATGCACCGAATACCATTCCCGGCACACTGCCCTTTCCCTAAGAAACTCACCGAACGCAAATTCAACCAGTATGATGTGAATTCAGAGGATGTTGGTATTTATAAGGATGAATGTTGTCAATAAATACTTTTTCGAATTATATGTGTAAGCTGTTTCCTACAGTAGGAACCGATTCCGAAATACACTTCCCCAACGTCGACAATCTACCCCAGAGGGCTGCCAACGATGCAAAGCTGTTTAGAATCGGTGCCGATGTTGGGGCTTATAGTGTTCAGCGTAGATAGATCGCGGCAAACGTTTTACTTTACACATCTTGACATCTGCCACCCGCATATCCGGGCGTGCGGAGCCAACCGTGAAAGGCAACCCTCTCTCCTGATGGGGTACCGTCGTTGAACTGAAGAGTTCGACTCGGATATTCATCACAAAAATAAAAGCACTAGCGACTCACGCACACAGTAAGTTCGGGGTTGGAAGTTCTTTTGTATGCTTTCCGAGTCAACTTTGGTGGGTAACATCCCCACACTATGTGTCACTGCGGAGATAGTCAATGAAGTTGCTGTCGCCTCTTACAGACTGTGTAAGTGCTTTGTTCTTGAATTTGACCAAATACTTACCATGTCAAAGAAGGGCGGAATCGGCCTACCGTCATGACCTGTATGATCCAACCGCTCGAAGGCGCAACAAATTTTCCTTACAAAGACAAACGCATGACGATGTGGCACGCCTGATTGCGCGGAATCAAAAGGAGCTATAATAAGAACTTGATAACACACCTTGTAATATAAATGCTTCCTTCGTTTCCTGGAGCCTTTAATCTTCAGCCAAATATATCGTCGTGCGTTGTTGTGCCACTCGAGAGCGTGGGAAAATACGTAAATTTATGTTGCGTCTTGGGACAAACAAGCCAATGTTTTCACGTCCACGGAAAGCGGAGTTGGATTACCGCCATTGGTGTCACGAAAAAATTATCTGGGCTACTCGTTGGTTCGAGTCTCACCTGTGACCTTTCGTGTGCCTGTGTCGCCCAACAAAGGGGACCGTGGATATCGCTTAACCGCAAACTGCTCCTGCTTAACTGCTCTTCGCTCACCCCCGCCTAGGGGAAGCCCTGCTCCGCTGCTCAAGGACGTAGGCTCTTCAGCCGAACCTTTTGCTGTAGGTTCTAGATACTTTGTCACACTGCAATGATTTGAATAGTAAACTCATGTTCACCTCCTGCAACTTGGTGTGCATCGGAATGATTAGGTATAAGTGTCAATATCTGTATAAGAGGTAATAAAAATGGAAGACGCGAACTAAGAGTGGCACAGCACCTGGAAATTCCATGATGCCCAAACCTGATGAAAACAGCATGTGTGCGGCATGATATGCGGTCGTGATGCATTTAGGCTTGCATGCTGACGGCGCGAGTGATTGGGTTCACATAGCTCGCTCCAGTACATACGCGTGCGGCGTTGTCCGTTCTTAAGTGTCGTTCGTGAGTAATTGGTCATTATCTGTTCTCTTTCTCTCTCCAGTGTTGGCCGCGTCATCAGTGAGTGGTCTTCCAGCAGTCATTCTTGTCCTATTGGCCATCTTCGGGGAGTTGCCAAGATATTCAAGAACTCCTCCAGATATAACATTCAAATGTTGCGTTTAAGTATGAATGTTGGAAAGCCAATAAACTGCCAGACAGAAATAACGGCGGAGACGAAATTCCCATTAACAATGAATAATGAGCTCCACGTAAAGGAATATTTCTGAAGAGTTCAGCTTCCTATAAAATGATTTATCTACAGTAATGGTCCGCTTCGTATCTGCTCGTCACATTTCAGGAGTAACAACATCTACTCAACAGTTTTACTGCCTGTCAACCCTGCCTCCTTGGCCAGGGAGTAAAATATGGATGAATCCCTTGCCAGTAACTCTTTCGGCGTGTCAAATTCTGCGACCTGTAATAGGATCCTTAGCGTCAGCGTGTTTGGGAGACACAAAGTTGCCATGACTCACAGTGCCCGCATCCATAACAACGACGCGGTCAGAGTTTAGTATAGTATTGAGACGATGACTGCCAAACATGATGAGCAAACTATTCTCCGCAGCCTTGAACCCGGGCCAGCAACTCACGCAATGATTAGCATTGTGACGTTGGCAAAAGCGGGGCCATGTATGATTTCTTGGATGGCCATGTCTGTATCCAGATCTACGGCAGAAGTGGCTGCGGGAGGTGCAATCAGCAACTACGACGGGAGCGACATCGAGGTCCCCAACATACCTTCATCAAGCACAAGAATTTTTGACTGGAAAGAATGGATGGTCAACCTTTGGGGCCGGGGATAGGACACAGATATACATACTTTGCGTAGGAGAGCTCTGGCGAAACATAGAAGCTGCTTCTGACCACTGGACAACGAAGAGCCTCCTTCGCGAACGGGGGCATCCAGCTTGTCTGGAAGACTCTCCACGTATTCCTTCAAGTGGGCCTGATAGTGTTGTTAGTTTTGGATCCCAGTGAATATACATATGCGTACCTGCTCCAGTGATACCCAAATATCAGCATCTGAATATTCACCGACAGGGTCTATGTTTTCTCTAAGAGTACCCTCAAACAGGTCTGGCGACTGCGGCACGATAGACAAGGCAGATCTCACTAAAGCACAACTTCAGGAAGTAGAAAAATTGAGAGCACAAAAAATACATACAGTCATGCAAGCCCATCTTCGTGATATCCACATCATCAATGAAAATGGTACCCGACGCCGGCTCGATAATGCGGAAGATGGTGAGAAGAAGCTGCGAGGTGTTAGTTTCAATCATATATGATAAACTTGTATCAAACTCACCGATGATTTGCCAGCTCCCGTTCGGCCACAGATTCCAATCTTTTCTCTAGGTTTCTTCATGGAAGTGAGTCAGAAAGCATTTCATGGAAAGGCATATTAGCTCACAAATTTAAGATTAACATCCTTCAATACCAAGTCCAGACCTGGGCGATAACGTGCGGAATAGTGACTGCAACTTGTCATTAATTTTCAATTTGTTTTACGAGATTGATGGGCCGAACCTGAACTCAATAGCTCCTTCGGTGGGCCAGACATCGCTGGGCTTTTCGTCAGGAATCTCCTGCGGCGCCTCCGGCTCCACATTCGTCTGGTGAAGAATCCGCTCCACACTGACAATATTTTGCTCGACCTCACTTGCGGAACGAACGACCCAGTTCTGTAAAACCAGCATGAGCATTAGTTACCCCGAACAATCAAAGCTGTGGATCACGAACCAGCGACGAAGTCGTGTTCAATGCGTAAGATAGCACCAGACCCACCAAGCCCGCATCCACACCAGTGGTGACCAGTGCGGACATGGCTAAGAACGCGACAGTGACGATGATCAATGCACCGACGAACTCCAGGCGGACGGAAAGCCAGCGATTCACGGATATACTAGGCAGGTAGCAGATTTGGTTGTGGTCTATGCGCCGCTGGTTGGCAGCGATGAAAATCGACTGCTGGTGGAAGGCGCGGATGGTTGATGTGCCGGAAAGAGACTCGGAGAACCAGGCAAAGATGGGTGAGCGGGTGACAGCGTCAATGCGCTTGAGCTCGCGTGACGTTGCGAGGTAGTACCTTTGAAGGTGATGATATTAGGACTCAATACAAGCACCAATTGATAGGAGCTTTGCTTACTTCATGACGCGAAGATAGAACCATCCAAGAGGAATAAGCGCAAACAAGAATGGGGGGAAACTGAACCCAATAACGGCCACAATCGACAGGCAAACCGCAGACGTGCGAATCATTCCCTGAATAACCCGGGCGAGAATCTGGTCGACGACGTACATATCGCGCGAGAAGAGGTTCAGAATGCTAAAGAGTACAAAATCATGTGTAATGAGAACGAGCAGCCAATAAACAATAAACAATAAGAGACTAACCGGCCAGCAGGTGTGAGCTCAAAGAAGCTAAGAGGGGCGCGCATAAGGGAATCCAACATCTACATGATGCATACATCAGCCAAAAAAAAAAAAACATCGGCCTGAATATTTCATGATATACTCACCGAATCATGCAGCTTCCGTGCACTCTTCAGTGCACAGTACACCCACATAGTAGTAGCTGCCACAGCACCCAACACACTCTGCGAAAGCGAAAACAATCCATAAAGCAACAGATACTTCATCATGCCCGAGTTATTCCCAGATTCACGATTATGCTCGCCCCAGGCACGCAGCGTCAGCGTAGCAGCCACAGAGGCGACCTGCTGCATAATTGTCGTGAACAAGAACAGTGCAAAGCCTGCTTTCGACGCGGCCTTGATGTATTGCTTGTACACCTCGCTCTTGACGCGTCCTTGTTCTTGATGTTCTTTTGTTAGACCGCCTGAGGGTTTTCTGGTCGCTGCTTTGGCGCTAGGAACGATACGAGCCCGTTCGAAGCTCGCTTTATGGCGTAGCTTCTCTGAGAGAATGACGGCTTGTTCGGGGTCTGCTAGAGTTTTGGTTTCGTCGCCCTCGCTTTTATTGGGTGTCTGGCTGCCAGTAAATGGAGTAGAAGCCCCAGAATTATTTCCGGTGCTGGTTCCATGGCCTCTTCTGTACGATACTATCAGCTCGTCAGACGCTACAAGAAGCAACAAAGCCTTACACAAGCCGCGCGATTTCACTGTTAGGGTTTGAAAGTAGGGCAGAGTAGGTACCCTGCTCTAGGACAATTCCACGACGAACAAAGGCAAGCGAGTCGAATTGGCTGATGAATGCAATACTGTTAGTGACGAGAATCCGCGCCTTAGTGGCTAGGAGGCCATTAGGTCCAATGACTTTGTCTAATCAGCAGCAACAAAAAAATGTCAGCAAGACCGAAAGTAGCCGCTGTTTAACAATCATACCAAATACGTGACGAGCGACGTGGCTGTCAACCGCAGCGAGACAGTCGTCGAGAAGAATCCTACGCAGGAATATGTCAGTATCGCCCATAGAGTTAGATCGACGAAGTGTCATACAGATCAGCACGGGCATATACCGCACGAGCGAGAGAGACTCGAGCTCGTTGACCTCCGGAGAGAGTGATGCCCTTCTCACCGACTTCAGTCATGTCGCCTTTAGCCAATAGCGCGAGATCCGGACCCAGAGCGCATCCTATAGGAAGAAATAGTCAGGTCTCAGTGTTCTGGTATGATAAAACTAAGGAAATATGCACACCTTCGATAACGAGGTTGTAGAACGTCTCATCGTATTCATGAGAGAACAAAATATTATCCCTGATAGTTGCGGATAGGATCCTGCAATAAAAAAGAAGAAAGGACAATCATTCAACTTCCTTGATCAAAGTTTACTCAAGGACGACGAACCAAGGGTTCTGCGGGGCATATGCCACAGTGCCAGTTACAGTGACTTCGCCGTCCATCTTGTTCATCTCGCCAATAATGGCCGAAAGCAAACTTGTCTGCACGCATGTTTTCCTCAGTCAGTCATGTACCACCAGTGTAAGAACCAACCGACGATACTCTACGCACCTTTCCAGCGCCAACGCGACCCAGGATACCAACCAACTCGCCTTTCTTGACTGACAGGTTGACGCCTTCCAGAGTTGGCTGGGCCGCCGTTTTGGCCCATGAAAAGTCGGCGTCCTTGATAGACAACACCTATCGAGAAAAATAAACATCCCGTGTCAGTATTCTACTCCATTGAGATATGTACGATATAAGCAAGGGCACATACCTCATCACCGATTTGCAGGTCCGGCTTCTCGATTAGCTTGCGCGCGTCGGGCTGGAGTTCGGCAGCGGCGAGGAAGTCAGAGAGACGTCGAACGGAGACGATGGCCTCGATGATGTTTGAAGTGACTTGACTAAACTGTTGACCAAAGAAAAAAGAGGTGGTATGGTAAGCATCGAGGGAATGTGAGAGAGGAAGGGAGGACATACCATCCCGAGGGGGAACTGCAATAACATGAACAAGGAAATGGCGGGGAAAATGATGTCGGAGGTGAGAGGCGTCGACGAGAACGTAGCTGCGGTAGCGAATGAGGCGAACGCCACAAGCAGAGGAATGCCGCTCCATAGTGCCATGTTCCATGACTGAACGGCGGCGATATTAGATGATACTGGAGCTTAAAGACAAAGAAACACTGACAGTGATTATGCCAATCCTCTTCAGGTTCTTCAGCTCTTGATTGTTGCGCACTTCGGCGATTTTGCGGACGAGGCTGTACTCCCATGCGTGAAGCTTGATGCTGTGAGTATATGAGAAGGATCAGTTTTTGCACTTGCAATCAGCAAACGAAATTTCGTACTGACCTCTTGATGTTTGCGAGGAGCTCGCTCATGAGTCGTGTACGTTTATCGCGATTTTTCATCTGCTGCTCTTGCATTCGCTTCAAGATACGCGCAATATCTAGATTTCGAAAGGTCAGCGGATGATCTCTAAACATACTATGTCACCTACAGGTATTCATCGGGACTGCAAGAATCATGATCGCCACGCCAACAAAAGCTGCCCATCCGAGAAGGTTATACAGCGAAACGAACGCAAGTATAATCTGCAGCGGCCCCGAGATGGCGATCAAGCCATACGTGCACAGGTCCTGCAGCCTCGTCGCATCGACCGACATCAAGTTCACAATGTCACCAGAGGCCCTCGTGCGCTCATCGTTCGACAGCACGAGCGCCTTGGCGTAGATGACGGTGACGAGGCCCGCGCGGACGCGCATACCCGTTTCGAACGTGCGCTGGAAGTACGCGTTGAGCGAGATGGTCTGCACGACGCTAGCAACGAACATAATGACGGCGATCCCGAAGCCCTCGAGACTGCTGGGCCGGTTCTCGGGTCGGAAGCGCGTGCTCTGGTAGAGCGAGATGTAGGCCAGCAAGAGGCGCAGGAGCTGCGGCTGCAGGAAGGCAAGCAAATCTTGGGTTATTTTGAGCAATGCAGCAATAGCGTAGGGTCCTCCGTATGCTATGAAGATCGCTTTCCAAAGGGTACTGAAATGATTTAAGTGACGTAATCAGTGAGGTATGATGAAGCTTACTGTTTCTCTAGGGCGCGCTTGAGGTCGTTACCGAGGTGGACAGACTCATCGGACTCTTGGAGCGGGAAGAGATCGTCCTCGGTGATGATGCGCGAGGCGCCCTTCTTCATGAGGGGTGTCATCCATCCAAATGTCTGCAAAGTGTGAGCTTAGCGCGATAGCCTTGACAGGAAACTCACCCAAATGCTATAAATATTGGCGCTGAGTAAGGGATTCTCTTCGGCAACCTTGTCCTCCTGGGGCGGCTCGATGCTTGGCCCCATACACTCAAGCGAATAAGCAATCGCGCCCACACCAACGGTGGCCCAGCGCAAGCCCAGCACCTGGAGATAGGCATCGCGGGGGATGCCAATGGATAGTAGAGTACGTGTCCAGATGCCCACAGCCACGATATACATAGGCCAAAAGAGAAGAAGGATCGTAGACGCTGTCTTGGTGCGTGTGTGGTTGTAATACGTGAAGACGAGCATGGAAGCCAGTGCTACCGGCTCGAGGATGTAAGATTGCTCCACTGGGGCTTTATGGGCTAAGACGGTAAGTAGGGCGTTTATTGTGCTCGCAATGACTGAGACGGAAAGCAGAATCTGCGCGAATGGTAAGACCAAGACCTTCTCTCAGCTCATCTCACTCACTAATTTGGCCCATAGGACGACACGACTCCTCCGCGAACGCTCCAGAGGCTTTTTTGTGCAAATGGCAAAGGTTCGTAGGAGACATGCGAGCGCAGCTACTGTGAGTAGGCCGGATAATACGACCCCCTCCTCGAAACAGGGAGTCAAGTCGAAATCCCTCAGCTGGGACCGTGCGCGCCAGCCCTCGGGGTCGCGACAAGAGGCCATGGTGGTTGGAGGTCAAGAACTTGAACTTACGAATCCACTTAAGCGATTGATTTTGAATATGAAACTCGCCGGACCGCACTCCGTTTATCTCCTTCAGAAGACTATTATAGAACGCCGACAATTGACCGGTCATCATTCTCAAATTATTTGAGTACTAACCTGCGCTGAACAAGATTGCTGATGCTATATTCAACATTATCAGTAATGTATTCAAAAAAGACAAGCCGTGCGGCACAAGGCGGCATGCTTCCGAGGCTGATGGTCATCGTGCTCACACTGCGGTACTTCCTATGTAGAAAAGCGATTGTTATTTGAATGACTTACATATCTCTGTGCTTTGTGTAAAGAAAAACAGTAATGTATTCAAAAAAGACAAGCTGTGCGGTATAAGGCGGCATGATTCCGAGGCTGATGGTCATCGTGCTCATGTCAAACTTGAGGGTTTTGGACTGGTGAAGCTTGTGCGTCCAAATTACAATTTGGCTCTTTCTCACTTGCCAGTCATATCATTAAAATGGTGTCCGAAGCACTTAAAATGGATTGAATTTCTAGCTTATTCCTTACTCGACCACATGCCGAGAGTTTCGGCGCCCCCTTTGCTTACGGACTATATTCCCAACGCCAACGTGTAACCGCATCGTTTTATTGTATGAGGTGAAGTCCCCATTGTGTGTATATGCCCTCCATTGCTGACGCACTTAAGATATGACTCCATAATGTCAACGTGCGCTTCAATCCAAGATCAATTATTCAACCTAAATATCCGCTTCCTTGAATGCGGGAACCTCTTGCAAGCATTCTGCTCATGAGTCACCCACGTCTTGACCATCTAACTGGAATGTACACGCCTTTTCTGATGTTCAATAGGCACAAAAATGGTTATACCCACCCTGTATAATCACAACATTAAAGGTAATCAGTGTCCATTGCCACACATCGCCGTATATCCTCGTTCATCTCGTTTTTACATACATCCATTAACATTAGCTGCCTGCTGACTACAAATGTAGTCCGGAGATTGCCAATCATGCGGACTATGTTCACCTTTCTACTTCTGAATCACTTTAAGCATAGGTACTACTATTTATGAGCCACAGAAGCTTCATGGCTAACGTGTTTGTATTTTCAATCAAAACATCGGGCTGCCCTGCGTGCTGAACATGTGGCCCCACGCATTGGTCAGGATGCGTATAGGTGCAAGAAGCGTGGGAAGAGCGTACTTTGACACCGCGTAAGGATGGCCCAATGGGGAGAGACGGCTGGACGATGAAAATACTGTACTATCTCGACCATAAGCTCACCGGGCGTATGAGTTACGCACAAAGTTTATTCAGAAATTAGTTCATCAGCTGAAATTACGTGTGACAGCGACAATTTTTGTTCGAAATCCTCGGTCAGATTCACACAAGAGGGCCGAATTAAAGTCTTTTCCGTCGGAAAAGGCTTATGAAAACTTGGTTGCACCATTTTGAATAGTAGTATCAAGGTATTGAACGCTAAATGGCGGATACGTGAACGAAATCTTGGGCATACATTGCAGGTTGGGAGATATGTAACACTGACCTTCACATCAGTCTCAGCCCAGTTTTTTCTGAGTCCCGTACCAATCATATTTACAATAAAGTTGGATTAACTTCAAAGAATAAAGCCTCTGTCTGGAAAAATTATATGAAGTCTGACGGGCAGAGCACAACTCTGGCTATTTGATTATCGCATCAAGGAGGCTTCGTGTTGTGTGGATAAAATGCAAGTACTTTTCTAGACCTGTTTGTAAAATGCGCATCTTCTGGATTGAATTAAGCTCAATGCGAAACAATTTTTGATTAATAATGACCTCCAAGACCAATTCAAGGGCTTCTCCAATGGTAAGATTCTAGAAAATAAGGATGGTGCAGCCACGTCGTGGACATGTTAGCCCCTGAATGACACGTGATGCGTTGCAGCCGAGCTGAACTTTCCAAGTTTCTTCACTCCTTCAAATCTTTTAGCTCCTTCTATCGCTGCACTGTCACTACTGCCGAATTTCTTCTAGCCTCTGCCGGGCCTGATTTCAATCAGTGCAGACCAGTTCTGAGTTTCCAGGAGTTTCCTTCAACAGATTTTGATTTTGAAGGCGGCACCAACGCGACGCGTCGTGAACTGGTTGGCAACGGCAAATACAATGGCATTTGCTGGACACATGGATCGACTTTGCGGGTGGTTTCGCCTCAACGGCGCCTAATATATGGCCTACATATGTCTTCCAGACGATATGGAGGGTCCAGAGTTGACTGTGCCGCGCTGCCTCAGGGTGCGTCCCGCAAGCATACCCCATGGAGGAAAACTAAATCGTAGGCCCGAACACAAAAGGAAGGTGGATCAAGGATACTGCCAGGTCATATGCTGCTGCATTGCCTAGTAGGTTCTCTTCTCGCACCGGGCAGTCTTAGAAAACTCAACAACTTCAAGAGCAATCTGAGAAGACATACCGATATGATCTACGGACGCTCAGGCAAGACAGGTTCGACCTTGTTAACCAGCCAATTCTGGATCTGTCCCAGAAGCAAATATGCGGGGTTCGAATCATGAACGAGCCGAAAGTGCCCATGCATATGCATTACACTGCTGTTGGAAACAAGTTCACTCTCTTCCCTGCAAATACCAAAGGCGTCTTCTACTTCCACCACGTTCCAAGCGACACATCTCAGTCTCAAATCCGCTTCCGGTTGTGTGAGGCGTTGGGCGAATTTCAAAGTGGAGAGGACCTACGCCTTCCTAATGGTGAGCTTTGGAATGTCACCTTGAACGCAGTGGCGCGAGCGCCTAGGAAGTATCAACGTGCTCTCACTCTGCTTCAAGACGAGTTTCCTATCCCGCCCCAAGACGTGGACGCCAGCCACAATCATCGCAGGGTGATTTCTACGTTGGATCCTCAGAAGCTCCAGTCGTCAGGCCAGGGGGTAACAACTATTTCCGGCTTAGCTCATGCAAATGACCATTTCCACACCAACGCAAACCCACCAATTTCTCTTTCATACGTAAACACACCAACAAAATCGAAATATCCTCCAGGCACCATAGGTGTATTCTATTACAAACAATCTCGGATTGCGCCCACACGGCTAGGGGAACTTCGTTTCCGCCTCTGTCGTGATGTTCAAGAATTCGACAAGGGCTTAGATCTATGCTTACCATCCGGAGAAACATGGAGCATCAGCTCCCTGTCCCTGCATGCTGGATCGTCTGAGTCATACCTGAACCTGCACCAATCTCTCACGAAGGATGGCCTGCTAGAAGAGACCATGTATCCCTGCGTGCCGAGGAGTTTGTTGACCAGTCCGACAATGCCTCTGCGAGTCCTAAATGACCCCTTCATGGTTGACCTATCAGCAGTCACTATTCAGTTCGACATTATCTCTCCATCTCCCACCTCCGCAGTGACAAGAGTCATCATCCGAACATTATTTCCAAAGACCAGAATACAAGGCCACCCGTCCGCGCGATTTTTCAGCGGTATGTGTCCAGCATAGTTTTTACAAATGTTCAATAACTCTTAACAGCATCTGTAGGGAAAGCCATAGTGAGATTCGAGGAATATCCGGGGTTTCCGAATGGCAACGATCCTCCTGGCCCACTTCTTGCATTGCGATTCCTCGAGTTATGGCCTCCAGTCCATCGTCTTTCCGATAATGATTATGTGGCGGTTCCCAAGGAGGGCGAGTTACTGATGGTACGGAAAGGTCGTCACAATGAATACAGACCATGGACATACAACCCACAGAATACTTCTGTATGCAAAGTCTTGACTGACTGGATTGCTCGGTCGCGAGCATCAGCTTAAGAGCGTCACTATCAAATATAAAAGTATTCTTGCAACCCCTGCTACAGGTTGTTTACGTCCTTTCTGCATGAAGGTACCAACATCCTTAGTACATCAGAAAGCTTAAGCGCCCACCTGGAAGGCTATAATATTACCTTCCAGTTTGTTGTTGCCTCGTTACTACTTACGCGCCTTGAGTACATACAATCAGCATCTCTATTTATTGTACTACGTACTGGCTCTCTATATACTCTCATTGTTTTTTCCCTTTGGTTTCTCCTTGGTGAGTCCTCCGCCTTCTCTCTTTTCTCTTTCTCCTCGTGTCCAGTCTCGAGTGTACGCTTCGACCTTTCACCATCACCTGTGCATACCATATTGAACTGACTTCACTTTACGCCAACATAGTTTTTGACCGCTTCAGCACATATAAATTCTACAGTCACGGCGTCACTACTCGCCGGCTACAATGACAGCATAAGGCCACTAAGATTGTATTAGCAGGGGGTATATTCTGTACATAGGATATCGTCGAGGGCCGTAAACACGATAAGAGGATAGGTGGATGAATTTGCTCGTGAAACATACACCAAGTGTTCACTCCTGCTCACTGCTCCTTTTTCTCCGTGGGGACCGCAAGTTTTGCTGCTTGCTCTTCAGCAATCATCTTGGCAAGCGCTTTTGCCTCAGCACGGCTGGCCCACACCTGGCCGGCTTGGAGGGCGAGGATGAGGCCGAGACAGCCGATGATGATGGTGTTGCCCGCCGACAAAACCTTGAGGGCCATGATCTGGTCGTCGCGGGTGTCGACACCCGGGAGCGGGTCAACAATGGTGCGCAGGGACTGCACGGTGACGGTGAGATACACGACAATGCTGAAGACATACACCGCTAGAAATATCGTGTGCGAGATGAGCGCGGTTCAGGAGGTTTTACGGTGGACAGAACGCACCCAGACTACTTCCATCGAAGAAGACGGCGCTCTCCGACCAGCTGAACAGCTTGGACAGAAAACCTATAAGTCCGACTCCCCACATGCCATGCAGCAGTGCCTATGCAGTGAAGTTATGAGCGACAACAATTTCTGTCAAGTCAAGCGCACAAACCTTGATCGCGGGCGGTGCATTGTAGAACGTCGTGTAGAACTGGAATCCGTCTGCGACGACCTCGTCCGTTATAGTTCCCCAGAGCAAGACGTGGTCGATATTGAAGCATATGAAGAGCACGCCTAGAAAGATAGTTTACGTATTTCTATGTCAGCCAGGGTCCGAAGCCCAGACTCAGAAGGGCGGTGCTTGCTCACCGAGAAAGAAGGAGACTGGGACGAGGATGGCTGCCTGCTTGAAGCCCATGGTGAAGAAGTGGTGGTGGTGAAGAGGAGGGCTGCTAGCGCTGGCGCTTGTCAACGCGGACCGTGATCGCTCCGGGATCAGACTGTCGCTCTGTCGCGTCCTTGAACGCGTCTGTCTATCTCATGCTTCCACCACATTCACCAACGCTCACCTCTCTTGCCTTATATTGTCAGAATAACCTCCCTCACCAAATACGGCTCAAATTTTCACGAGCAGCGCTTCTACAAAATCTGTGTGTCGCGTCTGACAGACGATCCATCCATTGCTTGCACTGCTGGCCTTCACTTCATCGACAACCGACATTCTTGAAAACGCCCTCAGAAGCCCTTCATAGTATATCAGCCCTCAGAAACTACCAGACGGACTCGCTTGGTGTGTTCCCTGTTCCCTGTAGTAGAAAAGTGCTCATGGTCTGCGCCCTCGTGTAGTCAAATCTCTGAGGTCGGACAAACTAGCCTCTGTTGGACAGTCCATTCTGGATTTGTCCCTTCAAACTGTCAAGTACCCTAGATCTCCAATCGCGCACTCGAAATTGCGTTTAAGTTATCATCGGGCGAATAATTCCTTTCCGCAGGGTACCAAGGGTGTTTTCTATTTCCATCATGTCGCTCAGGACAATGTCCAGTCTCAACTCCGTTTCCGCTTGTGCAATACAGTGGACGATTTTCCCCATGGCGAAGATCTACGTCTTCCAGACGGCAGCTTCTGGAATGTTTCCTTGAGAGCTATGGCAAAAGTACCCTCATCCTACCATCCTGTTCTTAACATACTCCGGAAGGAATTTCCACTCGAACCACTAGACGTGGACTCCAGCCTCAACTGTCACCGGATGGTATCTACGTTTGACCCTAAAAAACTGCCATCGTCGAGCCAGGGGGTGGTGGATATATCTGACTTGACGGCAGCAACGCTGCGTCTTGTCGGAAGTGGCAGAGGCGGATGGCCTCTGTTCTACTCAGCGGGAACTGGTGGGGACGCTTCACACAGAAAAGCAAGTACTTATCCTCCAGGCACAGTCGGCGTGTACTACTTCAAACAATCCATGGCCGCCCCCACACGTGTAGGAGAACTTCGTTTCCGCCTCTGCCGCGACCTGGAAGGGTTTCATCAGGGAACTGATCTATGCTTGCCCTCCGGAGAAATCTGGCACATAAGCACTCTGACAATTTTGGCATCGGAACGCTACAAGGAATTACGGAACTTCCTGAGCGCGGAAGGCTTGCTCGACGATGCTTTGCACCTTGATGTCGCAGGTACCATGTTAACCACACCACACCCGACGATTGTACCCCTGCGGGTACTCAATACGCCCTTCATGGTTGATTTATCCGCATCTCAAATTACATTCACTGTCCCACCAAGCATAACATCGAAAATCAGAGCTCAACACTTGTTCCGAAATACAAGGTTTAGACCGTTGTTCAGTGGTATGTCTTCCCACCACCCAATCTTCCATATAAAATCTGATCAGATGCGTAGGGCGAGCTGTAGTGAAATTTGAGGAGTACCTAACTCCGGCAGGCGACAACCCTCGTGGCCCTCTTCTTGCTTTGCGCTTCCTGGAAATCTTCACTCCAGTCAAACGTCTCTCCGACCACGACGATATGCTATCCCCCGAACCCGGACACTTGCTAACGGTCCGCCAGGGAAAGAGTGGCCGATATGGCCTCTGGGGATTTAATCCATACAATACTAGCATACGCAAAGTCATTCAGGACCTGATTGCAAGATCGCGTACCAAGGACAGTGATAGTTGATGAATAAATTCACATATCAAGGTGCGAATACAAGCGTGTTCACCGGAAATCTTGCTACATATTGACTTGCTGACTGCATGAATTGTCTGCAACTTCTTTACTAGTTGCGACAGATAGTCCCTGCTACGTCTTTGGGTGCGGTGCATGACGGGCATATATCCTGCTACATGTACTTAGACATGTTATGGCGGGTGGGCGACCTGGGAACTCAACCCAACAATCTTGCGAAACGCAAAGTCTCGTTGGACTGGATTGCACACAAGGCCTGATCGTCGCCTACAACTTGAATAGAGAGTGTACATCGAGTTCTTATGAAATATATTACACCCTACAATATTACTCAGATTACGAGCTTGTAGTATTGAACTAAACAAGGTGTTCATGTTCAACAACGATGTTATATATTGCGCTGGTCCCAACCAATTTCCCAATCAAGTGCTCGTCTAAGCATGGCGAGCTGACCTAACGCACAAAATGGCGGATCCCAGGGCCAATTGGCACCGGAATCCGCCCTTTTATGCTCTATCTACTATTTCTTTCTTTTTCTCTCTTTTTTATGCCAAAATCCACATTCAGGCTGTTACGCCTGCCCAGTGTGGCAAAAGGACTTTTACTTTTTGTTTGCTTTAGGGAAGAGTGGTTCGCAGCTCCTGCGCTAGTGGTTTATGCCGCACCAGAAAGCATGAAGCTCGAAAAGGTACACTAAAAGAGGGCTGCGTCGAAATGAATGTTTTCGCTTTTCGAGCGCCCGCGGCATACCCCGCAGGTTGGCCAAAGTCACGCAGCACCTGTTTCTGCGCCCGCGGATGCGCCCCGCAGGTTAGCGAGCCCGTTTAAGGCTGATCACACAAGTTCACACAGTGACTAGGTCGTTGGCGACGATGACCGATGAGGGTCGTGTTGGTGCGATGGTCGAGCCGGGTGAGGCGTAGACCAATACATGCGGGGGTGTCCGCGACTGTGGCAGCACAAGGACACTGAGACTTGACCAAGACCCGAGCGCATCAGCTGGCCTGCGATACAGCCCAGAGTCAGCGCATCGAGATGGGATTGGTGTCCGCGGTGAGGGTAATCTGAAACAGCATGTTGTCAGCCCCCAGGGTGTAATCGTAAGGAGAGAAAGACGCACTGGTAATGGGTGAACGGCGCAGGTATCTGCAGCCGGAAAGAAATTTGAGGCAAGGATCAGACACGATACACACAGGCGGAGAGAAGGCGTACTTTGATGTGTTTGATAGGCGCTGAACCCCCTCTGAGTAAGAGGGGTCATAGTGGGCAAGAGCGACGACACCAAAATCCGCCACCAGGCTGGCTCGGCCAGGCCCAGTCTCGAAAAAGGGCGACGCAATGCGGGTGTGGGTGTGGGTATGGGTGTGGGTATGAGTGGTGGTCGGCTGCGAGAGACGACGACGACACTCAGCCATCGCGGCGAGACTAGAGTGGCGGCGACATTGCTCTTGAGCGCGAAGCACGATGGGGCATGGTGGCCGCCATGTTTAGTACCTGTGTGAGCGTTAGAGAGGAAGCAGAGAGGCTGTCAAAGAGAGGGAACTCTGCCTTTGCGTAGGCAAGGTGGTGATGGTGGTGGTTTGAGTAAAGGCGAAGAGAGAAGTGGAGGCTGTTAATATACCTTTTCAGACCCCTAAATTTGTGTCAGCCCCTTTCGCACCCAGTCTCCGGACGTTTGCTTGGGGCCTAGCTCACATCCGAGTGTCTACAAGCCCGATCTCCGGCGCAGTGATTGCGGGTCAGACCTGTGTGCACCCCAAAAATAATTGACCCACATGCGTTTTGCCCATAAAATCGGCACCGAGTGCCGCTCAGGAGCAAAGCTTCTTCATTCCTCCTTGAACATAAGCCTCAACTCAGTTTGTCAAAAATTTGGCCTTGAGATTGAGCGGGACTAAGAGGGCGCTGAGAAGGGGCTCAGGGCTTTCCTTACATGCCCAGAATGAGTTAGAATAGGTTAGACTGTGCGCTCCTTGCCCACAGAAACCAGCCATCGGACGCACACTGATGGACTGTAAGAACAACAACACTTTTGATTAGCACAGTTGAGTCCCTACCTTCGTAGAGAAGCACCAGCTGGGGATTAAAGGTTTTAGCCCAATCCGGTACACCGTATTAGCAGCGAGCTGTCAACCCGATGATCTGTGGGTCATCGAATTCGAGGATTGTTCCCTTGCCCCTATGGTGTATGGTTATTTGGCGCAGTAGTCGGTCAGGTACACAGAGACTGCTTGCGCATAAGAATCTTTGATATAAACTCTTAGCGACATGACGGTCAAATAGCACTTTTGCCACTGGGGAGCTTTGTGGGCACCTAATATTGGGCGGAGTTTGAATTTGTCGAACCCACAACCCTGCAATCAATCTCAAATCAATCTGTCGTCGATCGCCTACATTCTATTGTTCTCAGTCATGCAATCACTCCCCTGAGGACCTGAGATCTATAGGCGCGTGAAATGAACTCAAAATATTGTTGCAATTGGGAAGAGCTAAGTAATTACTCGCTCACTTGAAATCGTGACGGAGCACACCAAGTGTGCTCCGTCAGCCCAAATTGATTTTCAGCCAATAATCTGCAACTATGACGTGATTGAAGCTGCCAACGTGTTGCTTTCTTCAGAGGAAGTGCTGTATTTAGTCGTGTTCAAATATCGTTGTCATTTGATTCTTTTGATGAGGGAACTGAAGCGGTGTCGGCATTTGCCGAGAGTGTTCCAAGAAGAGGCAAGTCCTGGCTCAGAGCACATCAATACCACCATGTCGCTGCGCGTCCAACTCCCCTCCCTTCTCTCCTCAACCCGTCGGCTGGCACTTCTACGCTCATTTTCGTCATCTGCGCGCAGACCCGACTTCCATTTCGATACCCATCACTTCGTACAGCGGCTGGAACGCGAGGGGCTAAGCAGGGCACAAGCAGAGGGCATCATGTCCGCCATGGCGGAGGTCATTGACGAGAGCATCCGCAACATGACGAGCAATATGGTCACCAAGGCCGAGCAGGAGAAGGTGAGACCCCGACGCGTCTTTTCCTCCTCCAAACATCTTTATAAACTAGCGGATGTTGAATTGTAGCACCACTACACGCAGCAAGTCGACTTTGCGCAGATCAAGTCCGAGCTGCAGCTCATGGAGAAGAACGACCTGGCCATGATCAAGGCGGAGAATGACCGCCTTGTGAATGACATCGAGAAGCTCAAGCAACGTCTGCGCGAGGAGATTACGCGCACGCAGGCTGGTGTCCGCCTGGATCTTAATTTGGAGAAGGGCCGCATGCGCGAGGAGGGTAGCGGGCAGGAGCTGAAGATAAAGGAGGTAGACACGAGAATTGAGCAGGAGATTGCCAACTTGCGGACTGCAATACAGGCGTCGAAGGTGAGGAGCGCCCGTGCTTCTGAATGGACATTGCTGAGGCTCTTGACTTGACCAGGCGACGACGCTGCAGTATCTAGTCGGTTTCGGTACGTCTCTCTCTCTCGTTGGTGAACCACTTCTCACTTTCTCTGACTTGCTTCCAGTTACTGGCTGTTCAGCGCTCCTGATGGCTTATTTGAGGTTTCGTGTATGATATCATTGAATTCGGGATGCATGTGTGGATTAGCCTGAAAGAGGAGACCCAATCGGTAAGACGTGCGTTTCTTAAGTCTCTGTAGACGCAAACACTACGCAATGCCTCGTTTACGGGGGCGGGTTTCGAGTCTCGACGCCTAAAGCACCAGTACAGCGTTCTTTGGAGCATCAGTCGGTCATAAATGCATCAGAGGCCAGATCCAAGGAACGCGTCAAATGATAGCAAGAGTTAGGATATTAGATGGGCGGATTCATAGACGAAACGAATTCGAATTTTACTAGTTGGTAATGAACAAGGACACATAATACAACTACTTATTAGACTCCCTATGTGGTACAGCTGTGTCTTCTACCATGCAATAATAAAATATAACAATGTGGTGGATATGAGTGAATATGAGCAAAATAATGTCCACGCCGTGAGTGGCATATTAAGGTTCGTTGAGGTTGTTCAGCAGCGTCGTAAGGCATCGTTTCGTGACCATGTCTCCCTGTATCTCGGTGTCAGCAACGATGACGGCCAAAATGATTTAGGCGTACCTTGAGGAGCGTGCTGAACGTCTGGTCACGAAGAGGCTCAGGCAAGCACGCACGGAGCGCTTCGCGAGCGCTGGAGAAACATCAGCAACTTCTCTATCCAGATGTCACAAACACATACCGCAGGTTGTCACTGAGGCGCAGGTAGCAGCGCACGACGTGTTTTAGCAGGCGCACGGCCTGGGTCTCGACGAGCTGGTTGACCATGTTGCTGAGCACGGTGCCGACCGCGTAGAAGCGCTCGTACGTGTGGCAGATGTACGTGAGGCCGGTCTCGTCCAGCAGGATCTTTTGCACGATGAAGATAGCGACGGTTTTGGAGAGCTCCGAGCCTGTCTCCATGATGCGCAGGCAGAGGGGTATGATTTCGGTCGACAGCAGGAAGTGGATCACGGTGTTGTTGTCGTTTTGCTGTAGTGGCGTCGGTGGGTGAAGGGACATATAGAAAGAGTGATTACTAACCTTGACGAGGGCGCCAATAACGCCCAGGGATGTCAGGCGCAGGTATTCAAAAGGGCGGGTTTTGGAGGTAGTGTTGAGAAATGGATACAAGAAGAGGGGTATATGGGCTGGTTGAGATGCGTTAGCGCAAGCCAGAGCAGCGGCAGGAAAGCGTACCATTCAAGAAAAGCTGGCGGGTGTCGGAGTGGGAGGCGACACACTGGAGCAGGGCAAGGGCATTGCAGACCCGATTGGAGACATGGGCGGTAAGGTTTGGCGGAGAAAGCAGGGGGTAGACGGACACTATCTCTTGTAGCAGGGCCGGCATGATACCTTATAGGCAAAATCAGGATCGTGAGTAGACGCGTAAGATGGGACATACCGAACGAATGCCACAAAACCAGGGCGAGATCATCGTACTGCTCGCGCTTCTTGCTCAGTTCAAGCAGTGCGCTCTCCCGAGAACTCGCATCGAGGAGATCAATAACGAGCCCGTATATTTTGCTGTCTTCCTGGAGATTAATTCCATGACCGGTACCATTCGGTGCATACCCAGGAAGGGGGTGATGTCCTTGGGCAGAGGAGCCAGACCGGAGAGGAGGAGTTTCGGAGAAGTTGGATAGGCCGCGAGCGTAGGATGCAAACTGCCCGTTCCCTTGCTGGAGATATGAAACGGGTTTCGGGGACAAGAGGCCCGCCATGGGGAGGAGGAGGAGGAGGAACAGGCGACACTCGACTAAGCTCAAACTTGTCCACGACATCCACATCCAGGAACGTCACACATGTCACAGTCACAATCACCGGCCTACCGGCCAAGGTCCTCCCTCTGGGGATTTCATTGACGAAAGCATTTGTCAGATTGCGGTGAATCGCATTCCATGCATATGTAGAAGCGTGCAAGTGGATTCACCTGAACCATCTTGGTCGTAGAACGTCGCAGTCAGAACAAAGTTAGACGGTATTGATGTTGTTGGGTATATTACAAGCATGCAATACTGGTATCCAAAGTCCACACAATCGGCCATGTGTAGTAAAACGCTGGCTGTGTAAGGGTAAACCAACACTGAAGTGGGGAGAAATAGAACAAGATGCCAAGTAATGGTGAGAATTGAGTGAGCGGCAGCAGAGCAACCAGCAGTGACAGCTGTAGTGTACAACAATAAGTCGGGATATTCTTGTGGATTGAGAGCAAAGAAAAGATATGGGAAGGGAGAGCTATGAGGATAAGTCATCTTGGCCTCTCAATTCTTTCAGGAGTGGTTGTATGGGCGCCTAAGATGCTCGGAAGATCCATCAATATTTTCCCTTTAGGGCTAGAAGTTGTTGTCAACCAAAGACAAATACCATCAATTTCTTTGCGACTACACTTTTATTTCTAAAGTCTTGATCAGTGCACACCCTCCGGCCTCCCTCCCCTCCCCCTCCCCTCCTCTTCTTTCGTTTTGCCCTCCTTCTACGCCCACTCCTAATCCCACTCGTGCGGCCACCCCAAAATGCAGAGCGACGACGTGATATGGTCGGTTATCAACCACCAGTTCTGCTCGTACAAAGTAAAGTGTGTGTCCTGGCCTGCCGACACCTCTTCGCGTTTGCGCTCATCCCACTTCCGCTTTCTCCGCCTGCCTCCTGTAGAACGACGACACAAAACTTCTGCCGGAACGAATACAATGTGACTGGGCTGTGCAATCGGCAGTCATGTCCCCTCGCGAACTCGCGGTACGCGACGGTGCGAGAGAAGGAGGGTGAGTGGACTTTACTACTCCTGCTTGGGATTTGTTGGAAGAAATACGACGTGCTTATTGTGCTTCTCATTCGGTTCATAGGAATTCTATATCTTTATGTTAAGACGATCGAACGTGCCCATACGCCTGCGAAGATGTGGGAGAAGATCAAGCTATCGAATAGCTACGCAAAAGCCCTAGAACAGGTGTGTATCCACATTTCTATCATCTAGACAACACTGCCCTTCTCCCTTATTGTTCTCTAACTGACACGCTCGCGTCTTCTTCAAACACCAGATAGACGCCGAGCTCATCCACTGGCCCAACTTCACGATCCACAAATGCAAGCAGCGCGTGACCAAGATCACGCAGTACCTCATCAAAATGCGGCGCCTCAAGCTGCGCCAGCAGCCCAAGCTCATCGGCGTCAAGAAGAAGCTCGACCGGCGCGAGGCCGTGCGCGAGCGCAAGGCCCTCTCGGCCGCGCACCTCGAGCGGTCCATCGAGAAGGAGCTGATCGAGCGCCTGAAGAGCAAGGCGTACGGCGATGCGCCGCTGAATGTGAACGAGAGCGTATGGCAGGCGATTTTGGATAGGGAGCGCGTGGGCGACGAGAAGGAGCAAGACGTGGATAAGGAGCTGGAGATGCTGGATGATGAGACGGACGAGGAGTTGGAGGAGGAGCTGGAGGATGAGTGGGGCGATAGGGAGTTTGTTAGTGATATTAGCGGGGACGAGGACGGTGATGAGGATGATGATGAGCTGAGCGACTTGGAGGATGCGGTTGTGAGTGTCTATTTTTGGATGCTTTTTTTCTGGCTATTTATTTTTGTTGCAGGACCAAGATTCGGCGGAAGACGATGAGGAAGGCGACAGTGAGGAAGATGAGGCCGCACCGAAACCGTCACTCGGAAAGCGGAAAGCCCCTCCAGCTAAAAAATCAGCAACGAAACGGCCAGAAAAGAAAACCAAAAGTGAGTCGCGTGACTCTGATTCTATGTTATATCCTCAAATTATTATTTTTTGCAGAGGGACCGAGAGTGGAAGTCGAGTACGAGCAGGAAATGGAAAGTGTGCCTCTATCAAAATCTGCGCTTGCAAATTGGTAGCCATTTTCTGTCGCTTAGATCTCACAATCCCATGTGTCTTATCCATCCATCCACCAGTGTTCCATGTATTATTATGCTAAGAGTTTTAAACGAACGAATTACAAGGGTAGGATACAGTAATACTCAACAGCCTGAGGGCCCAAAAATGATAGCGTGTGCGGGTATGGTACGATAATGTGTTGTGAAATGTGGTGCTATATAGGAGATGAAGACACGATGGAAAGCAGACAGCAAAGCAGTGGACGAGGTTTGGAAGCTTTACAACGCCTTCTTGGCTTTTGTTCGCCTCCGCTCGATGTCTTCTCGCGTCATCCGCGTTCCGAGCAGCGCGTCCCAGTGCACAAAGAATGGCTGTGCAAAGTTGGACTTGATACCAATGACCTGCGGAACCGTCAATCAATTGATAAACTCTTCATTCCCCACTACTGTGCATACCTGGTGATGAATATCGTGATAGTCCGCGTTATTGCTGGTAATCATCTGGAGCGGGTCCCAGGGGAGGCTGTACCCGCAGTGGTCGTCGACGGTCTTCAAGGTAGACACGGTGAAGAGAAACATGGCTTGGCGGATGCTCATACCGCTCGCCCACTCCGCGATAAGCGCGCCGAGGCTGTCGAGCAGGAAGCCCTCGACGGGGTGGTTATATAACGCCCCAAACGCGTACGGCACGTATAGCCGGTGGTGCCACGAATGCAAGTGCTTGTAGAGGAACTTGTTGACATGCATCGTGCGGTGTAACGTGTATTGCCATGTGTCGATGATGAACCTATGCAAGAACGTAAATGATAGAGACAGAGACAGGGGAGAAACACGCACATGGCGAAGAGCAGCTGCGCGCCGGGAATCCCCCACCAGTAGACGAAATGCGCCGTCCGCGCGAGGAGCAACGGGCTGACGTTGTGTCCCAGTACAACTGCAAACGCGGGCTGCATAAAGTCGACAAGACGCTGGAGCTCCTGTGCATGGTCCACGATGTGCTTGGCCTCGTCCGAGAGCCAGGCCAGGCCCATCGCGGTCTGGATGACCTGTTGGATAATGACGGCCCAGATAACCTCTGCGCGAGTGACCATATTGCGCTTGGACACCTCTTCGGACGGGTGGATGCGATACTTGTCGAGCCAGCGCCAGTCAGACATGTCGAGCATGTGGAAGAAGAGGGAGGCGACCCAGTACGCGATTACAATTGCCGCGAGGGTGACGATGCTGTCGGGGACGCTCTCGATGAGGCGGAGTGTGGGGGAGTAGTAGAATGGATAGGCGCCGGCGAGGAGGCAGAGGGGGTCATCCTGGGCTCTGGATGCGCAGAGCGTCGAGTTCATCGTAGTCAAGACCAAGCAGCGAATATTTTGATTATGTCATGAACATTTCCTTGACCTGAGAGACCCGTGAGAATAATGGGTCTATTTATACCCTGACTCAATTGCAGATCCCCCGCGATCCAACTCGGTTGTCCGACCTCTGGAGAGGCGCTCAACCGCAGGGATAGCACGGTCAGAATAGGCCGCCAATGACGGAGTCCAACCACTGAGCTCGAATTCGAACGACTGAAACTTGAAACTTCCCGACACCAGCCGGCGCCCATCGTACGTGCATTGCGTGGCGCATATTACTACTCTGCTTCAGCTAAATAGTAAAGACAAAGTAAAGAGACATCGGGCGGAAAAAGTCGCGACTTGAAGGACTTCTAGGAACTCCTTGGGGGATGATCCTCGCGAGTAGTGCTTCCCAGTTCAACCTCTCTCTGATGACGGCCGTCTGTAGGACCACAAACCAGACGGTACCATCGCCAGACCTGGCGGTACGCGTCGTGGGGATGTAGCCCAGGAAATTTCCACCACACACCAAGCCTTGATTGACTGATTAGATGGATCATGACCCTAACATGTTTCAGCATTTGTTTGAAATGATCTAACCCCCTGGGCTATATCAAGTCCTCTGGAGGATAACTTAGGATAACCTGTGCTAGTGAATTGCAACTACAGTTGGACAGGGGAGCGACCTGAGGGCTAAAGAAATTGCTTGTAAGATTGCTAAGTGACCTGGCAAGAGATATAATGATTTAAACCAAGTATCTGGCCAACATGTTGTTTGAGCGCTATGCAACTAGTAGATTTCAGTCGGTTTTGCATTGTCCGACGACGTGCGAAATGGGTCGCCATTGGCCAATGACAGATTTGATGGTGATGAAATGTTGTCGGCGCCGTCGACGGTGCTCTATACTTTGCTTGCGACTGTCTTGTTCTGCTGATATACCTACCATACCCTACCTATACCCCCAATCTAACGATTTGCTGCCCTGGCGGCCTGACGATACCCACAAGACCGACCACAAACGAGACCCTGGACCAGACCGCTGTGTACCGATATGGCGCTCAGTATGCCCAATTCCGCGCCAATAATGGCGGCCTACGCTTCTGTCGTCGATGATGAATACAACTGGTATGTGCCTACGGGATTGACGGGGTTATATGGTAGATTAAAAGCACGTTGACAGGCTTCTTCTGCACTACATCAACGAATCGGTGAGAAGAGCCGCAGTTCATTTCACGGCGTTTTGGCGCTCAAGACAATCTCCTCAATTAGTACAATACCATCGAATTGCACTCGTGCGGGAAGAACGGTCTTGAGGAGCTCAAGACGAAGCTTGTAGACAACAAGGTGTATATTGGGTTCTATCGACAGGAGGACGTGCACCACCCGAGCTACATCATCATCAACTATGTCCCCGCCAGCATTGTCGGCCTGCGACGAGGTGCGTCCACATTGGTTTCTAAATTCAAAACGCATTTACATTGTCTTTCAGCTCGCGCATACGTACACGCCCGGAAAATTGGAGCCATGTTCAAGGTGTGTAGCTACATCACCGACTTGCCATTGTTCTCCCCTGCAACGCCCATTGTTCTCTTTTCTGTTCTCATAGGAACACGAGATGATTTACTCGGTAGATAGCCCTTCACTTTTGACTTCAAACCACATCCACGAAGCCATCCTCAACCCACCGCAACCTGAACGCAAAGGCGAAGACGTACTTGTATTCGATCCACCAGAGGATATTCCCCAGCCGCCTCCAAGTCAGCCGCTTCCGCCACTTCAGCCCGTGAGGCCACAAACAGCACTTCAACCCGTCCGACCACAATTCTTACAAACCTCGTCATCCACCGCCACTGCAGGCCATCAGCCCGACGCAATGCCGCGCATGTCATTCGGCGCCATCTACGCACCAGACGTGCAACCCCCAGGAGCCGTCCCGCCCGTCCCGGCACTGCCCAAGGGCATCAGCATCATCACCAGTTTGCTCCGCCGGAAACGGGGGGCGACGAACAGGACCGATGACGGGTACGACGATTACAGAGGATCTGAGCTGCCGCCGCCTACCCCGCCCAAGGATCGGGGCGGGTTCCACGTGCAGGCGATCCAATACACGCATTCTGCCCCGGGTCAGCACCACCACCACTCGGCGCTGCGGCACCAGCGCTCGCACAGCATGTCCGACTTTGCGGTTATCTCGCACGACGAGCTCGTCGTCGAGGATCTGTCCTACCTGACGCTGCAGCGGCCGACGGGGGGCAAGTGGGCCGCCGCGGCGCCTGTAAACGCGTTGGACTCCCCGGAGGAGCGTGCGCGCAAGCGGCGCGAGATGAAGGCGCGGCGGGAACGCGAGGAGCGTGAGGCGCAGGCGCAGGAGGAGGAGAGGCTACGGCTTATTCGCGAGGAGAAGGAGCGCGCGCGAATGGAGGAGATCGAGGATGAGATGCGCAAGAAGTTGGAGGCGGAGGATGAGATGCGGCGGATTGCAAGGGATAAGAGGCGAAAGGAGCAGATGGAACGCGAAGAGGAGGAGCGCAAGCAGCGGGAGATGGAGGAGCGGCGGCGGCGGGAGCGGGAGAGGAGACAGGAGGAGCATCGGCGCATGGAGGAGTGGCGTATGGAGCAGGCTCGGAGAGAGGAGATAGCAATCCGACAGGCCGAGGAGACGAAACGAAGAGAAGAGCAGGCGTGGATGAAAAGGATCCAGGAAGCGGAAACCAAGGCAAAGCGCACGAAGGAGGAATCGGCCCTCACAGGTTGGATTACTATCCAAAACAACGAGTCGCTGGCGTGGAAACGCCGCTTTTACAAATTCTCGGGAGGGACAGTGACTCTTGTACGCAGCCCTGAGGTGAGAAGGAACATGTTCGTCTGGGGAAATTGGGACTAATCCGATGCATAGGATACGAGCACATTCCTTGAGAAACTCGAGCTGCGCAACGCCGTCTCAGCCTTCAAGGAGTGGAACCAAGGCTACGAGGAGCTCGAAGCTATTCCTTTCTCCTTCGTTGTCGAATTCAAGAACCAAGAGCACCTGTCAATGTTTGCTGATTCCGAAGAGGAGAAGGTGCGCACTTTACATCAACTCGAACGACAAGTCACTCATTGTTACGCAGTATAAAGTTTTAGGCTTGTTTAAGATTGCAGCTGGACTGTGAAGTGTATATCATTATTACTAGGATTGTAGTTATATTATGAGTCTTGTCTCAGAGTGGTTGGTGACATTATATTACCATGTACATTTTATCTTCTTTTGCATACAGAATTGGCTTTTCTGAAAGTGGCATACCTGAGCCTGATACTTCGCAGTGTGGTTCTATGAACATTCAAAATCAAAATTTAGAGTCAGACAGAAAGTCGATTCTGGCATGGATACGACAGCTGTATCTAATGCAGAGGTTGGTACTCTGAAAGTATAAAGACACAGGCAACATGCAGGAGGGCTGTAAGAATACTTTTATATTTGATAGTAACACCCTCAAGCTGATGCTCGCGACCGAGCAATCCAGTCAGTCACGACTTTGCGTAAAGTATTCTGTGGGTTGTATGCCCATGGTCCATATTCACCGTGACGACCTTTCCGTACCATTAGCAACTCGCCCTCCTTGGGGACCGCCATATAATCGTTATCGGAAAGACGATGGACTGGAGGCCATAACTCGAGGAATCGCAACGCAAGAAGTGGGCCATGAGGATCGTTGTCAGTCGGAAGCCCTGGATATTCCTCGAATCTCACTATGGCTTTCCCTACGAACGCTGTTATAAGTCATTGAACATTTGTAAATAGTATGCCGGATACATACCGCTAAAAAATCGTGCGGACGGGTGGCCATGTATTCTGATCTTTGGAAATAACGATTGGATGAGGACTCTTGTTACTGCAGAGGCTAGAGATGGAGGGACAATATCGAACCGAACAGAGGCCGTTGATAGGTCAATCATGAAGGGGTCATTTATGACCCGCAGAGGCATTGCCGGACTGGTCAACAAACTCTTCGGGAGGTCGGGATACATGGTCTCTTCTAGTAAGCCCTCCTTCGCGAGAGATTGGCGCAGGTTCAGATATGACTCGGATGACCCAGCATAGAGGGACAGGGAGCTGAAGCTCCAACTTTGTCCAGATGGCAGGCATAAATCTGTTCCCTTGTCAAATGCTTGAACATCGCGACAGATCCGGAAACGAAGCTCCCCTAGCCGTGTGGGTGCAGTCCGAGATTGTTTGTAATAGAATACTCCTGTGGTGTCTGGAGGATATGCCAATGCTGTTGTTCCACGTTTTCCATTTATTCCCCGTGCGACTAAGTATGGAAGAGAAATTGGTGGGTTTGTGTTGGTGTGGAAATGGATATTTGCATGAGTTAAGCTGGAAATAGTTGTTACCCCCTGACCTGACGACTGGAGCTTCTGAGGATCGAATGTAGAGATCACCCTCTGGTGACTGTGACTGAGGTCCACGTCTTGGGGTGGGATGGGAAACTCGTCTTGAAGCAGAGCGAGAGCACGTTGATACTTTCTAGGCGCTCGCGCCATCGCTTTCAAGGAGACATTCCAAAGCTCGCCACCAGGAAGGCGTAAGTCGTCTCCATTTTGGAATTCGCCCAACGCCTCACACAACCGGAAGCGGATTTGAGACTGAGACACATCGCTTGGAACGTGGTGGAAGTGGAAGACGCCTTTGGTATTTGCAGGAAAGAGAATGAACTTTTTTCCAACAGAAGTGTAATGCATATGCATGGGCACTTCCGGCTCGTTCATGATTCGAACCCCGCATATTTGCTTCTGGGACAGATCCAGGATTGGCTGGTTAACAAGGTCGAACCTGTCTGGCCTGAGCGTCCGTAGATCATGTCGGTACGTCCTCTTAGATTGCTCTTGAAGTTGTTGAGTTTTCTGAGACTACTAAGTTCAAGAAGAGAACCTACTGGGCAAGACAGCAGAATATGACCTGGTAGTATCCTTCGTCTGCCTTCCTTGTGTTTAAGTCCATGATTTAGTTTTCCTCTATGGGCTATGCTTGCGGATACGCACTCTGGGGCACAGCGGTGTAACCCCTGCCAGCGGAGAGACCTCCGAATGGTATTAGAGAGATATGTAGGCCGTATATCAGGCGCCCTTGAGGCAAAATCAATCCGCGAAGTCGGTCCATGTGTCCAGGCAACCCCGTTATCCCTGTCCTTGTCAGCCTGCTCTCGAAGCGTCGCGCTCGAGGGAACTGGTTCAACTGATTGAAGTCAGGGCCTGTAGAAGCTGTCCAGAGTCAGACAGTTGGGAGCAGTTGTGATGAATGACAGTGTAGTGATGAAGCAGCAACGAAAAAGCGGAGAAACCTCGAAATGTTCAAAGCAACAACTTGGACGAGCCCTGACGAGCCCTCAGTTGCAACGCATCACGTGCCATTCAGGGGCTAACAGTAACACAGACACAACGCGTTGGCGCGTCGGAGTCGATGACCACTGCCCATCCATATTTTTAACAACTTTTTTTTGATTAAAAAAAGAAGAGAAAAAGTCCTTTAATTAATATTTCAGATCTAGGTTATGTATTCTCACAACGGGATAATTCTATTCATGAACCCGGTTCAATGTGAACCCCACCATAAATGATATTAATCACCGGACACGGCCGGGCACAGGCCGGGATGACAAAGCATTGAGCCACTTGCCTTTGATCACGATTCGGACACCTTCCATTGGTCTCCAAGGCGCCTCGGTCACCAACTCGCATCTTTTTGGCACCTCTTCAGTATGAAATCGCGCTGTGTATAATGCTGATATTAATCACGGTGTCTTGAAACAATACTGAAGTGGAACATGTCCTAAATTTGCTCAGAATTTGCCAATTTTGTACTACATGATGTACATCAGGTTTCCTTCTTCCTGCCTGCCACATCAGCCAGCCTGAACACTGTTGATAATGCGTAGCTGTCTTGTTCAAGTTTTAACCTGGTTGGCATTTTTTTCTTGAGTACGAGTTAGTGCCCAAATTTACAACATTGCTTGAGGACGCGCCTGTCCGCAACATGGAACTCTTACTTGAGTTGAATATGAGTTGAGTACAGGCGCATTTCCACGTCCTTGAGCCCTCAAGCCTGTGTTAGTCTGGGCATTTGCACCTCATTTCAGATACCCAGGGCGGCTCCTTTGAGTGTTTGAGCTCATTGTCCAAGCCATGTTAAGTTCAATCTCAAGCAGCCCAGTGAATTTGAATGGATTCCGGACAATATATTTATAAGAGAGTGTATATGCAGCACGAGTACGAAGACCGCCTTTGCAATTCAACTGATCAGTGACCAATCTTGACAAACTCGGCTCTGGATACTCAAGTCACAAACCTGGTTGCAAGACCTTCTCAAGCCCTTCTTTGGAATTTGTGAAAAAAGACATAAACCTTCTTCGATGATGAGTACTGGAGATCCAAGGCACTCCATATCAATGGCCAGACTAGAAGTCTTGCTGCATAACTTAAATATGAAAAGGTAGTACAATAAGCGCCCGTGTCCAGTAGAAGATTTGTCAGCAAGCTACGCCGTCCGGGCCCCGGCCGAGCGGTTACCATATTTAGATAACACATCAACTTTTGCTAGGGGTTCACAGTGAATCAGGTTCACGAATAGAATTATCCAGCTTACAGGATTTTGACAGGATTCTCGATACAATAATTGAAGAGTTGGGCTGCGAGATTTCTTGCTAGGGAAAACTGCTCTCTCTCTCTCCACGATATGATAGTTACAGCGGCACTCAGAGATGAACTGGGTTGAGACTGGACTAAGTGAAAATGACAGGTCATCTCAGCCAACTCGCTCCATTGGTAGTCCAAACGTAGCGATGATCAGGGTGATGATCATCCTGTTGATAATTGGTTGATAACAGTGATTTTTTTTTTGGCCGTGCATCTCATGTGAATCTCATGCAAATCGTGAGTTTCGACGTATTTCCAGATGTTCGCCAAAGTAGTGGCCGTCTATCGTTGAAGGATTCGGTCCAATTATTCCCACAGCCGCCTACACAAAAGTGACAAAACCCAAACAAAACCTGCATTAGAATTACACATGTCGAGGAGATGTTGAGGAGATGACTTTCGGACGATTTATGATTATTACACCGACAATGCAAGTGTATGTAATGATATGTTGTACTTGGCAACGCGATCAAGTCCCGGAATCGACTCGAGATCATCCATCTCTTTCTCTCCCAGCCCAGATGCACTGCCATGGGCATGCTTCTCTCGCTGCCACAGGCTACAATCATTAACGACCATAACTTAGCACGAAGATACCCATTGTTCTTCTCTCTCTCTTCAATCACTCATCATCCCCTCTCCACGCCGAGACACCTGAATACCTCCTATACCTAACCCGACTTGTGTCTATCAACTCCTTTAGTTCTCAACCGTCGTTGATACCAGTGGCGGCTGACCGACGAAGAGCGCCTCGATAGCAACTGACAGCCACCTCATTGACATTGCCATGTCCCTAGTCCATGCGCTGGATCGCTATTACCTTGCCCTGACGCTTCTCGTCACTGTTGGGTACCAGCTGACGGGCTTCGCTATTGCATGGACGCTCCAGTTTGATAAGATCACAGATTTTACTGGAGGTGCGCTACCACTGACACAATCATAGAGGCTGAGGGCTGACGTCGTAATCCAGGCTCCAACTTCTTCTTCCTCGGTATGTAGTAGGACTCCAAGATCCTGCCTTGTCAATGGGGTTGATGTTTGTGCTCGTGAACAGCGCTCTTGACACTATTATGCGGAAACACATTTTACACGCGGAATATTGGTCGGTGCCAGCGTCCTTCATATCCTCCTGGCCCCGTGTTGATTTTCGTGCTCAAAAGTGGCAAGCGTTTTGGTGATGGTCTGGGCAGTTCGCATCGCTGGCTTCCTCCTCTTCCGGGTCTTGAAGATGGGCAGCGACACCCGATTCGATGACATTCGGTCCAATTTTTGGAAATTTCTCGGTAGGTCTTCTGGCTCTGACTGAGCGGAGGCACTGCTAACGATGTCTTCTATGTCCAGGGTTTTGGGTCGGTACGTTCACATTCTACCCGACCACGCAGACTTCTTGACTGAGAAATCGCTCATTTGGCAGGCCAGATTCTCTGGGTTCGTTATGATCTCGTAGCCTAGGCCACGGAATCAAAATCTTATTAGTGCTTTCTATAGATCTGGACAGTCTCCCTACCACTCACCATCCTCAACTCCCCTGCCATCTCGGATCTCTCTTCGGGTGGCTCCAACCCCAAATTTGGCACCTCACGCGACATTGCAGGTATCGTCCTATGGGCGGTAGGATTTATAATTGAGTCTGTCGCCGATGGCGAGAAGGTACGTACTTACTTTGACACGGCCCCGAAATACAAGGTATTAATTGTATAGTTGTGTAGTTTTACTACAAATCCCGCAAGATCATTCCGCGGAACGAACCAACCAACAGAGGACTCTGGCGTTGGTCTCGACATCCACCATATTTCGGAGAGTGCGTGTCAAACTCTTCATCAGCTCCTCGAATGATGCTCGCTCTTACTTATTGGACTATTCAGGATACTTTGCTGGTGGGGCATTTGGATTCTGTGCCTCTCGCCGACGACAAATGGACAACTTTCTTCATCTGGGCGAGCAGCGCAGAATGGTGCTGTCGTGGCACCCATATTTACCACCCTGTGTGTATTATCTTTATCGATGTCCCTGGCCTTGTCCTGACGCTCAGTCGTAATATCCTCCCAGTCTCCTTCTCTTTGCCTCTGGCGTCCCCACCGCTGAAAAACCCACGGCGCGCCGCTTCTTCTTGCTTTCCAACGGTCCACACGCTTCCGAGGCGGACACCAACGCCTGGACAGAGTATAAAGCTTACCTTGCCAAGACGTCCATCCTTATTCCCTTCCCGCCAGCACTGTACCGCCGTCTACCACGCGTGGTGAAAAGGACAGTGTTCCTGGACTTTCCGATGTATAACTTTGATGAGGCAACGGACGGGGCGAAGGCTGTGGAGGAGGCTTGTCGGAATATGAGTCGGTAGAGGTGAAGAGGGACATTTACTTAATTGCATTGGCTTGTATGATTGCTTGATGTAATTTGGGTGGAATTTATATGTACTACGCTGTCAGTTTTATTTTACATCTCATAACTAATTTGTAACTTGGATACAGTGAATTAAAACACAATCCTGCACGTATGTGCGTGGCCATTGTGCGGCCAGCAACTTTCAACTTGCTGCGAAGTGGAACTGCCAACTAATCACACTAATAGGATTATCATTATCGCCAACAAGCAATCTACACACATCTATGTATATGGTCCATCTGTCTACAGGATTCTAAGTACTACGCAAAACTGAAAATTGACAGTCTGTAAAGGTATAAGAAAGCCGGTTATTAGAAGGGGAAGCATCATAATGTTTTTTGAAGTATTTTATAATGATAAGATTCGAACGAGTTAGCTGGATGATGGATATTGTTTCAGAATATCGCCCTCAAGCAAATTGACATGGAAGGGGTACGCACCAAGCGGGAACTGTCAATGGGATCTTCACCGATGTCTGATAGACAGGAATGCGACTTAGACACTATCATTAATTGAGCATGTGGGGGCACTTACAGCAAGACCCTGTAAATTCCAAGAGATGTGTTGAGTCAGAACAAATAAACTAACCGGTGGCTGCACAAGGAAAGTGCAAAAATGGGTACGCACAGAAAGACTTGTTTCTTTGTACTTGACGCTCATGTCCGCCGCGGTCACGCGCATCGCCTCAATGGCCTCGTCGAGTGTGACGCTATACACACCGTCGCTCGCCATGGAGAGCTGGGCGGCTGTCACTGCTTTCACCGCTAATGCATGTAAGAGGTAGACGGGGTCAGAGTTTTTCAATTACATGGCTAATGAGAGGAGGAAAGAGGCGAGGAGTGCTGTTCACGTACCACCAAGGCTGTTGCGTTCCTGTAAAAGAGGGAAGACGTGTGAGCCAGAGTAATGATATTGTGGCTCTTAGACGGAATTGTGCTCACAATACAGGGAACTTGGACGAGGCCGTCGATTGGGTCGCATGTAAGGCCAAGGTTGTGCTCTTCAGGCAGAGAAACAGCGGAAGGATACAGGGTCATAGATTGGGTGAGCAAGCATAGAATTTAAATTTGAGTGAAAGGCTTTACCTATGCCAATTTCGGCCGCCTGAATAAAGATGTTAGAGTCGAAAATTCATCGAGAATGATTGGCGGGAAAATACCTGAAGTACAGTCTCCGGGGAAGCTGATTGAGGCCAGCAATGAGCAGAATCTCGTGTTTAATCCAAGGCAGCACTCACCCCCCATGCATGCCGCAAACCCAGCTGCGGCCATCGAGCATGCCACTGTCAACAACACAGTCAAAACTTGCTACGTGCGCCACCAAATCAAGTGGAGCACTGACCTCCAACTTCGGCTTGACACCCGCCCTCTGCTGCTGAAATCGTGCTGCCACGTTTGAACAGCATGCCAACAGCCTACGGTGATCGTGGGAACCGGAGGAGGATAAGAAGGACAGAGGCAGGTAAGCGCTAAGTATCGCGGAGGTGTGTGTCATTCGGGAATTGAGCAAACACGCACCGATGCGGTTAGCAAGAATGTTTGGATAGTTTTGTCGGGGTCGTCGCTGACGAACTATAGGAATTTAAAGAAGTCTGATTATTCTTGAGCGTCCTTATCAGATAGAATCGGTACGCACCTCGATGATATACTTGAGCACTGCGGGTATCACGCCCGCCGCACCGTTTGTTGGGGATGTGACGATACGCCCGCCAGAGGCATTCACCTCGTTCACGGCGATGGCGTAGCAGGAGAGGAAGTCCATTGCGGGGATGACGGTTTTGCGCTAGTAGATAGTATCGGCGAGATGAGTTAAAGGGTCAACAACATCAAGGGATTTTCAATGATATGAAGTGAAGTGAATTGAGGAGGACGTGAGACGTACAGGAGGCATAGGTAGGACCGCGTGGTCGAAGGCGCCCACGACACGAGGTGCGCGCGCCGCCGCAGGTGAGGGACGAAGGGGGTGCGCTGCATTGTTACTGCTCAATCCGGATGCGTTATACCTGTTCCCCGGTCCAGATGAATTATCGAGACGGGCGTAGACATCGACGCTGGCGGCAGCGTCGGCGTCTTCTGGTGCTGGGATGGCTTCTGCGCGTGCGTTGAGGCCAGATCCGGGTCCGCCGATGGCGGCGAGCTCCTCGCGCACGGAGCTGATGCCTGGGTAGAAACTAGAGCAGGAGATAATATTGGTCAGTTTGGGTCATTGCAAGAGTATGTGAAGAGAGCAGCAGGCCAGGGTGTGCGTGGGGAGGACCAGAAAAGAGAAAAAGAGATGCGGGACTCACCCACGCATGAGGCGTCGGTAGAGCATGGGTGCGCGGCGGCGTAGACCGAGGCGACCAGGGAGGATTTGCTCCTGCGTGGAGACGCCTGTGAGAATGCATTGGTCCATGACTTTCCAAATTTTGTTGATCTGGGGGGGATGTAAACGTTAATGAGAGTAGTCGAGTTAGTGGCTGATGTCGAGTACGTACTTTGTTGTAGATGTCCTCGTCCGAGTACCCAAAAAATTTCTACGGGAGATAAATTTTGATATTAGAGGCAAGCCCCCATTATAGCTCGAGATAGAGAGAAGGGCGCACCTCATTATCATGAACGATTTGCGCAATTGTCATCTGGACACAAGATGATATTGAGAAACTCTGTGAACAGCTAACGACCGTGACGTACGTTGTATTTTTTGGTCAATTTGAGGAGGGAGTCGCCTGTGTCAAATGGGTACGGTGGGTGCTCGTCCTGTGCTGTCGCATGCCCTTCCGGCGGGGATGCCTTTGCATCCCCGGTAGAGGACCGCGAGGTAGATGTATCGGTAGACAATGATGACGGGGTCTTGTCTGAGGACGGAGATATTGGCACGACCGAAGGATCACTCAATGAGTGTGTCTGATGCAAACGAGCGCCGTGGACTTTGTGCTTATCGACACCCTTGTAAAACAAGTTCTCGTCGACTAGATGGGAAATGATACTTAGTAGCAGTTCATTGACGCATCAGATCCCGAATTTACGCACCTTTTGTCTTATCGTTAACCACAAACCCACCCCCAACGCTAAAGTACTCATTCGTTGCCAGAAGGGTCCCCTCACCGTCAAATGCGCTGAACCGCATGCCGTTGGGATGCGTCTTGAGCACGACGTCCCAGCGCCAGAGCATGTCCCTGTCCATGTCGTACGTAATGCGGTGGCCTTCGGGAAAGTTGGGGTCGAGCCCGCCACCACCGAGCATGAGGGTCTTGGTGGAGAGAATCGCACCGTACCGAGCGGGGATGGTGTGCGTGTCGATAGTCTCTGGGTCGGAGCCTTCGAGCCCGAGGAGGATGGCCTGGGGTGTGTGGTGTCTAAGTGATTGGGATTAAGCGGAGAAAATATGAAGACGGAGACGAGCTCACCCCTTTCCTGTAAAGAGATTCTTAGCAAATTAGCGACGGGCGCCTATTAGTGGGGCACGCACCAGTGGCTGCCAAGGATCCGTATCTGATCATTTTCGTGTGAGCATTACGTCAGGCGCTAAAGTGAGCGCAGAAACTTGAAAGTCCTTACAGGTTAACTTTCACCGTTTTGACCTGTGCGCGGCGTTAAGGTGATAGGGGTCAACGCGACGCGCCGTAAGTAAGTACGTTATTTTTACGTTTTTATATTCGTGGTCCATCCATACGGACCTTGTCAAGGAGCCCGAGCTCGTTCAGGTCCGTGATGAAGATCTTGCCTGCGCGCATCGGCCCGACCGTGTGCGACGATGAAGGGCCAACTGTATGTGTGCGATAACGCAAACATTCATGCGAGAGACAACAACGGAGAGTTTGAGTCAGTCTAGGCGCCTTTTCACCGAACATACGCCACAGCCTAGAGTCGGCGGCAACGATGATAACAAGGATAGAACAACACGCACCGCCAATGCTGAACAGATCAAACGTTGAGATTACCGCATGCTCAGGTAGCTGGCGCTCCGCCGTTGCCTGGTCTGCTGCTATCTCTCCACCTCCCTCCTCATCCACTGGCTTTGGCTCGAGTGCGAGGCGTGATAGGTGGCGTTTGTGTGTTCCGTGTTCAATACTTGCATGTTCATGTCGGTCGCGCGAGGTCTGGATGGCTCGTAGTTTCGGTGTGGGCGTTGAGTGGAGGGCGCGTTTCCCTTGGATATGTGAGTTTGTGGTTGCAATTTTGGGCACGACGACGCGGAGCGCCAGGCGGGATGTGGTCGACCGAGTCAGGAATCCAGCTGGCGGCGGCATATTTGAAGCTCAAGAGGCGCGGATCGGTGCGTATGGAAACCTTCTAGCTGGGGATTGCAATGGCTAGGGAGGCCAACTAATTGTCGAGAGCAAGATGGAGACAAGAGGACGCTGCGGTGGGTGGTGGGTGCAAGTGGCTGGTTCGAGTTGAAGTTTGCTCAAACTTCGGAGTCAAGCTAGTCAAGAGATAAAAATAACGAGCAACGTTACGATGTAGTTCCGTCATAGGCGAGCGGTTGAATTCACACACGGCACTCATTAACATTATCTGCGAATGGCATCTCGGGATCCGGGGGCCCATTGGCTCACTGCAATGGAAACTCGGAGTCCCGCTCCTGCGACGCGACCTCTACGCACCGGAGCTTGCATGTTCTTCAACTTCGCCAACATCATTATTCTCATCTCATGACAATTTGACAGAATAGACCAGAAACAGCCAACACAAGGATTGGCGCCATGATAATGCGTGCATGCTAGGTAGGTGCGGGTATATAGAGTATGGGCAGACATAGGTCAAAAAATAGGGCAAGGTCATCAATCAGTCGTTCATCGAGCGTCGAGCGTCGTGGTGGAATGAGGAAACGGAGAAAAGGATATGGGAATGGAGAAAGTGGAAGAACGAAACGTAACGAAGGGACCAATACGAAATGAATAACCCACAGGGAAATAACGAAAAGATGGATGAACTGGCCCGGAGATGGCGTAGATATCGTGTGCGTACATGGATGTTGATATGTGGGTGGATGGGTGAGTGTATCGGAGCGGGTATGTGGTGTGTGCTACAAGATGGTGTGGGTCGTAAAGATACAGTGAAGGCGAGCGTGTAGTGAGGCATAATATGTTTTGGTGGAGACTGGGATGAGGGTGAACGGTAATCGTTACTTGGTCGCATCACGACTCATGCGCATCTCCGCCACCGCCACCACTAGTGCCCCCTGCGGCGGCTTGAGCCATTCCGCTCATCGACGTGCCATTCGGACGAGGCGACGCTGGCAATCCAATCATTCTTGAATGCCGGTTCCCCCGCTCACTCATAGTCACAGTCACGTTCAGCCCCCGGTTCGCCGCCGCCGCACTCGCCTTGCTAGGCGACTTCATCGGAGTCGCCTGTGTTGAAGACGTCGATGTCGTGTCAGCGGACTCGCCTGCCGGAAGGACGACGGTGATACCAGACGAGTCGTAGTCGTGCCCTTCATACTCGTATGCGCCATCGGTGTGCTGAGGCTCTTGGGCAGAGGATGGGCTGGCAGATGTGGCGGACGACTCGACTGTGCCCGGTGCGTCGCCGCCTTCGGTCGTGATAGTCATGGCGTCAGTCCCGCTCTCGTCGTGGTCAGTGACACTGACGTTGTCGCCGACGTCAGAGTGGGCTTCGTCAGCGGTAGCACCCTTCTTGAGGGTCCGCCCACTCAGCCCCAGCATCTGGTCCGCCGCGGCGTCCGTGTACTGTCTGCTGTTCCTCTTCAGCTCCGACACCGGGTGGTCCAGGAGCCCACTATCAGCCTCCTCTTCACCAGCGTCCGCAGCCTCAACCCCATCGACGTTGAACACCCGGTTGAACTCGCCCAGCATAAGGCTGAACACGCCTGCGGGAATGCCGAGCGTGGGGCTGAACACGATGCCGACGTTGCGCATCGTCATCTTGTTGACGGGTGCGTTCTGCACGATGAGGATCAGGTGTGCTGTGAGTGCGCGCAGGAGGCTGTAGTTGGCCAAAGGCAGCGCGGCGATGAGATGTGACAGTTCGCGGATGCGTTCTTGGGCGTCAGGGATGTCTGGATGTAATGCATGGTGAGTTGCGAGTTTTGGTCGAAAGAAGAAAAACTAACCGATTACAGCGAGGAACTTGAGGTGCAGTTCGCGTGTGAGGATGCTGGACGGGAGCTCGCGTAGGAAGCTCTTGAGGAGACCAGCGATGGCATGTGGGTCCCAATACTCGTCGCTTGCAAGCAGATCAATATCTCCCTCTACAGTACCAAGTCAGCGATGTTCCACGACCATATGAAGAATAACGCACCATTGTTGAACATATCCTTGAGGCCCTTGATCACTGCCGAACTACCACTCAACCGGTAAATACCTTCCTCCTGATCAGCCTTCTTCGCCTCAAGATACTGAATACTGCGGAACACAATAGCAGGCAGGTTACATATCTGCGCCACCTCTAGCGCATCCTCGAGCGGTACACCGAACACAGCGCGCGGCGGGAACGCGGCATGCGACTGCTTGTCGCCGCTGGCTTTGCCAAAGCCCCAGAACGAGCGGGACTTGGCTTTTTCGCGTCGATCGCTGGCGGCCTGCGCCGGGTCGACAGACGGGGTGTCCTTGCCACCAAACTTGAACCCGGAGGGAATGGGTGTACCGTTCATAGGGCCGGAGATCTTTACCTTGCTTTCGGGTTTTTCGGGTGATGGAACGCGGTCAGGTTGGGATGCGGAGGGTGCGGTGGGGGATGGAGACACGGTGGTGAGGGATGAGTGGAATGGCTTACGCCCGTCGTCGCCGCTGCGCTGGCGGTGCTGCTCGGGCGAGTGCTGCCGTGAGCCGCCCATGCGCCGGCCGTCTTGCGAGGACTGTTGCTGCAGGAGGTCGGGGTAGTGGCCCTGCTCAGAGTTGGCGCGCTGCCCGGCAGTACCGACGTCCTGCATGAAGTTCGTTGCCGCAGATAGGGGCGATGAGTCGGGAAGACTCGACGGCAACCCTAGGTTGCTGCGATCGATGGCGCGTTTTGGGATGTCAAGGCCACCTGCGGCAGATGGGCCTTGCCTATCGATGGGTGAAGGATCGACTGAGCGGGAGGGGCTGGAGGAGCGCAGGTAGTCGTCGGACGCGGCGAGGGATATCGAGGAGCTCTTTGTGTCCCCGCGTGTCATGATCGGCTTGTTGCTTCTCGCAACATCATTTGAGCTGGTGCTCGCGCGTGGCTGAGCGGGGGACTGGACGCTGGTCAGGCCCGACGCAGGATTGAAGATGAGGTCTTCCGAGTAGGTGCCGGTGTAGTAGCGGACGAGCATCTCGACCCAACTGTCGCGGTCGTCGTCGCTCTCTGCGCACAGGACATGACGCGGGTGGTTACCGCCAGGGCCCTTCTTTGCCTCGACAATCAGGAAAGCGTGGCGGTACTCGGTCTCGTCGTCGGCGTTGGGCGGGCGCTCCGTTCGGTGCTGGCGCGCTATTTGTGCCCCAGTGATCATTATCGACCCAAGATGCGCGCCGCCTCGCTGTAAAACCTATTAATAACGAGCGAGTCTCTGCCAGCGAATGAAGACGCACGCAATCGTAATACTCGAGCACTGGCCCCTGAAGCACGAAGAACCGCGTCTTCCATCCACCAAAGTTCTTGCCCTTTTTGGTCAGGTAGCCCTCCTTCTCTCCGGCCTTCATCACGGCCTGCTTCTGGTCGCGGACGATGTCCGTCGTAAAGAACGCAATCACCTCGTCGTTGTTCTTGACCGGCAGCTGAATCAGCGATTGCAGGTAATCCTCCAGCACCGCCTGATTTGCATCAGCATCCGCGCTCTTCTTGAATTCTTTGATAGGGACTCACCTTGCGTTGATCGACCTTGGCCGGTGCGTGATCCTTCCACAGCCGGCCCTCGGGAAGCGTCACGATCTTTTTGACGACCGCCCTGGCCACGCTGCTGCGCACCCGCTGATCCAGGCTCAGCACGTCCGAGTACATCTTCTCCACCTTCCACCCCTCCTTCCCGCTGCCCGGGTTCACGAACACGATAAAGGAAAGCACCTCCTTCCCGCGGTCGTTCGGCCGCACGAAGGAGTGCGACACGGTGATGGTCGTGTGCGGCAGGTCGGTTGAGATGAGCGGCAGAGCACGGAAGGAAGCTGGGTTCACCGCCGGCTTCTGCGGTTGTTGTTGCGACTGTGATTGCGGTTGCTGGTGACCTGATGACGATATGGACGAAGATGACGACACGGAGGGCTGCTGCATGGCTGGTGCTGTGAGATATGGCGAGGCAACAGCGACCGGTCCTGATCCTGCGTCCTGCATGGATGTCGGTAGAAGATGTGGATGCAGGGCCTCTGCTGCGTGTTGCGTTGTGTTGCTATTGTGATGGTAGCTACTCTGATCGGCGGTAGTACCTGCTTGCCCCTGTTTGGCGCCTCCTGGAGCCTGAGCGCGAGAGAGCCCCGACGGCTGGTACCCTTGTTGCGACGGCGCAGCACCGTTGTTGGTGTTGTGCCCCGACTCCCCTGGTGGTCGTTGGTGGTAGGGATTCGAGGGCGGTGGGAGCGGGAACTCGTCGATTCCTACACGTGATGACGATGCACTTTTGTTGTCCTTCCTCTGGCTTCCGCCGCTGTACCCGGACCCAGACCCGTATCCCCCTATGATGTCCTCCCGCGAAGAGTTTGAAGGCGCCGAGTGGGTGTTATTGTTGCTCATGTACTCTGCGTGGGGGTGGGCGTAGGAGTATCCCTCGCTGTCGGTATTGTGGAAGGGGTTGTTATTGTTCTCCGCTCCTCTTGTTGCGCTTGTTGTGGATGCATCGAAGCCTTCATAGAGCAGATATAGATAAGAATGTCAGTTTCAATACAATCTCGCCTAACGCTGGGCAAGACAAAAGAGACGAAAAGCGTATAACTGAACCACGCACCTGGATGGTCTGCCCCTGCCGTGGTATCTGCCTCCCCTTCCATCTCGTCCTCCGAGCCGTCCTCTGACCGTTCGGCGTGATTGCTATCGCCGTCGCCCTCCTCATCCCCATCATCGTCCATATCGAGGAACTCGCTCTCTCGTGCTGCCGGCGGCGGCGGAAACATGGTGTTACTGAGCTTGGAGCGCGGGGCAGGGAAGACGTCCGTGCGTGGGCTCGCGGCGGGTGAGTCGGACATGTTCTGGATGTACCGGCTGGCCTCATCTGGGAGCGAGATGCGCGAGTCCCGCGAGAGGAGGTGCGGTGGGGAACGTGCGTCGAGGAGGGTCTGTTGCTGGGCCTGGCTTTGTTGTTGGGGGAGGTAGGGCGGCTGGGCGAGCGGTGAAGGTGTGCTGCCGCTGATAGTTGTACCTCCCAACGACGACGCCTGGATGATGGCAGGCGAGGATAATGCCGGACCAAGACCGCGGGCGTTCATCCCATTCCCGCCGGCGCTTGCACTTCCCCGACCAAACGGATTCTCCAGCACAGGTGGCGCGCTGGGCGGTGGTGGCGAAGCATAGATGTTCTGTGGCTGCTGTTGCTGGGGCGTGTTGGGCTGCGTCCCATAATGGTGTGATGACCCGGAACTGAAGCTCAGACTGCTGCTCCCTGTGACGACGCTGCTGATGCTGTCCGCGAGGCTCGCTTTGCGTGGATACGAGGCCGCCTGGACCGCTGCTTGAGAGTGCGACTGCGGTTTTGGTGTTGCAGTGCTGGGCGAGTCGGGTGGGCGCATGTTCGAGCTGTTGTATCCTCCTACTCCTGAACCTCCTCCTGATCCGGATCCTCCAAATCCACCTCCGGGCTGGCGAGTTGATATGGCGGACTCGGGCGAGTGGGAGATCGTATAAGCCGCGTGGCCGTCCTCGTGGTTGGGTACGACAAGGGGTGCAGGGGGTACCCGATTCTGTCGCGACGACGGCGCGTTGACGGACGAGGGGCTGTTGCTCCGCACGGGCGTGGCGAGCATCCCAGAGTCGCTGTTGCTTCCTGAGCCGTGATTAGTGTTGGCATTGACGTTGATTGGATCGAAGGAGCGGGACGAGTGGAGCTGGTGGGTGCCGTTGCGAGATGTCGACGTCGATGCTAGATAGACAGATAGAGACAGAGAGATATATGAATAGACAGGGAAGAGGATGGGAGGGAAAAATTTGAGATTAGAAGAAAGTTAGCTCTCTGTGGTTGGGAAAAGAAGCACTAAACTGCCAGAGAAAGAACGTACGTGTGCCATCGGAATGCTGTCGAGGCAGCGGCTGGCGTTGTTGTGATTGCGACAGGCCAGAGCTGGTCGAACTCATCTGACTTGAGACGGTGTCTAAGCTCGGCCGCGAGCCCCTCTCGCCCATGCTTGCTCCTGCATTGCTACTGCTGGATGACTTCTGGCGCTTGTCGGTAGAGGATGGCAGGACATTGAGCGCCGCGAGGCGGCTCTTGTACGTATCGCGTTCACCACGAATGCGCTCGAGCTCCTTCAGGATCTGATTGTATCCCGCCCGCTGCTTCTCAATGAGTTTCCATAGCTGGGTGTTCTGGCCCGAGAGCACATTGCGGTCAGCGACGGCTTGCTCGAGCGCGGCGAGTGTTGGGTTCGAGGACGAGGAGTGCTGCTTCAGAAAGTGCTCTGCTGTAAGCACGGCGTGTGTGGACACATTGGGTGGCGTTGCTGCTGAGCCGGCGGTAGAAGGAAGGTGGGTCGCAGAGTTTGAGGCTGAGGAACTGCTCGTCTGACGCAGGGATGGGCCAGGGGATGGGTGTGCAGATTGGGGAAACGGATGTCGGTCTCGGTCTCTCGTCGGGGTCGCCTGGACATTCAGTCCATTCGAGTAGGACGAGTAGGCCATCGATACAAGCAGATGGCGATGCGGCAAGCGCCCTGGAAGGATGAGTAGAGTGTGTGCTTAGATTGTGGTTGGGTGGCGGTGGGAGCTGGAAACTCTTCTGCTTGTCCATATTATCATCACGTGACTTACTCCCTGACACCTGACAAGATTCACTTCAATGCCCAGCATACAACTGGTATATCTTGTCAATCCCCTTTTGGCTCTGTAAACAGACTCACAATGTGTAAAGCTTCAATTATGAGCAGGTTTCCCATAGGTGTGGCATCAACAATTTGTGTCATGAGGCCAGAATGACTGATGAAAGGTGTGTGGGCTTCCTCATTGTCAGATAGAGGGTGGTGTATGCAGACAATGCTTTGCACCCTCCAATTTTATTTTATTTTTTGAATCATTAAGATAGTCACCAAAAACTAGCATGTGCTTTGTCAGCAGGAAAAGTGTTCCTTTAAACATACAGTCGTTTGCATAATTTTCTGCAGTTGCATTTCTGCAAAACCTGTTTGTCTTTATTGTGTTGATGGCCAATTTCCCCACAGTGAACGCCCAGGTCCTGACATATGATCAAAATGACAACACTGACAAACAGGTTTTGCAGAATACAACTGCAGAAAATTATGCAAATGACTGTATTACCCCATGACCACAACTGCCTTGGGACACAATCTAAGACTGTCAAATGGTAGATAGGAACCTACTGAACAGATGATTGGTTTTAATTTTTTGAAATGGCTTTTTTGGTGGAGTTGTAAGCAAGGGGGTTCATAAAAATTAAATAAGACCTTATGCCAACAAAATATTTAAGAGGCCCTTGAGGGACCCTACCTACTATAAGCCCATTACATAATCCATCAATGTTCATATATAGTAGTTCCCATCAATCACAGCCGCGTCACACGCACTTATTCCCTTGAAGTGGCTCACAACTCTCACAATACCATCCACTGATGGCCCTCTCCAGTCCAACACACTCAAGTGATACTATATAGTCCAATAATTCTGTATGTGAGTTCCAATAATTTTCGGACTGCTGATATTTGAGTACTCACCCATTGCGTAGTGCATGTCTTGTTGGCACACTGGAAATTGCCATTCTTCAGATGCGTGAGTGCATTGATAGCATCAGGAAACCATGACAATGCCTTTAAGCGTTTTACGCAATTGGCGTCATAATTGATCAAATTTGAGTGACCTAAAGATAGAAAATGTGCCGAAACATACCAGTGTGAGATTCACAAAGTATCAAAGCAAATTAAAGCAGATTAAAGCATGCTATGAAAATGCTGGTGCTTATAAGTACAGAAACCATGAAATGGTACTAGATATTGGGGGTACTCAAGGGGTACTTGATATTTTTGCTGTAGATCATATCACAATTCAATGTTGTACTGACTTGTCTTTGGGCGCATAATTGAGCACCTTGAAATGGTCGGATTAATGACATCTTGGGCTCGTTCGAAGCGCGCGATTTACGGCTACCAGAATATATTTACAGCGTGCAGAATAATAAAGTATTGACCGAGATATTGCAATTACAACAAGGTGGTGCCTAAAAGTAATTACTTTCAACATTGCGCCACGCTGGCTGCACGCGCGGCTATGAAAATAGACGCGTTTTGTTCGCATCCAAAAACGCTACAATTAGGTACCAAATGCGCGCCAATATGTCCAATATTGATAGTAGAATTCCGGATATACACATGTGCTACTCCTCCACCACCATTTCTTGAATATCTCAACAACGAGCAAACGCGCCGCTATTATGCTTGACGCATCTGAATCAGGTATATATAACCTACAGAATGGTATTTTCACCATGCCAAACGGACCACAGGATGTCCTTTTATCTTACTTACACCGTGCCAGCACACCAATTTCAAAGGTACGAGCGTTTGGTATTAGTTCCCACGGTAGTGATGTGTACTTAGTGTGCGCTTTTCTCAAGGACCATACCTTGTTCAATAAAATTCCGTTTGCTACGGTTTTTTTTGGGTTAGATGCGCCTTAAAATTCCTCATTGAAAAGTGTAGTTTAATCCGAAAACTGCTGGTGAAGGAGACTTCTACAGAGTAATCTTTTGCCAATAACATCAGAGATTGATGTAACCTGCAGTAAATGGGGCACATGCTCCCCAATAAATTAGCTACAGACTCAGCAAATGGACCATTCGATTCACCTTGTAAATCCGCATCTGCTGATATGCCTTTGGGACATATTCATCCAGAAATAAGGGCTGCATGATTGCAAAGTGTACTTTAAATGACATTGATGAATGTGCTCTGATGTATAATTGGTATTACTCAGCTTCCTCTCAGCGGATCTGTCTTATAAACACACTAGCACATGCGGAATTGGGAGGTGAATGCAGTGGTAAAAAAACCCCAGGTCTGTAGCTAATTTACTGAGGGGTATATAGAGCATTCACTGCAGGGGTTTTCATCATTCTATGATGCCATCAAAGACCACTCTGTAGAAGTCCTTCTCACCAGCGGTTTTCGCATTAAATTAGACAGTTGAATGCGGAATCCTAAGGCGCATCCAACCCAAAAAAAATCGTAGCAAACGGAACTTTATTGAACAAGTTATGGTCTTTGACAGAAGTGTGCATCACCACTGTGGGAACCAATCTCAAACTGCCATCAAAGACCGCTCTCTAGAAGTCCTTCTCACCAGCGGTTTTTCAATTAAATTGCACAGTTGAATGCGGAACTACAAGGCGCATCCAACCCAAAAAAAACCGTAGCAAATAAAATTTTATTGAACAAGCTATGGTCTTTGAGAAAGTGCGCATCAACACTGTGGGAACCCATCTCAAACTGCCATCAAAGACTGCTCTCTAGAAGTCCTTCTCACCAGCGGTTTTCGGATTAAATTGTACTGTGGAATGCGGAATTCTAGGGCGCATCCAACCCAAAAGAAACCGTGGCAAACGAAATTTTATTAAACAAGTTATGGTCTTTGAGAAAAGTGTACATCACCACTGTGGGAACCAATCTCAAAGACCCCTCTGTAGAAGTCCTCCGCACCAGCGGTTTTCAGATTAAATGACACTGTTCAATGCGGAATTCTGAGGCGCATCCAACCCAAAAAAAATCGTAGCAAACGGAATTTTATTGAACAAGTTATGGCCTTTGAGAAATGCAGCCATCACTTTGAGATTTTGACTTGTGCGTTTGAAATTCTGTTGGCAGTACCGCTTACATAATCAATCAAAGCCAACACAATGTTCGATCCAAAGTTCAACCATCGCTCTCTCTCTCATCTCTATCAACCATCATTCACTCTCATCCATCCTTATGTTTTCCTACGGAAACCCACCCCACATGGTATGCCTCTTTATAACCACTCTACTCATGCATTTGACAGATGGTTCAACAACATGGTTTGGCTGTACAGTAGGTGTTGGTACGATGTGCTGGCATTCAGGTGTGGTTGGATATGAGCGGGCAGGAGGCTTAGGTGTGTCCTCATTATTCTCTATTGTCTTACCATCTGACTATCTATGTGCTCACTGCTCCAGCAACTTCCCTCTAGGTGGCTATAATGGTGTGTCCTACATAGTACACTCTGCTGTCTGACCATGCCCCTCACTCTGCAGTATCCCTTCCTCACTTCATTCTACATATTCTTCTAAATACCTAGCATCTGGACATGTTCTCCCTATCTCCACACCCCACACATCACTCTACTCTATTTGCCCTCTGCTGATTATTTTTCTGACATACCTACATCCATCCATTTTCATTCCTTCACTTCTTCTGCTCTCTATCTTCTTTTCCTTACTTATAATCTATATCTGGCTTAATTTACCTATTTTCTTACATTTTTTAGGATGTGCAATTTGTGATATTGGTCCAGTAGCTGCCTCTGTAGTCAATAATGTACTCTTTACTAGATCCTCAATAAATGGTTTACTTCAGTCATTTTCTGATACTGAGTGAGAAATCAAAGTCCTAATACCAACCAAGGGTGCAGAAAGAGTGAGTTTATGTGCTTTTACAACACTTATAAGAAAACAAAAGCTGCTTTTATTTTGTTTTTATGTGCTTTAAATAGGGAGGTTTTGAAACACTTTGCTTTTCGACGATTTCAAGAATGTGCCATGCTTTTTTTTCTTTTTCAATTTGTTTTTCTTTAATGTGCTTTTTTACCACTAAAAGCAAAGTCATGGTTTCCTGATGTATCACAGCTGGTGCATTTCTTGAGCTTGTCAATGGCGCTAGATCCTGGTGCCTTCCAACAAAGGCCATATCGGCAACCTTCTGACTCACTAGGCTTGCTTTGGGTAATGACTGGGGGTGTGTCTGTTGGTGCAGATGGGGCTTCATGATCTATGTCCATGGAAGTAGACAGAGGTAGAGGTGGAAGCAAAGCATGTGGAACAACTGTTTCTGCCATAGCAGCACTGTGCAGTTGTCCAATCTCACCACTGGCAGTGGATGGCAAACCCTGGTCTGAAATGTCATACAATTAATACCACATAGTTTGTGGAATAAACAGCCTGAGTGAATACAGAGAATGATATACCTATCTCAAAGTCAGGCACATATTCTGCCCCCAAAACTTGATGTTCAGGGTCTGTGGTGTATGAAAGCTGCAAAAATGGTGTATTAGAAAAAGGACATATTAATTTGAATCCACAAACTTGCCTCACTGTTAGGTGTCCCTTGTGACCCTGACAGATGCACATCACTCTCAGCACCGTTGTGAGCAATTTGACCTCCAGTCAGGTCATCTGAGCTCTTGCCATCTTCTGAACCTTCAATACTATCAGTAAGAACTGGGCGAGTGTCAACGATGTTGTCTCCACTATTGATGCACAACATAGTTAGCTCTGTTAATACGAGGATATGAATAATAACACTTGCCTTGGTGCAAGAGCACGTGTAGATATATGTGATGCTGGAGGAGCAATAAGCACCCACTGAGTGATGGCTGATTGTAATGCTGCCATTTATGGAAGTAGTTCAAACTCCGACCTCACATTTGTATTTCCAATGGTTCTAAGTGCATCTGAGGTAGTGTGTATGGTATATAGTGTGAAATGAAGCATTCTGTAGCACTCTGGATGTCAATTCTTTCCTTAAAGATCACTCAAAATGCCTCAATTGGGGGTATATTTTGTACCTACTACAAAAAAATTAGTGGCCTGCCAGCTGACCCTACCTACTACCCTCAGGTACAGGATTTCCGGCCCAGAACCCCCTTGGTTGTAAGGGGTACAAGAAAAATTCTGGCCTCTTTTGTTCAGTATGCATAAAATGCATTTTTCACTTGTTTGCCACAATTTTAGGTTTTCAGTTTTTGGGAACTTGGCCACTTATGTAGTCATACATGTGATGTGCCAATCCTTGGCAACTACTGGCAAAGTCTGATGCTATGCATCACAGTTCTGTCTTAGACACCAGACTCATAGGTATTCAGTGATTGTTCCAAATTTGAGCTTTTAATGCCTTCTGGAAGAGCTAGGTACAATATTTTAGTAACCTCCTTCCAGCACTACCCAGAAATCTTGCATTGGCTCTCAACTTTTTTGAAAGTTCTACTTGAGTTGTACCTTTGAGCATTTTTTGGACCAAGATTTGGCCAGTCTTGGTGTCAAGCCAATGATTACACTTGTCTAGGAGGGCCATTGCAATGCATGGCAAACCAATCTTTTATGTAGCCTTTTCTTTCAAAATAAATCTATTAAATTAAAGAGAACACTGCAAATAGGCAGCAGGTATTAAGATTAAGATAGATTTGAAAAATTGCAGTGAACTGAGTGACCATGAACTCTAGCCTAGCCCTGGATTGCCTGGCAGCTGCTGATGGCATTGTTTCTTTCTGTTTTTCTATGGCACAGGACTGCACTATACACTACCATGCCCTCATACTACTATGACTGTCATGATTCATTTAATTTCATTCTGGCATAGGAATTAGTTGTCATATGCTTGGCCTACATCATCAGAGAAAGATAATATTTCCTAGGATATTCTACATAATTTATCTACAGGTATATAGGCACTTGAGTAGTATAGTATAATATTGACTTTGTTATGAGCCTGATTCCAACAATAACTATTTGCAATAACAGTCACCCAGGGTAATTTACAGTGGTGTGCAAAAAGAATGCACCTCATGTGATTTTTGTGCACCTTTGATTTGATTTGCTTCTCAAAGGTCAATATCTTGATGGATTTGGATAATTTTTTTTTGAGTGTGCTCAGGATGATTGGAAGAATCTACATTTAAATTTATGGCAATCAAAAATTTCCACAGATAGAGAAATTGATGAATCAAAATATAGTAGGTTTTGCTAAAATAATGGCAAAATGTTTGGGGCTGGCAAAAAAAACTGAGGGCAGCTGAGGTCAATATAAATACATGGTAATCTAGTATTTGGTATGATGTCCCTTAGCTGCCTTGAGAGCAGCAATTCAGCAGTGGATGGAATGGTACAAATGACAGATATAATCCAAAGGTAAATTAGCCCACTCTTCCTGCAATGCAGCCCATAACTCCCCTTTGTTCCTTGGAAGTGGGTTGCAGGCTCAGATACATGTCTCTAAGGTATCCCAGGCAGGTTCTATGATGTTCATGTCCAGAGATTGGGGTCCAGGGGAGTACACAGATGTGGTTATCCTGGAACCATTGTTTAGCAAGTTGTGATGTGTGTTTTGGATCATTATCCTGCTGAAAAATAATGTCTTGAGGCCCCTGATTTTCATCCTCAAGTGAGCCCAGGAGGGATGTGGACAATATAGAGCAGTATTGAACTGCATTCATGTTACCATCCACAAGATGAATGCAACCAGGTGTCAGGAATCAACCAAAGTCAGAGAGAGGTAAAGCCCAGAGACCAATTTGGTAACAAAGCTGGAGTCCTACAGTGACTCCAGGACCCTTTATATACATGGAAACTGGGGTAACTACAGCTGGACCAGGGTAACTTGTTATAAATAACCAAACTATCAATAGATGGAAGATGGAGCAGAGTAGATAGGTGTGGGAGTCATAGGAGTCCATAAGGGGATAGCTTACAGGTAGGGTTGGACACAAGAATGTGCCCTGACACCAGGCCCATTTCATGAGATGCCCACCCACACCATTATACTCCCACCTCCATGTTTGATGGTTTTCCAGAGATTTCTGTCCACCATAGCCTCTCCATCTCTTCTGTGGCAGTATTGCTTCCCATCTGAGCCAAAAAGATTGAACTTTGACTCATCTGTGAACCACACACACTTCCAGAAACAAATTGACTGATTTGACAGAAGTTTGGCCCATCAAAATTGCTGCTAAACATAAATTGTTGAGAGCCATGGCTTTTTCCAGTGTATCCTGCCCTTCATCCCTTTCCTGAGAAACATCCTACAGAGGGTTGAAGCACTGATATTGGGGAATAAGTTGCACTGAACATCGGTTTCATTCATGCATTCCCCACTGGTGATTGCTCCATCAGGAAACCATGAGATTGATTTCAAGCATTTTACACAATCAGCCACATAATTGATCATTTTTTAGCAATCTAAACATAAAAAAAGCACCTAAAAAAATTAGTGTGGGATTCAGAAGCATTAAAAGCAGAGAAAAGCCAATAAAAGCATGGTATAAAGATCCTGCTGCTTTTAAGTACAAAAACAATGTAATGGTACTAGATACTGGGGGTACTCAAGGGGTACTTCATATTTTTGCTGTGGCTCATGTTACAGTTCAATATTGTACTGACCTATCTTGGGGTGCATAATTGAGCACCTTAAAATTGTTGGATTAATGACATCTTAGGCTTGTTTGAAGCATGCCATTTACAGCTACCAGAATATGCTCACAGCATGCAGAATGATACATATTGACCAAGATATTGCAGTTACAACAAGGTGATTCCTAAAAATAAATCCTTTCAACATTGTGCAACCCTGGCAACACATGCGGCTATGAAAATAGACATGTTTTGTTCACATTCAAAAACACTACAATTTGGTACCAGATGCATGCCAATATGTACAATATTGATAGTAGAACCCCTGATATACACCCATGCCACTCCTTCACCACCATTTATTCAATATCTCAACAACAAGTGAACACACCACTATTATACTGGAAGCGTCTGAAAGAGGTAAAAATAACCTACAGAACAATATCTTTAGCATGCCAAATGGACCACAGGATGTCCTTTTATTTCACTTAAACCATGGCAGCACACCAATTTCAAATGCTCAAGCATTTGAGATTAGTTCCCATGGTATTGATGCATGCTCAATGCATGCTTTTCTCAAAGACCATAACTTGTTCAATAAAGCTCCATTTTCTACGATTTCTTTTGGGTTGGATGCGCCTTGGAATCCTGCATTGAACAGTCCAATTTAATATGAAAACTGCTGGTGGAGGAGACTTCTACAGAGGAATCTTTTGATGGTAACATCAGAGATTGATGTAAACATGCAGTAAATGGGGCATATGCTCCTCAATACATTAGCTACAGACTCAGAACATGGACCATTCACAATACCCTGTAAATCCGCATCTGCTGATATGTTTTTTGGACATATTCATCCAGAAATAATGGCTACATGAATGCAAAGTGTACTTTAAATGACATTGATGAATGTACTCTGATGTAAGACTGATATAACCTCGGCCTCCTCTGGATGGATCTGTCTTATAAACACATTAGCACATGCAGATTTAGGAGACAAGTTCAACAGTAAAAAAACCAAGTTCTTAGCTAATTTATCAAGGGGTATATTAAGCATTCACTGCAGGTTTTTATCAATCTGTGATCCTATCAAAGACCACTCCATAGAGGTCCTTCTCAGTGGCAGTTTTCAGATTAAACTGGACAGTCCAATGCGGAAATATAAGGTGCATACAACCCAGAATTAATAGATTGTAGCAAACAAAGCTTTATTGAACAAGTTATGGTCTTTGAGAAAAGCACACACCACCACTGTGAGAACCAATCTCAAACTGCCATCAAAGACCCCTCTGTAGAAGTCCCTCTCACCAGCGGTTTTCAGATTAAATTGCACGGTCCAATGCGGAATTTCAAGGTGCATCCAACTCAAAAAGAAACATAGCAAACCAAATTTTATTGAACAAGTTATGGCCTTTGAGAAAAGCACACATCACCACTGTGGGAACCAATCTCAAACACTCAAGCGTTTGAGATTTTGACTTGTGTGTTTGAAATTCTGTTGTCAGTACTGCTTACATAATCAATCAAAGCCAACAGAATGTTTGTTCCAAAGTTCAACCATTGCTCTCTCTCACCTATCTATCAACCATTGCTCACTCATGTCTGTCCTTATGTTTTCCTATGGAAAACCACACCACAGGGTACGTCTCTTTATAATACTCTACTAACACATTTGACAGATAATCAAACAACATGGTTTGGCTGTACAGTGGATGCTGGTATGATGTGCTGGCATTCTGGTGGGGTTGGGTATGAGTAGGACAGAGGCTTAGGTGCACCTTTATTATTCTGTATGCTTGTGTCTTGCCATCTGACCATCTATGTGCTTACTGCTCCAGCAACTTCCCTCTAGGTGGCTGTGATGGTATGTTCTACCTAATACACTCTGCTCTCTGACCATGCCCCTTGCTCTGCAGTATCCCTTCATCACTCTGTTCTATATATTCTTCTAAATAGTTAGCATTTGCACATGTTCTCCCTATCTCCACACCACACATATCACTCTACTCTATTTGCGCTCTGTTGATTACTTTTCTGACATACCTACGTCCATCCGTTTGATTCTTTCACTTCCTCTGCTCTCTATCTTCTTTTTCTTATGAATAATCTATGTCTTGCTTAAGTTTACATATTTTCTTACCTTTCTTATGATGTGCTATTTGTGATATTGGTTCAGTAGCTGCCTCTGTAGTTAATTATATAGTAGTCAATATGTAGTTAATTGTTAATAATAAACATGTCTATTTGCCATTCTCCTAGTTCTGAGTGACAAAAGAAAGCACTATTTGTATCTGAGGGCACAGAAAGACAATTTTAATGTGCTTTTAAGATGCTTATAAGCAGAAAAAAGCTGGAAGCCTGTGGTTCAACTTGCTTTCAATGACTTCTAATACGGACCTTTCCTTTTGGTTGTTTTTTTGCTTTTGTTCCTTAAAAGTGCTTTATAGTCCTTTTTTAGAATAAAATCAAAGTCAAGGTTTCCTGATGTCATTCAGTACATGTGAGGGGTCAAAAGTTGTGAACAGCCTAGAATATCCTTCTTCAGGTAGAAACCAGGGTTATCACCCTGTTTCTTGAGGTTGTGGTATGTTCTGGAGACGGTGGTGTAGTTTAAGCCAAGATCATTGCCAATTTGTGCAAATGTCTTCCCATCCCAGTGCAAGTATAGAATCCAGGCTTTTTTGGTGGGTGTGCATTTTTTCATGGTGGTAGGGGTATTTCAGCCAAATTTCAGGTTGAATGAAGAAGTATGGAGATACAGTGAGTGACAAAACCATTCAAATGTTTTTCAAAGTTTTACTGTTTGTTGAATATCTTGTGAACCACTCAGCCAAACAAGTCCAAATTTCTAGGGAGGGTAGAACGTCATGTGACCAACATGCTCCAAGTTGTTTCATTATGTAATCATGATTTGTTCTCACGCTATTAATATTCTACAGGCACAAGTGCATTTGAATGGTTTTGTCACTCTCATATGACAAACCAATATTCTACTATTCTAGTACTTGGTATAGCCTCCCTTGGCCTGTAACACAGCCTCAACCCTTCTAGGCATACTCTCTATCAAATTCTGACACACAGAAGCTGGAATATCATTCCATTCCTTCTGCACCCTCTCCCATAACTCTGCAATTCCAGATGGTGGCCTATCATACCCCCCAAGCCTGATTTTGAGGTGATGCCAAAGGTGTTCTATGGGGTTTAGGTCTGCAGACTGAGGGGGCCACTTCATGACCTGTAATCCACTGTCTTTGAGCCAATCCTTGGCCTTCCTGCTGGTGTGCTTGGGGTCATTATCCTGCTGGAAAAGGACATCTGCTGGCTCTTTGCTGTAATAGCTGATGGATTCTTGCAGTTCATCATCCAGAATGCTGACAAACAGATCAGCATCCATCCTCCCATCAATCTTGGTTGCATATCCAGGCCCCTCCCAGAACATACAGCCCCAGATCATGAGAGAACCTCCCCCAAACTTGACTGTCCCCTGCACCAGCCTGTCACTAAGCCCCTCTCCTGCCTTTTTCCAGACCCATTTCCACCCATCTGACCCCAGGCAATTGATTTTGGTCTCATCTGACCATATGACCCTCTTCCAGTCATCCACTGTCCAGTCTTTGTGTGCTTCTGCAAACTCCCTCCTAAGCCTCCTATGCCTTGCCTTGAGTTCTGGTCTTTTCCGTTTGGCTACAGCCTTCATTCCACTGCTTCTGAGGGCCCTGTGTACACTCTTGACAGAGAAGGATGTGCTGACTATGTTTTGCAAGGATTTGGTGACCTCAGTGGCATTTTCAGCCTTCTGCAAGGTGATAAGTCTGACGGTATATTGGGTATTGGCAGGTGAAAGCTTGTGTGGGCAGCCTCCAGCAGACTTGGAAAGTGTTGAATGGTGTTTGGAGCGGATATTGGATATAGAACCAACACTTATACCAGTGGTGGTAGAGATAGCATGACCTGAGTGACCTTGGTCAAGGAGTTCAAGAACATGGTTGTGCTGAGCAGGAGTAAGGGACCACATGGAAGTTGGAGTAGGGATTGAGTGTGGGAAGTGATGTAAACTTGGGCACAGAGTATATATACATATTTCAGAATAGTCACATGATTTTATTTGGACATATTTGAGTTGATTAAACAAAGTCATGTGCTTGGAATATGAGAGTGACAAAACTGTTCAAATGCACTTGTGCCCGTAGAATATTAATAGCATGAGAACAAATCATGATTACATAATGAAACAACTTGGGACATGTTGGTCACATGACAGTCTACCCCCCCTAGAAATTTGGACTTGTTTGGCTCAGTGGTTCCCAGAGGTCTTTACTCTCCCCCACGGTTAGCCACTGGACTTCCAGTGGAAGTCCAGTGGAGTCCACCCAGCCATTTGCTGTCTTTTTACACTAATGTAGTGAAATTCCACTCAAATTCCACTGGTCAATTTTTTGAATTCCAGTGGAATATTCCACTGGATTCCACTGGAATTCCACTGATTCCAGTCATTTCTAATTGTAAATTTCTGGATTCTGGTGGAGTCCACTGGAATTCCAGTGGACTCCACCAAATCCAACATATTTTACTACAATATGTACTGATAGTAGGGATCAGTGACTACAGTAGTGCTACATAGTAATAGAAAAAAGGGCACCAGCAAGAATCAAACCATGGCACAGGCATGCTGACTAAGCATGATTGGTGTACTAATCAACTGCACCAAGCAGTCATATTGACCTCAGATGTGTTGGGCTATATGTACTAATGCTCTCAGCACCCCAGCACATACATGGCTGGTGTTTGATGATGTGGCAATGTGTTGCCACATCATCACTCATCACAACCACCACCACCATTGTCCTTGTCATCAATATCCTCCCCCTCTCCACACTTGCTGACTTGACTCCCAAACCACACTGCTGAACCCACAGAACATATGCAAATACACCCAAAGACAGGCAACCAAGCCCCATCATCACCACAATTGTGCTGTGGTTGTTGTCAACCCTCCCCACTGCTGTTGAACATCATCAAGGAGGAGTGGGAACAAACAGGAACAGTACCTGAACATCCCACACATCATTGTGGGGTGTATATCTGTTTGTTGGCCTTTTTATTGCATGAAAACAACAGCTATGTGACCCCTAATGGGCATGTAGTTGGTCATCACCTGCCAATGCCCTGGACAATGCCTGCCACCTTCCCCCAGCACATAATGACACCAGCAGGTGCCCCTATGCCCTTCTTTCCTGTCACAGTTAGCACTGCCCAGCCTTGTTGCACTGCTTGATTGCAATCAACCATTCTCTCTGCTGCCACCACCAATGTTCTTAATGCCTAGTAGCCTGAACTGCTTCAAGCCACAAATGTGACCTCCTTCTGCCACCATCACCCAACTGTCCTGCTGTCCCCCAGTTTGGTTGATATGTTGTATATGAAATTTAGTTTCCTGTAATCATATAAATTGTTATTTATTAAAATCAAGTTGATTGAATTTGGCATTAGAAATTTACTCTATCTCAGGAATTGGGCTAGAAATACAGTGGAGTTACACTGTATTTTCAATCTGATAGCAGATACTTACTTGTGCACATATATGAGGAAAGACAGTATTAGTCCACTGGAATTCCACTGGAATTTATCACAAAATCTCTTTACAATTGTAATCAATATTAATATTAGACTCCAGTGGAATTGCAGTGGAATTGCACTGGAGTATTGGGAGAGAAAAAACAAAAATTGACTTGTTTGGCAGAGATTCCAGTGGAATTCCAGTGGACTTCCACTGGACTTGATCACAAAGTCTGTTTACAAGACTAGTAAATAGTGTTAGTGGAGTCCAGTGGAACTCCACTGGAATTCCACTGGACTCCTGTGCAAGAGAACGCAAAAAAATGAGTTTTTAGCAGACGTTCCACTGGAATTCCACTGGACATCCACTATTCCACTGGAGTCCAGTGGAGTCCAGTGGAAGACCGTGGGGGACAGTAAAGTACTGCACAATCCATGCAGGGAGGAGCAGTGTTGAAGACCTCTTAACAGCATTTGAGAAGGCATGGAGCTGTAGCCTTGTGTCAGCACAGTCAAGCCAGAGATAGGAACAAACTAACCTTGGTAAGAAGGGCACAAACAGGCCCAAGACTCTCCTCCAATGCAGGAATCTCAGCAGCTGACACCCCATATCTCTCATCTCCAAGACTGTCCTTGTCATCCTCTCTATCATCCTCCAGCTCATTGTTGTCAAGGAGAGTGCCTGTCAAGGAGAGTGCCCATGGCATCATCAAGCTCACGTGCAAGGGCATCAATGGGATCCTTGTTGACAGCACTGGCCTTCTTCTTAGTGTCAAACTGGCAAAAAACACTCTGTGCAACCAGGTTGAGTATATGCATTGAGAAGGCTGCAACTTGTTTGTGCCTGTAAATCCGCAATTTTGCAATTTTTACACTCAGAACCTTCTGCAGGAATAACAAGGACTGAGAGCAATCCTGGCTTGTCAATTAAACTCAAGATTCATGGCTATAAACATCCACCAGTGTGAATATTGAGTGCAGAGAATGATAATTATGGTCTGTAAGGGTCTAATTACCATAACAGATGTAAGAGCACACACTACAAAACAGCTGGTGCGCATGTGGATACTTAATGTTGAAGCCAAGTGTCCTTGAGAATTATACATCCACAAGGAATCACTACAAGAGAGGTGTCTGTTAGCACATGCAGACACAGCAAGTTACCTACAGAGGAGAGTAGATGCATTATTGAGCACTAGACAAGTGACTTAGAGTGGTTACAGACATCATTGAGTTAAATTTAGACTAGAAGTTGGCATTTACCGCAGTGACCTCAGAATGATGTGAAAGAGTATTCCACACACATTCCCAGAAAAGTCCTGCACACACTAAAATCCATGATAAATAATATCTGGATAGTTACTATGATGTTACACCTGCACAATCAGGTGTTTAACACTTTGGAGCACTTTCCAAAGGCCTAAGATGGTGCAATATAGACAAATAAGCATGCGTGCATCCAATGTGCATGGTCTAGAGGAGTAAAAACAGTCTAGTGCACATTCTAAAATACACAAACCATATAAACGTGTGTGCATGACTCTTATAAATCACCCTTGGCAGTCTCTGTTGCCTTGTGGAAATAGGGCCCAGCCCATATACCCAAGCATTTCTCTTTATCATGTGTCTGTTTCCTTTGTAATTCTCTGGTTGTCTGATGTCTGAAATATCTGTAAAGTCACCATAGCACAGTATAAATACCATCCCAACTCTTGATGAAAATTAAGCAATCTGCAATCTAGCAAGTACCCCAGAAACTTGAGTGCCTGCATGTTCCTTAGAGGCTGTGGCTCACCTCAAGCTCTTTTGGCAAAGTGTGACACTACAAGAATGGTTGTCTTCACCAATATACCTCTTTCAGACCATCCACAGTCAATCATAGTCTGCAGATGCCAAGTCCAGCTGTGAGTTTAAGTGCTTGCCAAGAGCTATGTGTGTGTGTTCAATCAAGAGCTGTGCATATTAAGGACTTGCCAAGAGTGCCTTTGTCCCAAAGTCTGATTTGTCGCCAAGACATTTCAGCAATATATGTCCCTCTGGAGTTTCTGCGGTTTTTACCAACAACTCACCAAACCCTTGAGCACAACATTTAATTACTGTGTGTTTAAGTCTACATACATATCAAGTACTGTAGATTTGAAAATCTTAAACTTCTGCGCACCAAACAAGAACTGATATGGTTCTGGTGTCTAGTTCACATTGAATACAATCTGTGCATCTAGTGTTTGAGGGTGTCACTTGATTCAGAGTAATCTTGCTCCACTAGGTGTTTGTTTTGTGTTTGTGTTGAGCCAGTTGCCAGCATCTCAGCATAAAGCACCTGGTCTGGTTAGCCACACCAGGAAATTCTGGAAGCAGCTTGTTGAGGACTTGGATCATCATCAGGAAACTGTGAGAATGATCAAAATAAATCAAAATCAAATTGATTAATTTAGGGAATCTAAAAATAGAAAAAGTGCTTGAATGCATTAGTGTGAGATTCACAAGCATTAGAGCCAATTAAAAGCAGATAAAAGCATAGTATAAACTTCCAAGTTGCTTATAAGAACTTTATAAGTACCTGAAATCACATTACTCTGTGGCAGTATGTACACATATTCAATGAGATATTGAACAAATTTTTTACCATGTCACTGATGTGAAATAGCTTCCCACCAAATCATCACAAGAATTTGGTAAGGTACATGTTCACAGTACCAGACACTTGAAGGACTTCATATCTTTGACGTACCTCATATCTTAGCTCAATGTGACACTGACTTGTCTTCAGGTGCAAAATAGGCCACCTCAAAATTGTCTGATCATCAAGATATTATACTCGTTGGAAACACATAATTTACAGCTACCAGAGTATGCTCACAGCATGCGGAAAGATTCAGTATCGATTGAGATATTGCGGTTACAACAATGTGCCACCAAAAAATGCTTGCTTTTGACATTGTGCCACATTAACTGCACGCACTGCTATAATTTTGCACACATCTTGTTTGCATTCAAAAATGCTACATTTAGGTACCCATTGCATCCTGATACAGCTGATATTGATGGCGCAAATGCTGAGATATGACTGTGCCACTGACCAAAAGCAAACTCACTATATCTCAATGAATATTTGATGCACTGCTATGATACTGGATGTGTCTTAATCTAGTAACTGAGAGCTACAAAATGGTATACAAACCATAAGAATGCCACAAGTATATCACAGGATGCAGAGCATCATAAAATAGTATTCTTTATTCAAAGTATATGTGACCAATTATTAGTTAGAAGCATTTAATAGTATAACATACTTTATGGAAATTTTATTTGACCTAAATTCACTGTATTATATCAAAGCTTATGAAATTAATATTGAATATAAACTTTCAATCAATATATAGGCAATGTAATATAATATTTTATGGAAATTATATCCATGAATATTTCTGTATAAAATATTTGTATTTTATGAAAATAATATGCAATGCATATACAAAAATACTTAATTAAGAAATGTTACATATATTTGATATAAAATACCAAAGCTTATGATAATTTCATAGTGTAACAGTGAGTATGTTGTTATCAAAAGTCATAAGCATTGGGAATTAAATCAGAGGCCTCTTGACTATTTGCTGGTGCCTGCCAGGGAAGTACAATAGAAGGCTGTACAATGGTGGCACTATACTATCATGCCCTAGTGGCTGGTTAAAAGTGTTTTAGTGGTCAGTTAGTAGTCTATTATAAGACTCTTAGTGGTTAGGTAAGAGTGGCTTCCTAGCCTGTGAATGGTTTCTTGGAATTGAGTCAGGGTTAGTGGTCAAGTATGGGTCTCTTAGTTTGTCATTTGAGGGATTCCTAATCATTGGTTAATGATTGCCTAGCAGTGTCTTAGTGATCAATTAAGGGTCCCTTAGTGGCCAGTTAGAAGTCTCTTGGTTGTCTGATAGAGGTTCCTTAGTGTTGTTTTAAGGATAGATTAGTGGTTTGTTAGCAGTCTTTTACTGCCCTATTAACAACTTTTTAGCACTCTATTTGGTGTTTCTTAGTGATGTATTAAGGGTTCCTTAGTAGTGTGTTAAGGGAGGCTTAGCAGTCTGTTAAGGATTCCTTAGTGGTTTGTTAGTGGTTCCTTAGTGGTCTGTTAGTGATTTCTTAGTGATTTGGTAAGAATTCCTTAGTGGTCAGTTAAAAGTCACTTAGTGGCCAGTTAGGAGCTCTTTAGCACTCTGTTAGAGAGTTCTTAGTGGTATGTTGGGGGTTCTTTAGTGTATGTTAGTGTGGGTTAGCAATCAGTTAAGAATCTCTTAGTGGTCTGTTAAGGGTGTCTTAGTAACAAGTTAAGGGTTTCTAAATAGTCTGTTTGTTCTCTACTACTAGTGCCCTGTTAGGGTTCCTTAATGGTTCACTGTTTCTGCAGATACCACTAAGAACCTTCTAATAGAGTGCTAAAGAGCTCCTAACAGGCCACTAAGTGACTTTTAACTGACCACTAAGGAATTCTTACCAAATCACTAAGAAACAACTAACAGACCACTAAGAAACCACTAACAGACCACTAAGGAATCCTTAACTGACCACTAATCTGCTTTGAAAAAACTTCTAAGAGACTGATAACAGACCACTAACTGACTCTTAACTGACTACTAAAAACCCTTGACTGATTACTAAGACACTGCTAAGGAGTTATTAACTGACCACTAAAGGGCCCTTAACAGACCACTAAGAAACTTCTGGCTGACCACTAAGGAACTCATAACTGACCACTAAGCCACCCTTACCAAACCACTAAAGATCCCTAATAGACTACTAACAGACTCCTAAAACACTGCCCAAGAATCACTAGCTGTCCACAAAGAGACTGCTAATAAGCCACTAAGAGAAACCTTCAAGTAGCCACTAAGCCACACTTAACCAACTGCTATAAGACTCCTTAACAGACTGCTAAGCCTCCCTTAACACATTACTAAAGAACCCTTGATATATCACTAAGAAACAAACTGACCACTAAGGGATTCTCAATTGATCACTAAGACACTCTAAGCAATCATTAACTGATGATCAAGAAGCCCTCAAATGACAACTAAAAGACCCATAATTGAACACTAATCCTGACTGAACCCCAAGAAACCCTTCACAAGGCAGTAAGCCACTCTTACCTGACCACTAAGGGTCTTATAATAGACTACTAACTGACCACTAAAACACTTTCAAGCAGCCACTAGGGCATGATAGCATAGTGCCACCATTGTACAGCCTTCTATTGTGCTTCCCTGGCAGGCACCAGCAAATAGTCAAGAGGCCTCTGATTTAATTCCCAATGCTTATGACTTTTGATAACAACATACTCACTGTTACACTATGAAATTATCATAAGCTTTGGTATTTTATATCAAATATATGTAACATTTCTTAATTAAGTATTTTTGTATATGTATTGCATATTATTTTCATAAAATACAAATATTTTATACAGAAATATTCATGGATATAATTTCCATAAAATATTATATTACATTGCCTATATATTGATTAAAAGTTTATATTCAATATTAATTTCATAAGCTTTAATATAATACAGTGAATTTAGGTCAAATAAGATTTCTATAAAGTATGTTGTACTATTGAATACTTTTAACTAATAATTGGTCACATATACTTTGAATAAAGAATACTATTTTATGATGCTCTGCATCCTGTGTATGTAATACAGTTGCTGACTCATTCTATGTGACTGCTCTACCACCACTTCCTAAATATATCAACAACGAGGGAACACACTGCTACAATAATGGATGCATTGGAAAGGGGTAAAAATTACCTGCAGTATGGTACCTTAATCATGCCAAACAGCCCACAGAACATAATTTTAATCCACTATCTATCCATTTATGCTTCAATGACTAAGGGAGTAGGACAGTATGATGAGATCTAAATTATTTTTGAGCATTTTTTGAGTATGTATAAGCTAATATGATGCTGCTTGGCCATGCCATGAGGGATAAAAACTATGACTCAAGCAAGAATCAAGGGACTTTGAGATATTTTGAGACATCAGTACTGCGGGAAAAATCTCAAATGCTTGAGCATTTGAGATTGTTCCCGCAGCTTACATAATCAGCCCCAAGTTCAAACCAAAGTTCAACCCACATTCAATTGATATTCCTCTCTCTCCTGTTCATCCACTATTGCTCTCTTATGTCTGGCCTTGTGTTTTCCTATGGAAAACCAGACTGCTGGGTATGTCTCTGTATAACACTCTACTGACACATTTGATTGATGAATGAACAACAACTCAGCTAGGTTTTGTCTGTGCATGCTGGCATTGTGGTGGGGTTGAATATAAGTGGCTACTGAGGGACTTGGAAAGGGACTTGGGTGCGTCTTCATTATTTTCTAAAGTCTCTTTCTGCCTTCTGACCATCTATGCCTCTACTCCAGCACCTCACCCTTCTTTCTTTGCTTTTCCTATTGCTGCCGCTTGGTATACCATAAATGTGTTTGGGTAGGGCTTCCCTCTCATTGACTAGTCTGGTATGTCCTACACTGCACTCCAGCTCCCAGCATAGACTTTCTGACTGCTCTTTATGTGCTGCAGCATGGTGTTAGCATCTGTGTGCGCTTTTTTTGTCTACCCACTGCACTGCACCACTTTACACTATTTTCTTTCCATCAATGACCTCTCTGACATACTGTACCTAAATTAGTCTATTTACCTTGTTTCCTGTCCTCTACTTTATATTTCTTTGACATGTTTACAATCTATGCCTTGCCCAAGCTATGTATTTTCCATTCTTTTTTATGATACATGATCTCCAGTAGTAGTGTTATGGTATCACTTGTAGTAGTTGACTATGTACAGAGTAGTCAGTTTGAATGAACAAGCTTATATTGAACTTCCCCTAGTACTGAGCATAGAATGAGAGTACAAATTCTGTCCAAGAGTGCACAAGAGATTGTTTTACTGTGCTTTAAAACAATTATAATCATGAAGTGACAGAACAGGGCTGCTTTTAATTGCTTTCAGTTATTTTCATGTGGGAACTGTTCTTTTAGTGCTTTTTGATCTTTTTGATGTTTAAAATGCTTATATTCAATTGTAATCAAAGTCATGGTTTCCTGATGATAGTGTCCATGTTTGATGCATTGTTGCAGGTGACCCCAAGAAGCTTGAATTCTTAGTTAGTAAGCTCCTGTGTAGGATATAATGAGCAGTAACATACCTTGTTCTCAACACCAAAGTCTGTGAGTACCTTCTTAGAGGTGTCTGCAAGGTTCTCACCAGAATGAGACTTGGTGAGCTCCACAATGTCAAGGAGCATGGAGATGGGTTTGCCCTTGTGTTCAAAGTGGACAGTAAAAGCAACAAACACGCAGTTATTGGGGGACGTTCATGCATCAGTTGCAAAATTGAGCTGACCCTCATATTCCTGTGTGAAGACGGTCCAACTTAGGAAGCAAGAAGGTTAATGACAAACATACCTGCATCATCTTTGTGATACACTGCCTTACATTTGTAAAAACTATCTTCACATTGCGTGAGAGGGTTTCTGCAGAAGGGATCATGTATCCAGGTCTGCCTGTCTTCATCAATGACTTGAAACAGGTGCTTGCTCTTGCAAACCCAGCAGACAAACTTAGCCCTGGAAATCTGGATTAGCAGTAGTAATAATATACTGACAGTGGGAGACATACCTGGCTTCAGTGGTTGTATGCTGTCAATGGCTGTATATCACGGTGGCCTTTGCCACTCTCTTGAACAAGGTGGTAATAGACACATCAAGGGATTTTGCATTAGCTAAGGCTTTGCGCACAGACGTGGCATTGGCTGTGGCATTTGCCCCCTTGACTGTCTTTGCCCCCCAGCACCACTTGGCATGCTTATGGAGATTCCCAGTTGGTTTTGCATCCTTTTTGTCAAGGTATCACCTGACACTGCGGCCATTTGTTTCAAGGCAATTGGTTGCCATGCACTGGAAAACATGGCACCAACAGCCCTTCACCATCTCAATCTTCACCTTTCCTTGAAGAAAATGTAGATGGGAGCAGTCCAGTCTTGAGAGAGTTGAGCTGTGGTGGTCTGGGTGAGTCCCTGAACAGCATTGGTATCAGAAATTTTTTACCTAGTTCTTCTTTGGCAGTTTCGGGAGCATCTTCATCTTCCCAGTTGCCAGTGCACTCTTCCTCATTGTTGTTGTTGCTGTCAACAATTGTGGTGATGTCAGCATCAGATGGGATGGCTGACAATGTGACGTTGATGTCAGCATTAGATGGGATGGCTGACAATGCAACATTGATGACAGCCAGAAGCTCATTGTTGTCATTGTTGCTGCTGTCTGCCAGCTTGAGGATATGTCTTGAGTTGCGCAGACCAGCACAAGGGGTGTAAGCGTCTTCATCTTAAATCTCTTCAATTTTGACAAATGGATGGTATTGCAAGGTGGAAGATGACACAGCAGCTGCAGAGTTGCACTAGGTTGGGGCCCCTGTTGAACCTTCCTTTTGTTTTTTTTGCAGCTCTCTGATGCTGGAGCTTGGCCTATCATTCCATATGAGCAACCTCACTGTTGTTTGGATCAGCATCAGGGCGCTTGCACTTTCTGGGGCCATCCATGATCTTGGGAGTTGCAGAAGCCATGGCAGGAAGTTGGCAGGACAGAGACAAGAGTTGGGAGAGAAAAGGCAACAATCTGTGTATACAAGAAATAAGGTTCAAGTGGCTTGGATGAACAAATTATGAATGCTTGCCCATTTTGCTTCCACTGATGGATCCACTTTCCAGGGGCAAGCCCTGTGTCTAGCCTTGAGGTTCAAGAGTCCAGTGATTAGGGATACATCAAGCATATGAGATGACATCTGCAACTCATGAGCATAAGTGAACCTGGATACTGACTATGTGCCATCTGTTGGTCCAGGCACATAGGGGTAACCACAACTCTTCCAGGAGCAATGCAACAGCACTGGCCACCAATTTGACCAGAGAACTTGAATGGGATAATCCCTTTTCAAGTTCTCTGCACAACACATCAATGTGTCATGAAGTTGTAAGCTTGAATATGACTTGAGACAACATGCAGCGTGCAGGATGACTGTCTGTGAGCCTTTGGTGTTGTCTGTAGGTGGTGGCCAGTGCTCATGGCACATTGTTCTGTTGGTTGATGTGTCAGTAGGTACAGAAAGCAGATAGAGATAAGTACATACCTTTCTGTGATAATGTGACAGACACAACAGCTGTAAGAAAGTCCCCTTGCACAGAATGATGCCAGGACAATGCCCTCAAGCAAACAATGCCCAGGGTGATGTTGCAAGTAGAACAATGCTCAGAACAATTCCATCAAGTAAAAGTGAACTGGTGGTAGTAATTGAGAAGGTTGGTGTGGTAGAAGGGATTCTGTCATTGTGAGTTGTTGTGCTGTGAGTTGTTATGAGTTGTCAAGAGGCATCATGGGTTGTTGTGAGTTGTGAAGTCCACTGTCTGTGGCTTGTCAGTGGTCTGTTAAGTTGGTGTTGAGTGGGCAAAATAAGGGGGTGTTGTTGGAGGGCAGAAAAAAGAGAATGAGGACAAGGTTAAGTAGACACTAGAGAGGGTGTGAGAAAGGATCCAGAGCCACAAGCAAGATGTGGTTGAACAGGGGCATGTTGAAGCACATGAGCATGTGGACTGTCTTGCCAAGCTACTGCACACCCACATGGATTACTCTAATGACTGTAGATTACAGCAATGTAAAATTGGATAAAAATGTACAATAATACTAGACACTTATTGAGTACTATATGGTACAGAATTATGAGCTATAACCTGCCAAATCCAGTTGGGAGGGTAAGGGTTATGTGAGGGTTAGGTTCCTGTACCCCTACCCACACCTGCAGTTACCCAGGCTGAAACCCACATGGTTTCCTGACCTGTGACAATCACTAGGTATCAGCAGGTGAAAGCTTGTGTGGGGGGCCTCTGTCAGGGCACATTCTTGTGTCCAACCCTACCTGTAAGCTATCCCCTTATGGACTCCTATGACTCCCACACTTATCCTTTGGTATGCTCCCACACCTATCATACTCTGCCCTATCTTCCATCTATTGATAGTTTGGTTATTTATAACAAGTTACCCTGGTCTGGCTGTAGTTACCCCAGTTTCCATGTATATAAAGGGTCCTGGAGTCATTGTAGGACTCCAGCTTTGCTTTGTTATCAAATTGGTCTCTGGGCTTTACTTCTCTCTGACCTCAGTCAATTCCTGACAGCCTCCAGCAGTCTTGGAAAGTGTTGAACAGTGTTTGGAGCAGATATTGGATATACAACCAACACTTATACCAGTGGTGGTAGAGATAGCATGACCTGAGTGACCTTAGTCAAGGAGTTCACAAACACATTTGCACTGAGCAGGAGTAAGGGACCACATGGAAGTTGGAGTGGGGATTGAGTGTGGGAAGTGATGTAGACTGGGGCACAGAGTATATATACATATTTTAGAATAGTCACATGATTTTATTTGGACATATTTGAGTTGATTAAACAAAGTCATGTGCCTGGAATATGAGAGAGTGACAAAACCATTCAAATGCACTTGTGCCAGTAGAATATTAATAGTGTAAGAACAAGTCATGATTACATAATGAAAAACTTGGAGCATGCTGTTCACATGACAGTCTACCCCCCCCCCCCCTAGAAATTTGGACTTGTTTGGCTGAGTGGTTCACAAGATATTCAACAAACAGGGAAACTTTGAAAATTTTATGGCTATATTTAGATCTTCTAGATTATTCCTTTAGTGCCACTCATCACTTTCCATTACCTTCCATTCCATTCCATTCTATTCCACTCCATTCTATGATGTAATACCTATGATATCATTACAGAATATTCTAGAGTACTGAGTAGGTATAAAACCCCTGTAGTCAGTAGGTGTAGCCTCAGCTTCAATCTCTTAGGATTTCCACTACATACCTGGTGTGATCCTTAGGTCATTGACATCTCCTTTCTATCTCTCTATCTCTCTCTCTACTTCTCTCTTTCTCTGCTTGGTCTTGTTAGTGGTGATCACACAGATTGTGGTGTTGCCCTCACAATAGTCACATGTCACACCATAAAATTATCATAAGCTTTGGTATTTTATATTAAACATATGCAACATTTTTGAATTAAGTATTTTTGTATATGTATTACATATTATTTTCATAAAATACCAATATTTTATTCAGATATATTCATTGATGTCATTTCAATAAAATATTGTATTACATTGAATATATGTTGTTCAAAAGTTTATATTCAATATCAATTTCATAAGCTTTAATATAATACAGTGAATTTATATCAAATAAGATTTTCATAAAGTATGTTATACTATTAAATACTTTTAACTAATAATTGGTCACATATACTTTGAATAAAGAATACTATTTTATGATGCTCTGCATCCTGTGTAATACATGTTGATAAATCATTTAAGATGGTGCAGCTGACTGCATCAAGCATCTTCAAGGTGGAAGAATACTAATACTAAGCAAAGCAGAGCAAGATGTCAATTAGGGCGGCATTGTTCAAGCAATTCAAGGAAGAATATAGCATACCTCAAAAGAATTCAATAAAGAACCATTTAAATACCATTTTAAATAGTTTGTAAATGGTATATTCTGTTTACCATTTTATTTGTCTGAGTTAGCAAACAAAAACTAAATGGTTGGAGCCTTAATTACAATCTCTTACGTATGTAAAAAGAGTGTTGTAGACCAAGAAATGGTTGCCATCAAAATGTCCACTTTCTGCATCCCGTGGGAAATAGTTGCCATTTTTGATGGCTCCCATCATTATTGATATTGCCTCTTCCTTGAGATTACTCATTTCGCAACTGTCCTCTGTTCCCAGTGCTCTCCAACTGTCACTATAGAGTGCCCCTTTACAATGACACACAAAATGAGTATTTAATACATGAAAATATATTTCTACTAACAAATTTACTCTACATCACTCCATGCCCTGCTGGCCGCCTCACTAATTATACAGGTCACTCCCTTTGGTGTGTTTGCTACCAGGACATTGAGTTAGGGCAGATTGTGCGCAAAACACAAAGGAGCCAAGCACAAGGGGAAGCACATGGAGCGGATGACCTGTCGGCTAAGTGACAAGCGAGTAGCACTGTGGGGTCCACCTACAGTGTTGCGCATTGCTCTCGCTCTCCGTATCAACGTGTGAGCAATCCCCTTTGGTGCACCATGATGTGTCAAGCATCACAGCTGTCACTGCAACAGAATGATACGGATGAGGGTGACCTCTCACTGCCTACCAGGTGAACAGATAGAAGAGGAGAGAATGGCGAATGGGGCACGACCGTGAGATTGTATATTGTTCTCCACCTTGATGGTGCCCCCATTCATGTTCGTTAGTACGGACCTGCACGTGTGAGGCAGAACTGCCTGACGGGAGTGCTATGTGTAATCAGACACAATGTCTTGTGGTGCGTAGCTACATCACACTGCATGTAGATGCAGCAACACCCACTGCGTCATTGCATCTGCGTGGACTTGCAGATGCAAGCGGAATGTACAGTTGAGGGTGGCAGTTGAGGGTGGCGACAGGGTTGAGGGCCCTTGTCACCACTGTTGTTGTCTTTATCATTTTGTTGTGAGTCCTGACAAGAGATATGTGCTTAGAGTTAGCTCCACAGGCACTTTGAAGCACCTGGCAGCCCACAACACAGCTCAAAAAACGCAAAGGGCACAGCTTTTAGACCAACTGCGCGATATGGCTGAAGCGGAGATTGCCAATGGAGTAAAGTGGATGGGACATGTGCGATGTGTGGCAGAGACAGGGAGAGCAAGACGCAATATTGTCAATGGACTGCATGGTGGTGTTGCTCTCGAGACTGTTACCGCTTCATGTACCCTGCACCAATAGCACTCAGGTATGCGCCAGCAGCCCCAAATATCTGTGTATGACATTTGAGGCACTTAAACTGTGTTAATCTTTCATAGAGCCATATTGTGTATGTATTCAATGTAACGATAATATAAATTTGATGCATGACTACCAGTGTAAATCACCCACACCCACAATTGAGCCAACTGCAAGCATTTCAAAAGAAATGCTGCGATGTCAGGATGTTGCACAGCAAGTGTTCATTCTTCAACATTTGAGATGTTCAAAGGGCCCTTATTTTACAATAAAATTTATATATTGCAAGTACTTTGTGTAGATACTATTGCCGTACCTACGTAAAAGATCATTTTGCCATGCGAAGCAATGGCCCCACTCAACAAGTTTGAATGGTTTTGTCACTCACTGTAGTATTAATGTCTAGTCACCTAACTTGCCTCTGTACTACTGCCTGAGCTACTGGCCTCTGATAAAGATGAGATATAGTCATACTCTGAGTGAACTGGGTCAACTGACATTTACATACTCATATCTGCTTGTGTAAGACCTTTGAATTACTCAGCACAGTCAGACAACCCCTGAGCAAATTTAAGCTCTCACACTTGACAGGCCTTGCATCAGGAATTGATGGATCAATCTTGGCATGCCCTAAACGTCCCTGAGGTGCCTTGGGGACTCTGAGGCACCCAAGGCAGTCAGGGAAAATTGACAATCCTCTGGGTGCCCTGAGGATTGGTCTTTTGAGCAGAGTTCTTTCAAGAAGCCTCAGGGCAGCCTTAAGGAATGTCAAGGAATCATAATGCTGACCAAATCTCTGATTAGTAGATTACTTAGGCACCCTGAAGTTCCACTTCACATACAATCAGGTAGTCAGAAAAACATTATTATTTCTAATTACAGTACAAATACAATGGTCTACATAAGTTAACCTAGGAGTACAATAGTATAGTAGGTAGGCAGTACATTCAAAGATGGACAGAAGTAGTAAAATAGGCAAGAACAGGCAAAGGAGAAGAGGAAGTAAAGAGCAAGTGGAGAGGAAGGGGAAAGGGCAGAAAGAAGAAGGGGAACCAGAGAGACAGGTGAGCCAGAAGTGGAGTGGAAGAGGAGAGGGAAAGTAAAAGGAAAAGGGAAGAAGAGGAGTGCAAGAAAGTAAAGCAGAAGAGAAAGTAAGGGGAAGGTGAAGGTGAGGGGAAGGTGAAGGTGAGGGGAAGGTGAAGGTGAGGGGAAGGTGAAGGTGAGGGGGGGAAGGGAGCAGAAGTGGAGAGGAAGAGGAGGGTGGAACTGGGTGGAGAAATAGAGGCTAAGATAATGTAAGTAGGTTATAGAGCAGTGAGTGTCATCAGTAATTGCACACCAGTTGGGTCTCCCTCAACATAAGTCTCCCTTGTTCACTAATGCCCCAGGTCCATCACATTGCTGGCAGCTGTGGTACTGGATGTTGTTTGGTTGGAGGTTGAACATGGTAGAGGCAGAGGGTGGGAGATAGGGCTAAGTCAGAGGGGGAAGAGGAAGATGGGGGAAATGGTTAAGAGTGAACATCAATGCACCAAGTGCCAGCGCAACAGAAACCTCCAGCATGGGAATCTCAGTGACAAGCTTGTTGCTGACATTCCCACAGTAGAAGTTCTTGCTGCACTGGCTGCAAGCCATGGGAAAGTAGTGGAAATGGCTTTCCACTACTTTCCCACAGACCTTTCACAACCCAAGTTTGCTTTCATTTGCTTTTATGGCACATTTAGATAGCTAATACATATGAACAATGCATGAACAACAAATGATTTCAATTTTGGATGACTGACTACTGAGATAAGTCTGCTGGGGCCAAAAAAAAAGCATCAAAAATTGGACATCAGGTTTTATAGAATATCTTTGCACCAAGTAGTCATACAATTATAATAAAATGTGTGTTGAAATTGTATTAAACGGCACTACAAGTGGGTATACAGAGCATGCGGAGCAGTAAAGAACTGGTGAATACAGTCCACTTACAGTCATGCACAACTTAAATTTGATTGTTTTTGATATTCCTCAACATTAACAAAGCACACAGCTGTAAGAATACATGTGTTTGAATTGAATTGAAAAGCGTCACAGATGGGTACTTAATGTGTCAGAATCCATCCAGTATTTCCCACAAAAATGCTAAAACAGTGGTATAATTCAGGTTTGGCCAAAAAAAATTGGACATCAAGTCAAACATGGCCTCTACACATTATTTTGAGTCTGAAATCTTAGCAGTGATACACAGTAGTAGGAATATATTATATCAACAACCTCCACAAGTGAATAAGAGCAGATGCCATTCATTGTTCAGATATAGCTTTTTCAGTAGGTATATAAAAAGCATTGTGTGTGGCCCCTCTCATCATCAGTTCTTAACCAATTTCTTTAAAACCATGTAGAGACGGTCACCCGGGTGGGCGTGCCTCGAGATGCAAGTACCTTGCGTGTAGCCAAGGATGGGGCGTTGATACGCTGCGTACGATACCTGCGTCTCGTCTTATTGAGCGCGCGGGTCAGCGGTGACAGATACGGCAGACGGACAGTAAACAGGCAGACAGGAATGAACAGGGAGACGAATCACGGCAGGAACAGGCAGGAAAAACAGGACAATAACGGAGACTTACAACAATGGTGGTGCAGGACTCTTGCAAGGGTTTGCGTGTGTGGTTTGCATGTTGGAGTGTACTCCAGGGTGAATTCACTGAGCTAGCTACGAACAGAGAGTGCATACTTTATACTACTGTAAGTCGGCCGATGTAAATTTTAGGAAATGTAGAAAATTTAAAGAGACGAGATAGAAATGTCGTAAAAGAGTCCCATCACGTGCACATCTGTCGACGAGGGGAGCTTGACCATGCGTGTTGTGTGCAGAAGGCTGGGCGGGTCGCATCCGCTGTTCTTGAGTGGCCTGATCGCATCATGGCACATGCCGGATCATTGATGTATTGGTCCGTGTGGGTGCTTGTTGATAGCAGAAGTAGTCATTGGGTTCAGTGTCTCAGCTCAGTCATGCGGCTGTAAGACGCTGCGGCGGGGAATGGAAATGCCAGACAGAATGGTGGAAGGGGAGCTCACAGTTCTGGGCCTAGTCTGTGGACGTTTCACGGCCGTCATTGGTGATCGAGCGCACACATTTTGAGGCTCAGGGAAGTACCCTTCCCTACAACCACTTTAGGATAGTTAGTATATTATGTCTATATACACAGGTAAAAAATCTAAGAATTTGGACAGTGCAATGCTTAGATATAGCAAAGGGGGAGGAGGAGGACATGTGGGGAGTGGAATGACTCCAGGCCTGGTGATCCTGTGGACTGTGTTGCATGCATGTAGTACCATTCTGTAGTGTTGAATTATGCAATTCTAACACATCAAGATCATGCTTTAGCAAGGTTTATTTGTTGAGTTATTCCAGGTGTGCTTATGGTGACAGAAAACAGGGTTAGATGCAGTCTCTAAAGGGTAATACTGAATCAATTAGGATGCATCTGGTACCATCTTGTAGGTATTTATTGCATCTTTTTAATGCATTATTTATCAAATTTTTGCAGACAATGCTGGGTAAGATATGGTAGAAGTGAATTTGATCAGTGGCATAGTGTTCCACTGCTGCTTTTTCAAGATAGGTTTGCACCAAGTAGTCATAAAATTATGATTAAACATTTGTTAGAATGGTGTTCAGAAGCACTACAAAAGGGTACACAGAGTGTGCAGATTGATGAGGAATTGGCAAATAAAATCAACTCACATTGATTCACCACTCAAATCTGATTGTTTTTGATATCAATCAATATTGAGCAAGCATGCCACTGTGATAACACAGGATGCAGAGCATCATAAAATAGCATTCTTTATTCAAAATATATGTGACCAATTATTAGTTAGAAGCATTTGATAGTATAAAATACTTTATGAAAATCTTATTTGATATAAATTCACTGTATTATATTAAAACTTATGAAATTGATATTGAATATAAACTTTTGAACAATATATATTCAATGTAATACAATATTTTATTGAAAAGACATCAATGAATATATCTGAATAAAATATTTGTATTCTATGAAAATAATATGTAATACATATACAAAAATACTTAATTCAAAAATGTTGCATATGTTTAATATAAAATACCAAAGCTTATAATAATTTTATGGTGTGACATGTGACTATACTGTTCTATAATTGCATTCTTCAAAAAATGCTTGAACTCTAGAGTCTAGTGGTCTTGCCTGATTACACTGCAGTGTCAAGACTCAGCCATAGACCAACTTTGCTGGCTGTGGCCATAGACTCTTACCTTATCAGTGCATAGATGTTCCATTTGCATGCTGTCCTGGTAATGTAAGAGTATGTATATGCTCAGTGGGCATTCAGTCATGTAGCTCATGTAGCTCACATATTACCTCCAGTGACTGTAATTGGGCCATCACAGTGGACATCTGTCTTGCAGTGGACCTGTTATGCCCTGCCTGTGGGTTTACAGTGCTTGCTATGTTGCAGATGATTATTGTTGACCATCTGTTCTGTTCAACAGCTCCTCTCAATTCAATAATCCACCCCCTGATTACTAAAAGTGGTTACAGCAGGGTGCTCTTCCAGCTGTGCTTTACAGAGACTCCTTAGTGGTCTATTAAAGGTTCCTTAGTGGTCAGTTAATGATTCCTTAGCAGTGTCTTAGTGATCAGTCACTGGTTTTTTAGTAGTCAGTTAAGAGTCAGTTAGTGGTCTGTTATTGGTCTCTTGGCAGTTGGTCAAAGGCAGGTTAGTGGTCAGTTAAGGATTCCTTAGTGGTCTGTTAGTGGTTTCTTAGTGATTTGGTAAGAATTCCTTAGTGGCCTGTTAGGAGCTCTTTAGCACTCTGTTAGGGGTTCTTAGTGGTGTGTTAGGGGTTTTTTAGTAGTATGTTAGTGTGGGTTAGCAATCAGTTAAGAATCTCTTCGTGGTTTGTTGAAGATGTCTTAGCAATCAGTTAAGAGTTTCTAAATAGTCTATTTATTGTCTATTACTAGTGGCCTGTTAGCATTCCTTAGTGGTTCATTGTTACTGCACATACCACTAAGAGTCTCCTAACAGAGTGCTAAAGAGCTCCCAACATGTCAGAAATTCAGGAAATGTGTTGTAATGCCAAGAATGTAACAATAGAGTTTTGACTTACCTTTTATCATACCAATGTGTCATATCTAGTTAATATCCCATTATAATGTTTACTGGGCATTGGCAACAGTTGCTCCTAACGTTGCAACAGGTGTTACAATATTGTTGCAACAATTTTTGACTTTTATTAAAACATGTCACAACTAATGAATTCCATTAGGCCTTTGGCTTTTGTTATAATATGTTATAATGTGTGACAATGTGTTTCCAGAATCTCCAACACAGGCTACTAAGTGCAAGGGGGTTCTGGGCCGGAAATCCTGTACCTGAGGGTAGTAGGTAGGGTCAGCTGGCAGGCCACTAATTTTTTTGTAGTAGGTACAAAATATACCCCCAATTGAGGCATTTTGAGTGATCTTTAAGGAAAGAATTGACATCCAGAGTGCTACAGAATGCTTCATTTCACACTATATACCATACACACTACCTCAGATGCACTTAGAACCATTGGAAATACAAATGTGAGGTCGGAGTTTGAACTACTTCCATAAATGGCAGCATTACAATCAGCCATCACTCAGTGGGTGCTTATTGCTCCTCCAGCATCACATATATCTACACGTGCTCTTGCACCAAGGCAAGTGTTATTATTCATATCCTCGTATTAACAGAGCTAACTATGTTGTGCATCAATAGTGGAGACAACATCGTTGACACTCGCCCAGTTCTTACTGATAGTATTGAAGGTTCAGAAGATGGCAAGAGCTCAGATGACCTGACTGGAGGTCAAATTGCTCACAACGGTGCTGAGAGTGATGTGCATCTGTCAGGGTCACAAGGGACACCTAACAGTGAGGCAAGTTTGTGGATTCAAATTAATATGTCCTTTTTCTAATACACCATTTTTGCAGCTTTCATACACCACAGACCCTGAACATCAAGTTTTGGGGGCAGAATATGTGCCTGACTTTGAGATAGGTATATCATTCTCTGTATTCACTCAGGCTGTTTATTCCACAAACTATGTGGTATTAATTGTATGACATTTCAGACCAGGGTTTGCCATCCACTGCCAGTGGTGAGATTGGACAACTGCACAGTGCTGCTATGGCAGAAACAGTTGTTCCACATGCTTTGCTTCCACCTCTACCTCTGTCTACTTCCATGGACATAGATCATGAAGCCCCATCTGCACCAACAGACACACCCCCAGTCATTACCCAAAGCAAGCCTAGTGAGTCAGAAGGTTGCCGATATGGCCTTTGTTGGAAGGCACCAGGATCTAGCGCCATTGACAAGCTCAAGAAATGCACCAGCTGTGATATCAATGCACTCACGCATCTGAAGAATGGCAATTTCCAGTGTGCCAACAAGACATGCACTACGCAATGGGTGAGTACTCAAATATCAGCAGTCCAAAAATTATTGGAACTCACATACAGAATTATTGGACTATATAGTATCACTTGAGTGTGTTGGACTGGAGAGGGCCATCAGTGGATGGTATTGTGAGAGTTGTGAGCCACTTCAAGGGAATAAGTGCGTGTGACGCGGCTGTGATTGATGGGAACTACTATATATGAACATTGATGGATTATGTAATGGGCTTATAGTAGGTAGGGTCCCTCAAGGGCCTCTTAAATATTTTGTTGGCATAAGGTCTTATTTAATTTTTATGAACCCCCTTGACTAAGTGACTTTTAACTGACCACTAAGGATCACTAAGAAACCACTAAACAGACCACTAAGGAACCCCTAACAGACTACTAAGGAATCCTTAACTGACTGCTAACCTGCCTCTAACCAACTGCTAAGAGACCAATAACAGACCACTAACTGACTCTTAACTGACTACTAAAAAACCAGTGACTGATCACTAAGACACTGCTAAGGAATCATTAACTGACCACTAATAGACTCCTAAAACACTGCCCAAGAATGATTATCTGACCACAAAAAGACAGCTAACAAGCCACTAAGCCACACTCAACCATCTGCTCAAAGATTCTTAACAGACTACTAAGCCTCCCTTAACACACCTCTAAGGAACCCTTAATACATCACTAAGAAATGCCTAATAGAGTGCTAAAGAGTTCTTGATGGGCCACTAAGAGACTTCTGACAAACCACTAACCTATCCTTAATACAACACTAAGGAACCTCTGTCAGACAACTCAGAGACTCTTAACTGAGCACTAAAGGACCCTGAATTGATCACTAAGATACTGCTAAGCAATCATTAACTGATGAGTAAGAAGCCCTCAAATGACAACTAAGAGACCCATAATTGACCACTAGCCCTGACTGAACCCCAAGGAACCCTTCACAGGACAGTAGGCCACTGTTACCTAACCACTAAGGGCCTTATAATAGACTACTAAGAAACTCTTAACTGACCACCAAAACCCTTTCAACCAGCCAACACAAGTAACTGAGCCAGATGACAGCTTAGCTAGTGTCATATGGAGCGGCATCAGGCCTGCTAGGGCCTCGATGCCACCTCCAGGGGAGGTGCGGAAGGCACCAGTGATCCAGAGTGCAGCCTGTCACTGCATCTTGTTCAGGGTCTTGATGGCGGTCTTGTTCTTGGCCCCAGCAAAGTACCAGAGTCAGAATCTATATGTCGCAATAGGGATGATGCAGGATTGATAGAGGAGCCTCTTGTGTGAAGGGGAGAGGCCCCAGGATGAGTTGCCCAGCATGCACATTGCCTTGATGGATGTCAGTGCTTTGGTGGAATAGAATCAAATGTGCTTGCGGAATCCAAGCTTGCAGTTGAAGAAGAAGCCCAAGTACCTCCAAAAGGTCTTTGGGGCTAGGGGAGTGTTGCCGGTGTATGGTGCATATCCCAGGTCCAGCGTCAGGTTGGTAGGTGCATGTGCATGATCAAAGTGGAATAGTTCCAGATTATCATGCTCCAGCGCGAGACCGAGCCGTGTAAACAGCTTGAAGATGACAGCATAGGATGCCTTGAGTATACTCAAGTTATCCTCCACTTCGGGGGACTGTGCGATGATTGTACCATTGTCTGCATAGGAAAGAAGAGTGGTGCCTGGGGAGGCAGCACTAAGTTTGTATAAGCGCATCATGGGCGCAAGATAGAGAGCGGACAAGATAGGCGACAGTGCAGAGCCTTGGCCCACACCAACGTCAGCAAGTCACGGATTGGATACAAAGCCACCCCAGGCACAGCACGTGGTGTTACCAACAAGATATGAAGCAAAGAAACACACCACATTTGTTGTGAATCCTTGCCTGCAAAGAATTGCGACAAGCATGTTGTGGTTCAGGGAAGGGAAGAACTGCGCAACATCGAATGCGACCACACTGGTCTTCAATCCCTTGGCCCACCCTGTTCACACAATGTGGGTCAAAAGCATTCCTGCATCTTTGGTAGAGCGCTGATGCACTCCACCAAGTTGATTGGGGTGAAAGATGTCAAGTCCAACAGAGTTGAACTGCATCCTGTTAGCTAGCATCTTCTCTATGAGTTTGCCAAGCATGTTGTGAAACGCAATGGGCCGGAAGGCCTTGGGGCGCTGAGTATGAGGGTCTCCCTGGCTTTGGTATGATGACTGAGAGAGACTCCTTGAAGGTTGCAGGCCAGTGACCCACCCTTAGGCAAGCATTGGCGAGCGAGAGAAGGACGTGCATGCAGTGTGTGTCCTTCACAAGCAATTTCAAGTGCGACCACCCTATGTGGTCCGGACCTGGTGCAGATCTGTTTGAGCACGACAATAACAAATTGTTGAGCTCCTGCAGTGAGAAGGCAGCCCACCCACGCACTGGTGTGTCAGGCAGGGAGTCTAGAACGGTCATATCACAAGCGCGGCCAGAGGCCACATTGTATGTGCCGTGTAACGCGTCCCAGAGGGCACTCATTTCATGACAAGGCTGTCCTTGGTATTGGATAGCTTTGCATGGAGGTAACTTGCACTGCTGGACCCAATTCATTAGGTCCCACGGGCCCTTCGACTTAACAGCGATTTCTGCAATTTGGGCGTCAAAAAACACACATTTGGCACTCTTCATCAGGAAATGATGTCTGGGCATGAGAGATCTTTTAAGATTTTCATCTATTTAAAGACTATCCAAGACATTGAACGACATTTCAAGATAACTGAGGGCTTAAAAGACTTTACAAGATATTACAAGATCTTTAAATACATTTAGAAAAATCTAAGGTGATTATGATTGAGAATTGACCTAAGTGACTTGGCAAGGTAAGTTTAGTATCTAATGTGACTCTCACTATGTCGCTTTTGTCATACTTGATACTGACATTACACTCAATACATACACTAACCATTACTGACTTGCAATGTTCATTGTTTATTGTTACTGACATCTCTTCACCAATTCCAGTTGCAAAATTCTGATAAAAATAGCGTTGCAATTGTATGAACTTAACCTAAATTCTTGTACTAAGCTTATACAGATTGGATAAGCGCTTCACTTCGCTTTCTGGCCCTGCTTTGACCGAGATTCAAGAATGTTTATTGAAATAACTTAGCACTTAGCCATCATAAAAATTTGATTTAAATTGCGTTGGAACCACCTTAAAAAGCGGTACTGGACAGTACCAAGCACTTGTCCGAGTCTGTTTTTTTGGTGAACATTCCCATTTCACAGTTCAAGTTGAAACTTGAATGGATAATGCCGAAGATTAGTTACTTTAAACTGGTCCGTTTACCAACATACTATACTTGTTCGAAGCGCGTAGTTGACCGCTTCAAGAATATATTGCCAGCGTGCATAACGGTGGGGAATTGACCACACTATAGTTGAAATACTGATGTGTTACCCAAAATCATCGATCTTGCCATTACTCAACGTAGGCTGAGCGCTCTGCTACGATACTACGCGTGTTTGATTCCAAATATAAAGCGCTACATTTGGGTATTTTTATCACCCAGATATGTCCAGTATTGATGGTGTAAATGCTGGTATACTTGTGTGCCACTTTGGTAGTACTCATCAAAAGCACACTTAGCCTAGCTCAACAAGTTTTTGTCGCGCTGATATGATGCTGGACGCGTTTGAAGCGTGTAATTTAGTGCTAAAAAATCGTACCGCTTTCGTAAAAATCCATTGAATATTTACGGAGGTAGATGGTATTCTTCCCTGTATTAATTGTCAGCTTAACCGCACTTACAATAACTAAGCAAATACTTATCGCTACAACATGATACCAGGCTCGTTAGAACCGTGTAATTAAACGCTACAAAACGGTACCCTATTCATAGAAAACAGTCCACGTGCTGCAAAGTTGTACTGCTATGTAGCATGCAGTTTGTACCCACCTTGACGCTACAAGCAGACACCAGACGGCCTGGGCAAAACTCCGTGCGAAAGTTCATTCACGGTGAATGAACTTTCGCACAACATTTTGCCCGGGCCTTGCGCCGGTTTCTGACGACGTGGCAAACTTTGCCACATCATCAACATCCACCTTCCACCACCCTAGCCCATGCTTATCACCACCCCTGCTGTCACAACTCACAACTGGTGATGTAGCACACATATCATCGCAACGGCTGCACACCTCCCTACGATTCTTTGTGCGTTAGATTCCACTACTCAGCGCGGTTCCACAGACCCCCTCAACGCGGCAATTCAACCACCCAATCACACAAACAAAGTGTATCCTTGTAACTATACCCATGCCACCTTGTTTGAGGTCTACCACAGTGTATACTCATTGCCCTGTGGCAGTCCATATATCCCCAGATTCACACGAACAACCCCTTTCGAGTGATACCGGTTTTGACCCAATCCGATGTCATTTTGGCATATCCTAGTGAGTTCTCCTATTAATCCCAATGAACTTTACCTTCTATCTCGACGGTTGTGCAACCTTTCGACGAGGTTTTTTCTGCGCTCATTCTGCGCTTTTAATTCGGTTCTAATGAGCCTATGTGCGTACAATTTGGTCCCGCCGTTACGAAGCTACATGCTCATCACTATCTAGATTATTTCTTCCTGGTGTCTGGGGCATAACTTCGCTAATTTTGGTTTTCTTACACTGTTTTATAGATCAATCAATCTGTGTTGACCCCACCTTTCAAACAGCACCTCCTGCGCACGGTTTTGACATCTTTTTGGTGCGTTTCTTCAGTATATCGTGCTGTGATATTCACAATTTATTACCCACTGCCACAGCTGCCACTCTCGACCTCCATGCCCTGGTATTGCCTAAGTAAGTACTCATTTTTATTACCTAGCCATAAACTCGCTATCAAATATAGAGTACTTATAATTTACTTACTCACTAGTTCCACTGGAAGTTGTCAGGGACAGTAAAGTACTTAACCTCCATATACACTATATCCCTAGCTTTGACTTATTGTCTATCTACAGTAGTACTGACTATAATTCTATGATGTTTGGCTTCAAATTCTTGAATGTGACTGAAATGTGTGTTGCAAAAATGATGCCTAAAAGATCTCTGAACTGCCTTTTACTGTCTTTTAAGCTGTCTTGACAGACCTTTTAGATGTCTTTTGAAAAAAAAATCAGTACTGGGACTTGTCTTGAAAGACATTTTAGCGTCTTTAAGTCTTTTAAGGTCTTTTGGTCTTGTAACGTCTATCAATAGATTAAAAGACTGTCCAAGACACTAAAAGCTGTCACATGCTTTCCTGATGTTTACAGTATGCCTGAAGTGTGCCCAGTCACACAATGCTGCTGCAGGGCAATGGCACACGCTTTGTTCCACCAAGGGTTCGAGTGTTGCATTCCATTTGAGTCTCTGGAGTGGGCAAGCCACGCTTCAGAGAATGCAGACGCTATAGCCAAAGCTGCAGCCTCCACATCATCAGGGGTCTCTGCAACGTCATCTGGGACGATTAGGCGTAGTTTAGCGACAAGATTGTTGAGAAAGACCTGGACCTTCTCTGGATCTGATGGCAGACATCACCTCAATTCTGTGCGCACTGCAGGCAAGACAGGAACATTTGTCAGAAGCAGAATGTGATCCAAGTCTGACTGAGCATTGGTTACACACTCGGTAGTGACCAAGGCTGTGAGTGCGACTGGTAAAAACACCAGGTCAATAACTGAGGGACACTTAGAAGCATCTCTGGGTATATGGGTGGGTCCAGGGTTAGACACAGGGTCTAATTCCAGCCCAATGGTCTGGGCCACGTTTAGCAGCCAATGGGAAGCAGCCACGTTTGCAGCGCAAGGGACAGGGTCCCAGAGGCTGTTGTGGCAGTTGAATTTACCCCCCCATGTACTGGAACTGGGGGAGAGAATCTGTGCGATCAGCAAGTAGCTTAATTGCTGTGAATTCACTGTCTGAGTAGACATTCATGAATTTAAAGGTCTGACCCTCTGCAAAGAGGGATAGGACAAGGATATCGCAATGATCAATGATATCGCAACGCATAGAAGGTCTCCATGCGCTTAGCCGCTTAGAAATGTAGGCTAGCACACAAGGGGGAGAGTCCAGCTCTGGGGGACGAACCATAGCTAACCACTGAGGGTGGTTTGGTGCCCCAACTACTTCCTCACCTTCTACACTCATTGCAGACAGTGCGGAACGAATGAGCCACCATGGCACCTCCTGCACAAAAAGAATGTCATAATCCTGCTCATGATATTTGAGTAGTACCTCCAGGGCTACGCAGCGTTTTGGACTGCTGGGGAGTGTATTGCAGCTGCAGGCTGCGGTGCAGGAGCTTGCTCACCAGCATGAGCGGCGCCTGCATAGGAGCAACACACAGTGTTGGCAGGCTGGACTGGGGGAGGTGGGGGCCTCGAGTAGTGTGCAGCAAGCACTTTGGGTGCATCCTGCGGTGGTGGCCTTCCCCTTTCCCTTGGAGGTGCCCTGGGCTGGGGGGGGTGTTGTCCTGCATCTTGGTATTGACGTCCTAGAGCCTGTTATCAGCAGGGGGAGCAGGACTCGATTGTTGGGGTGGGGAAGAAAGGTGAGCAGTTGAATTGTCTCCTTCCATGCTGATGTCCTCCGGCTTGAACAGCTCCTCAAACTTGTTGCGAAGCGGCACATTCCATGGCTGGACAGCGCCAAATCCGTTGATCATGGCAGTGGACACCAAGTTGTACATGTGCTGGGTGAAACTGCGGTTTGTAGAGTTGGTGGTCTGAGCGCCGCCATGGGCACTGAACCAGGAGTGGGCACTCTTGAGCATAGCAATGATCACTTTGAGGTCCTCCTCTACAAGCTCTGCAGAGTTGGTAAGGGCCATCCTCAAGGGGACGGTTGGGGCAGTATTATTTTTTATTTATTTTAAAATCAATTATTACTCAGTGCACGTGAGCAGTCCGAGTGCCAACTACAAGAATCAAAAAGTCCCTAATACAGGGGGGTGGTTGCATGTAGCCACTAAACTAGATATAAGCGGGCGTTTGGAGAAACAACAGGCTGGGAACATGTGACAGCGCATTTGTATAGCGCTTGACAAATCAACCATGGTTGCTGATATCAAACATCAAATGTGGGGGCCTACCCAAGTGAGTTCATATATCAGGGCCCTAAACCCCCCAAGGGCTTGGGGACTGATGTATCAGTATCTATGCTTTTTGTTACAGGCAAAGGGATACATCACTGCCTATACTGCCCACCAGTCAGTCACACAGGTCACTAAATCTGATGGTAGCCATTAGAAATAATGGTATATCTGCAAAATTCCCACAGTCACTAAAATCACTGTCCCCATCAAAAATGATGGCTTACCTCGAAAATTTCCATGCTCAGTAAAACCTCCTAGACTGATAGCCCATTGATAATAATGGCCCTTTTTTTTGACAGCACCCATCAAGCCTAATCAGGGGGCCCAGAAATTGCCAAATAGCTAGACCTAGGGGGTTTAGGACTTTTGACCAAAGATTCCCACGCTACCTGGGCTCATACTAAAAATACTGAAAAATGCAGAAAAATCAGAAACCTAGGTCAGTGTTTGAACTACTGCCAAATTTGGCCTCTAGCAGGCTGTAGGGCGCCTTTTTAAATTCTAAAAATAGATTCAACCCGGAGTTTTCAAATATGAATGTCGATATTTTTGAACAATTTGGGTACCATTCTGAAGCAAATTCTAACGTGATTCCAACAGACATATTGCCGAAGCGGTGCGCTCAGCTGTTCTTTTGCTATTGACAATATAGTGTGCCCATCAGAAGCAAGCCACTCACCTGTATCTCACCCATTTCTCCATATTTTTGGACAATCTTGGTACTATTCTGTAGCTATTATAAGCGCGCTCCTGATGGATATTTTATCATCATGATGTGTTAAGCCGATGCTTTGTTATTTGGGGAATAGTGATATTTTGCAAAATGCGCCACACAGCCATATCTTGCTCATGTCTTCAAATTTCCGGACGCTTCAGGCACCATCTGATAGCTATATTCCATACAAATACAGTGCATATATTATCATCACGGAATGCTAAGCCGTTGCTATGATATTAAGCAAGCAGTGATATATAAGAAAAGTGAGCCACTTACCCTATATCTTGCCCATTTCATTCTATTTTTTGACGCTTGTGGTACCATCTTGGAGCTAATCTTTATACAATGTTGACACATATTTTTCCCTGTCATTGTGCCTAGTGGTTGCCTTGTTATTTAATCAAATGGTTCATAGTAGAAAAACACATCAAGTAGTAATTGCATAGCCTTGAGTCAGCGCTTTTGGACGCTTTTGGTACCCACTTTTAGCGTTTAATTAGGGAATTCCAACGTACCCATTTGCATATCACTGCGTCAAGTCTACGCTTCAGAATCATCAAAATAGTGAGTATTGGCTGATATGCCACTAATTTGGCATTTGTATGGGCTATACTCAACCAATTTGTGCGCTATTAGCAAGAGCTTGTAGCTACCGTCTGCACACTCCTACCATGCAAAGCTATCCAATACCAAGGACAGCCTTGTCATGAAATGAGCGCCCTTTGGGACATGTTACACAGCACATACAACGCGGCCTCTGGCTGCACTTGTGATATGACTGTTTTAGACCCTCTGCCTGATGCACCAACGCGCGGGTGGGCTCCCTTCTCACTGCAAGAGCTCAACAACTCATTATCATTGTGCTCAAACAGATCTGCACCAGGACCAAACCACATAGGGTGGTCGCACCTGAAATCGCTTGTGAAAGACACACACTGTGTGTGCGTCCTTCTCTTGCTCGCCAATGCTTGCCTAAGGGTGTATCTTTTTTTTATTTTTAAAAAAGTCAACAATTTATTACTCAGTGCACGTAAGCAGTCCGAGTGCCAACTACAAGAATCGACAGGTCCCTAATGGAGGGGGGGTGGTTGTACGTAGCCACTAAACTAGATATAAGCGGGCGTTTGGAAAAACAACAGGCTGGGAATGTGTGACAGCGCATTTGTATAACGCTTGACAAGTAGAAGGAAGAGAAGTTGCGACGGGCTAGCGACGTTGGACCAGATGAACTGACTGGTACCCCAGGTACTGCGACATTGTGAGTGGCCTAGGCCAGGTGCTGGGTTTATTTGCGACCCGGGCCCGCATCCAAAGACACAGGCCCTGCAGTCGGGGATGGGGAACGAGCCCACCCCAGATTCCCCTTTCGGAGATCCCCTGGTATACACCCAGACCCCTGCGTTCAGGAGGGCTTTACCGGTCTGCAGCAGCTGCCCGACACGGTCAACCCACTCCTTGGTCTGGTTTGGGGAAGGCAAACGCACTGGGGTTGTCCTTCAGAAAGCGAACGAGACCAGCGCCAAGTGCTGGTGCATTGATGGAAGTTCTGGTGTACTGATGGCAGTACGCCAAGATGTGCTCTCTGTCCTGCCTTTGGCCGCAGGAACAGTGAGTGGGGGAGTCTATGTTGAAGCAGGCATAATAAGACCCAAATGGTGCATGATTGAGGACACACCTGCACATGCATGCAAAAAGCGCATTATTGCTTCCTGCTAACTTGATCCACGGCCCACCTTTGGAGCGGGGCTGGAGTTGGGTGCCATCTACACCCTGGAGTTGCAAAAAAGCTGCACCCGGAAGGGGGGAGTGGAGGAACTTGGTCTTCCACTCCTGTTTGCGCCACAGGTCAGTAGTCTGCTTGATAGAGTTGATAGTGAGCGCTGGGTCCCGTCCCAGGGGAACGCGCAGCTGGGTGGCATACTGATGAGCTTGCCCGTGTAACGACCATCTGAGGGCAGATGGTACATCGACAAATGTGATGGTGTGCTCCTCGTCTCCTTGGAGCCAATCCTGTAACGCTGCACACACAGCCAGCAAGTGAGCTTGGCCAGAGTGTGGGGACGGGGCTAGAGCGACGCGGGCAGAGCCTATCGCGTCAGTGAAGATAACAATCTGTTTCGCAGTGTGCTGTGTACACTGCAATACTGCGGATCGGATAGCATAGAGTTCAGCGTCATGGACAGTCACCCTACCGGCAACAAAGCGATTCTGGTGAAGTTGCTCTGTCTGCCGTCGGATAATAACAGCTGCAGTTGCCTGCAGACGTTCTGAGGTCGGTAGACTGCCGTCTGCTGCCGCATGAATAGTGTCGGCGTCTCCCTCCAATTCCTGGAGGAAGGCGTCGAGGTATAGGCGTCACTGGGCACGCGCGAGCGTTTTCGAGCCAACAGGCTTGATATGCGCTGACTTAGGGACTGGCATTGCTGCCAGTGCTGCCATTTCTTCGGGAACATGGATTTTGTCCCGGATGAGGGCGTTAGCCCACATCTGCGCATCCAGGATCTCCTCAGCACTTGAGCTGTCCCCGGGAGGGGGCGGCGGCGGTGGTGGGGATCTTGAGGGCGCGTCAAACACGATGCGATCACAAAAGCGATCAAGCAGTCGTAAGCCTGGCTGTGCAAGTGCATGGAATGGATCCATGTTCTCAACAGCCATGGGCAGGATAGTATCTGCCTGCATGAGTGAGCCCTTAACCTTTGCCTTGAGGGCGGGGGTCATGAGTTCAATAGAACAAGCGTGTGGGGAAGCACACTTGAGGTGGCGTCCACGCATAAGTGAGCGAACTGGGTGTGTGTCAGATAGGGACACAACACGAGTGACTGAGCCGGATGACAGCTTAGCTAGTGTCATATGGAGTGGCATCAGGCCCGCTAGGGCCTTGATGCCGCCTGCAGGGGAGGTGCGGAAAGCACCAGTGATCCAAAGTGCAGCCTGTCGCTGCATCTTGTTGAGGGTCTTGATGGCGGTCTTATTCTTGGCGCCAGCACAGTACCAGAGTCGGAATCTGTATGTCGCAATGGGGATGACACAGGATCGATAGAGGAGCCTCTTGTGTGAAGGGGAGAGGCCCCGGGATGAGTTGCCCAACATGTGCATTGCCTTGATGGATGTCAGCACTTTGGTGGAGTAGAATTGAATATGCTTGTGCAATGTGAGCTTGGGGTCGAAGAAGAAGCCCAAGTACCTCCAGAAGTTCTTTGGGGCTAGGGGAGTGTTGCTGGTATATGGTGCGTATCCCAGATCCAGCGTCGGGTTGGTAGGCGCGCGTGCAAAATCAAAGTGGAATAGTTCCAACTTATCATGCTCCAACGCGAGACCGAGCCTTGTAAAAAGCTCAAAGATGACAGCATGGGATGCCTTGAGTATACTCAAGTTATCCTCCACTTCAGGGGACTGTGCAATGATCATACCATCGTCTACATAAGAAAGAAGAGTGGTGCCTGGGGAGGCAGTGCTCAGTTCATATAAGCGCATCATGGGCGCGAGATAGAGCGCGGACAAGACAGGCGACAGTGCAGAGCCTTGGCCCACACCGACATCAGCAAGTCGCGGATCAGATACAAAGCCGCCCCAGGCATAGCGCGTGGTGAGACCAACGAGATATGGAGCAAAGAAACGCACCACATTCATTGCAAATCCTTGCTTGCGAAGAATCACGACAAGCATGTCGTGATTCAGAGAAGGGAAGAACTGCGCAACATCGAATGTGACCACACTGGTCTTCAATCCCTTGGCCCACCCTGTTCACACAATGTGGGTCAAAAGCGTGTGTCAGAAGCGGAATATGATCCGAGTCTAACATGTTATGGATTACACGCTCGGTAGAGACCGAAGCGGACAGTGCAACCAGTAAGAATACCAGGTCTATAACCGAGGGACGCTTAGAGGCGTCTCTGGGAATGTGGGTTGGTCCAGGATTAGACACAGTGCCTAGTTCTAGACTAATTGTAGCCGCTGCTTCCAGGAGCCAATGAGATGCAGCCATGTTTGCAGGGCGAGGGACAGGGTCCCAGGTGCTGGAGTGACAGTTGAAGTCGCCCCCCATGTAATGGAACTGGGGTAGAGTGTCTGCGCGCGCTGCAAGCAGTCTGATTGCGGTGAATTCGTTGTCTGAGTAGACATTCATGAAATTGAAAGTGTGTCCCTCTGCAAAGAGTGACAACACGAGTACATCGCGATGATCAATGATATCGCGACGCATTGAGGGTCTCCAAGCGCTTAGCCGCGTCGAAACGTAGGCCATTACGCAAGGATGCATGTCAGGGTCTGGGGGACGAACCATAGCTAACCAACTCGGTTGGTTCGGTGCCCCCACTACTTCTTCACCTTCTACACTCACAGCAGACGGCGCAGAGCGCATCGCTTCTCTTCCAGTAACCACTACGTGTACCCATGGGAAACACACCAGCTCATCGCCCCCCTCGTCCCCCACCGCTCTACACGTCCTCAATCCCTTATCGAAGGTCACCAACCGCCTAACAGCAACACCATGCCCCCCAAAGAGAAAGGGGTAGCGCGCGATCCAGGATCGAGCAACATCCCTCGCCCAGGAACCGCAGGCCCAGCGCCAGCGACCTCATCCCCAGACCCGTCTGGTGCTACCAGCGCCAGAGAGTACTACTCTATACCGACCCCAGGCGTTCCCCTGCGCATTAGGTCAGCCACAACGTCCAGAGTCACCTCCCGCACCTCTTCACCCATTCACACAGCGACAGCCGCACAGGAATCGTCGCCAGCGCCCGGATCCCCTACAGCGAAGAGGAGGCTGAAGACGAGCCTATGTCAGGAGACACCCCTACCAGCACCCCTGCACCAGCTTACCTGGCGCTCACTGACTCTGCAGATGCTGCGGAGTTGGACTTCTCAGCGATCACTGCAGCGCTCTCCAGCGCACACACCTGGCTCGTTTCCAATAGCGAGTACGACGACACTGCCCACAACAACCGCTTGTTCACCCAGAGGCTTTACAATCTGGTAGACACCGCGATTTCAGCTGGATTCGGCGGCGTCCCCACCTGGGACGACGAAACGCTCCAACACGCCTTCGAGGGACTGTTCTCACCTCCCACAATCCCCACTTCCACCCAGGACGTCGCTCCAACGCCTTCTGCACCCACACCGCCGCCTCCTGCTGCCTCCATGCTTCAGGACGTTGACACAGTCATGGCTGACGCATCTGCCCCACCCCAGGGACCCAACACAGGGAAGGGGAAGAGCGTCGACCGCCCACCTCCCAAGCAGGCCCCCAAACCGGCCCCTGCTTCCAAACTGATCGCAGCTCGCTACAAGAAGCTGCCCCCACCTCCTACCATCGCCAAGCCGCCACGTCGCTTGTACGCTGCTGCTGCCCGCGATATTGCACCTGCACCGCTGCCCAGGGCAGCAGCACCCGCCCCTGTGGCCACTCCTGCTGCGCACAAGCGCGGCAAGAAGGTTACTCCTGCTTACACCCGCACTGGCCCCAGTCGCCGCGGTATCATGGTCACTTTCCAGGCAGGGCGCCCACAGCATCCCTCTCTATCCTTGTCGCTCACATCAATGCAGCGCTCAAGAACTCGTGCAGCAGCCTCGTTATCAATTCTGCTCGCGCTGCTTTCTCTGGCTGGGTGCTCGCTGCATCCAACGTCCCCTCTGAGGCTGAACTGAACACAGTTCGCCTTGTTATCTACTCGGTATGTGCCAACCACTCAGACCCCAAGCCCTGGGTCAGCCTACCTGCCTCCACGTCCTATCTGCGGATCATGGGCGCTCCATACTTCAATGACGGCACAGGTACCGTCCGCATGCAACTGTCCGACTTCGAAACGAAGCTGCTTGCAGCACCGTTCCGCGATCTCGTTCAACTCTCTGGCCCACTGCGCATAGTGCGCGACAGCCGTACTGCATAGACCTGCACGGTCTACTCTTCAACATACACGACAGCCAGACCGGCGCTTGTGCATCCCAGCTCATCAAACGCGAGCTTATGTTCGGTAATGTCGTCTGCCCTATCCAGGGAACGCGTGCCAACTCCAGAACACCCCACTGCATGCGCTGCCATTGCTGGGGACACCCTACCACTGCGTGCATGGCAAGAGCCACTGTCTGCGCGCACTGCGCCAGTCCTCACAACGAGGACAATCATCGCGAGGCTGCAGCCTGCTGCCAGGCTAAACCAAAGGCAAACCCGCCCGTCCCTGCAATGGCCGCTGGCGCGCCCTGCCCCCACTCTCCCCACTGTGTCAACTGCAGTGGGGACCATCTCGCCACTGCTCGCAAGTGCGTGTTCTTCCGGAACAGGTTCGATTGCGAGTGGATAATGGCCCGTAACACTCAGTCAGGTTAATGCGTGAACAACGCTGTCCAGAGCTGGGGGAGCTTAGAATACTTTCGTACAATTGTGCTAAGAGCTATGTAGCCTTAGACGTACTACTCGAATCGCATAAACAGGTTTATGATGTTCTTTTCGTCCAGGTGCCGCCATGGCGGCTCATTCGCTCTGCGCCGTCTGCTGTGAGTGTAGAAGGTGAAGAAGTAGTGGGGGCACCAAACCACCCGAGTTGGTTAGCTATGGTTCGTCCCCCAGACCCTGACACGCACCCTTGCGTAATGGCCTACGTTTCGACGCGGCTAAGCGCTTGGAGACCCTCAATGCGTCGCGATATCATTGATCATCGCGATGTACTCGTGTTGTCACTCTTTCATCATCGCTTCTCTTCCGGTAACCACTACGTGTACCCGTGGGAAACAACTCAGCTCATCGCCCTCCTCGTCCCCCACGACGCAGCACGTCCTCGATCCCCAATCGAAGGTCACCAACCGCCTAACAGCACCCCAATGCCCCCTAAGCCGCGAGGTGGGGCGCCAGATCCTGGTGGATCGCGCGCCACATCTAGTAGCAACACTCCTCGCCCAGGGAACGCAGCTCTGCCGCCTCCCTCATCCCCAGACCCTCTGGCGACTGCTGCAAGCAGCAGCACCAGGGAGTACTACAGCACTCCGGTTCCAGGCGTCCCTGCACGCGTGAGGTCCACCACAGCGTCCAGAACAGCGTCCCGCGCTGCTTCCCCCATCCGCCAAGCGACAGCTCAGCCCGAGTCTTCGCCAGCACCCGAAACGCCTGCCCAGGACGACGAGTCCATGTCAGACGACTCCTTCAACGCCCCCACTCACCTCGAGCTCACCAACACCACTGACACTGTGGAGTTGGACTTCCAAGCGATCACTGCCGCGCTGAACAGCGTTACTGTCTGGTTCGACTCCCACAGGGATTTCGACTCGGACTCGTCTGATTCGACCCAGGTCTTCACCCAGAAGCTTTACAACTTCGTGGATATGGCCATAGGAGCTGGATACGGAAGTACTCCCACCTGGGAGAACGAGACGCTCCAGCAAGCGTTTGGGGCACTCTTTCGACCTGCCCCAACCCCCTCCACCAGCACCGAGCTCGCCATTGTTCAGCAAGCACCTGCACCCACCCCAGCACCTCCCCCTGCCGCGCCTGCTCCGCAGCCCGCAGCACAGGACGTTATCATGGCAGACGCCGCCCCCCCAGCCCAGGAGACCCCCAAGGGAAAGGGGAAGGCAGGCGCTCCACCACCACCGCAGCAGACGCCCAAGGCGAACACTGCACGCTACAGGAAGCCACCACCGCCTCCTACCCCTGTCAAGCAGCCTCGCTCCTACGCTAACGCTGCACGCACTGCCCCACCTGCTGCCATTACGCCCAAGGCGGCAGCACCCACCCCAGCAGCCTCCGCTGCGCCGCGCAAGCGCGGCAAGAAAGCTACTCCTACCTACACTCGCACAGGCCCCAGCCGTCGCAGTATCATGGTCACCTTCCAGACCCTCTATGCGTCGCGATATCATTGATCATCGCGATGTGCTCGTGTTGTCGCTCTTTGCAGAGGGACACACATTCAATTTCATGAATGTCTACTCAGACAGTGAGTTCACCGCGATCAGACTGCTCTCTGACCGCGCAGATACGCTCCCCCAGTTCCATTACATGGGGGGCGACTTCAATTGCCATTCAAGCGTCTGGGACCCTGTGCCCAGGGCCCCAAACGTGGCTGCATCCCATTGGCTGCTACAAGCGGCTGCAGAGATCGGTCTAGAATTAGCCACTGTTGCTAACCCTGGACCCACCCATATTCCCAGAGACGTCACTAAACGTCCCTCGGTTATAGACCTGGTGTTCTTACCGGTCACACTCAGCGCAGCGGTCTCTACCGAGCGTGTAATCGACGATCAATCAGACTCGGACCACATTCCGCTTCTGACAAGCGTTCCCATCTCGCCTGCGGTCCAGACCGCTACAAGGCGATGCCTGCCATCAGATCCAGAGAAGGCGCAAGCCTTCCTTGACGACCTGGTGACTAAACTGCGGCTGATCGTCCCGGATGACGTGGCTGACACCCCTGATGACGTGGAAGCTGCAGCGAAGGCTGTGGCGGACGCGTTCTCTGCAGCGTGGGTCGCCCACTCCAGAGACAGCAATGTAATGCGTCGCTCGAACCCCTGGTGGAATGAGACGTGTTCTACTGCTCTGCAACAGCACCGCGCTTCGCGCGATGCTGGGGACTGGGCGCAATTCAGGCGAACTGTTAAGCAAGCCAAACGCACATTCTTCGACGCCCAAATCGCCGAGATTGCTGTAAAGTCAAAGCGCCCTTGGGATCTCATGAACTGGGTCCAACAGCGCAAGCTACCGCCGTGTGAGGCTATCCAATACCAAGGACAGCCCTGCCACGATATGAGCGTCCTCTGGGACGCGCTACACGGCACATACAACGCGGCCTCTGGCCGCGCATGCGATATGTCTGTGTTAGACCCACTGCCAGCGGCGCCTGCGCGCGAATGGCTCCCCTTCTCTCAGTTTGAGCTCACTGACGCCCTGGCGTCCTGCTCCAACCGCTCTGCCCCTGGACCGGACCACATCAAGTGGACCCATCTCAAATACCTTGTGAAAGACGGCCACTGCGTGCGCGTCCTTCTCTCGCTTGCCAACGCTTGCCTGAGGGTGGGGCATTGGCCAGCGACGCTCAAGGAGTCCTTGTCTGTTATCATACCAAAGCCAGGCAAGCCCTCATACTCAGCGCCCAAGGCCTTTCGGCCTATTGCGTTGCTCAACACGCTCGGCAAGCTTATCGAAAAGATGCTAGCGAACAGGATGCAGTTCGACGCAGTTGGACTCGACATCTTTCACCCCAATCAACTCGGTGGAGTGCGCCAGCGCTCTACTGAAGATGCTGGACTGCTCCTTACTCACATTGTGCGAACAGGGTGGGCAAAGGGCCTCAAAACTAGCGTGCTCGCCTTCGATGTTGCGCAGTTCTTCCCATCCCTCAACCACGAGATGCTGGTAGGGATTCTTCTCAAGCAGGGATTTGCATCAAATGTGGTGCGCTTCTTCTCCTCATATCTTGTCGGACGCACCACACGCTATGCGTGGGGCGGCTTTGTATCCGATCCGCGACGTGCTGACGTCGGTGTGGGCCAAGGCTCTGCACTGTCACCAGTACTGTCTGCGCTCTACCTCGCGCCCATGATGCGCTTGTACGAACTCAGCGTTGCTGCCCCAGGCACAACGCTGCTATCATATGTGGATGATGGCACCATCATTGCACAAGCACCAACTGTAGAAGACAACTTGGGGACACTCAAGGCGTCGTATGCAGTCATTTTCGAGCTCTTTAACAGATTAGGCCTCGCTCTCGAGCACGACAAGTCGGAACTCTTCCATTTCGACCGTGCACACTCCCCATCCAATCCGTCGCTGGATCTAGGCTATGCACCTTACACCAGCCCTACCCCCCTCGCCCCGAAGCTCCACTGGCGCTACCTCGGCTTCTACTTCGATCGCAAGCTCACATTCCACGAGCACATCCGATACTACTCCACCAAAGCGCTCACGTCTGTCAAGGCCATGCGCATGCTGGGCAACTCATCCCGCGGCCTCTCCCCCCAGCACAAGAGGCTCCTCTACCGCTCCTGCGTCATCCCCATCGCGACGTATGGATTCCGACTATGGTACTTCGGAAGCGCCAAGAACAAAGGCGCCATCAAGACCCTCAACTCTATGCAGCGTCAAGCTGCGCTCTGGATCACTGGTGCGTTCCGCACCTCTCCATCCGGCGGCATTGAGGCCCTAGCGGGCCTGATGCCGCTCCACAAGATACTGGCTAAGCTGGCATCTGGCTCTATCACTCGTGTGGTGTCTCTATCAGACACTCACCCAGTCCGCTCTCTCATGAGTGGACAGCACTTGAAGCGCGCTGTACCGCATGCTTCGTCTATTGAGCTCATGACCCCTGCTATCAAAGCAAAGGTCAAGGGTTCGCTTATGCAGGCGGATATGATCCTGCCCGCCGCTGTAGAGCTTGTAGAACCCTTCCACAAACTCGCACAGCCTGGTTTGCGACTGCTGGATCGCTTTAGCGATCGCATCGTGTTTGATGCCCCTTCAAGATCTCCCCCACCACTGCCGCCCCCTCCCGGGGACGGCCCAAGTGCTGAGGATATTATGGATGCGCAGATGACGGCTAACGCCCTCATCAGGGACTTTATCGACGTCCCTCCTCATGTGGCAGCACTGGCAGCCATGCCAGTCCCCAAAGCTCCGCACATCAGGCCTATCGGCCTGAATGTGCTCGCACGTGCTCATAGGCGTGCATATCTCAATGCCTTCCTCAAAGAACTTGAGGAAGAGCCTGATACTATCCATGCGGCGGTTGACGGAAGTCTATCGACCACAGAACGGCTGCAGGCAACTGTAGCTGTTTATATTCACCGGCAGGCTAAGTGTATCCACAGGAATCGCTTGGTAGCTGGAAGAGTTACTGCACATGATGCAGAACTCCTCGCCATTCGTTCCGCTGTCGTGCAGTGCACCCAGTATGACACGAAACGCATAGTTATCTTCACTGATGCGATAGGCTCTGCCCGCGTCGCTGTAGACCCCTCCCCGCATTCAGGACAAGCTCATTCGCTTGCAGTGTGCGAGGCACTCCAGCAGTGGTTCCAAGGAGACTTGGACCGCTCAATCACGTTTGTTGACGTCCCATCTGCTCTCAGATGGGCCCACCATGGCCAAGCTCATGCTTACGCCTCCCAGCTGCGCGTCCCCTATGGGAGAGACCCAGCGCTCACTATCAACTCCATCAGGCAGACCACTGACCTGTGCTGTGAACAGGAGTGGAAGAACGACTTCCTCCACTCCCCATCTACTAGGACCGCATTTCTGCGACTCAGGGGTGTAGACGGCACCCAACTCCAACCCAGCTCGAAAGGGGGGCCTTGGATCAAGTTAGCAGGGAGCGATAATGCGCTCTTTGCACGCATGTGCAGGTGCGTCCTCAATCATGCTCCAATCGGGTCTTACTACACCCGATTCAACATAGACTCCCCCACTCAATGTTCCTGCGGGCGACGGCAGGACAGAGAGCACATCCTTGTGTACTGTCGACAGTACACCAGAACCTCCGATGAAGGCCCTGCACTTGGCGCAGGCCTTGTCCGTTTCTTGAAGGAAAACCCCAGCGCGTTTGCCTTCCCCAAACCAGAACAAGGAGTGGGATGATTGTGTCTTGCAGCTGCTGCGGACCAGTAAAAACCCTCCTGAACGCAGGGGTCTGGTGTGTCTACAAGAGGTCCCCCGAAAGGGGGACTTGGGGTTCTATCGTCAATTATCCCTGGCTGCGGGGCCTGTGTCTCCGGATACGGGCCCGGGTCACAAATGTACCCAGCACCTGGCCTAGGCTGCCCACGACGTTGTGGCACCTGGGGTACTAGGTAGTTCTTCTGGTTCAATGTGGTTACTTTTCGCTTTCTCTTTACTTCTTTATCTGCTCAGCGCGCTTCTGCACGCCTCGCATGTCACTAGCCTGATGTTTTCCAAAACACTTGCTTATATCTAGTTTTGTGGTTACGTACAATCACTGCCCACCGTTTGGGACTTGTCACTCTTGTATCTACTTGTAGTTGGCACTCGGACTGCTTTCGCGCACCGAGTAATAAATTGTTGATTCAAAAAAAAAAAAAAAAAAAAAAAGTGTTGTCACTCTTTGCAGAGGGACACACTTTCAATTTCATGAATGTCTACTCAGACAACGAATTCACCGCAATCAGACGGCTTGCAGCGCGCGCAGACACTCTACCCCAGTTCCATTACATGGGGGGCGACTTCAACTGTCACTCCAGCACCTGGGACCCTGTCCCTCGCCCTGCAAACATGGCTGCATCTCATTGGCTCCTGGAAGCAGCGGCTACAATTAGTCTAGAACTAGGCACTGTGTCTAATCCTGGACCAACCCACATTCCCAGAGACGCCTCTAAGCGTCCCTCGGTTATAGACCTGGTATTCTTACTGGTTGCACTGTCCGCTTCGGTCTCTACCGAGCGTGTAATCCATAACATGTTAGACTCGGATCATATTCCGCTTCTGACACACGCTTTTGACCCACATTGTGTGAACAGGGTGGGCCAAGGGATTGAAGACCAGTGTGGTCACATTCGATGTTGCGCAGTTCTTCCCTTCTCTGAATCACGACATGCTTGTCGTGATTCTTCGCAAGCAAGGATTTGCAATGAATGTGGTGCGTTTCTTTGCTCCATATCTCGTTGGTCTCACCACGCGCTATGCCTGGGGCGGCTTTGTATCTGATCCGCGACTTGCTGATGTCGGTGTGGGCCAAGGCTCTGCACTGTCGCCTGTCTTGTCCGCGCTCTATCTCGCGCCCATGATGCGCTTATATGAACTGAGCACTGCCTCCCCAGGCACCACTCTTCTTTCTTATGTAGACGATGGTATGATCAACAAACAATGGTACATGTGTTTATAGTATTTCCAGATTTCAATGAGATATACTTGATGGATTCTAATGAATCAAGTACCCACTTGTAGCACTTCCCTAGGTGATTCAAACACATGTATCATTACAGCTGCATGCTCACCATGTGTTGAGAAATATTGAAAACAATCACATCTGAGCAGTAAATCAGTGCTGGCATGTTTTTCCTGCAATTTTTTGGTGATCCGCACGCCCTTGGTACAGTCTTGTAGTGTTTTTTAATGTGACTCCAACGCATATTTTACCATAATTTTCCAACCAATTGACACAAAGATATTTGTAAAATAGTGGGTGATAATGTGCAGCAAGCATTGGTCAGAGAGGTATTTTTTGTCAATGAATAATTTTTGCACTGGAACTAGCCTTCATTGGACCTTCAACACTATCTTACACTTGCTTTCAACAATTTTTGTTGTGCTTCAATAACCACCAACACACCCTGTAGTGTTGTTCAGAGAAAACCTACTGTGGGAACTATCTGGACACTGATGTCCAGATAGTTCCCATGCTATGATTTCTTGTGGTGCTGGCATTCACAGAATGGTTTGTTGTTCAACCTCATTCAACTTCACACTTATTCCTTCCCCTTCTCCTCTGCCAACACCTCCACTGACATTCTTCTACCTCCTCTTCTCCCCTTCTATCTAATGCCAACCCTTATCCCCATCACACTGGACTACTAGTTATGTGATAATAATGCATACAGGGGCTGTGGACAAACAGGGGAAACCCTTGCTGAGGGAGACCACATCACTATGCCTGAGTATGTACCCATTTCTTCTGACTCTTCTTCTTTACTACTGCTGATCATGTACCCACTTCCACTATTTTTGACACTCTGTTGTGCTGGCACTAGGTTCACACACACTTTCCACTGTCTGCCTGGTGCTGCCACATTCTGCCTCAGGATAAGCCATGTCACTATTGATCCTCCATTAACTTGACTGACTGGTTTCTCACTGATATAGCTGACCTCTTTTGCTACAGTCTACCTATTACCATACCCAACTCACTTACCATCTTACACTTTCTTGTATCACTTGATCACTTCTTTTTTGGCAGTTTAGTTGCTGTTGTAATACATGTATATAGATATGATGTTGGTATATAGCATTAATATATTGCATTTGATTCCTTCTTGGACACTGTTGTAAGATAAAACACAAATTGAATGATCAAATAGTACAGAAAATACTGTTGTTGGCTGCTTTCCTGATAATTTTAAGCCATTAAACATGAAAAAATGGTTTACTCTGAGAGGGAACTCTAATTTTTTTTTCACCTTCATAACTTTTTCACCTTTTTTAAGTAAAATCATTTTTTTTGGCCTTTACTAGCTTATAAGATTCCCTGGAATTTCCTGATGCATCAAGTTTTGTGAACTCTGGATTCAGGCTAAGGTGGATATGGCCCAGTGAAGTATCTTTTCTATATTATCTGTCTTTATCATTCCATCTAATTCTTCCATCAATTGATTATATTGACTACTCACACTCATTTTACTTAAATTTACTATTATATGACATTCTCTAATTCTTCAATGTGCACACTAAATTCATTTGAATACACCCATACATTCTTAATACTGCCTACAATATTACATTCATTTGAACATCTACCCTGCTACAATGCATCTGCTACTTTGTCCTCAACATCATCTGGGTGATCATTCAGATATTCCTGGTAGCTTTCCCACATAGCAGCAGCTATTTCATCTTGTTTTCCTTCTGCACACACCCATTCAGCCCATGGAATAGGACCATCTCCCTGGCTACCTGTATTGTCATTCCTTTGCCTCTGGCCAGGATCAAGCTGCTACAAATAATATTGAAGATCAGTCTTATCATTGTCCATTATGAAATTATGAACAGCTGCCAGGCCAGCAGGTATAGCAGCCTGAACATTCATGTCATACTGTGGTGGAAGGTTGAGTATATCCCATCAATTTCTAAGAACACCAAAAATGTGCTCCACAATATTCTGTGCTGATGAATGACAAAGGTTGAATAATTCCTCTTCATTTATTGGTCTGGTAAAATTGTCAGAAATATTTCTATCTACATAGTTGAAGGACTAACATACCTTACACTGTACAGATGCACATCCCCACTCAGCAAGATGATAGCAGGTGCTCTGGTACAGTGTAAATAGTGTATCACAGTGCAAATCCAGCATCAGCCAGATAATAATTGCTGAGAGGAATCTGGAAGTCTGATAATTGTGCATGCAGATACATTGTGGCACCAGGCACTGAGCCTTCCAAACCACTAATGACATAAACAAACTGGAAGTTGAAGAATACAGCAGCAAGCACATTCTGCATAATACCACCTTTACTGTCCCAACAACATCAGGCAACCGTGGGACATCTCTGACACATCCTAGGCAGATAATGCCAGCAGCTTGCATTCTAGGCATGCCTAAAGATAGCCAGGGACTCTCAGGCCCAGGAATATCAATAAAAATAGCTCAGAGCTCTCAGAGCTGTCAGGCTTCAGGAAACCATGGGAATGCTCTGACATGCCCTGGGAAGATAATGCCAGCAACACACTTCCTAGGCAGGCCTAAAGATAGCCAGAGACTCTCAGGCCTAGAAATCTTAATGAAAATAGCTCAGAGCTCTCAGAGCCCTCAGGAATGTATAGTGCCATCTTTACATGACATTGATATGCCTTGTTGACTATGCTGTCTGCATTCATCTTTAAATTCAGTAGTTTTTGAAAGAATTATTCTATATAATATTACCCTGATGTCTCCCTCTGTCACTCTCACTCCCACTGCTTTGGCTATGGCATTTGTGTGTGTATTTACCTTGCACAAGCATTACTACACAGCTACATAGATGTCTGTAGTCAATGCAGTTACACACATTGATCATTGATGGTTCAATGTGATCATGTGATTGCCACATCAGCATCAACAATTGGGGACAAGGACCTTAGGTTCTTGTCTTAATTGCTCTTGCACCCTCCCTGTTACGTTCTACCATCCATTCTTCTTTGTTGTCCCTCTCTTGGCTGTATTCTATGGGTTATGGGCCCCAGTGCCCTTCACCCAGTTCCCTGTGAGTTCAACCACCTGTGTCTGCTGTCTCCTCACTGTTGTGCATCAGTGTTTTCTGTTGCAAACATTGCCACCATGTCACTTGTTCATCTGCCCACATTTTCCATTCCTTCCCCCCCTCTCTCCTCTCTGCCTTCCCCACCAGCACCAGCACCACAACCAAGTCCACCCAGATGCCATGCCACAAGCCTGTACACCTGCAGCTCCTGACACCATCTCTCTCTGCTTCCACTACTGGCATCATATGACCCAACCCACTTCACTTCAGGCAGTGCATACCCATCATTGGTGTGTCACTGTACACCACTCACTCACTCACTGCTCTCCATGCTTTGCACTGCACCCAGATCATTACTATCATTACTTGACTACATACTCATATCTATAGACTATCAGCATCTATTTACCCTGCTACTGTGTTCATATTCTTACTTTCACCTCTCTTGTGCATCTATTTATTCAACTTGTACAGTACTAGAATGTCCCTAAGTTAGTCATGATACACTCTGTATACATATCTCAAGACAAATATACCATATTTATAAGACCCACACTGCACTTTAAGAATGACTTGAGAAAGACAGAAAGTCAAAAAATCCAAATAATAATACATCCTGGAGTGCTCTGATATATTCCTGAGGTACTCTAGCAACATTAATATGTACTGACCTTTCCCTATAGCATCCTAGAGATAGCTGATTTTCCCTAGCTCCCTGGAGTCTCTGAGCTGCTCTGGGAAGCTCAGAGATCACCAGAGATGTCCCACAGTTTCCTGATGAACCATGCCTCTCTTCTGCTGTTGTTGAACAATTGATATGTGTTCCATCAAATGCTCCTAGGGCATTTCTGAAAAAGGGATAGAACTTGGGATTGTGGAGAATGCTGTCTGGGACAGGGCTGCCAGCTTGAGGCAGCAAAACATATGTGTTATAGAAAGAACCTTACAAAACTGCAATGAGAATTGCCCAGAAATACCTAGTATTTGTTGGTTGATGAATTGTGCATCAAATATTCTGCAATAAAACATACTTTGAAATGGTGTCATTAGACCTTTGAAACTACTCCCCACAATGCCTAATAGAAAGGCCAGTGACACAGGTATATAGAAATAGAGCCGCCTTCAATGCAACCAAGGAGGGTAAGATGAGCATAGAAAGATGTGAAGACATGTAAATGCATTCAAAGCTTGCAAAATATCCTATCAGGGTGGCCATGCATCAGCTCATTGACCCATGCTTCACCAGAAAGAGCAGATGTATGATAAGGTTGGCACCAGTAATTGGGTTCAGCATATAATGTTCCATCAATACCAACTACTTGAAGGAAGTATGTGGTGGCCAAAAGGACATGATGCTGTAGATCTTCTTCCTTGCTATCAGTAGGCATTTAGATGAAGGTGAACAATGGAGTTCATGGCAAGTTATGACTCAAATATGCTCATATATACTATTGTAGATGGGCTGTGATGGCTAGGTGCCAAATTGGGATGTCACTCATAACACCATGTGGTGCCATCAAACTAACTACCAACTGCTAGCCAGCTGCATTGGTGTGTCCAAACACACCCTTATCAAACCTCTTGGTACTGCTGGACAACAACCACTGGTGCTGTGATGCTGTAGATATGTAGACAATACAAGGGTAGGTAGACAACTGGCCCATACTTGTAGTTATCTTGATGCATTCCTTATTCAATACCCTTTTCATGTAGCCTCTCAACAAGTAGACCATGAGATCATGAGACTAGATTAGTCTAGGTCAACAGCTTCAGTGCTCACCAGTGACTGATTTCATTCTTTTCACATTATTCTAATTACTATGGCAGTGGTTTAAACCAAGAGTTATGTGGGCAATGAAACTCTGATGCTAGTTAGGATATACCTACTCACTAAGAGCAAGAAAAAGCTCCTTTTCAAAGTACTTATTCAGCCAAAATTCAGAGTAATGATGAGAAGACATGCTGGACATTAGCTGATTGTGCACTTGACCATTGAATCTTGTGATTAGGTTGACTAATTGTCATGTTTGCCAAAGGGGTGATATTTCTCCAAGAAACCACCCTTCTGATCTTGTTGCCTTTTTAAGACAAAAAAGACTGGATATGGGTATTGGATACTGCCTATAGAGGGTTTGCAAGCCCAATACTGCTTTGTTGATTTAGGAGATGATATCAAATCTTGTGCAATAAGTGAGAAAACAGTCATCTGGTAGAGGGAAACTTTGAGGTGGAACAATTCAAAAGATGAACTTTAGCATAGCCACATGATGCTCTCATGTAAGCCCAATCTTGTCAGAAACAAACTCTGTACATTTGATCCTTTCAAATTAAACACTAACCTTTTTCAGACCAGAATATGGCCAATCATGTAATGGACCTACATTCACAATTACCAAGTCATGTCTTCTGTGTGGCCACTCCAATCTTGATGGCTGGCAGCTGACAGTCCTTGCTTGACAAGGTTGGTGGGAGGGGGGGGGGGGGGGGGGGGGGGGTGGGGGATAAAATGACTTGGTCTGCAGGGTAACTTGTTTCCAGACCTTGAGCTGGGAAAAGGGCAAGGTAGAATTTTTTGACAAATGTCCACAGCCTCTGAAAATGTTGACATGATGATCTTTAGAGCACCACCCATGAAGGAAGTGCTGGAGGGCAGCTCAAAGATTGGGAAATCCAAACTTGGTGCTAGCCTCATCAACACTCATCCTTGAAAAAGAAGGGTCTCTCATAAGAATGGCTGTTATCCCAAAAGAGAATGTTCTTGATGGTTGAGGTGTCTTGAGGCCAGCTGTAATTCAACCATCTGTAAGCTCAAGGGTGGCCTTCAATTTTGCCAAGTAGTCCATTGTCTGTCTTGATAGTCCAAATCAAGCAGCAGTCAAGGGATTCAATACTGCCAGTAGATCTGACATCAGCCTAAAAGGGCTGGTACTTTCTCCCCTACACCCCTATTACAATCTTTCATGTAAGTAAAAGGAGTGTTTTATGCCCACAGTAGCACCATCAAAAAAGTCATTGTTGATGGTAATGTGGTAATAACCTTCCTATTTTATAACAATGTTCCCAATTATGTTTTAACTAATTGTGTCTCTGTTAATAGTTTATGCACACCTTGAACTTGAATATCATGCTTGTTGTGTGTAGCCAAGGTTTGAAAGGCTTTCTTACATGTGTATGTATTTTGAATCAGGTCAGCCATTTTTTGACATTGAGCATGATCCTTTGGTGCACATTTGCTTTTATCTTGTGCTATAAATGCTAAAGTTGTTGATTGTTTAGAGCTGTACAGTTATAGTATACTGAGAAATGCAGAAAAATCAGAAACCTAGGTCAGTGTTTGAACCACTACCAAATTTGGCCTCCAGCAGGCTGTAGGGTGCCTTTTTTCATTCTAAAAATAGATTCAGGCTGGAGTTTTTGAATATAAATATTGGTATTTCTGGATGATTTGGGTACCATTCTGTAGCAAATTTTAATATGATTCCAATACATATATTGCAAAAGCAGTGCACCTAGCAGTTCTTTTGCTATTGGGGATATAGTGTGCCCAGCCACTCACCTGTATCTCATCCATTTCTCAATATTTCTGGACAATCTTGGTACCATTCTGTAGCTATTTTAAGCAAACTCCTGATGAATACTCCATCACCATGGCACACTAAGCCAATGCTTTGCTATTTGTGGAATAGTGATATTTTGCAAAATACACTACATAGCCATTTCTTGCTCATTTTTTTTTATAAAAAAAATCTGGATGCTTCAGATGCCATCTGGTAGCTATAATTAATGTGATTCCAGTGCATATTTTATTATCACAGAGTGCTAAGCTATTGCTCTGAGAGAATGAATTCCTCCTTTAATCATAGTACTTGTTAGAAGTGTGCCACTCAACTGTACCTGATCCATTTCTCCATATTTCTGGACACTTTGGGTACCATTCTGTAGGTATTTTAAGCATGTTTCTGATAGAAATTTTATCAAAGCTTTGTGCTCAGTAGTTGTTCTCCTAAGATGCATATAGTGATATCCAGAAGGACTGTGCCACTCACCTATATCTCACCCAGTTCTCTATATTTCTGGATGGTTCTTGTACCATTATGTAAATATTTGAAGTCAATTCTGATTCATGCATTATTGCCATGGTGCACTGAGCCAATGGGCAATGCCTTGCTATTCATGGAACAGTGATACTTAAAAAAATGTGCCACTCAGTCATATCTTGCTCATTAATTTGAATTTCCAGATGCTTCTGGTGCCATCTGGTAACTATTATTACTCTGATTCAAGCTTATATTTTACCATCTGGTAGTGCCTGGCAGCTGCTTGGATGTCAATCATACAGTTATTATGATCTTTTACATAAGTAAAATGAGTGTTTTACACCTGTGGCAGTGCAAAATCATATAGTCATTATTGATGGTAACATCTGACAATTTCAAGTCTTTTTCATGTAATCCACTCTATTGACCTCCTCAAGCAGTGTAAAATTGGTTCTTTTCACTGTTGTGTGTATAAAATCTATGGCTACAAGAATATAAGCTCAAAATCGTTATAGATTGCATGTAAATTGAATTAAGCAAGTTGCAACACTTGAATAACACACTTTTCCATACACAAATCAATATTCATACCATGAACACACATTCAAGGATGTGAAAATTCTTATAGACACATGGAGATAGAATCATATTACTTAAATTTGTACCACATTCTATTTAAACAAGAGTGTAGCCACACTTCAAGTCAGCATTGACCATTTTCCAGTTATGTAATAGCTTTTTGTTATTAAAACATGCTGCTTTCACTGGTATAAAAATATGTATTAAATAGGCCCTGCCTACATGTACTTTACAAGCAAGAATCAGAGGAATCTGCCAGTTGGTTGCTGAGATATGTGTGATTTAAAGTCAAAGTGGTACATTTACCCACAGTCACACCTACACTAAAATATAAAACATTACACAGATAATCATGTAGTCCAAATTTTGAGAAAGAAAAAATGGGTTCTGCTGCTACAAATTATGGCTGTATAGTGAAGGTAATTTGGGAGAAATATAGGGTGTGTGGAGCAATCAGGAACTGGCAAAGAATCCCACTGACTCTGATCCATGACTCAAATCCAAGTGTTTTGGATATTACTCAACATTGAGTGAGTGCACAGCTATGATAATGCATACATTAGAATCACATTAAAGAGTGCTACAAGTGGATATCTAATACATCAATATCCATCAGGTATTGCTTATTCAAATCCTAAATGAGTCACCTTCTGCTGGAAAAAGCATCTAAAATTGGACATAAAGTCAAACATGGCCTCTGCTCATTGGCTTGAGGCTAAATGTTTAGCAGCACTACACAGTGGTAGGAATTTATCATGTCAACAATCTCTGCAGGTGGCTAAGAGCAGATGCTGTTTGTTGTCCTAACATAGCTTTTGCAGTAGGTACATAAAAAGCATTGTGCACAGGCCATCTCATCATCAGTTCTTAACTCATTTATTTAAAAAGACTTTAGAATAGTTGACATAATATGGGTCTATACGCAGCCAGAAATATTCTGTAGTGTTTAATTAAGTGATTCCAATGCATCCAAGTCCATGTTCTAGCAAGGTATCTGCTGAGTTATTTCAGGTGTGCTTATGATGACAGGGTTAGATGCAGCTTTGGTACAACAATAATGGACTGATCAGAACATGTCTGCTACCATCTTGTAGGTATTTATTACATGTTTTGAATGTGTCCCTGATCATATCTTTACACACAATACTTGGTAAGATATGGCAAGAGCAAATTTAATAAGTGGCATAGTGTTCTGCTACTGCTTTTTCAAGATAAGTTTTCACCAAGTAGTTGTAAAATTATGATTAAACATGTGTTAGAATGAGGTTAAAAAGTGCTACACAACAGTGCCCAGAGCATGCAGAACAGTGAAAAAGTGAGAAAGGAAATCAACTTACAAAAAGTTGTTCATATACAGTGGTGTGCAAAAAGATTGCACCTCACATGATTTTTGGGTGTTGGCTGCACTCAAACTTTATTTGTGGACTACATTGGATAGCTCTTGGCCTCAAATTTCTCTAGCATTTAGACTGGCATATTGTTCATGTGAATATGAAAAAATCTTGCTTCAATGAGCCTCATAGAAACACCAGGAGCTCATATACAAATAGGGTCAATAATAGCAAAAATGCGAAATAAAGATATGAGTGGCAAAGAGCCAAAACAGAATTGATACAGCTAATATTGGGTATTCCACTAGCTGGATATGTTCTATACCCTGTCTCCAACTTTCAGGGCATATAAAGCTGTATCTGCCAAGATATTTCCTGGTTATCAAAGGTAAGACAAAAAAGCAGCTAAAAGTAAAGTGCTGTCTATCTTCTCAGGAAAAGCAGTAAATTTTATGATATTTGGAACATACACAGATATGAAAGGTATCTATAATCCACCAGCTTTTTAGACTACAGCCTTGTCATTGAGAGCTACAGGTGCATGTGGGCAGTAGCACTGAACAAACACAACCAAACAACAAATTGATTGCCTGGTTTTCTCCTTCTCTGCTCACCTCACTACAGTGAGTGACAAAACCATTCAAATGTTTTTCAAAGTTTCACTGTTTTTTTGAATATCTTGGGAACCCAGTACTTTACTGTCCCCCACGGTCTTCCACTGGACTCCACTGGACTCCAGTGGAATAGTGGATGTCCAGTGGAATTCCAGTGGAACGTCTGCTAAAAACTCATTTTTTTGCGTTCTCTTGCACAGGACATTCAAGTTCTTGATCCCCAGCACAAGCTTGAGTACTTTGAAAAAGCAGGATGGCAGCAGGAATGGATTGATGCAGCTTGTGTCACCATATGTGATGAATATGACCATATGTATGCCTCTCGTGAGGTAGATGATCCTGTCAAGATACCAAAGGTACATTATGTTATCATGATTCAATGCCTGTTGTACTAACATTGTTACCTCAGCTGCACACTGCTGCATCATCCAATGATGCCAATATCTTTGATAATCTCTCTGTTCTTGCCATGCCTGCCACCAAATCTGATGTCCAGGATAAACTCAATGCCTATCTTGGTGAGAGGACTGAAAAGGTGAAGGACCTTTGTTGGTGGTGGTATGAAAAAAGGTCTACATACCCTCAATTGTACTGAATGGCACTTGACTATCATACTATCCCTGGTACATTTTCTGCTCCAAGCTTACTCTCTTCTACAATGCTTATATTCTCTACCAGCTACATCTGTTGACATAGAGCGTGTCTTCAGTGAGGGCCACATCATTCTCTTGCATTTGCACAGCTGTCTCTCTGTTCAGTCTACAAGGGCTCTCATGTGCATCAGGGTGTGGAGTAAGTTGGGATATGTCAAGGATAGTGACATTAAGAAGGTAGTTAATCAGACACTGCCCCTCAAAGACAACGAAAAGGAGGCCTCACTTGCCCCTGACTGGGATGCCATTTTAGTATAGCCTTCCAACATTTTATATTTGCAATTAATACAAACTTGTGTTATTTCTACTGTATTTTACCCAACCCATAGGAACCTGTGAAACCTGCCTAACCCACCCCAAAACCCACTCAACCCAAGACCCGCTGCTGTGGGTGTGGGTAGCGTGGGTATGGGTAGGGGTACATCCTGGATACCTGGGGGTTACCTGCAACAATCACTACTGATACCCAATGTGCCATCAGACTTATCACCTCACAGAAGGCTGAAAATGCTGCTGAGGTCACCAAATCCTTGCAAAACATAGTCAGTACATCCTTCTCTGTCAAGACTGTACACAGGGCCCTCAGAAGCAGTGGAATGAAGGCTGTAGCCAAACAGAAAAGGCCAGAACTCAAGGCAAGGCATAGGAGGCTTAGGAGGGAGTTTGCAGAAGCACACAAAGACTGGACAGTGGATGACTGGAAGAGGGTCATGTGGTCAGATGAGACCAAAATCAATTGCCTGGGGTCAGATGGGAGGAAATGGATCTGGAAAAAGGCAGGAGAGGGGCTTAGTGACAGGCTGGTGTAGAGGATAGTCAAGTTTGGGGGAGGTTCTTTCATGATCTGGGGCTGTATGTTCTGGGAGGGACCTGGATATGCAACCAAGATTGATGGGAGGATGGATGCTGATCTGTTTGTCAGCATTCTGGATGATGAACTGCAAGAATCCATCAGCTATTACAGCAAAGAGCCAGCAGATGTCCTTTTCCAGCAGGACAATGACCCCAAGCACACCAGCAGAAAGGCCAAGGCCTGGCTCAAAGACAGTGGATTACAGGTCATGAAGTGGCCTCCTCTGTCTATAGATCTAGACCCTATTGAACACCTTTGGCATCACCTCAAAATCAGGCTTGGGGGGTATGATAGGCCACCATCTGGAATTGCAGAGTTATGGGAGAGGGTGCAGAAGGAATGGAATGATATTCCAGCTTCTGTGTGTCAGAATTTGATAGAGAGTATGCCTAGAAGGGTTGAGGCTGTGTTACAGGCCAAGGGAGGCTATACCAAGTACTAGAATAGTAGAATACTGGTTTGTCATATGAGAGTGACAAAACTGTTCAAATGCACTTGTGCCAGTAGAATATTAATAGCGTGAGAACAAATCATGATTACATAATGAAACAACTTGGAGCATGTTGGTCACATGACAGTCTACCCCCCCTTAGAAATTTGGACTTGTTTGGCTGAGTGGTTCACAAGATATTCAACAAACATCAGGAAATTCCAGGGAATATTTTAAGCTAGTAAAGGCCAAAAAAAAAATGACTTTTACATGAAAAAGTTAAAAAAAAGTGACAAAGGTGAAAAAAACATTATTCCCCTCTCCAAGTACACTTTTTTTTCATGTTTAATGGCTTAAAATTCTCAGAAAAGCAGCCAACAACAGCATTTTCTGTACTATTTGATCATTCAATTTGTGTTTCATCTTACAACAGAGTACAAGAAGGAATCAAATGCAATATATTCTGGCTATATACCAACATCATAACTATATACATCTATTACAACAGAGACTAAACTGCTAAAAGAGAAGTGATCAAGTAATACAAGAAAGCGTAAGATGGTAAGTGAGTTGGGTATGGTAATAGGTAGACTGTAGCAAAGGAGGTCAGCTATATCAGTCAGAAACTGGTCAGTCAAGTTAATGGAGGATCAATAGTGACATGGCTTACAAGGGCTGCAGGTGTTACAAGCAGCGGCAAGGGTGGATGGCGGCAAGAGTGTTTGATTTCACTTGAACAGTAGCAAGGAGGGGCAGAGGGGCAGCAGGGTGGGGTAGCAATGATGTGGGGCACCACCTGGTGTTATCCATGAGCGGCTGCAGATGTTACTGGGGGATGGACACCAAGGGTGGTGGTGGCAGTTTGTGATGAAAATGGTTGATTGCAGCCAAAGGTGGGGATGACAAATGGCAGGGCAATGGTGGCAGAAGGGGGAGGCAGAATGTGGCAGCACTAGGCAGACAATGGAAAGTGGAAGAAAAGTTAGAAGAAAAGGATGCATAGTGACATGTCAATGTACCAGTGTACCAGTGGGTCTCCCTCAGCAAGGGTCTCCCCTGTTTTCCACAGCCCATGTATGCACCATCACATATCTAGTAGTCCAGCTTGATGGGGATGAGGGTTGGCATTAGAAAGAGGGGTAGAAGAGGGGGGAGAAGAATGTGATTGCTTTCAATATTGCTCAACATATAATGAGTGCGGAGCTGTAGTAATGCGCGCATTCAAATTGCCTTAAAAGATGCTACAAGTAGGTACTTGATTCATTACAATCCATCCAGTATCTCTCATTGAAATGCGGAAATACTATAAACACAATTGTTTGTTGATCAAATTTGATGGCTGACTCTGAAGATGAATTGTAAGCTTTTGCAATGTATCAAAAATTGCTGGCCAGTATAAGATGGCCTTGAAGGCTGGCACTCATGCAGAAATTGCCTATTGATGAAGAACTTTGTGTACCTGTGCAACTGGTACTTTCCATGGTTTACAAATGGTTTATCACCATCTGTTTATAAAATATCTTTGCACTGGATGATTGCAAAAATATGATCAGACATACATTAGAATTGTGCAAACAAGCACTACGATACAGAAGTAAGAGTGTGCAGAGCAGTAAAGAACTGGTGAAATAATCTGCCATATACTGATGTGCCACTCAAATATCACTGCATTTAATATTACTCAACACTGAGTAAGTGCGCAGATGTGATAATGCACACGTTTGAGCTGCATTAAAAAGCCCTACACATAGATACCTTATGCGTCAGAATCCGTCAAGTATTGCCCATGAAAATGCTGAAATACCTATGTCCTGCTCACCAAAAATGTGCTCCATATAGCTTTGAATACTCATTTGTGTATGTATGGCATGTTATATGGGTTAGTAAATCTGTGAGACACATGTTGACTTAGGAAATTTTTTCTGCCAACAGAGTAAACAGACATAGGAATAATGCCACTTTCAGTGATTTTAATTCACTGCAAAATAAAAGTGTGCATATGACCGCTTTTTTTGGCTTTTATTTCCCCTTACAATCACGCAATGCATTTATGCAATGATTTTATCTTTAGAATCATTAATGCTTAGGTCATTTTGTGTAATTGAATAAAAAAATTCCCACAGTTTCCTGATGAACAGTGAAACTTTGAAAAACATTTGAACAGTTTTGTCACTCACTGTATATTCCTCCCAGAATCCTACATGCTGCATGAGCACTTGGCTCTCACAAAAAGTGTGTCAGTAAGTACTTAAGATTATAAAATGGTATATTGTCTGTTATGATCTGCTTGTAGACTTAAGGGTTTTCAGAGGTGGAATTATGAATACAGGGCCAAGTAAGTGCCTGTGATGACCCCTAATGTGCATGTGGGAAAATAGCACTCAAGGGTAGTGCTGACAAGTACTATGTCCTAACCATGCAGAAATACCACCTTCTGACATGTATGTAAGGTACTAGGAATTGCCTTCTAGTCTACAGCAAGTTTACACTAGTATTTGGCTTGTTTGCAATGAATGAGAGTGCAGACAACTTGGGGACAACCACTGAGCAAATTTAAGCTCCAATGCTCAGCAGGCCTTGGCAGCCATGTCACAAATATGCACGCAGAAAATTGCCTACACTTGAAATATTTCTGCAGACCTCACAGAAATGTCTGTGTGCATGTATCACATTTGTGCAGACACAAAACAATTGTGTGCACTTGTTCAAAATTTCTGGGCAACACCCAAAATTTGTGTGCAATCACTTAGAATGTAGTACAAATTTCAGTAATATGATTCTATATCTATGTGTCTATAGTAATTTTCACATCCTTGAATGTGTGTTCATGGTATGATTATTGATCTATGTAGGGAAAAGTGTGCTATTCAGGTGTTGCAGCTTGATTATTTCAACTTCTATGCAGGTTTTAATGATTTTGAGCCCATATTCTTGTAGCCATGAATTTTATACACAAAATAGTGCAAAAGAACCAATTTTACACTGCTTGAGGAAGTCAAATTGAGTGGAATACATGAAAAAGACTTGAAATCATTGAAGTTTGACAAGCTATACTAAAGAGGGAAATCATTCTCACATTACCATCAAATGATGACTTTTTGATTGTACTGCCACAGGCATAAAAGACTCCTTTACTTACATCAAAGATTGTAACCCCTAACATCAATTGACATTGCACCCCATCAAGCCATCACATCCTGCTTTGGGGGTTCCCCTTTAACACTCCTACACTCATTTTTATCTTATTAGAGGACATCTTGACAATCATGAGACATACTCCTATTTCCAAGCTGCTAGAGGCTGGATGACACTGCTTATCATTTCTAGTTTATGCCTTAGGCCCCCTTTACAACACCCATGAGCATCCTTGGCCAATGCTCTGCTTTGCACAGACCCTTTGAGGGCACAACCACTGCAATGTCTACCAAAACCGCTTTCAAGGGAGGGGGCTAGCACCTGACCAAAGTGACCATACCTGTACATGGTCCTACCTGAGGGGTAGACATGCTGGCATATATTGCACCACATTGGCTTGCAGTTGGTGGGCTTTAATTGCAAACTAGTAACTGGGAGAGGTTGGGGAGAATGGGGAAGAAACAGACCAGGGAATATCAGGAATCCAAAACACATAGTGGACAGTGACTTGACATTCATTTTATTCAATATCTGGCCCATTGTGGAAATTAAGCAAGCATCCCACTAGTTGCCAACACATAGTGGCATCAACCAGACCAACTATTCAGGTCACTGACAGCTGGGAGCTGCAGCAATCAAACTGGGGGCATCATGTGAGGCCAGAGATCTAAATCCTGAGGGGCTCCACTGGCCATTAAATCCTTGCTACTCTTGTGGACAGGGTTTGGGTAACACAGTATGTACTGATGAGGGATATGTAGTTTTTCCATGGGTTTGTTGAGGGGTTTATTTAGGTGTAGCCTACCTTGTGGGACTGCCATTGCACACCAATTAGTATAGTAAAATACACTTGATTCAATTAATTTTTTTTAAAAAAAAATGAGACTGAGTGCATGTGATGTGACATGCTTACAAATTTACCTGTTACAAGGGTATGGGGGTTCCACAGTTCAAGTGCACCAGATGTTGTAGGGAGGATGTTATATTGCAGATTGTCAAAAGGGAAGAATTCCCACAATAGTGCTATCCCAAAATGAATGGCTTGCAAGACCAAGTTGCCATTTTGAGTACTGTCACACACAATGCATGTGACCTCACACAAGATTAATGTCCCCTACCTTAGGATAGACAATAACTTATCTTCTAGAATGAAAATTTTCTCTCTAAGAGGATGGTTCTAGGTGCCTGGACCTAAACTGAACTATGGCAGTACTGTCCCATTTCAATCAATTTGGCGGTCATGTGTCACAAAGGCCCTCAAAATGCCACAATGCCACAATGGTCACTGCCCCTGGGTCATCCTGAGTTGGCAAGATTTTGCCCTGTGTTCATCATTCATGTGATACCTTAATGGGGAACCATCTGGAACCATCACTATTATATCAGCAGCACAGTCTTGACAGGTTATTTGCCTTGCAGGGGTCCAACAGGGGTTGTTGAAGAGCTCATTTGTTCTGACTCAACAATATGGTGTTGAAGCCTGTTTAAATAAACCCAGATGGTTGCTTAATATGCCCCCTTGCAGGCTGCATGGCTATAGACCAAATAAAATCCTGCTTTGGGGCAATAGAACATAGCAGTTGAAATGTAATTGAATATCTTTGCACAGAGATCACATCATCAGTGTATATAGGTCTACATAACCATAACTAAGGGTTTGAGTAGAGGAAAATCTTGCAGCATCTGGATCTGCACAGTGGACCATGGCACCTGGTGTTGGTTGGAACTTGGTGGCACCATAAACTTACTTCAAAAGCTAGGAAATGTGGTGGGCATCTGATGGGCACCCTTGAGGAGCAGATATGCGTCCACTGCACAGTCTACAGATTACAATAGAGTACTCTCCCTGTTGATTGAGAGAATGGGGTGCACATAAAGCACAGGTCAAGGATAATTCAACAACCAAAGTTGGCTTAGATGTGGCATCTGTTGCCATAACTGATTGCTGAAATGCATTCCCCTTTTGGGAGTTATGTGACTGATGAACGCAGGGTGAAAAGTCTATAGCTGTCATCCTGCCAAACACATTGTGAAAAATGATTGAAAAATTTCCATTTTTTTTTTGTGGCCTGTGACACTTCTTCCACCCAAAATTTTGGCATGTCACACCAGATTTAGGGACTTGACAGAACAAATATTTTGGCAGGTCTGTCTCAGGCCCTGCTGAATTGATTGAAATGGGACAGTAGTAGTCAAGTTGCTGATTTAGATTTTCTTTTAAAGCAAACAGAAGTTTCATTGAGATAAAGACATAATTACAGTAACCAAAAAAAAGACAAAAAAAGGAAGAAAAAAAAGAAAAAAAAAGGTCAGGATAACAGCTGAACAATCAAAGAAAACATAAGTGGAAAATGGGAAGATCAAAGGTACATGTAGGACACAAGCAGGCATACAAAAGCAGTAGTCACAGCTGCACAAATATAAATTTCCTATACACCCATTGCCTATGTGCTTCTACATACAGCCAGCTAGTGTGTGTTCAAGTAAGTGTGTAGGTATATATATATGTAGGGTGGGCTTGTGCAGGTACATAAATTTGGGGTTAGCTGCAGAGGTAGTAAAAAATAGGAAATAGAGGCCCAAATCAGAAGGATAAAGAACACCAGAATAGAAACAGGAAAGCTTGGGTATAGACAACCACGGCTACCCATGATATGAAAGGCAGCAGACAATAAGTCGGCTGATGTGAAGTTAAATTTTTAAGGAAGGTCAAAGAGTGGGGCAGCGCACACACGGATATCTGAGATTATAGGTCAGTAGATGGGTAGCAAGTGGGTTAGTCAGTTGGCCAGTCAGTCATAATAGAGGGTGCTGCACAGGTCTGAGATGGGAGGGTACCAGCAGAGTAAGGTGAGGGTGGAGTGGAAGGGCATATCTGGTCATATCATCTTCGTCCAGTTCGTCGTCGCATGGCGTTGTTGCAGATTCTGAGAGTCCATCCGTTCGGTCCATCCAGTTTATCGAGCGACGAGAACGAGACTATGGGTATTCCTTCTCCTGACGGCCGTGCATGCCTATGCTGCTGCCATTCACGCTCCCGTTCCCGTGCATGCTCATACCACCGATGCCACCATCCTCGCTGCCCACGACTCGCAAGCCAATGTCGCTGCTCAGACCGCGGAGGTCGTCCGCAGGCGTCGCGGGCCGCGATGACGCGAGGCCCGAGGAGGTGCCCGTGGCGGTCGAGATGAGGTGCTGGTTGTGTGGGTAGTACGACCGGCGCTGCATCTTCTTGAAGTCATACGAGGTAAACCTGCAGGCGAACGCGTCAGTCAACGCGACCCGAAAAAAAAGAAAAAAGGACGAGCAAAGATAAGGGTTTGGGAAAACGAAACGACAGAGATGGCGATGCATCTGAGAGAACAAAGGATGCAAGGCGTCGAGATGCAGGCATTCGTCATCGCGATGAAGCATCATCCACCCCGAGGCGAAGAGGGGCAGGCTTGAGAGAACAAACACACTCGCAAACAAATTTGAAGAAAAGGACCACTCACTGTTCCTCCATCTGCTTCATCTCATCGCTCAAGTTATCCTGGTTCGCCTTGCGCGCCTTGGCCTTGAGCGGGTTATCTTCGAGCAGCAGCTCCTCGAGTTCGTGTGATGCGTCGAAGTTTGCCTTCTTTGCCTGCACGAAGAAAGGTGATTAGGATTTGGAATCATGAACGGGTGATCAAAGAAGAGAAAAAGTAACGGTCGGACATTATCACAGTCAAGCAACCAGCCACCGGCCATCCAACCCAACAACGTCCATCACGGTCAGCCTGATGACCACGACGACGACGACGACGACATCAAGCCTGATCCTGATCCCAACCTTATTCCTCCCCCTTCCCACCGGCTACCCCACACTAATTAAGGACCGACCAATCACGAAGGACACGGTCCCTCCATGCTTCTATCTTTGTGCTTCCATCTCCGTCTTTATCTCTATCTCTCACGCCACACCCATCTTTAGCCCTATCGCCCACCGTCCATCTTTATCTCTATCCAGTGTCCATCTTTAACCCTTCTTCCGGTTATAATAACCCTGCGTCCACAAATAACCGCAGACATATTTCGTCTTGGTCAATAGGCCGGGCGAAGCGCAGTCGTCAGGCGCCACAATCATCCCATGAAGCCATAGGGCCCAGGAACAACACAAATACGAATCCAAAAAAAGAAAGAAAAAAAAAAAGAAGTAAACAGGAATAACTCACATCAGGCGTAAACGGCGGGACCTGCTCCTTCGTCTCGAGGGTCTCCCAGTCGATGGGCTTGAACCACTCATGGCGCTTGATGTCCTGGAAGCCCTCGCCGTTCGGCCGACAGCCGAGGCGTTTTGCCGAGTCGCGCTCGAGGAACTATTTGTGGAGTCAGTAAAATGAAAGACCAGCAATAACGAGAGGGGACGAAAAAGAGACAGAGTCAAAAAGAAAAAGGGTCCCGTCTCGCCAACCACCACCTCAGCAACCCAACATCTCGACAGCACTAGGGGATAACATTGAAAGATAGGGGCGCCTCCCAGCCCTCAAAGCCTCCAAACTTAAGACCCAAAATAAGGACAAGTTCAAGCGATCGGGGACGGGAACGGCGGGTGGTCATGGGTGTAGGCGGGTGATCAGGCAAGTGTGAGCGTCCGTGTCAGCACGTGTGAGAACGTAAACCGCACAGCACCACTCAAACGCCAGATGCCAAACGCGGGGTGAGGCGGGGCGTGGCGCAGGGTCTGACGTCTGGCATTATCGTCGTCGGCGAGCGATGCAACCAGACCCTGGGAGCGAGAGCAGGCTCCGGGGGGATCCGCTCGCACCAAACACCAGCGACTCTCCCCTAAATAAAATAATACAAAGAGACACTCACCCCTCTCAAGACCTGCACGCCCGCCTTACTACACCTCTTCTCCGTATCCTCTGGCCATCGAATGGGGTCCATCGTGATGCTCTTGGTGAGGTCCGCATTACTCCGGCCCCTAAATGGCCGACGCCCGAATATCAACTCGTAGGCGCAGACGCCTAGGGACCACCAGTCGATGTGGTACGTGTACCCGCGGCGGGCGAGGATTCTGTGGGTGTGGGAGGTGTATGTGTTTGACGAGTGTGGGAGGGTTGGGGTAAGAGTAAGAAGGAGGAGGAAGGCAGAGAAAGTTAGTGAGCAACAATACAGATAGAGTAAAACAGAACGATAAGAACGCACTCAGGAGCCATGTACGCCATCGAGCCTGCCACTCCATTCAGCTTCCTCTCCCCAAAATGCACCGCGATATTAAAGTCGGTCAAGTGTGCATTGCCGCGCTCATCGAGCAGGATGTTGTCCGGTTTTAGGTCCCTAAAAGAGAGATGACAGGATGAATATGCAGCGCCCGAATAACATTATGGAGGGGACTAACCGGTGCATGATGCCAAGGTCATGGAGGAACGACAGCGCAGAGGACAGTTGTGCCATGTAGAAGCGGACGGTATCCTCGGGCATGCTGCCTAACCGCTCGAGGTGGACTGGATGATGGAGTGAGATTCAGGGGGGCGGGAAGAATGTACGAGGACGTACACCGCAGGTCACCGCCGAGCATGAGGTCGAGGACAAAGAAGCAGTTTTCATCATCCTGGAACGCATATCGCAGATTGACGATGAACGGGTGGTCGATCTATCTCTGTGATGAGTAATTGGTTGTTGAAAGAAAGAAGTGTTGGACCTCTTCGAGCAGCCTGCGCTCCTGGATGACATTGGGGACGGCCTTCATCTTGACGCATTTTGCCTTGTTGATGTACTTGAGGGCATAGAGATCGCGTGTCTGCTTGTGCTGGACGACCCGGACCTGAAGCAGGGAATCAGAGATAGAGGCGTGGGTGGTGAGAAGAGGGTGTGCACCTTGCCAAAGGCACCCTTGCCCACACATCTGAGCAGCACAAAGTGGAAGAGGTTGACATCGCCGTCAAAGTCGATAGGCTGCTGGGGTCAGATACGAAAGAATTGAAAAAGAAAAGGGCTTACCTGCGGTCGACAGCAGACAGCGCCCATTGGTCGTCGTCGTCAAGAGTAGACTCCCCACATTTCTGTGACTGCCCTCTGATCGAGTCACGCGTCACAGCCACTTAGCGGGCGCGTGACATTGCTGCTGGCCATGTCTTCTTCGTTTCTGCGTCCTCTCGTGCTGTCGGGCCCGTCGGGCGTTGGCAAGAGCACCCTGCTCAAGCGTCTCTTCAATGAGTTCCCCGAAAAGTTTGGCTTCTCCGTCTCCCGTTTGTTTTCTTTTTTTCTGTTCTGCTCCGCTTAGCGCTGATCAGCGAGCAGACACGACGCGCGCGCCCCGCGCAGGCGAGACCGATGGCAAGGACTACCACTTTACCACCGTAGACAACTTCAAGGAGCTCATCGACTCCGACGCCTTTATCGAGCACGCAGAGTTCTCAGGCAACTTTTACGGCACCTCCTTTGCCACCGTCCGCGCCGTCCAAGAACAGGGCCGTCGCTGCATCCTCGACATCGAGGCACAGGTACTTGCTCCTCCCCCCCTCTCCTTCCCTCCATAACCCCTCTGTGTCCAGGGTGTCCGCCAGATCAAGAAAACCAACCTCAACCCCGTCTACCTCTTCATCTCGCCCCCCTCCATGACCGCCCTTCGCGACCGCCTCAAGGGCCGCGGCACAGAAACCGAAGCCTCTGTCCAGAAGCGCCTCAAGACCGCCCTCGCCGAAGTCGCCTTTGCTAAGGAACCCAGTGTGCACGATCTCGTTATCGTCAACGACGATCTCGACCGCGCCTACGAGCTCTTCAAAAAGGTCGCGCTGGGTGAAGAGATCACGGGGGATGCGCTCCCGCCCCTCAATGACTGATGTTGTAGCTATATAGATGTTGTAGACTGTCGGTAATACCTCTTTAATACTACTAATCGCGTTCATGAAACGACGGCCTATTCATGAGTTGCCCCCGCCAAGCTCAGTTCATTCATCTACCAATATAGCTTGCTCACCTGCTTCGAAACCCGCTCTCGTCATTCGTCGCCCATGCCAACCAACACCCAGAGCTGCCACCTCACCGCTATCTATTCGGCAGCTTCAACACCTCAAACCTCTCCGAAGTTCAAGGATCCGAGTTCGCCACTCTCTCCTCTCTGCCTCAATGGACCTCCTGGCGTGGATGAAGCCCTCAACTCCCAACTTCCAAACATATGCACCTCCATCGCGTTGAAGAACGAATGAATGAACAAACTGCCGTCCACCTCCTCGTCTCGTTCGCCCATCCCATCGCCGTTGCCATTCGACACGAAACACCAACTCTCGCCCGTATCCAACCACGAGCAATTGAAACCTTTCGGAAATTTAGCACTCAATCGGAGTCTTATGACGGACGCTGACAATTCACAGGAATCCATGTCAAGTCGAGCCCAATGTTCTGTGCGTCGTTTCGGGATACATAGGCGGAAACGGACTTCCGGTTGGATTGGGGACCTACAACACTTTTCTCCGAAGACTCAAAGCCCACCATGCATACGCCGCGCGGCTCGCGTGCTTCGGAATTCACCTCCACAATCCGGAACCCTTGTGTCAAATCGTTGACCAAACGAGTCCAAGCTCATCCGAACAGCGAAAAGTTTGGGAACCACACAACACTCTCCACTCGCCCACTCACCAACGGCGTCTCATCACTTCCTCTACTCCTCTGTCTTCCTCTTTTCCTTGGAATACGTCACCATAACTCAAATTATATTGTCGCAGACACAAGACCCAGTTTAGATAATCATTATTCATGTTATTACATTCAACACCAACAGTTCCATCTTCTGCTGTTGATACCACTGACGCTTGGATGATTTGAAACCAAGTTAGGGTGTCGCAGCTTGCAGGTCAGAGACTACAACATTGGTAGCCATGGCAGAAAACCTAGTGACCAATTCCGGGATATCCACACCTGTGACTCCTTCAAGCACCAACTCCTGAATTTTGGCCCCATGTGTGCATCTCTGCGTCAAGACGTCTCCGAGTGTGTCCCATAGCTCATCTTCAAATTCCGCGTCTAAAATGCACAGCGTCATGGATTCGAGTTTCGGAAACGGTATCGCACGTTGAGTTGGATGATTTGGTGCAATCTTGAGCGATAGGACAATCTCAGGCACCAAGTCTTCCGATGCTATGATTGTTCGGAGCCGGGGAAGACTTCCGAACAGCTCAACAAGCTCTTCTGCGCCAAACGGCACGCCTAGAGATAGTTGGGCAACTGATGAGGTGCCGTCTGGCGCAATAAGGATGTCGAGACTGGTGAGGACCTTGGAAAAGATGCGCATGTCGGCATTCCGATCTTCGCCGTATGGAAGCTGGAGTTGAATAAAGGGAGATGTGGCACTTCCTGGAGAATCTCCAATGAATAATTCAAAGGAGAAGCTACCGTTGTCACAAATTTCAACAGATTTGAGACCGGAACCAAAGTTTCCAGCATTAAGGGTGTTAGATATGGCTTGAATGATTTCGTCGTAGTCGTTGCTATCGGCCTCGTTGGAGTTGCAGCCAATCCTGAGGTCGCAGAGGTGCGGACAGGCCATATGTGAGAGTAGGTGCTGTATTTGATTCTCTGTCGCATATTGAAGGCTCAAAAGTTGGAGATGTTGTAAAAGAATGGGTTTGCCACGAGCTCCCGGGGATGGTTGGTTGATCAGGATGCTTTCTAGTGTCATGAATAAAGACTCTAGAAAGGGTGTATTGCAAAGGAGGCCAAATAGCTGGTCCCACGTCACGCTCGTCGAAAGACATATAAAGTTCAGTTGGAGCTCCCTTAGGCTGGACACACGTATCAAGTTCCAGTCAAGATCGATAGTCGTGAGGATGAGTCGGCGTAGGTGATCTGGAGGGCATAATGCAGTCGAGTCGAGCTTGAAGGTCTTTGAAGCATGGTACTGTGGGGCTATTCTGAGTTCCTCCAGGGGCATACGCGGGAGGGTTGATAGAAGTTTCTGTATGGTGTCCAATGACCTGGTGTTGAGCATGCAACTGAGAGACCGGATCCGTCCTGAATGTTCTAGGATCGCCTTCACGGTGGCCATACGCGTCCCTGGAGGCATCCTGACTGTAAGAAGGGCCATCTTTGAGCGTTCCAACATGAGCAATGTGTAGTGATGGAGTTCGGCAGGAGGATCTGTCCATAAGAATGGTGCGTCGATGGCGATAAACCGCCAATGGTGACAGACTTGGAGGACCTTGTGGAAATCTTCCAAGCGGTTCTCGGCCTTGATAATTTTGAAAACAGCGACGAAGATTTCCGGTGGTAGTTTGGAGATGGAAGCATTTGCATTCTGTTGGCGCTTCAACTCTAGCTGGTACTCCGGTTGTCGTTGACGGGTCATATTTTTATGGCTAGCGCTGGACGAGGCTGAACGAGATGTAAATTTCGGCCCTTTAGATGGCACAATAGCGGCTGAATGTCACATATTCTCTCACCGTTGCCACACTGAATGAGGTTGGGATTGTTGACTTGAGTCCTGGACGGCCGCGACGCGAAGGAAAAAACGCGGGCGCGATACGATTGTGGGGGAGGGTAAACGCGTAGCGTCCATACATACAGGGGCTCGTTATGTACTACGACTCAGTATACTAGTACCTAAGGAGAATAAATGGGGATCGTGGGTAAAACAAGAATGATAAGACAACAATAAAGGAATGAAATCGTTCGTAAGCAAATGAGAACGACAATTGAACAAAACCTCAAAGCGTTGGATCCGATGTCGTGTCCAAAACGGTGAGAGCGGACCGTGCACTTTTCATCTTGCTGAAGCTTCTCATTGCAGCTCTTCGGCAGCTCTTTGCCCGGCATTCATCAGCCTGCCAACCCTTACTGAGCGGTAATATCCTGAAGTCAGTCCTACTTAATGCTGGGGGCCAATGCCTCGACGTTCAATCCTGGCAAAGATGGGTGGGTAGATACTCCAATAAGACTCGCTCTCGCCACTTGTTGCATATAATACTGAACGAACTCTCATCTCGCCAACCAACTGGATCTCATTTGCGAGTCTGGTCTGACTCACCCCTCTCCATTGGCCAATGCTCAATGATCCGACGATTCCGACCTCGTCCCTTGGCCTTCTCATTTTTTCTCATCCGACTCCATGCACAACCCCCAAGGCCTATTCGGAACTGCTCGCCACGGGCTCGCCACCTCACCGTCCGCATTGAACGCCACGCGCCGACCCAGGATTGGACTCAGGCCTCCACCACACGTCCTGGCAACTCTGTCGTGGACGCCGAGATTCCAGAGTGCCTTCTTTGGCCTATGGCAGCAGCCTCCAACATCCGCCTTCCACCCATCCCGAAACGCGCCCACGCAGTTTCCGTTGAACTTGAAAAATCACCGCTCACCTCCTCACCTTTCCCGCTAACCCCGAAACCCCCGTCCCTGGGCGCATCTCTCGTCTTTCGACAATCTTCTGTCAAACTCAACAACGCGGTTCTCGATGGACTGAATCTTAACTTGTGCTCCAATCTTTTAGTCAGAAAAATGAGCAGACCAGACCAAGAGTGTCGAGCGTCGAGGAGAGAGCGTTGAGCAAGAAAACAGCTCACCGACCCTTCACTCAGCCTAAGCCTCCTGGTTCTCCAACTCGTTTCGTTTCGTGTCTCCAGTGACTCCGTCAACTTGGGCTTGGGTCAGGCTCTATTGCCTTTGAGTCTCCGACCACCGTACTCTCTCCCACAATGGACGAGAGATGGGCATCTACCGAGTCCCGAATCTTGCGTCTCGACTGTTTGGCTGGCGCTCGAAACCTCGATATCGATTGGCCGAGCTACTCAAGTTTCCATTGCCCCTTTCTCAATCTCGATCTGGCTGTTGATACTCCTCGCTCCTTACTTTGTCACTCCTCACGTCGCATTGCGCCAATGCGCGAGCGGCTCCAAAATCCAAACATGGGAAATCGAGGAGGGTCAACTCTAGGAGATGGAAGATATTTCCAGATTCCATTAGGTGTATGGCCCGCTAGATATGAAGATTCGTCGTTCACTTCGAAAGTTGACTCTGATTTTTTTTCTATCGTCCCGTGTTTGGAATTATGTGCAAGTCCAGCATATGGGAAGGCCTTCAAGTTCATTCATGTTGACTGCCAGTTTCTTCTCCGAAGGCCCAAGAGGTACCATTTTTTGTATTTCACTACAGTCTACCTATTTGAATTTGCTATCCGTAAAAGTACTATCCTACATTAATGGTTCACCATTCATATCAAATTTAACGATGAGCACGTTCCCTTTTCATAGCTGATATCAAACTGGAAATGCCATCTTCGCTCCAGTTGAGGTCCATCACAATATGGGCAAATCGCTCAACCACAGCCGCGGAAATGTGGAAGCATTGTGACAATGAGAGGGTTTGTATTTCAGCCCCATATTCATATCTTGCCATCAGTATGTCTTCGAGCTCGTCGCATTGTTCCTTGTCGTGTTCGATGTCGATGACCCGCAGATCAATCTTGCGAAGGACGGGGAAGCTAACTGGAGTTCCAAATAGGTGGCTTGTTGGAATTGTAAGCGCTCGGATTAGATTGAGGGCGTTGTTATTCGAAGCTGAGATGTCTTCAAGGTTGGGCATTGAACCGAAGAGTTCACGTAGAGACTCCGGAGGAACAGATGTGGCTTCCCCTCTAGCACCAATCGCTAGGTGCGTGAGGCTGTGGTAGAAATTGAAATTGTCGATAATATTAGCAATGGTCCATTCAGTGGAAACATCGACAGTTGGACTAAGCGCCACATCAATTGCACCTCCTGACTCAGGGTCATTAGGGAATGTGCGACACAAAAAGTAAAACCCGTGCGATTCACCAGCCTCGATTCCCAATTGATTGAAGCGGCCGTAGGATGAGGGAGGAAACATTCGAGCAACAGATTGAAGGGCGGCCGAATAGTTGTCGCTTCCCGGGTCGTTCTCTTTACAGCCAATCACAACCCTTTCCAAGGGAGGGAAAGTTACATGAGAAAAAAATGATTCGACCTGGAAGGCGATATCAGCTGCCACAGATAGTTGGTGCAAACAGGGGAGGTGAACTCTTTCTGTGTGGCTTCGCGCCGGGATATCTGGAAATGCCTGTTTGAGAGTCAGGTTTCTCAAATCAGGCATGCAAGCCAGTGCACCTAGAAGCTCGGCCCAGGATGGCCTAGATGCTGGCGACATGTTCTGGAGAGACAGATGGGATAAAATTTGGGATAGGAAAGGCATCTGCCAGTCAATTTCAACCCATTCTAGGTCGAGGCACTCCAGCTTACTTGCTCCGCGGAAACATGTCGGTGGAAGTTTGAACTGGGGATCATCGTACTCGCATCCTAAAATCTGAAGGTCCTCCAGCTCCTTTGCGTCATCCCCTATGACGGAGAGGGTAAACACCATGTCTTCCAATTCCTTGACATCCAAATACTGCAGGCTCAGAGTGCGAATATGGGATATGTGTCGATATACCGCCAAATTCATCTTCCAAGGGGTGGCTATGAGGGTTATGTCGAGAAGCTCATTCCTGGAACGTTCAAGTACAATCCGAGTCCATTCCGGATTGTCGAAATGAGGATCAGTTGGTACTGTGGTCCAGAGCCATGCAGTCTCGATAGCTAATGCTCTCCAGTGGCGGCAAACATGAGTGATCTGGTACCAGCAAACGACAACGGAGTATGTGACATGATGCTCGAAGATGCGGACGAGAAGTTCCGGAGGGAGTTTTGATATAGGAGAGTCGTTCACCCCGGGATTTGTCGGTGATGAAGAACCAGTTGATACAGAATTATTGTCGCCAAGATCCCTGTTGGCCAGCAACGATTGTAAGCCGCTACACATCTTCGGGTATGAAGACTTGCGTCACTCACATGGCGAAGAGTCAGTAGTAGGTGAAGGTTCGAATCAACTCTCGATTAGAGGATGGGGTTGAAGTCCAAGAAGCGTTCTTTCCAGGCTACTTTGAAGGCGCCAATCACGACCCACGTGCTGCACAGACTATATCTGCCTCCATCTCTCAATCGGAGTCAATTCGTTACTGAACAATCCAGATTTTCAAATGGGACACCCTTTCGTCTTTTCCTTTTCCTTCCACCACCTTCGCATCCCCACTGCTCTGTGTTGATTCTTTGACCTTTCGGATAAAGTTTGCATCCTCTGCCGCCCATTTTTCCAACGTTTCAAATTTTAATCCGCTCTCTGATTCTTCCCTAGACTATCCTTAAAACCAGGCGCGATGTCAGATGGAAACGCTGCATCCCTCGCGGAGATGGACGCACAGATAAACTACCACGAAACTCGGGCGCTGTCTCTTAAAATTCAACGGAACAAGCGCGCACCAGTGTCGAAGCTGTCCCAGGACGTCCTACTCGCGATCTTCCTCACGGCTAGAGACTCTGAGCAGGACCAGAATCTTTCCAACATCCCGCTCAGGATCACTCACGTCTGCAAGGAGTGGCGGTACGTCGCGATTGAAGCTGCTACTCTCTGGATACGCCCTCCGACCCACCATTGCCGACTCCAATGGACGGAAATCACTCTTCAACGCGCCAAGATGGCGCCTCTTGATGTCCTCTTGGACTTTGATCACTCCAGTCCTGCCACCAACAAGCTAGTGCTGGCGAGTATGTCACGCATCGCGAAGCTCGTTATCAAGGGCATGTCGCATAGGCTGTACAGTCTTTCGGGGTTGATATCGGACAATGCGCCTCAGTTACAGGAGCTTCAAATCTCTCGTGAAATATTCGAGGAGGATTTATTGCATCTTGAGGACTCAGACTTCGAAGACACCAATTTCCTCAAGCTCGTGTTGCCCCCGACGGCATTCCAGGAAGCTCCCAAACTGCGCCGCCTCACCTTGCAACACGTTGATCTCGATTTCAACTCTACTCTTCTCTCGAACCTCTCGAGCCTATCCTTGAAGAATGTATCCCCCAGCGCCCTGCCAACATGGGCCCAATTGACTGACGCCTTGCGTCGGATGCCTCTTCTCCAGGAGTTGAGCTTGGACTGGGCCCTCCCTCCGGCTGCAGCGTCCATGCCTGACCTAAAGGCCATCGAACTTCGCCACCTGAAGGCCATCAGCGTGCGCACTAAAGCAGTCTCTCAGTTGCAGACATTCCTGTCCTTCATAATCGTCGCCCCTCCCCTTGTCAGCTTAAGCCTGGCGTGGACATTCAATAACACCCCTGGAGACTCGCAGACAGAATCAATTATTCGTACTGCGGCACACCTGACCGACGCCAAAAAGCACGGGGACAGTTTCACGACACTCGACATTTCCGCAGAACGCGACAACAAGGAGATCCGCAGCTTGGCGCGCTCGCCAGAAGGATGCTTCATAGAGATTGCGTTCCCCGCTACTAATGATCCAGATGATGAATGGCGCGACATACATGCCCTCAAAGACTTCACACGCATCCTCCTCCTCAACCGTATTACCTATCTTTCACTCGACACTGATTGGATCGATTACGACGTTGATTCCCTCCGTGTATTGCTTAACGAACTCCCACTACTCCAAACCGCCACCATCGGGCGCTTGAGCGCCTTCAATTTCTTTGACTGCCTCGACGCAGAGATACGTTCTAAAGTGGTGGACAAGTTCTGCCTCAGGGAGCTCAAGTCAATTACATGGAGGGACACCGACTTCAGACGTTATGAGTGGTGGGTAGAAGAGAGGGCTGCGTACATCCTGGAAGACCGTCAAAAGGAAGGCATCCCGCTGCAGGAGCTCACCTTCCGAAATATCGCCAACCTGAATGCAGAGCTTGTCGAAATCTTCAAAGAGGTAGTCCCCAAGGTTGTAGTAGAGCCTGCTCTATGATAGTTTGCAAGTTTGAGCTATGTATAATCGTAATACACTCTCTCAATTGGACACACAAGCCTCCAATCCACTATCAGCTTTCAAACTTGAGCAACACCTTCTTACCATACCGTCCTTCCCCCATAGCCGTCAACACATCCCTCAACTTCCTGCTCGCCTCTTCATCCGACTCCCCTTTCGCGATCTGTACAATCTCATGCTCAGGCGTATCCAACCTCTTCTCCTTCATCAGCCCCACAAGCGTCTTCATCAACTCCTCGCGTTCCGCCGCGGTGCGCTGCTTATACCACCTGCTCTGCCAGAACCCGTGAGTGGTGAGGTTTTTGAAGATGAACAGCGATACCGGGAGCGACAGGGGCTGCTTGGCCATCGCGCCGTACGAGACCAGGTGCGCGTCGTTCCCAAGCAGACGGGCCATCGCGGTCGTGTCTTTGCCGCCTATTTATAGATCGTGAATGCATGAGCGCAACGGCTGGGGATGGGAAGTCGTTCATGTACACGCACCGACGCAGTTCAGTCCTAGCCGGATTCCCTGGGTTAGAGGTAACGGTTCAGCCTATTGACGGCAACAGACACACGCGCATGAGAACACCCGTACCTTCCCTTTGATCTCGTCTCGCACGGCCTTCTCCTCGAGCTGGTCGTACGTGTAGACGTGGGTTGCTCCCAAGTTGTACAGTTTCTGCTTGAGCTGGTCAAGTTCAGGTCTGCAGGCGGCGCGTCAGGAGGATGAGGACACAGATAACAGATAACAAAGACGCCACACACCGATCGCGGATGAGGTTGATAGTCTTGAGGCGTCTGGAGGCAGCGATCTGAATGACTGCTTGCCCGACCTGCATACATAACGCGTGTTTAATGGTAACAATAATCGGAATAGAATGCTATGATTCTTACAGCGCTGTTCGCGCCATTCTGAATGACCCAGTCACCCTCCTTGAGCTTCGCAAAGTCCGCGAGCATGTTATACGCCGTCGGAGGGTTGACCGTAATCGTCGCTGCCTGCGCCTCGGTAAGCCCCTCAGAATCTGGAACCTTTGCAACGTCCTCGGCAGCGACATGGCGCGCCGTAGCCCATGTGCCCGCTTGCTGCTTGGTCAAGATAACCCAGTCGTCGACTTTGAGATTCTGCACGCCTGCACCCACGGCGGTGACGCGTGCGAGGCCTTCATTCCCACCAACGAACATGGGTTCCGGGGACGATGGAGGCTGGAGCATGTCGGCCTTGGTGGGCTTGGAGGGGTACACGCCTTCAACAACATTTATGTCTGCGGGGTTGATAGGGGAGAGCAGGAATTGGATGTTCACGGAACTGGGCGGCGGCGAGGTGCTGAGATCTGGGTAGGTCAACACGCGCAGGACCTGAGAGGGGTCGCCGTTCTGGCCATAGACAACGGCGCGGTCTGCACAGCGCACAGACACGGAAAAGCGACGGAGAGAGGATGAGCGCAGGAAGGAAAACATCTTACCGAACGAAATTGGTGGAGGTTCACTCTCCCATCACTAATCCACTATTTACTCCCAGTCACTGCCTAAGTCGCGTTCCATCTCGGACACGTTCTGTCACTTGGACGTTTTTGCAGTGGGATCACCAACAGATGTATCAGAGCAGCTATCGGAATGTTCAACTTGACCGCGCCGTTGAAACATGAGTTGTCTACGGGTCAGACGAGTGTCCCGACATGGAGCAATTTTCATGCGGCAGAAATCGATTGAATCTCACAACTCGAATGCATGGCGTCGCAGGAGAGCTTGAACTTGGTTGTGGCGCTTCGGGACGACTACGAGGAGGGCCGAGGGAAGGATGTGGAAAACAGATAGGAATGATATTGATTCAAAAAAATTTTACAGCTCTATGATGGTCCGTACAACCCTTCTCGAAAACCCTTTCCACTGCATCCGTCTAACCATAAAGCAACGATGGGATACCTGACGAATAGAGAGAATCAGTATCATGAATAAAAAGTCGCGACGAAAAGAATCAGAATAGCGGATGAAGGCCGCCAAAGCGGCCCACTCCGAAGGTAGCTGAGATAGTTTTCTCCAGTGCGGGGTGCGCTCCCGCGTAAAGCCAAATGCCTCAAACATCATTGAAGAAAAAGCGGAGGAAATACTCACCATCGTCGTTGGCATCCTCAAGAAAGTGAGGATGATGCAGCTCCTCCAAAAAAAAAAAAGCGGGCGTTATATATGTAAAATTCAACCCCCGACAACTCCGAAACCCCGCCCGGCAAAGTGCAGCTACCCTTACGCACGAACAATCATGTCAAATTCACAACAGACCCCTGTTCCCCCGTTCACCGCCTTCCCTCCCGTCTCAACCTACACTCCGCCCATCCAGGACACGACCCAGGTACAGACACAAGCTCAGCAGACGGTTCAGCAGCCAGCTTCCCAATCAGCCACACCCGCACCTACTGCCACTGCCATCGCTTCGACGTCAACATCGACACCTAATGCAACTACCCAGCAGCCACAGCAATCGCGCCAGGCAGCGGAGGAGGCAAGAAAGGACAGAACTCTAGCGGACTTCATGCTCATGCTCGACGAATATGAGCCCCTGGTTCGCCACCTCTGGCATATCTGTGCATTCAGTTTGGCTAACCAAGTCCCAGATCCCCAACGAGGTCACCGACTACTATCTCCAACGCGTCGGATTCGAATGCGAAGACGTCCGACTGTGAGCTTGCAGCGTTATGTGCCACCATCTTTTACTTATCTTGTATATCCATAGGAAACGCTTGCTGTCGCTTGCCGCTCAAAAATTCGTGTCTGATATCGCTGCTGACGCATACCAGCATGCGCGTATCCGTACAAACGCCTCCGGAGGTCGTGCTCGCGTGAACCAACCTCTCACTGGCCCAGGCTCTGCTAAGGTACGTCATTCTCTCACCAAACTTCTAGGAAAGGCTCAACGAAATGACATCCGCAAAGGACAAAACCCGGACTACGTTGACCATGGAGGACCTGAGCGCTGCTTTGGCCGAGTATGGCATCAACTCCCGCAAGCCAGAATACTACATATGATGGATACGTGATGGTGTCACACCGTCGTGCTACATACCCCTTTATCATTCTCTCATTCGCGCTCTCACTTTACAAAACAGTCATCTCTCATGCACTCGTACCTCTCATCCACGCCCACGTATATCTTTGCCAACATCCCATCGCAAGAAGTCGTCCTTGTATTCTGCTGTTTTTTAATCTATCGTCTGTTGCTGGATCTTGACGAATTAGCTGAATCCTTGCATTTCGTGCAGCTCAAGTATCATTCAAGACTCCTTCGGAACCAATGCCACTGCAGCGATAATTTAAAGGCAGAAGCCAGTTTTGCGAACAACGGTCGACCTCCGTTGCCGTTCTCTTCCTCCGCCATCGCCTTCTTGTTGCCTCTCGCTGACCACCAAGTTTATTTTTTCTTTGACATCTCCAATGTTGCTATCTAAAGAGTCCCATTCTTATCCCATTTGACCACTGGCACGACTTCTTGGAAAGAGTCGAACCAACCCATGGAGAGCGCCGTACACTTCTGGACGTGCAACTCCTGCACCGGAACGCCGTATTCAGATCGTCGTATAAGACAGTTGCGAAAGTTGGTCCATGTGCGTTCGGGCGACAATTCCCATGGCTCGCAGTCCCAATCCTCGTCAAACTCGTCCTCGTCCTCCTCATCGTCTTTATTGTCCTTCTTGTTCTTGTCACGCCAAGGCAGACCATGGATTTCGGTCAGTCCAATGACCTTCAGGTTTGGGAATGGCACAGACGCGTTCGGAGGATGGTCAATGGGAATTTCCAATGCCTTTGTCAAGCAAGGCAATTCTTCTGCGTATCCAATTTCAATGGTTACGAGATTTTGGTGGTCCCCAAAGCATTCGTCCAGGACGCCAAAGGAGGAGTAAAATCCTACGAATTCCAGATTGCACAGCCCGAGAGCGCGAATAATGCTGGAGATGCTGGATTTCTGGTCATATTTTTTGATGCACGGAAGGTGGAGATCTAGGACCGGAAAGTCAGAAGATGCAGTGCTTTCCAGCGTGATATAAAGTCTTTCGCTGGTAATTCGGCCCTGTGTGTCCGAAAGCTTCAGCTTGGTCACAGCATCCCCAACCTTTGTTCCAGCTGGGATAAGCTTCAGCAAGGGTCGAAGAACCTCCATGTAATCCTTTGTTCCGGGCTGAAGGGCGAAACATCCACCACCAATCTTTCGAAGCTGGGGGAAGGTGACTTGTGATAGGAATGGCGCAATCTGAGCGGGTGTATCGCAGTCGATGATAAGGTGATGGAGGTTGGGAAGATGGACGGCCCCTTTGACGTAGACGTTGTCTTTGAGGGGGCAGACCTGGGAGAGCTTCAAGGTCTCCAGCGAAGGCAAGCCCCGCAGAACGTCCATAAGTTGCTTCCAGGTCGGCCGTGCGGACAAAGGTGTCTCTATTAGCTCCAGTGTTGTAAGCTGGTGCCGCAGAAGAGGTGAGTCCCACTCTATAGTGACGTTCCTGAGTCCCAGCCACCGCAAGGCATCCGTCCGACGAAAGGTGTCATTCAGAAGCTTGAGCGAGGACGGCCGAGAATCCATTTCTTCTCGAGAGTGGATGTCGAGTTTCGCTAATAACGGTGCGTCTAGGGACTTGTTGCTCCGAAGAAATGTTTGCATCTCGTTCAAAAGGTCGTAATAGCACTCTATAGAAAGCACTTTGACACGCGACATATGCTTTAGGACAGTCGTCCATAGTGGGGCCTTGGTAAAGAAGATCTTGACATCCAACGGCTCCGACTTGGAGAGCTTGAGGTAGGTGAGGGCCCAATCGTGGTCCCACAACGGAGGCGTGTTCCACAGAGTGGGCGCGCTGAATGCCAAAGTGCGCCATTGTCGACAGACATGAACAATGATGTGCTTCGTGAGGAACGGCCTGCTCAAATGGTGGTTGAACGGGTTGTATTCGTCGTCTTTCAGTATATTGAAAATGCGAAGTAAGGTCTCCGGCGACAGCTGCGATATAGGGGCATGTATGTTACGCTGGGTTTTCAGATCCGGTAGGTGCTGCTCCGACTTGGCCATCTGCTGGTCCAATAAGACTTGCTTCACGCTCAACTTAGAGTTGGAGGCGGGTGGGTTCTCCATAGGTCCTATGGGTGGCTCAAATGTTAGATACTAGTACTGCTCGCATGCAGCTGTGCTCGACGAGGATATACATACTGAGAGTTGACAGCGGGCAGATAAGTACCGTATGAGGAAGAAAGAACGAACAAAACAAGGCAACGTCAACTGTTGAACGTTGAACTGGCAGGGTCGGGCAAAGAACTCACGGTGCATGTGGCAGCCACGAGATAGCTGTGATGGTGGTTCGACAATTTCCAAATGTATCTCGTGGGAAGGTTTTAATCATCAATCTAGGCACCTCTTGACAAACTGACATAAGATACCAGCGCGAAACGCTAGTACTTTTTTTTAAAGACTCAGTCGAAACTCTTATTCAGACAAAACCTCAGTAAAAAAAGCCTGCAGGCCTTAGTATTTGAGCATTAAGCTATGTGACTAGCGTACACTACTGGTGCTATCAAGTTAAGCGCAGTATCATAATTCATCATACATCATCCCCGCTGTTGTTTCAACGCTAAATCCGTCTTCTTCTTCGTCCTCCTCTTCCTTCTCTTTGTTCTCTCATCATCCTCCTCTTTATAGTCAACATCGACCTGATCCAAGTTCTCCGCGTTTGTGTTGTCTTCCACATCCAAATCCTCTCCAAATTGTAGTACCAACCCATCCCACTCAATATTGATGATATCAAGCTGCCTAATATCTCGCAAAACCTCTGAGAATTGACGACAGCAGCGCACCACAGTCAACTTCTGAAGTGTGGCGCCTTGTTCACATCTTTGCACCAAGCAGTGCTCGATCTGGGTCTTCATGTCGGCCTTCTTGCACCCAGGGACCTCTCGCAGAGCCACATCCTGCAAATTAATTGATGAAAGAGCTGAGAACTGAAGCGGCGCATCATCGGTTATGGGGTTAGATAGAGCTTCGATGAGGTTGAAGGCGGTCTTTCCGGATACCGCTAGAGATGCCAGATAGGGGAGGCGGCCGAATGAGGTGATTAAAGTGCCGGCTCCAAGTGGTCCAATGTATTCTATATTTTTGAGGGTCGGTAAGTGAATGGTGTCAAGGATGTCCACTAGGAACAGGTGAGATTCCCTGGAGAAATCTGAATCGAAGCTGCCATCTTTCCGAGGCAGTCTAACACAAAAACTGCTGGCTGTGCTATGATGATTGGACCGTAATGGAGCGCTGAACATCCGTAGGTGGTCTCTTTTGTCGGAAGTGTGATTTAAATGAACATGCATGGTACACATACGTGCCCAAAAGGAAGCTGACATTGTGTTAGAGATGGATTGCAGAGTGTTGGCGTGGACAGCTGTGCCGCCGTCATCAGGCTTAGCACAACTTATAGCTAAGTCATCCAGCCTGTCAGCTCTGACCAGAGAGAGGAAGGTGCGAATTTGTAAAGGGAACTCGAAATCCAGGGTAAGGCGTTCTAGGTGACCCAGGTGGACAGATCTTTCAAGTTTGGTCATGTCAGTCTCCTCAATAGGAAGGGGCAGACAGAGGTGCATAGTTTGCAACATAGGCATTTGGGCCAAAGCGCTTGCTATTTCTGTCCAGAGTGTCACTGTTGTGGCTAGCGGTGCGCCAAAAGTGAGTTTATAAGAGAAGTTGGTGAGGTTGTGGAGTAACGGCGAGGTCCAATTTATCCGAGTCTCGGCTAGCTCTAGTTCGCGTAAACCGTCCGTCTGCTGAAAAATGGGTGACCTCAGGTCAAACGGCCACTGATAAACATAACTCTCGTTAGGGATGGAGGATATAGCCAGCCTTTCAAGCAAAGGGGCTGAGAGGCTGTCTAACTCGTTGCTCCAGAAACTGTGTAACTTTGCGAGAGAGAAGTGGTCCATCTCTAGTGTCAGGATTTTAATGCGGTTTAAATTCCCGAACACTCCAGCATTTACCCTCGACCTCTTCTTTTCCAAGGGAATGCTGAGGCCACTGGGGCTCTGATACCGGAAGTGAATATCCAGGGGTGCGCTTCTCGACCGTCGGAGCATTGCTAATGTCCAGGTGTCGAGGTTGGTAGGAGGTGTGTTCCAGAGGGCAGGTGACTCGAGGGCGATCGACCGCCAATACCGACAAACGTGAGGGACCGCCATGATCCAGGATGTATTCCCTGTTGGGCCGTACATCATGTAGGTGCCATCTCGAACAAAGGTGAATATTGTGACGAGAATCTCAGGTAATGAGATTCTCCAAATAGGTATGCATGTATTTCGGTGTGCTTTGAGCTCGAGTATTTTCTCGTCGATCATCTTTCGTGCCTTGTGCAACGGCAAGCCATGTGTCATTACAGGCAATTGTAAGTTGCTGCGAGTGAGAAAAACCCGAAGACAATGTTGTTAGACTGGATGAGACAGGCTGGAAGTTTGCACAGGTCGAAGTAGCGCTTACTTTGCGTCGTGAAGAGACATGAGCTTGTGATGCTGCTGGGACTGGGGCGCAGGGGAGATGAATGGTACTCGACCTTTGTTTGCAAGAATCAATGAGGGTGTTCAAACCAAGTGAAAGGGTCGCAGAGTTAAGTGTTGGACCGTGAGATGCTACAAGTAGCAAAAAGATGCAGCCCTGACGGACGTACATAACGGTATGATCGTAGTCACTTGTCCATATCATTATTTAATATCTTTGGTTGATAGATCGGGTAAGATCATTACTATTTATGTTCATTTCTTGGCAACCCAACTGAATGACGAGATATGGGTCCCGGAGTCAATATTACGCTCTGATCAGACACCTTCGGCGCCCTCTTTCCTTCAAGCTTTTCCCTCCTGTTTCTGCTTGTCGTCTGCTTCCTCCTTGCCTACTTCAAGCCTTTCTGACTGGTTGCGTGATGCTTATCTGCCAATATTGATGACATCAAAGGTTTGACATGTTACAATGTTTACAGCGACAGCGCGCGGCGATGCTGGACCACGTTAAACTTGTCTATGTACTGCAACACTCATGCCTCCATGATCCGGGACACTCGTTCTCCTATTCTTCATCCTCCGGCTCCCCATCCTCCCCCTCTTGCTGCTCATTTGACTGTTCGTCATCCTTGTCGTCGTCGTCGTCCTCTTCTTCTTCTTCTTCCTCCTGGCTCATCTCATCATCATCTGACCCATCACGATAATGCGAAACCATCCCCTCCCAATCAATATCAACATCAATCCCTGTGATATTCTCCAAAGTTCGTGAAAGGGTGCTGCAACATTCTACCACTTGGAGCTTCTCCAGCACCGCGCCGTGTGCCTGTCTCTGCGGAATGGAGCGTTCGAAATTGTCGCGTATTTGCGTTGCATCTTTGTCTGGAGCATCGCGCTGTAGAATTGTGTCTTTGATAGTGATGGCCAATAATTTGGCGAACTGAACGCGCCTAGTGAGCACGTTGTATGAGACCGGTGTGAGAGCCTCAATAAGGCTGAGACTAGTGGGTCCAGTCACGGTGATGGAGGAAAGATGGGGATGGAGTCCAAAAGAAGTAGTCAATGCTTGAGAACTGAGGTCCATGCGAAGCAATGCAACCTCTGTAAGGTTGGATAAATGGACGCTGTCAACAATATCCGAAATTTTACGGTCTCCATCTTTCGGATCGCTTTCCTTGCAAGGTAGTTCGAGGCGTACACAACTAGGAACAGTGTCCTTAGCTGGCAGCGGTGTGCGAAAAAAGTCCAAGATGTCCAAATTTTTGCCCTTTGAGGACCAGTTTGCGCTAAGCCGCATGGAACAAATGCGTTCCCAGAATGACCATGTTAACGCGTCGGATATGGCGCGGAGCGTAATGGCGTAGCTCTCAGGGATGAGGTCGTAATTGGCGCAACGGACAACCACATGCTCTAAGCTAGGACCCACCGTAATGAGGGAGAGGAATGAACGGATTTGCGAATGAAATTCGAAATCGAGAGTGAGATGCTGTAGCTGGCTCAAGTTGACGGACTTGATGAGCTGGGCAGAAGGTATCTCGTTGGTCGGGAGAGGCATCCTGAGGTGCAGCGTTTTCAGGTTAGGCATCCGAGCCAGCGCATCCGCCATTTCTTGCCAAGTCGGGGGTTGTGGCAATTCCGGCGCCATCGAAGTAAGCAGATAAGTAAAGCTCGTGAGATTGCTCAGGAGAAGCGATTCCCAATCAATCTGACTCTCGACTAGGCGGATTTCGCGTAGGCGATCTGTTTTCTGAAAAGTGGTAGACTTTAAATGGAAAGGGTGGCGATCAGGGTTCTCCGGGGTGGAGCAAATCGACATTTCTTCGAGCAAAGACGCATTGAGACCAACAATGGGGCCTTCCTCCAAGAACTTCTGCAGGTTGGTCAGAGAGACATAATCCATGTCTAAAAACAAAGTCCTAACGCGGTCCAAATTGGTGAAAACTGCGATGTTGATCTTCCTATGCTTTTCTTCCAATGATATGATACGTTTGCGAAGAGCGAAGTAGTGTAGATATATATTGAGTGGCGCGCTGGCGGACCGTTGAAGCATAACTGCGGTCCATTTCTGGTGTTCGGTGGAGGGCGTAGTCCAAAGGGTGGGCGAATAGATGGCGATCAACCGCCAGTATCGACATACATGAGTGACTTTGATCCAAGATATTTTGTGTGCAGGATCAGGACTCCAGCTGGTATTCTGGACAAGGGAAAAAATCCGAAGAAGGATCTCCGGCGACAACTTCGCGATAGGCACGCAGTCATTCTGTTGTTCCTTCAGTCGTGCGTCTCTTCTTTGATTTTCTTTGGAAATAATACCTGGAGGGGTGATACAATAGTGGCCATTTGCAGGTCGCTGCTGTGATTCCTGAAACTGAAAAAGAGTAATCAACCAATCATGTTTGCTATCGCACTAAGTCGTAAGCAATGCATACGGCGTGATCGAGATTATAACCGGGGAGCCTGTCCTGACTGAATTTATATAAAGGGAGGGCAGATGTGAGCAGTTGATTGAGGCGACACAAAATTTGAGCTGTAATTAAGTCGCGCCTGTTGCGCGTCTCGCCGAGAGGGATGGAAGCGTACCTGCCTCCATCAAACCAGGTTAACAATGTTATATACAGAAAGGAGAGCGGGGGGCGCTCGGGATAATGTGAGGTGCAGCATCCACAGGCAACGAATCTGCCAATGACATGATCCAACAGTGATCACAGTTACTCAACGACGAACGTCCGACATCGGCAATTTGGGGGGACAGAGTCGATTCCCGAATCGGGCGTAATTATTTCTATTTTTATACGTGATGACTTTCAGAACCCTCATCTCTTGTTTGATAGTTGGCCGAATGGGTAGACAATTGACCGCGGTGGGCGTGTCCAAGAGAGCTCTGTATAGAGTCCTGATGCAACCGTGCAGAAGGATGGAGCAGCCTAGAAGCTTGCAACGTCATTCTATCATTGCGAGATGTGGTCCTTCACAAAGTTGATTACATGGGTTGGTCGAAAACATGATGACAATGATATGGTCACAAACAACCTATCCTTTCCAATGTTTTGGTCTTGAAATAGTGAAACAAATTATCATAGAAGAGATGGGGTATAAAAAGAACAAACGGACATACATAGCGATGTGCAGCAATGACGGGGACCGCAATAGCAATGAAACGAGAAAATGTTAGTACAGGACGAAGTTCATGGGAGAGGTGGTACAAAATACAGCAGAGTCGGTGTGATCCTGGGGACGACGAAAGAGTTATCCGGGTAGGCGTGCAGCAGTACCCACTGTGCTGCTCATGCTGGTGCTTCTGTTGATAAGACTAGAAGCAATGCCACCAGTACCACCCCCGCTACCCAGCGCATTCATCAATAGATCCCTGCAACATCGTGCGCGTTCACGTCGCTGAACAAACCAGCTGCTCGCGTCGCATGGTACAGCCAGAGGTACGCCAATGATACCATTCTCCTTGGCCGTCCGTACGCTCCTGATAAGCTCCTCGACCTCGACGTCCGAATCCAAGTCGTCGAGATCTTCTGAGACATCATCGCGCATCTCTTCCGCCAGCCGTTGCTGTGCTGCCGCGGCTGCTGCTGCTTTCTTTCCGCCCTTCTTCGACGACGCGCCGGCACCAGCAGCCTTCTTGCCCCCACCAGCGGCTGCAGCCTGTTCGCCCAGCGCTGCAGCGGCTTCTCCAGCAAGGCGCTTCTTCTCCAGCTTCTCTCGCTCCTTCTTCTCTTTCTTCTCGGCCTTGGTTTCGCGTTTGACTGGCTCGACAAAGTTAGGGTTGTTTGCGCGCTGCCAGTCAAGAAGAAGCTCGTCGTAGTCGCGGGACCGGCCCTGCACGGCGCGCTTCGCGCCCATAGAATGAGACTTGCACGTTAAAGACCGTGAGCAGGGCAAGTTCTTGTCGTTGATTACACCGCACTGCTTATCATAGTCAACAGGGCCCTTCATGCGTCCTTTCGTGACCTTGGGGGCGGGTTTCGCCTTCTTTGAGGGCGCCTCAGGTGACGGCGATGCCTTGCGTTTCTTTCCACCTTTCTTTCCATCTAACCGTTCTATTCATCAAAAATTGACAGCATATGTGCAGGGTATCCACTCACCATCCACCTCGACCTTGCCACCTTTACCCTTCTTAATTCCCGAGCGGATAGCAGCACAATTATCTTTGTATGTACGGTTGGGACACAACTCTCAATTTCACGGTGTCATTGATACATACCGGCGTGCTCAACCATGAAGCTGCGGAGCACAGGCTTGCCACACTCCTTGCATTTCACGACCCCGATATCAGATGTTGAGGTGAGGGGCCGAGCGCCAAACACCTTCATGTCGCGGGCGGACAACCATGACGTGGGTGGTGAGTTTGGTCGCGGAGTATCCGGGAGGGTATCTGGTGAGGGTGTGTCGAAGGAAAAAGGGGGCAAAGGGGGTGGCGACGGCTTGAGTTTGAGCGCCATGAGGTATCTACTGAACAAGTAGCGCGCAACCCCGCCGTTGATTACAACACGGGTCAACATTTCCCACAGTACAGGGGCCATCATATTCGCAACTGACATTCAATTTCACAACTGCCCAAATTTCACGCGCCAACGATAACGTCCACCAGTAGTGCGCTCAGAAAATTGTTGGTCGACTCTGCTCTTCATTCGAAGCCTTGTGGTGTAGTAGCGTAACTTAAAATAGTTCATAAGGTTGAACAGGTTAATCACGCTGTCCACGATATCGTCGTTGAAACGTAGAAGATTTCCTACAACAATACAATAATTTACCTTTCGTGCAACACTTCGACTTGCTCGACCTCCCCTTCAAATCTGACAACCATTTCGGGAGAGAGATTATCAACCCAGTTGAAATAGAGACCCTCCAATGCAGCGCCCTGGTCTCGACGGGTCGCGAGAACTTCCATTGCAACTTTTTCGACCCACTCCTCGCGGCCAAGGAAATTACTGTTCATAAAAGTGAATGCCTGAAGGTTTGGGAAGCAAATTTGAGGATAGGCTTGTGCGTGCGGAATGCCGGGTTTCATGCCCAGAACTTCGAAGAACCCGAATGCGTTAAAGAATGATACAGTCAGGTCCTGCAAAAAGGGCATCTTGTCGGCCATAAGTCGAAGAGCATCGTGTTCCCACTCCTTATCGATTTCGACCTCCAATTCTGTGATGTTTTTCAAGCAGAGCAAGTCGATGAAGTCTCCGATGATGACCGTCTCTCCAACTCCCGTACTATTTGGGACAGCGACGTCAATTGAGGAGCCTCCTGATGCAAAAGCAAGCAAGCTAAGGCTCCTACCGCTGGGAGAAAGATCTACCGAGAGCTTCTCGAAGTCGTTTCCGAAACATTTCGCGTGTGTCGTGACGCCGATGGTTTGGAAAATGGGAGCGTAGTCGATATCACCCTCGCGCCAGTGAAGTTGCAGTTCGTCGGGCCTGAGAAAAGACATATGCGACAGAATTGTCTGCATCTGGGAGGCGGCCATGCATTCGATGGAGACGTAGTCCAACAAAGGAAGACACGCGGGCTTGGGAGGCAGGGTCGAGGGGTCAACATTAGGAAATACATGCTCAAGCGTTAAATGATCCAGAAACGACATTCGGTGCAGCATCTCTATCAGCTGGGACCACGTTGGGAGGGATCCAGGCAAAATGTAGCGAAGAGAAAGTGTCTTCAGGTTTCGAAGCAGAGGAGAGTCGATGTCGATGTGGACCCACTCGAGCTTGAGGCTACGGAGGTGACGTGCATGGCGAAAATTTGTGGGCGACAGCTTGAAGGGGAGAGCGAACGCACCCTGCGAGTCGGGATCGGTGGCATCTATGCAGAAAATCTGGAGTTCCTCAAAAAGGGGTGCCTCATCTTCCATCAGGGCTTGCGCTGCAGCTAAATGACGCGCTCGGCCCACGATTTTGAGTTGCGAAGTGTGCGACGCATGGGCCAGGAGCGCTTTGGATATGTCGGATATGCCGTCGCGGAGGTGCACATAGCTCTCCAGAGGAGCCATGGGCGCACGTTGAGTACGTTGGAGTGCAAGGGCTGTCTATTTGGGTTGAAACGAAGAAAGGCGGCGGGTCCAGAGAAGGGGTGCTTCGATTGCAATGCCTCGCCAATCCCGACAGACGTGAGTTATCCTGCGCAAAGTCGTCCTTGGATCATCGCCCGCGTCCCAGTCGATCGCAGATGTGAAAATTCGGAGCAAGACTTCATCTGGGAGCCTCAAGATGGGAACTTCTCGGTTATGCTGGGTGTTAAGATACTGAACGGGGTAGATGCGTTGCAACGTCTCCTGCGTCATCCGAATAGGTGTCTCAACGACGTTTTCAGACATTAAAAATCAGAGCTGTGCAGGCTGGCTGCGAGAATGTGAGTTTTGGTTGAAGGAAACATGAACTTGAAAACGACCGACTTTGAAAAGGGAAGTTTGCTGCAGGGACTACCCACAGACGCAATTTGCACTGAGAGGTGCAATAAGGAAGAAACGGAGGTCCCATGACAAAATTTTCATAGCTTACCGTTGCTATATATACATTACCTGTACACCAGGCGCTAGTTGACCTATACACAGCTATACACAGGCGTATCTGTAGGGGATCGACCGTGTTATCTGTAGCTGATCGGTGAAAACATGAAATCACATGGTCGTGGTCAATTCAATGATCCGGACCCCTGTGGAAGCATCAGCCAGAACTAGGCCGTTGAAGGGGAAGGTCGGCAGAAGGCAGGGTTGGAAGAGCGGGTGTGATTACATACAGAAACCCGCTGGGAAACAAGTGGGAGAGCGCCTACAAACTCTTTAAGACATGATGCATGACTGCTAAGTATCAAAGTTCCTGGCTAACACCTCCGTCACCCCCTTTTTGAGCAAACCAACCAGTTCAGGGGATAGATTCTCGACTTCGTCAAATTCAAGGGTCTTGACCCCATGACCGCGCTCTTGACGTCTTGAGAATATGCCCACCGCTACTTCATCGACCCACATCTCGTACCCAGAAAAATCACCACTAGTCCAAGTGATGCATTCGAGTTTAGGAAGACAGATCTGAGGTGAGGATTCCGAATGCGGTGTGAGAGGTTCCATGTCCAAGACCTCGATGAAGTTAAACGCAGTGAGATTGCCCACGGTGACATATTCCAAGAGGGGCATTCTACCGGCTAGGCGGAGGAGGTCATTGTGGTCGTATTCATGATCGACTTTCAGCTCAAAAATTATGATGTTAGACATGCAGAAAATGTCCATAAAGGTTTCGATGAAGTGTGCATCGGCAATTTCCACAGAATTCTCAGGGAAACACACTGAGAATGAACCGCTTCCGTGTGTGAGCCCCCAGATCTTGATCCAGCCTAACTCGGAAACTTGATGGACCCACAAGCTCCCGACTTTGGATCCAAGGTGTTGCGCATAGACCGAATCTGCGATTGCCTGGAAGATGATGGTTTGGTTCTGTCCAAAGTCATCGACATCCCACTGAAGGTTCAAGTTGAGGAGCGGAGAGAAGAGCACAAACGCCAGAACAACATACAGCTGGGAAGCGGTACTGCATTTGAGGGATAAGGAATGCAACGAATCAAGCCAAAATGGCTCCAGTGAGGAGATTGATACAGGAGCGTCGCTTTGGGGGAATACATGGTGCAGCGATAACACTTCCAGAAGAGGCATTGCAAGCAGCACCTCCATTAACTTGGACCATGTAGGAACGAATTCAAATGACATGTGGGAAAGATCCAGCTTGGTGAGATTTCGGAGAAGGGGAGAGTTGAAGTCGATATCCACATGGTCAAGGGTGAGGCGGCGCAACTGATGGGCATGGCGGAACATCGTCGATGATAACACAAATGGCCTTGTGGGTCCAACAACGTCGCGTCTTAGGCTTGAGCACCAGATTTTGAGCTCTTGTAGTTGGGTCGCTTCGTTCTCTGGGACCAGCTCCTGTGCTTCATTTAAATGATCACAGGACCCGTATATGTCTAACTTCGAGGTATGCGAGATGTGTAGGAGGAGCGCTTTTGATAAATCGTTTACGCCGTTGCGCCCCCATAAAAAGTCGAGGCTGACGTTGATAGGAGCCATGCATGCACGCCGAAGTGCCATAGCGGACCACTCGGGATGATACGAGCGAAGCGGTCCAGTCCAAAGCAGAGGTGCTCCAATCGCAATGTATCTCCACTCTTGACAAACATGAGTGATTCTTGTCACCACAATTCTTGGTTTCCAATCCCAGTCTCTAAGCATGATGAATATACTGAGGAGGACATCCTCAGGAAGCTTCAAGATGGGAGCTGTTTGGTTTCCGTGCAAGTTGAGGCACCGAATACCAAATCTGCGTTCCAATGATTCATGGAAAGGATTCCCAACGACGTCGTCCGACATGATCAATAAAGATGAGGAGTTGGCTGCTCAAAGGTGGGTGTGAGATTAGCTTGTAGGATATCAATGATACGCATACCTGCGAACAAAGGCCCTTTGCTCCTTGAAACGTGACAAAAAGGAACTTGAGGGAAGAACCGCAGGGTACTGCCAATAACCTGGCGACAGACAGCGTTATATCTGGATTTATCGAGGCAATGTTGGCTAAATTTCTATTCAGACCACAAGATGCCAGGTGCTTGGGCGAGTGGATAAACTTGAGAGCAAGAGATGGTAGCGGAAAGAAGGTGACGCGTCGTCAAAACGGATCGCCTAGTTGTGATCCGGTGATGATCGTGATTGGGCTCTATGGGTTCGACGGAAATTGTGCTTCATCTTGCTTCAAACCACAACGTACATACAGCTGGTTGGACTCATTGCGAGTGCCGAGAAGTTGTAAAAAGCTGAGCCATCATAAATCTGTTATTTATCATCCATATACTCTGAAAACGACCTGAAGAGGACCGGGATATCTGCTACGTCAAACTGCAATGGAAATTATGTAAGGCGATAAGCTCTTCTTCAAATGAGGTCTACAGTGTGGCTGACCGGTGAAAACATGAAATCACATGGTCGTGATTCCTGGCCATGGACAATTTGATGGCCCTCTCAAGAAGTATCGGACTGGACCATTGAAGTGCATGGCTACAGGAAGGCCGGGTCAAAAAAAGTGGGTATTGTATAGTTATATACAGGAACCTGCCCGGGAATATGCGGGAGAGCTCCTACGAACTCTAGAAGACATGACTGCCATTAAGTTTCAATTTCATAGACTACCACTTCTGTCACCCCCTTTTCGAACAAAGCAACAAATTCAGGGGATAGATTCTCGACCTCGCCAAATTCAAGGGACTTTACCCCCACACCGCGCTCTTGACGTTTTAAGAACACACCAACTGCAACCTCATCTACCCACTTTCCGTAACCCGAGAAATCACCATCCGTCCAGGTGATTGATTCAAGCTTAGGGAGACAGAGTTGAGGTGAGGGTTCCGATTGAGGTGTGAGGGGCTCCATACCCAGGATATCCACGAAGTTGAACGCGGTGACATTTGCCACTGTCAGGTCCTCCAAAATGGGCATTTTGTCAACTAGGCGCAGGAGGGCATCGTGGCTGTACTCGTCAACGACTTTGAGCTTCAAGGAGTTGAGGTTGTGCATGCAGAGAGCATCGATGAAGTCGGTAATAACGCCTGTATCGCCGAATTCCACTGAATTTGCGGGAACAGCCACTGTGAGTGAAGATCCCGGCGTGGACGCCCACAGTTTAAGGTAACTTGACTCGACATGTTGATGTACCTCGAGGCTGTCTACTTTCCCCCCAATATATTTAGCATTCACCGCTTCCGCAATCGATGTAAAAACGATTGTTGAGTCAGGTCCAAGGTCATTGGCGTCCCATTCGACATTGAAGCTGCGGAGCGCTGAGAAGAGTACAAACCCCAGGACGACATACAGCTGGGAAGCGGTACTGCATTTTAAGGATAAGGAATGCAACGAGTCAAGGCAAAGTGGCTCTAGTGACAGCATCGGTTCAAAAGAGTCAATTCGGGGGAATACATGGCTCAGCGCCAAGTCTTCCAGACAGGGCATCGCGCGCAACACCTCCAGTAATTTGAACCACGTAGGGACGGCTTCAAATGATAAGTGTGAAAGTTTGAGCGTGTGGAGATTTCGGAAAAGAGGGGAGTTGAAGTCGACATCCACCCAGTAAAGGCTGAGGTGGCGCAATTGATGAGTATGGCGGAACGTCGTCGATGACAGCACAAATGGCCTCATGAGTTCGACACCACCGCGTCTACTGTCCGAGCACCAGATTTTAAGTTCTTTTAGTTGTTTCGCGTCGTCCTCTGGTATCAACTCTTGCGCTGCATTTAGATGATCACAGGGCCCATATATCTCTAACTTCGAGGTATGCGAAATATGTCGAAGCAGGGTTTTGGAGATGTCAGTCACGCCGTCGTGGTTTCGAAAGTGGAGATCGACCTCAATAGGAGCCATACGTGCGCGCTGAAGTGCAGTGGTAGTCCATTCGGGACGATACGAGGAAAGGGGACGAGTCCAAAGCAGGGGTGCTCCAATCGCAATGTATCTCCACTCCCGACAAACATGAGTAATTCTCGTCACGACAGTTCTTGGTATCCAAGCCCAATCCCTAAGTATGCTGAATATACTGAGAAGGACCTCCTCAGGAAGCTTCGAGATGGGAGCCTTTTGGTTCCCGTGGAAGTTGAGGCACCGAATGTCGGGTCTGCATTCCAATGATTCATTCCCAATAACGTCCGACATGGTCAATGAAAGTGCGAAGTTGGCTGCTCAAAAGTGAGTGTGAGGCTAACTAGCACGATATCAATATTGCGCATACCTGTAAACGGAGGCCTTTAGCTCCTTGAAACGTGACAAAAAGGAACTTGAGGGAAGAATACTGCCAATACTTTGCGAGTTGTGACAGGGGCCGTTATACCTGGATATATCACCAGCGCTATCAGGGCGATGTTAGATAAGTTTCCATTCAGATCAAGAGGTGCCAGGTGCTTGAGCAAGTAGATAAACTTGAGAGCAAAAGATGGTAGCGGAGAGAAGGTAACGCGTCGTCAAAACGGATCGCCTAGTTGTGATCCGGTGATGATCGTTATTGGGCTCTATGGGTTCGACGGAAATTGTGCTTCATCTTGCTTCAAACCACAACATACATGCAGCTGGTTGGACTCATTGCGAGTGCCGAGGAGTTGTAAAAAGCTGAGCCATCAAAAGTCTGTTATTTATCCTACATACACTCCGAAAACGACCTGAAGAGGACCGAGATATTTGCTACGTCAAACTGCAATGGAAATGTAAGGCGATAAGCTCTTCCTCAAATGAGGTCTACAGTGCCACGAATCACTGACGAGTGTCATGCTTGTTCGCAATAGGAGCCCTAAGCGTTCTCCTACTCCCACAGCCTCGAGAAGAAGCGAAAGCGATGGTCCCCCTGTATCAACGCTCCCCCTAGAGGTCCTTGTTCAGATTTTTGAAGTACTCGTTCACGATTACTGCAGGCATCTATATTGTTGGGTTCCCGAAGTCACTCACGTGTGCTCATACTGGCGAGAGCTGGCTATCAATACACCAAGCCTCTGGACAGCGATCCCAACGAGCAACGTCTACAATATTCTTAATCCGAATTGGACGAGGATTTGCCTCGATAGGGCCAAAACACATCCCGTCAAGGTCAACCTTGTGCACACGGACTGGAAGAAGAACCTGGCAGTCCTAAAACATCTATCACATATTGGAAGTCTCCATATTGAAATGCACGCCGAAGAGTTGGACGACATTGCGTATATTCTTTCTCTTGTTGGAGATGAGGCGAAGGACTTAAAAGAACTAGTCATTCGTGGATTTACAGACGATGATAGGCAATTCGAACTACCGCCAACGCTGTTTCATGGAGCAAGCAAGTTGGAAATCCTCGAATTACTATACATCTTCATCGACTGGAGTATGCCCCTTTTGCAAAATCTTACCTGCCTGACGTTGCATGCCCTGTCGCGGAAAAACGCCCCATCGTGGACGCAGTTGCTCGCAACTCTCGATCGCATGCCTGGATTGGTGACCCTTGTCCTTAACTTGGCGCATCCATTAGGCTATCCGCCAGAGGATCTGGCTCCTATCCACCTCCCACATCTGGAAAATTTGACCCTTGGATGCTATCACGCTCCTAACGCAACAGCATTCTTACGTCGGGTAACCTTTCCTCCCTTGGTCAAATTAATTATTAGTTGCGGCGGTCATTCAAAAGCGAACTACTTGCATTGCCTCCGGGCGATGGCTCGATTACTGCCCATAACTTTCCCCGGGGACTTCTCTCATCTAATCATTAATTGGGATCATCGCCCAATTATCACCAATCAAGGAGTTCGCTTCCGTCTTCGATCGCACCACTCCGAGCCAGAGACTCCAGTTGATATCGACCTAGCCTGCACTCCGCAAGCCTCAATCGAAACAGTCATCGAACACGTCCTCGAAGGTCTCCTTCTGAGGTCGACCCTCACTTGTCTCTCTATCAATGGATGCAACTCGCCGACCATTAGCGCAACAGCCTTTCGCCAATTATTTGGCCAAATCCCTGAACTACACACAATCGAGGTTGAAGATCCGACTAGTGTTGCGTGCAACCTGATATTGGCACTGTCCATCCCAATCAATCATCCGCCTGGGGCAACCCTCGATTTCCCTAGTCTCCAATACCTTTCCCTCGGTGCAGTCGATCTCGACTACAACAATCGGAACTGTAGTGACCTCGAGGATGCACTCATGCAAAGATACGAATACGGCGCAGAAATCCTATGTTTAAACGTCACGGGGTGCTATATGTTGTCAGAAAAAACGGTTCAGCGCTTTGCAGGCATTCTACACGACGTTATCTGGGACGGAGTCGTGCTGGAAACGAGGTCCTACTGACGCTCTAGCGATCTGAAGCCGTAGGGAAATAAGTGTACGTTTTTCATATGTACTTCACAGTCCGCGTTGCAAGAACCCATTCTAGTTCCCCAAGTCATCGACTATGTTAGGGCTTACGATAAGCATTCTTCCGTGAACTCCTCCGTTTTTCTTCTTTTCTTTCCCCCCCATAAACCTCATTGACGTATAATCATCGATTGATACGAAAATATGATGTTACAGCAGACCCAGAGGTATTTACCCTTGGGCAACGAACCCTTCGTACAAGGTACCCTCAGTGGCACGTTGTATCAGACGCTAGAGCTCCTACGAATTCTAAAGACTAAAAGATATGATTGCTAACTGTCGGGGTTCCTGACTACCACTTTTGGTACCCCCCTTTCAAACAAAGCAACCAAACCAGGAGATAAATTCTCGACCTCGCCAAATTCAAGGGACTTCACCCCAACACCATGCTCTTGACGTCTTGCAAGAATACCAACCGCAGCTTCATCTACCCACTTTTCACGCCCAGAGAAACCGCCACCAATCCAAGTGATTGTTTCAAGACTCGGGAGACAGGTTTGAGGCAAGGATTCCGATTGAGGTGTGAGGGGCTCCATGCCCAGGATATCGACGAAGTTAAACGCTGTGACATTGCCCACTGTCAGATTCTCCAAGAGGGGCAGTTTGTCAGCCAGGCGCAGGAGGGCATCGTGCCCGTACTCGTCATCGACTTCGAGCTTGAAACTTGTGAGGTTGGGCATGCAGAGAACATCGATGAAGTCTGTGATGACGTGTGCTTCGCCAATTTCCACTGGACTTCTAGGAACAGCCACTGTGAGTACAGAGCGCTCAATCGAGAACGCCCGGAGACAAAGGTGACCTGAGTCGACACGTTGATGTACCTCGAGGGTCTCGAATATTCCCCCAAGTTGTTGGGCGTAAACTGCTCTCGCAATCGAATTGAAGATGACTGTTGAGTTAGGTCCAAGGTCATTGGCATTCCATTGAAGGTGGAAGTAGCGGAGCCGCGGGAAGAGCACAAACGTCAGAAAGACGAACAGCTGGGAAGTGGTACTGCATTCTATGGATATGGAATGTAATGAATGAAGCCAAAATGGCTTCAGTGAGGAAATCAAAGCGGCAGGAGCGTCACTTGGGGTAAATACATGTTGTAGCCTCAAGTCTTCCAGAAGAGGCATGGCACGCAACACCTCTAATAACTTGGACCATATCGGAACGGCCTCGGGTGATAGATATGCAAGGTCCAACGTAGTAAGGTTTTGAAGAAGAGGGGAGTTGAAGTCGATATCCACGTAGTAAAGGTAGAGGCGCCGTAATCGATGGGTTTGGCGGAACGTCGTCGGTGACAACACAAATGACCTCGTGGGTTCGAAAACTTCGCGTTTGTGGCTTGAGCACCAGATCATGAGTTCTTCAAGTTGAGTTGCGTCGACCGTTGGTATCAACTCTTGCGCTTTATTCAGATGATCACAGGACCCATACATGTCCAACTTCGAGGTATGCGAGATATGTTGTAGTAGCGCTTCGGATAGATCAGTTACGCAGTCGCCTTCCAGAAAGTCAAGTTCGACCTCAATTGGCGCCATACGTGCGCGCTGAAGCGCAGCGGTGGTCCAGTCGGGATGATACGAGGAAAGGAGTCGCGTCCACAGCAGGGGTGCTGCAATCGCGATGTACCTCCACTCCTGACAAACATGAGTAAGTCTTATCATCGCAGTTCTCGGTTTACAATCCCAGTCCCTAAGCATGATGAATATATTGAGAAGGACATCTTCAGGAAGCTTCAAGAGAGGAGCTTGTTGGTTTTCGTGAGCGTTGTGGAACCAGGCGTCGTCTGACATGGCGCATAGAAGTGCAAAATTGGCTGCCTAAATGAGTGTGTGAGATTAACCGTCACAGTATTGGTCATGCACATACCTAGCAATAAAAGTCTGTTCTTTCTCGAAACGAGACGAGGAGGAACCGGAGGTCCGAGGAAGGACGGTTGGGGGTCCAGACTTGTATATCCTTGACTAACACCAGAACTATATGGTCAATGCTCGCTCAGTTTCTGTTGGGGCCAAGAGGTGTCAGATGCTTGGGCAAGTAAAAGACTTGAGAGCTGGAGATGGTGGCTGAGAGATGGTTAAGGTGCCGTGGCGTCCTCTCGAACAGGTCAGTCGGCTAAATGCAATCAAATTGATGGATTGATTTCAGCCGGCTCTGCAAAGTCAATTGTCAATCTCTCTCCTTCTCCACTAAATCTCATGTCCGGTTAGCCAAAAATCCTGCTACAAACCAAACATCCATTCATATCTTCTCCAGAACCTTCATCCAGCTCGAACACCCCCAAGGCTATCGGCAGCCTCGCAAAAAAGCAGAGCGATGTGACTCGACAAGGCGCTACGAAACTCAAATTTGTTCCAACACTTCCACAACGGCGGAAGAAGGAGTAAGCCCATAACGCTCCTCAAAGTGTACAGCCAATAACCACCAATAACAACCCCAGGGAAGTAAAGGCAGTATGTATGCCGTTCTCCGATACGCGCGCGTCGTTTGGATTTACATGGCCACACTTCATCTAGGAACCTGCACCAGCTGCTGTCCCCGCAGAGTCATCGGAACGCGGACGCGGACGAGGCAGAGGGCGAGGAGATGGCCGTGGGCGTGGACGGGGACGCGGTGGGCCTCCCGTCGTCGAAATGACAGCAAGCGGCCCCTTCGCCATGGGCCCTGCCATGGCCGGCAGCAGCAGCGCACGGCGCGCGACCCCGCGCTCCAACTTCGTGCCCAGCGTCGCAGCTGGCGGCAGTGGCGGTAGTACGCCCTCCAGCTTTGGCGCGAATCTGTCCAACTCCGCACCTCCTGGTCTGCGCAACGAGCTGCGCGGTCCGGCGACGACCGGTGTCGTGAAGACGGAGGAAGACGAGGAGGTGTATTCGGACCCTGACGATGGTGTTGAGATCATCGATATGGATAATGTGCGGCAAATGGACTGGATGGCGCCTGAGAACCTGAAGAAGGAGCGCCAACCGACGAAGAAACTCAGGGTTAAGGAGGAACAAGTAGAGGATGCAGGTAAGTGTCCTGTCTCATTGTGCATTATGGATCGTCCCTAACGTGAATGTAGTCATGGAGGAAGTGGACACACGAAATGCGGTCAACCTCGAAGAGAGTGAGGATGAAGACGAACTGGAAGATATCATAGAGGATTTCGCAACCCAAACTATTGAAGAAGAAAACGCAGTACGTCATTTCCAGTCATTCAACAGAGTTACGCTCATTTTCTGTGTAGGACAGTGCACTACGAGAAGACAGGCTCTTCTTCTTCCAGTTCCCAGCCCCATTCCCAAAATTCATGTCAAAAAATGTCGCTGCTATGGATGTAGATACGGCTGCACTAGCACCTGCTGGAGATGCCGCAGGCAAGAAAGTATCCTTCGCGGCCGACGTTAAGCCAGACGTCGCCTCGCTATCGTCACGGACACCCTCCGTCGTTCCTTCTGAAGAAGCAAAAGAAGCCGTACCCGTCGACGGTGTCATTGGCCAGTTGGAAGTGTATAAAAGTGGTGCTGTCAAGATCAGACTGGCGAACGGTATTCTCCTCGATGTACGTCCGCCTGCACTTCAAAAAAAATGTAATCCTCATTCATGAGACCTATCACTCAAATGAACATAGGTCAGCGCAGCTACACAGCCCTCCTTCCTGCAGCAAGCTGTTTTGCTTGATCAGACAAATGGGCAGTTGACCGTACTGGGAGAAGTGAACAAACAGTTTGTCGTATCGCCCAACGTCGATGCGCTGTTGGAGGCGCTGGATAACGACGACGACTCAACGAGTCTGCCCGGTATTGTAGGAGGCGGTTTGATCACGATGGACTAGATATATGCGAAACACCATCACCTTTGCTGTGTAGTCGAACCCAGTGCAAAAGAATTTCTTAGAGCTCGCATGAGGCCCAAATACCTGCACTTTAGTGAGATGCACCGAGCAATGGGCCCACATATACACATAACGCAGCATATTGAGAGCGGTGTCAATCGAGGCGAGGGGAAGTCCAAACGAGAATATATTCTGTCGCCATGTAAGAAATACATATGCATCACCGCATCTTTCTATCCTCAAAGAAACGCTGCCAAGGTCGTCAGTAGCAGTTCCCACATCAGACATTAGAAATCACCTTCAAGTGCCGCAGCTGCCATGCACAGGTTGCCAGAAGAACTATAATCTGCACCACGCTGTACCACACCGCCCTCGAGTTCGTCACTTCGCTTAGATCCCGATAGTCCGCCTCGCGTTCGCGCTGGTATTGCTGTTCTCTGCGAATATCCTCCAGCTTCTGGTTCAGGTCGCGGACCTTGCTAGCGAGAGTCGATATGTGTGACCGGTCGTGCTCGACGTCTGGTTTCGTCGTGCCAACGACAATGTCGAGATGTAGGCGGATGTGGGTGTGGCTAAACCAAGAGGTGTGGTTCGTGGAGAGACAAATGGAGTGGTCTCCTGCTTCGTGCGAGGTGAACGTGAATCTGCCATCCATAGGCCCTGTAGTCTTTACAACGACATGTCCCGAGGGCTCCTCCTATAACCACATTCAAAATGGATACACAGAGCCGGCGAGGTGGCAACGCACCTGAACAAGGACCACAATGCCTAATTCTGGGTTTTCCCCGTATGTATTCTGCTGCTCATTCCATTCAAGGGCACGATAGTGGCCTGGAGAAAGAGGTCAGTAACCGAAATGGAAGAACGGACGGATATGGGCTGTCATACCTTCCACTACGGTGTCTGTTGGTATCTCTTCGATGAAACAGCGCTTTTGATTGGCGTCAAGATAGAAGTGAAGGGCATTAATGGAGACGACAAAAGACAAGAGAAGGGTAAGTAAATGGAAACGCATGTTGGCGAACACCGCCTGGAGAGCTGGAAGAGTAACCGTCTCATGCCCAGACGTGGTCGTTTTGTTTGTTGTCACTGGCCCAGCCAAGCACTGTTACTATATTTGGAATATCTCCGTTTCCCATTGTCTGTCACTGCTTGGGCTCATCTCTAGTGTGGCGTCGACATCGAACGTTTTTCGGCGGCTGTGACTCTACCAAGACGACTACATAGACTTGTTCCCTTGTCTAACACCGCCCACCTTCCTTTCGAAAAGTACACATCCGGCTAGCAGGCTTGGCTTTCCGAGAAACATGACAAGGCGGTGCTGCTCAGCAATTTTTTCATAAGCTCGCCCTTCGGACTCGGACAGGGCACAAGTCAAGCCCTTGACGCCGCGCTTCGACAACCGATATAAGACGGGCGATGCATTTCGTTGCACACCCCGACATTGCACCCACAAACCGCCTACTTACCCCCTCCACTTCCGACATGGTCGTTGCACTGGAACCAAGTTATTATCTGACTGCTGGTGATGTTGAGAACGTCTTCAAAAATTCGAGGGACTTCTCCATCACGGAAACCGACACCTCATACCATGAACTGTTTGTGCAAGCAGTTGATGTTCCTGACGTTGAGGTTCGTGGCCAGTCCAGCGCCAACGAGGCAATATACTGACTTCTGTCTAGGCATTCGAGCCCACATTCAGTGACATGACTGGCCTGCAATATCACCCCATTCGCATGTATTCAAGTACCCCCACTGGGAGGACGATAGAGATCAATGTATGGAGCGTCATCTAAGAAGTGGATTCCGGTCTGACACTTTCACAGCGCATACTCGACAGACTCCATTGGTATCATAACCTGGGCGCTCATGCGAACATCCTCCGGATAGATTCGCTCTATGCCCGTGAAAACCAACCCCTCGCACTGGTTTCTCGCCGGCGCTTGGTTTCATTGCGATCGTACATCGAAGCCAATCCAAAAGCCAACCGGCGCCAAATTGTATGTCACACGATTATCAAATCTGGGATGACAAAGCTAACTATTTGTAGTGCATTGATTTGGCAAGGGGCGTTGATTTCTTACACAGCAACGGCTTCGCGCATGGGCGCATCCGGCTGTCAAACATGTTCATCGATCCCGAGACAGGTATCTCCGTGCTCGGCATGCCCTCAGAGCGCAGCATCCCTAACGGCATAACCCTGCGCGAATACTCAAGATGGGCCTCGCCCGAGCTTGCCAACTCGGACACCTTCGGGAAGATGCCTGTCGATCACTACCGGGACGCCTACCGCGGCGAGTACAGGCCCGACAGTGACATCTACGCGCTCGCGTGCACCATAATCGAAATCTACACAGGCCAAACTCCCGGGATGTACCGCATCAACACATTGCGGGATTCGCTGAGTGGCTCGGGCTTCATGCCGGGCACTGTCAATCTCGCCGCGATGCCCCACGATGTGGTGCAGACGGTGATGCTGATGATGAACCTCGACCCCGGGCGCCGTCCGAACTCGGGTCTCGTCGTGCAGCACCTCGTGAACCCAAAACTCGTACATGTCACAAAATTCCAGCCGGCCCTTGCAAAATACCAGGCGCGCAGGTTCATGCGCAGTATGTCTTCGAGATCCTCTCAGTCCTAATCCATGATACCATCTTATAGTTCTTCACTTATAATTCTGATAGTCCATTTTTACTCACTTTTGGGTTTCTATTTGTATCATCTTAGTACCTGACACCTGTGCTGTGCTGTGTTTTCTCGGTCATCACTGTATTTTTACTTATTTCTCTTTCCTCCTTAATAGATGGGCTTCATTTAAAAATGGAACAATTATCCGAAGCGTGCTCTTGTGCAATCATGAATGACTACTTTTCGTCTGTTTCTTCCGAGACGATTATAACGGTGAGTCAGCAAGTCACAGTAGAATCCCCAGTTAACAGCAGGCCGCCTTCACCATATCTGCACACTTCTCCGCAATCATGATCGCTGGTGCCTGCAGATGCGCGGCCGTCATATCCGGAATTAGACTGGTATCCGCAATCCGCAAATTCTTGACCCCATGCACCCGCAGCTCGTCGTCCACAACACCAGGGCGGACATCGTTTTCTGGTGCCATACGACACGTACATCCATAGTGATACTTCGTCCTCGCCGTTTTGCAGACGAAAGCGTCCAAGTCTGCATCTGACTCGCTCTCTGGCATGTACAGATCCTTCAAACTCATGCCTCGTTCTCGCATCTTCTCCCCGATCCTCTTGGCCAATTTGATGCCCTTCCGCAGGACAGCAAAGTCAACAGTATCGGTGAGAAATGCGAGGTCGCAAACCAGGCCGTCTAAGGGATTAGCTGAAGCCAGTGAGACTGACCCACGAGAGGCAGGGCGCATTAGCCCGACATTGAGGGAGAAGACGACATCTTCGAATGGGACGGGAGGGTCGCTGTAGTTGAAGTAGACAGGGAGAATCTCGAGGTCAGGAAGTCCACTAGGTCCCCTGTTATCCGACTTGAACTTGACAATGTTTCCTAAATCGTCAAATGCAGGAGGAGTTAATGAGGATGGAAAACTAGGTAACGGGTGCCAGGAGGAGACCTTCGCCAAATGCAATATAGCGGAAGAGCTCGAGAATAGCTCTGGGGCGGCTATTTTGCATGATGTGCAAGGAGTTGGCGGTAGGTACGTTGTACATGATTCCAAGCCGGAGGTAGTCTTGCTGTAAGTATTTATTAGTTCTTACATATGAATCTAATATTAGATTATCGAATTCGTACCTTAAGAGGAGAATTTGGAGAGCAGCAATGGGGCCAGCACACACAATTACTTCACGGCGAAATTTTTCCTGATAAAGCACCCTATCCGAGCTCTCTAGGGGCGACTGGAAGCTGACTCCTTTGATGATCACGAGTCATTTGCACCCTTTTCAATGACCAGCGAAGACACTACAGCACCTGTACAGATATAAAGATGTGCCTTTCTTTCTTCGGCCAGCGTCTGAGGTAGGAAGGCGGTGGAATTAGATGACCGACGGCCGCTTGCATCGATGGTACAGTCGAACTTTCCACAGATGTTGAAAGGTGCCCCTCCATGGATCATTTATATCCTGGATGAACGGCAAACCAAGACTCGTACGCGCGTCTGTGCAGCCGTGAGATAGAAACAGCAATATACTACATGAAGGTAATCAAAATACACCTACATCTATGCAGAGTGAAAGTAGAGATTGCCCATATCGCGTACAATCCACTCTCCTTTTGATTTGACAGAACCGGTCGGTCATGTATCCAGAAGATAATGAGACTACACCTACCATCTGTGCCGCGATGCTTTCGCTCCGGACTACTCACAAACCTCTCAGAATTCTTGAAGTACTTTTCAATTTCATTGAAGCTCCAGCCCTTTCTCCCGTTATTGCTCCACATATCATATTCCTGGGGGTATCCGCGTGTGTATTGCATGCTGTTGATTGCAGACCCGCCACCAAGTCCTTTCCCCGACACTAAATTCAGGCTGCGACTATTGGTCAGGCTCTCTCCCGAGGTAGATGGCCACCTGTATGCTGCATCATCGTCGCCCATGAAGTTTGTAGAAAGGAGTGGCACTTGAGTGGACCAGCCAAGGCGAGCGTTTCCTCTTTCTAATAGAAGTACCTTGACATTGGGGTCTTCACTGAGGCGGTTAGCTAACACGCATCCTGAAGTTCCACCTGACGATTATCACATGAAGAGATAAGATTTTTCTGTTTCTTAGTATGTAGATTGACGCGCCTCCGACGATAATGTAGTCATGTTGGCCTTGTTCATGGGGGCCATTGATGGAGGCAGCATCCAGGCCAACTAAAGGATAAGCCGAGGTAAAGAAAGGCATATTTCGTTGGAAGGAATGAATCAACTCACATCAGGACATAGTAATGAGTGTTGATACGGACCGGAGGAGACATTCTGCTGCTGCCCACTGTGTGCCCACTTACCGTGGGAGAGCGTTCTAATTTGGTCATGTGGGTCTATGACCTATTTAGGTACCTGCACATATGATTCGTAGGATTCGTCGCCGTAACCATATATTTCGAGGGCGAGTGTACCCAAGCCTCGATAGCAGTAATCACAAGGGTAATCAGATCCGGTTTTTCTGCTGAAAAGCTCCCAGAACAGTCTTTTTAATGTTGGGCAACAGTGGCGACATATTAATCTGACTACATGCGGTGCACTGGATGACTACGCCTACTCATGTTATCGGACCTTGTTGGTATTGGGGCCCTCTTCACACAGAATCATCATCTTCGCCAAAACCGTCGTCGTCGTCGTCGTCGTCCTCATCTTCTTTGTCATCTCCAACCTCCATCCTCAATACTGTCAGAATCGTGTTCGCCGTTTTGCTCATCTTCGGCATTCCCCTCGGCCTGTTGTCCTTGTATTAGCGAATACATGAAATTTAAATCTTAGAAAAGGCTAACCTCATCGTCATAACACTTATCCCACTTTACTTCGACAACAATGTCTGAAAAGCGCTTGATGGTTTTTGAAGAAAGTTGGAGACATTCAAAGAAGCCAAGTCGCTCAATCTCAACTCCATACTCATACCTCTGCATCAGCAGATCTTCAAGCTCTTTGCAGGCCTTGTTTTCATGCTCAAGATTGATTTCTTCGAGAAAGAAAAATCGGAGGTGGGGAAAGAGGGTGTGTACCCCAAAGGGATGGTTGACTGGAATTTGAAGCGCTGAGATCAAGTTGTATGCGATGTCGCCCGTGATGTAGATCTCTTCTAGCTGGTGAATGCGGCCAAATAGCTCGCGAAAGGCCTCCGAGCTCAGGAATCCATCACCGTGACCAAAATGCACAGTCGTAAGGGTAGTGGAGGGTTGTAGGTTTGTCAGGATATCGGCAACAATTGTTTCTGTCGTCACTTCGGAGCTAGGAGCTAGCCGAATTTTGACTTCTGAGGACCCCAACAGGGAATCGATGCCTCTAGGACGGAACACAAACAAACTTCCTGTGTTGTGAATGACTTATCCACAATCCAACGTGATGGTGACGGAGCGGCGGGGGGGGATTATTTCCCAAAAATAACCCGACAGGAACCCTTTGAGCAATGACCTGAAGAGTGTCGGAGTAACTGTCTTTATTCTCGTCGTTGGCATCACAGCCAATGTCCAGAATCCGCAGAGGGGGGAATGTAACCCGGGAGAGAAATGATCGCGCTTGAAAGGCTTTATTGCATGCGATAGATAGACGTTGCAAATCTGGGAGATTTATAATGGGCATGGTGCTCTTGGCCCTTGTCAGCGGAAGGGTTTGTGTGAGTATCAGGTCCGAAAGACTAGGCATTCCTTTCAAAGCTGTCAAAATCTCCTCCCAAGACGGAGCGCTCTTTAACGACAAATCTTGCAAGGCAAGATATGTTAGGTTTTGTCGTAGTAACGGGGTGCTCCAGTCAAGGTCGACCCATTTAAGATCAAGATAGTCAAATTTGGTAGTCCCGGAGAAGAGGGTTGGCGAAACCTTAAACCGTGGATTGTCATACTCCCCAGCCCAAATGAAGAGGTGTTCTAGCATAGTAGCGTCGGCACCCACGGACAAGAGGATGTAGGCAACTCCGTTCAGGTCTTCAGTGTTGATGCGCCAACTCCGCTGTCACCGTGTAATATACAACAAAATATGTATGGTAATACTACACTACTAATGCAGAGCTATGAGAGGCGAAGGTTGTGAGGATCGAGGTTTTGGTGAGGAGGCTGCAAGGGCACACATGATAATCTATTTCCGACCATACTTTATGAAATACCCGCACTCAATATATTCCCATGTCATATGAGCCAGCCGGTCTGGCCGGTATCTAGCATAGTTACCGTAACTGATGGCCCGGCCGGGAATGTATATATTATGTATCTAGTTTGCATAGTTGCATAGGTATTGGACCTCCGCGGTGTCTGTTACAAGATGAAAGCTTACAGTAACACTTGCATGTATTAGATATATACTCAATATTAATTGTGTTGATGATTTGCTGCATATATAGATCAAGTGGATTGATGTGTAATATGGATTGAATATGGACATAGAAAAAATAGATACTGCAGAGTTGTTTATTGCAAAATAGATTGTCCAAGGAAACTGTACTTCCACACATGGAGGAATGCCAACCAAATCACTCTCATGAACAAGAATGCGATGATTTTTCTTATTTTTTAACCAACAAAACTGTATCTATATACTGAATTGAATATTATGCTGCGATTCCCGCGGTTGTTTATCCAATAGAAACCGCGGCAATCTGCAGACAATCATTTGATGCACTATGGACACCTGCAAATTTAAGAATTTTAGCATGTGTACATGTGTACAGATTTGGATATATTTGGTCATCCAAAGTACCTGTGGAAATTCCAAGAGTGTGTTTGAGAGCATGTAGATGACATCCAGGCTGACATAATGCGGCTCTCCACGGCAGCATGTGTCCTTGACCACTGCATGTGACTGAGAGATTTCGACTGCAGTGGGTAATAGAATGTTCACCACAGTGGAATCTACAAGTTACAACTGAGGCACTCAAATTGTATACCACAGAAGTAATATATATTCAATTTGATTGTGAGAATGGGTGCAAATAGAAGCCACAGTTGCAATCCTGAAATTCAACTGCAGCATGATAATTGTCGTTCACCGCGGCGGCTTGGTAATAGAAAACCACACAAGGATGACCACATCAATACTGTGGTAAAGTAACAGAATCACGGCCGTGGTCTGAAATGCAACATAACACCCGCGGTGAGCAGTGTAAATAACCGCGGTGGCAGGCATCAATCTCAACTGTGGCGGAAAATGTCAATGACAACCGCAGTCATGTGATTGCATTACCACTGCGGTGATTTCTACATTTTACTGCGGTGATAATTTGATCACACTACCGCGGTTGGGATTGATGTCTGCCACCGCGGTCATGGTCTCAGTATTTTCCCGCGGCGGTAATTTAATCACACCACCGCGGTAAAACATATGGATCACAACCGCGGTTGTTGACATTGATCTCAACCATGGTGGTGTGATTAAATTACCGCCGCGGGAAAATACTGAGACCATGACCGCGGTGGCAGACATCAATCCCAACCGCGGTAGTGTGATCAATTATCACCGCAGTAAAATGTAGAAATCACAACTGCGGTTGCTGACATTAATTTCAACCATAGTGGTGCATGATTAAATTGCAACTGCAGTACAGTATGTACATTACAACCAGTAGTGTGAATGGATGATCACTGTAGTACAATGTATAGATCACAGCTGCAGTGGCACAATTGTATTACTACTGCAGCAGCATTTGCAAATTATATCTGCAGTGTAATGTGTGAGTTATTCCAATGGTTGTTATTTATTATGTCCCACTACAGTTAAATACATGGATTGCTCAGTCATAATATATACAAGATAATCAGTATAGTGAGGGTATATGGGCACACCACAGCATGTGGAATAGGTGCTTATAAGTGCATGTGGAAGTGTCTGACAACTGCAAATTTCAATCATGTTCAAGGAGAACAGATATTCTAGTAATCTAGTCCATATGATATTTCTGAACATTATAACTTACTATATAGGTCCATAAGGGTATTTATACATGGATTGGCATAATTTCAGGTCACTTCAATATCAAGTAAGAGACCCAGATAAATATCACTGCTGCAGTAACTCATATGTTCTACTGCAGTGGGATGTGATGATGTGTCTGTATATTGTAAACTGGGCCAGGAAACCTAAGCAATATGGAAATGAGCATGGTAGCTGATAGAAGATGAAAGCATAGTAGCAGTAGGTAGTACTCTAACAAATATTTCAAAGGTGAGAAGTAATCTAATTAGCAGGAATGTCAATACAGAATAATGTACCTAAGTTCAGCATCAATATGTAACTGTCAAATGTAGTATATAATTTGGTGCTCCTGTATATATGTAAGACAAGTTGTGAGTTTCAGAGAAGTAGTAGAGTCAGTCAGTATGTATAGTGAAATGCTGACTAGTGTTAGTAATAGTGCTAAAATGACAATATCAATTGAAAGAGGACTATATAGAACTATGGTGAACAATAGGGAGTATGGTTTAGCCCAGTAAAAATGTAGCACTACCCTAGAGAGTGGTATTGAGTACCTGAGGATGGCTATTCTAGTGAACAAGCGCTTATTGACGGAGCGTGGGAATATATCCAGCCAAGCATCGAAAGTGATGTCCCAAAGAAGGATACATCCAAATATAGTAATGGGTGCTGCTGAAAGTGTGGGAATGAAGATAAACAGATCAGAAAGGAGGTCTGGGATATGCAGTGTTTGTTGAGTCAAAATGTGGCTCATATTCTGTAATCATTATGCAGTGGCTGTTATATTTTTATATATCTAATGTAGGTCAACTCAAATGGGACACCGCGGTTGTCATTCTTATTTATAACCGCGGCTGTGACTGTAGTCTGCAATCCAACCGCGGTTGTCAGACTTACTTGTAACCGCGGCTGTGACTGCAATCCAACCGCGGTCAAAACACTGAATTTTGTTTGCCGCGGTCAATATATGAAAACCCCACTGTAGTTGTTTATAATGTGTACAACTGCGGTAGTAACACAATTGCACAACCGCGGTGGTAAACCATTTGACCAACCGCGGTGGGGTGCCATAACCATTTGAACAACCGCGGTCGAGATCATCTTAACAACCGTGGTCACAAACCATCTAAACAATTGCAGTGTTGAGCCATTTGAAATACTGTGATTGGCATTCACATTTTTTGACTGCATCATTCCTTTTCTTTGATGCCCCATTGTAGCTTTTCTTGTATTTTTCTAAGATTACCATATAGCTTTGCATCCCATTTTATGCTACTATGAATTAATCTCATCTCGGGGATATATTTATAAATTCAAGAACTGTGGACCTTACCCACTGCAGTCCATAATTTTGCTTGAACAACCGCGGTTGATTAAAATGACTGCCAACCGCGGCATGTACTTCCCTAAATCCCATATCCGGCCAGAGTCATATGTCATGACGCATTACTTCACCCCGGCCGGTGACTTAACTTATGGTTAGAATATTAGCTGACGGCCGGATCCGGCTTTCCCATGTCTTATGAAACTTTGTCATGTCCGGCTATATCATATTTGATGACTCATTACTATCATCCTAGGTGGCAAGGGATGAATGAGGGATTTGGGTGTGATTGATCGAGAGCAAAGTCGATTGTTCGAGGTATGCGCGAAAACAATGTATATTCGTCTGTATGTTGATGTAGAGCGAAGGGATAATGTAGAGCAAACGAGGGAGCAACATATGAGCGGTGTAACTGGGGTAGATCAAACTAGCTGGAAACTGGTGGTGGTCAACTAACTAGGAACTGGAAACTGGGGAAAGTAGGTGTGTAGCTCTAGTATATGTACAAGGTAAAGGGAATACTAATATGGAGATATGAAACATGAAACACAGATGTAGATACTAAATAAGGGGTAGAAAGCGAAGTGACAATATAAATGAAAGAGGGAGAATAGAATAAAAGCGCGCGACACTAGCAACGGACCTGAAATGGAGATGTTGCCCCATAAGGTTGCAACTCCGCGATAACGCTATAGCTCGACGACGAGCGATCGCAGCGCGTCATAGCAACCTTGGCCGAATACTCCCGCACGATACCTATCCATAGCATGTTGAATCACCGGAAACGATGGCGAATTGGGCGAGGTATCGACGTGCCGATTGTGGGCGTCTAAATCAAAACCATGCGAAAGTGAGGTCGAACGCGTGACGTCGATGCCGAACATGCGATAATCGGTGCGCGAGCGCGTTCGCTGGTCGAATGTGCCATTCGCTGCGTAGATCGAAGTCGCTAGAAATCGCTAAAATCGCGTTTTACGGGGTCAGGCGCGCAGCCGGCGCATCAGCGTTCAACTCTATATAGAGATCCCGAATGTGTGATATGTGCTGGAGAGTCGCAAGATTCATTTTCCAGTCAGGAACACGAGGTGGACGTCGAGCGGAATTGATTTCGACCGTCGCAGAACCGCGCGCGTCCAGTTCGGGTTATGTTTGTCATTGTAGGTGGGAATCTTTGTCCAGAGCGTGGAGGTGTCGATAGCTAGCCGTCTCCAAAACCGACAGACGTGGGTGATGTGGTACCAACTTTCAGTGTCCCCATGACATTCTTCGACCAGAAGCTCGAAGATTCGAAGAATATTCTCTGGAGGAGCTTCGAGATAGGACCGAACGCATAGGGCTGCGATTCGAACTCGAGCAGCGATTCTTCGTTGATTTGAGCTTCTTTGAGTGGAGAGGCAGGGGGCTGCATCGAATTGCGACCAACAGACCTAAATCAGTGAGATGATACTCTGTCGTCAGTCCTTCCAGTCCGCGTTTGTTTTGAAAGACTCACATTGCTCGTAAGTACGGTTTTTTTCTTCTTCAAGACAAAAAGAGGGTTGCTTTGGTAATATTCGAGTTCGGGCTGGTCGAAATTGGTATGCGGGCTGGGTGATGACTGGTGAGTGGTGAGCACTGGGGAATGTTTCAGTCGGACGGACACAAAGGCGGCAGATTGATAACTGCTGAGTCGATGAAGTCCTCACCCAAGGCTCCAAACCAGAGAAAGCGGAGAGTCGCGGGCACGTTTGAGTGAGATAAAATAAGGTAAATTGCATCGTGGCCAAGGAATCTGCCGGAGATTCGAAGTGGCGTCGAGTGACGTGGCCAGTCTCTATAGGTTCAAATCTTGTCAGTCAATAATTAACAAATTGAGATTCAATGGGTGTAGTTTGCAAGTAGAGAACATCATCCAGCTCATTTACCGATGTACCAGTATGTAGATTATTTCAAAGTATGTCATTACTTAGTCTTCGTCGTTGCACGGGCGCTTAAGTGCCGTTTCCACGTTATCAATTTGCGATGTTGCAGAAACAGCATCCAAGCATTCTTAATAGTAATTAGAGTAACACAGTTGTAAAATAGAATATATCGGCCCATAAAGTGAACAGCCCCAGCCTCCAGACAATATCAAAGCTGTCCAGTCATAGCTTATGACAACTCGTCTAGTAGTCGTAGGTTTCAAGCCATATGACATCCACCACAATATCTGCAAAGCGTTTGACCATATCGGAATCAAGTCCCGGACATCGAACAAGCTTGAGAGTCCTGATTTCGGCGCCATATTCGTATCTTTGTATCAATACGTTTTCAAGCGACTCCGCAGGTTTCTCCCGTTCAAACGTGACATCTGTGAGGTGTATAGTCTGAAGGCAGGGGAAGGATGGGGGTGGTGGCGGCGGATGGTTGATTGGCATTTGCAGTACCGTAGGTAGATAGAAACTGCGTCCACCTAAGACACTGATAGTGGTTAGTGTGGTAATTGGGCCAAAGAGACGAGGAAGGCCTCGGGGGCTGATGGTGGTAGGGGCGCGAAAATCTAAGGATTGCAGGGTAGTGTTGAGACGCAACAGAGTCAGAACGTCTCTAATAATTCCCTCTAGGACAAATCCGGACTCAGATGCAAGTGCAAAATTGACTTGTCGCTGTGATCCGGCACTGAGGTTGTTGTCATGATATGAATGACAGGTAAGCTTGATACCCCGGTTGTTGATTATTAGTGTCCCGTCGATTGTGAGACTGAGAAAGTCTTCAGCAAAGGAAGTAGGAATTTTTCGAACAACGTGCTGAATGATGCTGGCGTAGTCATGGTGCCCCTGTTCCATTGTATCACAACCAATGGTCAAAAAATACAGCGGAGGAAACATGACTCGGGAAAGAAATGACCGCGCTTGGGAGGGCTCATTGCAGGTGATGATCAAGGTCCTGAGCTGGGAGAGGTACAGAGGTAGGGTGTTGGGTCGGGGCGGTGTTACCGGGAGGGCTTGCTTGAGGTCTAGCACGGCCAATCTAGGCATTCGTGCAAGAGCGTCCATGAGCTCATCCCATGAGGGTGCGCTTTTGATCGGCACGTTATGCAGAGTCAACCAAGTGAGGTCTTGTGCCAGGAGCAGAGGAGACTTCCAGTCGATATCGACGTATCTCAAATCAAGATGCTCTAGCTTGGTCGTGGCAGAGAAAGAGGCCGGCAACTTGACTTGTTGGCCCTCAGTCAAAGTGGTGTTGTATAACGTCAGGTAAGTGAGTTCCCGCGCATCGTCCCCAACAACCGAAAGGATAAACGCCATGTTATTCAATTCTTCCGCACAATTATTTAGAGCGAGGCTCGTGATACGAGCAATGTGTTTGAAAACGGCGACATTAGTTTCCCAGCGTGTGGAATGGAGATTGATGTTTAGTAGAGCCGGTTTGGACCGTTCGAGCGCGGTGTGCGTCCAATATGGGTTGTTGTAGTCGGAGTCAGCAGGTATGTCTGTCCACAGTCTTGGAGTGTTGATTGCTAGTTGCCGCCAGTATCGACAAACATGGGTGACTTCCTGATACCATTCCATCATCAAATCGGAGTCTTCAATCACCAGGTCGAAGATTTCAAGAAGAACTTCTACAGGGAGCTTTGAAATGGGGGCCAATGCGTATGCCTGTAGTCTGGTCGAGTCCATTGCGGATATTTGCTACCCTGAGATGAAGTTTCGGTCAGTCATGAAAGTGGGGATTGCTTGAATTTCCCGCAAACGTACTGACTGCAAACTGACTGCAGTGGCGAGGCCCTAAAGCAAGTATGCTGTCCGACTTGGGTACACGTCAAAAGAGGAGGGAAACCGACCAACTCCTTGTCCAGCGAAGAGCGAACGTGGGAAAGTTTGGCAGGTAATCCGTGAGCATTTTTGTCCAACGGCTCGTCGTCCGGAGCGTTCTGCTCCTATATTTCAATTCTCGCGAATCGTCCAGAAACCTCCATCTCATCTTGAACAAGCTACAGTGGTCGCCTCCACCCTTTTCATTTCTGTCTCTCTTGTCATCGCCACTCCCTCAAAAGTTCGCTCCTCAAGATGATTAGAAACAAGCATCCCCAATGCGCAGAAATCACCCGCGGCATCCTTGCACGATCCGGACATGGTCTTCCCGCTCAGGACCTCTTTTGATAATCCATCCATGCTCGAGAGCTCAGACGGCTGTATAGGTTGTAGGACGCTTGTCCTAAATGCTGGCTACCGTCTTGCAAACCGTCAGATTATCTGCCAGTCACCTCATTGCAAAGGCTCGTTCTCAACCGCCCGTAGCTCCTCCTTACCCCAGTGATGGGACTTACACACTCCTTGGGCATATTAATACAGCAGGCCATCATGTGCCGACGGTTGGAGGGGTCGAGTATTTGGAGGTAACTAAGCAGGTTTTGCCTTCCGGCGATATACAAAAGGTGTGCTGTTGCTCAACTCTTCTTTTTTTACCGTCCAACTTAAGTAATGTCCAGATCGTATCGCTTATTCTATAACCAACAAACATCCGAGTCCCAACAAAGAAGCCCTCCAACCTTGAGGTTTGCCTTCTAGGGGCAGGGCGTGGTATCGACGCCGACAATGAGGTCTCCAATTCGTCCAGGCTGTTGCGTTTATCCTCCTCCAATAGGCCGCCCAGGGTCTAATTCTGCTCTCTTCCACATGAACCCTACGAGATATACCACACATTCGAGTCAATTCAGAGCTTTTCGGCTGCTTGAGCGGCTTGATTTCTTATACCTGCAATTCTGTGAATCGTGCCACGAATACCTCGATTCCATCACAATCAAGCTTTGTGCTGATATTCTTACTTCCGCTTACGTAGCAGCGGCCTGGGACTCCTCTGATAATGTGCGATACCATCGTACACGTGCACGGGCGCCTAAATGGACTCCTTATTTGGTTCGTGGGTATGCATGGCACGACGCAAGGCTTGTCTTAAGGCTGCCTACCCTTCCTTTCCCCCCTTATCTTTGCTCCCATCAGCATGGGCGACCCGCAACGACTTTCCCGCCTCAACAAACTATTCAACAGTGTCCTGTTCAATGGCACCCCGTTGACACCTTTCAATGCCCCGACCTTTCTTGAAGCATTGGCCATCCAGCAAGATGCTCCTGCTTGCGTCGATAAGCTTTTTGCAAGCAAGGGTGGCCTTGAATCTCTCCAGCAGGCTTTTCGGTGCAAACTGAACCCTATATTCTTCAACAACCAAATCACCAATGCTCTCGCCTTCTTCCAAGATCCTGGGCTCAAGCTGATCAACGGTGGCGCCTATCTGAACGACATCGTCGCCAAAATCGCCGACCCACCAATCTTTTGGAACCCCTATCGCGATGCCTTTCTCAAGAAGGAACTTGTTAGCGAGACGTCGCAGACCGCCTTCGGATGGTTTTTTCTCCAGCTCTGCTGCCTCCCGGTTGAGCAAGCGGCACAGTATCGGACCCACGAAGATGCAGACATGATCTTGAAATTGCTCACTTCCTCCGATTTTCTTGCCACCCGCACTATCGGGCAGAAGCTCAAGCACGTACTCGCCACCAGTATTAGCATCGACAACACACTCGGCCCTGTCGCTGGTGGACGCCACGACAACGATTTCGAGGATTTCCGCAAGATTTCCATCCTGCCCACCGCCGACGAGCTGAAGTGCTCGGACGCGGCTTTCCTGCGTCCCGCGCATGTCCTGGAGGACCCACAGACGGCCGACACGCGCGTGGCAATGCACCTAGACAACCAATTCCGACTGAACCGTGAAGATATGATCTACGAGATGAAGGACGAAATCCAAGTCATCACCGAGAAGAAGAAGGTGCGCAGACAGCGCGAGCAGATCTGGGGCTTCAAGTTAATCGGGTTGGAGTGTGGTGAGGAGCGGAAGAGGAACAAGTGGGCGCTTGTCGTAGAGTGTCTCAACGATCTCCAGCGGCTGAAGAGCTCCAAGGAGGACGTGAAGAAACGCAAGGCATATCTCATTGACCATCGTAACTACATCAAACATCAGTCTCTCGCGGGCCTGTTCATTGGCAAGGAAATCGTCGCGTTTCCGACCATCCTTCGCGATGAGGACCGTCTCTCCAAATATCCCCCTCAAATGGTTCTCCAGTTCGACAACGAAGATGCCGTCCAGAAGGCGATCAGTCTGTTCACGACAAATCCAGAAAATTTGTATCTTGTTCCATTAGATGTTGCCCTCTTCTCCTACGAACCGATCTTGCGGAGATTGAAGAGTATGAACACGCTCCCGCTGTCGCAGGAGCTGCTTCTGTGGAAAGCTGGTGACCAGGCTTGTTTGGTTGATGAGACGGCCACTGCTGTAGTCGAGGCGTTGGAATTTGATGAAAAGACTGACCTCCAACGTCTCCTTGACACGCCCTCGAGTATCAAACTTGACTCTTCGCAGGCACGGTCTCTTCTTGCTGGGCTTCTACAGAGCGTCTCCTTGATTCAAGGACCTCCAGGTATGTCTTTGTTCAGTGATTACCGCACTGTAGGTCATAATTGTACTGACTTCGTCGAAGGGACTGGAAAATCTTTCATTGGCGCCTTGCTCGCCAAAGCGATTGTAAAACACACCAGGAAAACTATCTTGGTAGTCTGCTACACGAATCATGCGCTTGACGACATTCTTACGAGTCTCATCAACATTGGAATCCCAACTCAGGACATGCTTCGTCTTGGAGGGAAATCGACACCAATTACCGAGCCACTCAGGATCCAGAAACAGGATCGCCCAGAAGGCCGTCGGACGCGCGACCAGTGGACCATCATTGACAAGCACAAAGATGCCGCCGAACTTTCCTTCCAGCGTATGAGCGAAGCGTTCAAAAAAACTCTTGAGCGCATCGATTATAAAGACATCATGTCTTATCTCGAATTCGAATATCCGGACTATTTTGCTGCATTCACCGTTCCTGAGTCAGATGATGGAATGGCTGTGGTAGACAAGCAGGGTCGAACGCTTCGTACTTTCTTCCTGATCAACCAATGGAGTAATGGCTGGAACGCTGGGCCACTTCAATACTGGACCACAGAAGACCCTTCCATTGAGCGGATCTGGAAGATGAATAAGACTCAGCGTACCGAGATGCGGATGCAGTGGGCGAAGGCCATCTACCAGGATATTGTCGCCAACTTCGCATCGGAAGCTGCGGAATATAACAAGATTCTCGACAAGGTTGCCGCGGCTTCGAGCAACACCGAGTTGTTCCGTTCGAAACGTATAGTGGGATGTACTACCACTGCTGCAGCGAAGTACTCCGACGAAATTCAAGCTTTCAATCCTGATGTTCTGCTCGTTGAAGAAGCTGGCGAAATTTTGGAGAGTCACGTCCTCACGGCCCTGGGTCCGGAAGCCTCGCAGCTGATTCTGATTGGGGATCACAAGTAAGTTCTCGAACCACTGTTCACATTTCATCTTCTCATCTGCGCCGCGAACGTCTCCAGGCAACTTCGCCCCAAAGTCAACAACTACAACCTGACGATCGAAAAAGGCGAAGGCTATGACCTCAATCGCTCACTGTTTGAGCGCCTCATAAAGAAAGACTTCCCCCATAGCACTCTCAGCGAACAGCATCGCATGCGCCCCGAGATCTCAGCGCTCATTCGTCATCTAACCTATCCTGAACTTGTTGACGCCCCGAAAACACAGAATCGGCCGGACATCGTCGGTCTACAGGACAACATCATTTTCATCAATCACGAGCATCCTGAGGACGAAAATACCGACATTGCCGACAGACGTGACGGCGCCGCGACCTCATCGAAACAAAATACGCACGAGGTTAAAATGATACTCAAATTTGTCAAGTATCTCGGGCAGCAGGGATATGGGACCGACAACCTTGTCATTCTCACGCCATATCTCGCGCAGCTTCACAATTTGCGTGATGCCTTGAAAACTGACAACGATCCCATCCTGAACGACCTGGACTCGGCAGAGCTTGTCAAAGCGGGCCTTGTTAATGCAGCGGAAGCAAAGCTGACGAAGAAGGGCATCCGTTTGGCTACAATTGGTATGGAATTGAGTTACCCTTGGATCCAGTCATGAATGCTCACAATTGCTTCAGATAATTACCAGGGTGAAGAAAGCGACATTGTCATTGCATCGCTGACGCGAAGCAATCCGAGATGTGACATAGGTTTCATGTTCTCCCCCGAGCGGCTCAACGTTTTGTTGTCTCGTGCTCGCGATGGTTTGATCATGATTGGGAACATGGATACGTTCATGAATGCACGCAATGCCGCGGGAAAGAAGCTATGGACCGCGCTCTTCGAGCTTTTGAAAGCTGGAAAGCACATTTACGAGGGTCTTCCCATCAAATGCGAACAGCACACCGACAAGACCTCAATCATCAGCGAACCCCGACAGTTCGACGAGGTCTGTCCGGACGGCGGATGCGATGCGGCTTGGTAAGTTTTAGCTTCTTCGTTCTTCGTTGTTCATTCTGACATCTCGCATGTAGTGGTGTATCCTTGTCTTGTGGTATTCACAAATGTCCTTCGAAGTGCCACCAGCTTGTAGACCATTCCAAAATGTCTTGCACGGTGGAAGTCAACATGCCCTGCTCCAACGGCCATCCGCGTTCCGCGAAATGCAGTGATCCCACCCCTGCGTCTTGTAGAAGATGTGATAGGGAAGCAAAAGTGGCGAAAGAGAAGCTTGAGCGGGAAGCAGAGCAGAAAAGACGACAGGAGACAGAACAACAGCGCCATCTTGAACGCATGGATGCGTTGGACGCGCAGATCGCAGCTATTAGACAGGCCAAAGAGGATGCGCTGCGCACAGAGAGTCTAGCCAACGCCGTCAAACAGAAGGAGGCAGATCTGGCCGACATGTTAGCCCACTCTCAGGCCAGCGCCAACATCACAACCAGCACTCCTGGAATCCCTAGTTCCGTGACCACTCCCTCAACTGGCGGGGTCATTCAATCAGCTTTGTCCCTTCTGGGACTCGTGCAGCCACAAGTACAGCCCCAGACTCAACCTCAAGCACAGGAGAAGGGCCACCAGCCTGGTGGCAATGAACAGGAAGCCCCCCGAGTGGACGCAACAATGGATGGTCACGACTCTCCGATTGAGCAGACGCCTTCTCCGCTCCTGGCGGATGGTAAACCACTGGAACCAATTGTTCCCGCCATTCCTCCGCGTGCCTTTCCACAGCTAGCCCCTTCGCCATCCAGCCTCGAATGGGAACGGCAGAAACAGTTCAACGGGGCTGTGAACGCATCCGTCGACGCGATCATGGGTATGACTGGCCTCGAGGACGTGAAGAAGCAAGTTCTGCTAGTTTTATCAAGAATAGAGGCAGCAACGCGTCAAAATGCCTCACTTGCCACAGAGAGGTTTAATGTCGTTTTTCTTGGAAATCCGGGCACCGGTAAGCCTCACAATCTCATTAAATAGCTTGGCTCCATTGCTGAAATTTGTATATCTACTGAAACCAACAGGCAAAACGACTATCGCCCGCCTTTACGCTGCTTTCTTGGCATCCATGAAAGTAACCCCGGGAAATCACTTCACCGAGACCACAGGCTCAAAAATGGCAAACCAAGGTGTGGATGGAGCGAAGAAGGTCCTTGAAGAGGCGTTGAAATCTGGCGGAGGCACAATCTTCATTGATGAAGCTTATCAACTAACAAGTGCTCACAACTACGGAGGCGGTGCTGTTCTGGATTTTCTTCTCGCGGAAATGGAAAACAATATCGGGACCCTGGTGTTCATCTTGGCCGGATATGATAGGGAAATGGAGAAGTTCTTCGAGCACAACCCCGGTCTCAAAAGTCGCATTCCTGACCGATTCCACTTTGCTGACTATAAAGACGAAGAGCTTATGTCCATGTTTGAGAACAAGGTCAAGAAAACTTTCTCACCTGGTCAGATGAAACTCGAAGACGGGTATCAGGGCCTTTACGCACGAATCGTCATCCGCCGCCTCGCTCGTCGTCGTGGAAGTCCAGGGTTCGGAAATGCGCGTGACCTCGAAGTTACCCTCACAAAGATTCGAGGCAGACAAGCAGAACGCTTGGCTGAGGAACGGAAGGCAGGTATCAGACCAGATGACTTTCTGTTCACCAAAGAAGATTTGATTGGCTCCCAACCCTCGAAAGTCTTCAAGAGTAGCAAAGCATGGGCTACACTTCAATCCCTGATCGGGTTGACGGCAGTCAAACAAAGTGTCAGGGCGCTCGCCACCCTCATCGACGAAAACTACAAGCGCGAGTTGATGGAGAAGGAGCCCATAGCAATGTCGCTCAACAAGGTGTTCCTTGGTTCACCTGGCACGGGCAAGACTACAGTCGCAAAAATTTATGGTCAAATATTGGTGGAACTAGGCATGCTTAGCAGTAGCGAGGGTACAGAATTTTTTTTTGATCTATGATAAATATCACTCATCGAGTGTACAGTCCTGGTCAAGAACCCCTCTGACTTCATTGGCGCCGTATTAGGTGAATCAGAGAAGAACACCAAAGGGATCCTCAGTAATGCCGTGGGGAAGGTACTGATCATTGACGAGGTATGTCAGAGTGGTGTCCTTGTCGCAATTGAATCATCATTCAGCACTTCATAGGCGTATATGCTCTATAAAGGAGCGGGAGACAGTGATTCCGGCTCAGGAAACCAGTCAAACCAATTCAAAACAACCGTCATTGATACGATAGTTGCTGAAGTGCAGAGCGTATCGGGCGAGGACCGGTGTGTCCTTCTTCTGGGATACACCGACGAGATGACAGAGATGTTCAGAGTGCGTCACTTCATTTTCTCTTGCTTTAAACTTGTCATCCTGAGTGATTCTTCGCCACAGAATGTCAACCCTGGGCTGGCTCGACGCTTCAAGATCGAGGATGCTTTCAAATTCGAAGATTTCGATGAGTCCGAGTTATCGCAAATTCTCGACCTCAAGCTGAAGGATCAAGACCTCGGCGCGACCCCTGCAGCAAAGAAGGTTGCTATGAAAGTTCTGCTTCGCACCAAGAACAAGCCGAATTTTGGCAATGCTGGTGAAGTCGAAAACATTATCACAGGGGCCAAGGGCCGTTGCGTGGGCCGCAGAGCAACGAACCCAGTCAACGAAGCAGACATCATCTTCGAACCGGAAGACTTCGACCCTGATTACAATCGTTCAGCCAATGCATCCCTAAATCTCGCAGTTCTGTTCGACGATGTTGTCGGTCGTGAAGACGTGGTTACCAAGCTCCGCGGCTTTCAGGAAGTTGCTCAGGCCTGTAGGGAACGAGGATTTGATCCCACTGAGCAGATTCCTATGAATTTCATCTTCAGTGGGCCTCCAGGTAACGCTTTTTCTTTTTGAAATATTCAAACCGTCTAAGAACCTTCAAAAGGAACTGGCAAGACGACAATCGCTAGGAAAGTAGGACAGGTATTCTACGACATGGAGCTACTGTCCTCCGCCGAGGTCATCGAATGTTCAGCCTCTGATCTCGTCGGGCAATATGTTGGTCAGACTGGGCCGAAGACGAGGAAGCTTTTCGAAAAGGCCTTGGGAAAGGTTCTTTTCGTTGACGAAGCATACCGGCTCAGCCAAGGCCATTTCGCACAGGAAGCCGTCGATGAAATTGTCGGTCTGATCACCCAGCCCAAGTTCAAGGGAAAACTCATCGTTGTTCTCGCTGGCTACGAGAAGGACATGAATCACCTGATGACTGTCAACTCTGGCCTCAGCAGTCGCTTCCCAGAACGCGTTACCTTCGACAACATGGATCCAGAAGATTGCCTTGTGATTGTCAGGAAAGAGTTGGCTAGGAAAAATATCGCCATCAAAGACCCTTCATCCTCGCTGTACGATAACATGGCCGATCTCATTAGCCAGATGTCGGAGCTTCCGGACTGGGGCAATGCTCGCGACATGATGACCCTCTCGAAGTCGCTCATAGGCACTGCTTTGCGGAATGCGAAGGCTGACGCCAGCCCCATGATTCATCTCGACGGAAGCCTAGCTCTGAAAGCCTTGCAAGACATGCTGGCCGAAAGGGTGAAGAGATCCAAGATCCCCCCACCGGCAAGGAAAATCAAAATGCAGCCTCCAGCCCCAGTACAGACAGCCACGCAAGAGCTCCCACCTCCTCCTGTTGTGTCCACCTCTCATGCGACCGCGGAACCTGCGCCTAAAGTGCCCCCACCCGCAGAGCCATCTCGACCTACCACTCCAGCGTCGACTACTTCCAATCAGAGCCGCGCAGGCTCCAAAGCTCGTGGAACGCGAGGACGCGGAGCTGCCAGGGGTAGTGGTGGTCGTGGACGAGGGCGCGGTGGCGGGGCGCCAATCCAGCCGCCTCTAGCCGCAGCCCCTGCGCCAGTCCAGGCTGTCACCAACTCAGAGCGTGACGCAGGGGTATCCGACGCAGTGTGGAACGACTTGTGTAAGGCAAAGCAGGCGGCCATTGACCTGGAGCGCGACGCTGTTCGTCAGATTAACAGTCTTAGCCAGCGCAAGGCGAGCCAAGCAAAGAACGAGAAAGCGGCGAAGGACGAGCTTGCGAGAATCGAGAAGGCAGAGGCAGAAGCGCAGGATGCCGCCCGTCGAACCGAATTGCAGCGCCAGAGGGAGCAAGCGCGCCTGAAGGAACATGCAGCTCGTGTCGCTCGTGAGCGTGCTGAGAGAGAGTTGGCCGCAAAGCGAGTAGCGGAGAAGCAGAGGAAGGAGCAAGAGGAGAAGGCGCAGCGCAAACTTCGCGAGATGGGCGTCTGTGTTGCTGGCTTCCGTTGGATCAAGAGCTCTGGTGGCTATCGGTGCGCTGGCGGTTCTCATTGGGTCTCCGATGCGCAGCTCGGCATTTGAATCGTGGCTACCTACCCTGTTTCTTCCATGCATCCTATCTTCAACGAGATCGTTTGAGCTTTACAACTTCAACAACATTACTAGGAGTACATATACAGAATATGTTTTGAATTGCTGCTGTCTTCTAATGCAACATGCACCGATCAAACTGAACTAATCTGTGCGCACACTACCTAAACTTCCGCCGAGACGAGCATTAGATGACCCTCCGCGATAGACGCCCACAGCCCTGCGCCATTGTCCCCATGGCTCCAGTCCGTTGACTATACGTGCTCGAGCTAGCCTAAATACCCCTTTCTCCAGCCACTCCAAAAAGAGAAAGGTGCAGATGGCCAGGGCAGTGGCAATGCCGGAATGACTGTTATCAAGATAATGCGTCCTTGGAATGTGGAGGTCGAGCTCAGGCGGAATATCGCGGAGCCTCAGTCTTTGCAGCCCTTCTTTGTCGTGGGGTTTAGCGGAGAACACAACGCGGAAAAGGTCTCTGTCTGAAACAGTGAACAGGCGCTCGGTGTCACATCCCAGTAGCAGAGCATGCTCTGCCGATGGGGAGAGGAACACAATGGTGAAGAATCGCGGCGCAAGATAGGACACTACTAGCTTCTTCTCGGATGAACAGCCAAAGGTGTGTCGGCCCACAGATGGGTCTGCAGGCTGAAGCGTCACTTCGGTCCCCGTCTCCTCTGCTCGTCGCGCAAGATGAACCACCAGCCGCCGCCGTGCAAATCCCTCCAAAAAGCCCTCGGTAAGCCATTTCACCCCGCCTGCGGGCTTGGGTTGGGGCTCTGGTCGAAGGAATACGTCCAGCCGTTTCTGATAATGCAGTTTCCAAGCTACGAACAGGATTCGGGGGAAGGTGAGGAGCCAGCCGAAAGGTGCTTGAGCGACGCCGAGCAGAAGCGAGCGTGTTGTGAGAGGGGTGGCACGAGTGGGACGCAGAAGGGCAGTTAATTTGAGAAGGCCCTTCTCGCCGTTCGCATCTGTGTAGAGGTGTACGCGGACCGCGGGTCTAGGTGATCGTTCTGGTGTCGACACACTTTTCATCGGTGAGTGGGTTGGAGCCTTTATCGAGATAGTGTAGAACCCCGAGCGATCGTTAAATGGCGAGACGTGGAATTCACGACGGAACGTCCATTCGTGGTCGTACCCCCGAGACGGCACTTCAGCTTCGTCTTTGCCAATCTGTAGGACGTGTACATGGCTTTCTCCGAACGTGTTGTGTATCTGGACGATTATGATTATGAAATTCAAGGTTTCGATAGGATTAGACGCACCTCCAGCACCGTGAAACAGAATGACGCGGATGAGTCGTAACAAAAATACACCGTCAACGGGTTGATCCCCTCGACCCCCAGAAAGCTGGGCATGGTCATCATCCATGCGTCTTCAATCTCCGCGCATCCCCGCGACTTCAAGATGGCATTTAGCTTCGCCATTATCGTCCCTTTCCGTTCGTCGAGATAAGGTTTTGGCCGCAGCCCTGACATTCTGCACCATCTCCCGCCATAACCAAAGACCCAACCTCCTGCCAGATCCAATTTCCCGCGTTCCAGTGCCTTCAGCGATACCAACAAAGCGAGAGTGGGGTAAGTAAAAGCATGAGCGGCTTCAGTCGGTAGGAGGCGGGCATGGGTCACTGAATTCTGGAGTAGGTACGCCTGGGGCCGGGAGAGCATGGCCGATATAGCATTCACGGGGTTACAAGCTATGTGTTGTGAACAAAATCACGGAGGATATGAGCCCTGGGAGCTGGAATCGGTTGCATGATGAAGGTTGCAAGAGACCATGATCGAGCCCCGGATCGACTTTCTGCTAATTAATTATTAATAAATATTGGCAATAAAATAACTTGAACCCTTGGCTTGGATACACAATGCCTTACAAGGCAATGAGATATCCCGAATGGGATACATCATATAGTCATGTGTAAAGCAAGAAAAATGGAAAGGACCCAAGGAAAATCAACGGCTTGATCTCCCAAAGTCTTTTTTTTTTCAGGGGTACATATGATAGCTTATAATATACCGTACTATCAAACAGCCAGTCAATCAAGCACAAGTAGATTGATAGAGTCTTACTCTAACCAAGCAACCATAGGGTACAATCCTTCGATAAACAAAGAACATTCCGCGTTAATCTGCGATGTATCACTCCTTGGTAGTGTATAATGTGAAGCAATATTGAGTAGATGACAACAAACTCCGAAGGTAATATCAGATGAAGATGGTTCGGAAAGAGGGACGTCAACGTCTGCGCATCTTCTTGGATGATCTACACCTCGAGGCTGTATTTGTGTCGACAAGAATTCCGTTGAAAGTTTGTCACTGCGGGTAGCCTTAGTCCATTGGGGTGTAGAGGTAGAATGGTAGTAATGATCAGACTCGGAGATGCTAGCAGCTGCCTTGAGAGAAACCTTCCTTGTCATGTCGGTTATAACCACATAGCAGCATGACCGATAAGTAATTGATTTGGGCGCGCGTATATATTCATACTAGGTATCACAAATATTGCGTGTGCATTTGGTGTTTGAAGCCTTCCCACCGCAAGGAAGCTCAGGGATCTGCAGATTGTGGATACAACAAAATTGTGTATTCTAGACCTTTGCCCACTTCCAATCTTGACCATCCACTGAAGTCATGCCATAGATGATCAAGGTTAGGCAGACTAACATCTAAGGATCGATCAACATTTGACTGGATTTGACTGTAACTTTGCAGTGTACCTATTTTGCTTGTTGTGACTAATGACCCAAGCCCTACGTGGTGACGTGCGGTACAAATTCCGAAAGCTTTGTGACGCAGTCAGGTGGAAGTTTACCAAAAGGATCAAGGAGCTTAAAGCTGTCAATTGGCGCTCCGTATTCATACCTCTGCATCAAACAATCTTGGAGGGGTTCCCATTTAGAGTAGTCGTCGAGAGATAAGCGGGAAGCGGTGATGGACTTGAGAGCGGGGAAAATGAGCTGCGAGTGTTGTGGATGATCCACCGGAATCAAAAGCGCTTCGATGAGGTTTGTGAAGGTTTTTTCGCACAATGTCATAACAAACATAAGATGCGGCAAACTGCCGAAAGTCGTTATGAGCACCTCACGAGGTATCTCTTTCACAACAAGGTGTTTCAAGCAGCTAAAGTCAGCAACAGCGCAAAATTTGGTCATGACCCTTGGATATATGACATCCATGTTGGCCACTGGGAGTAATATCTGAAACGGTTTCTGATCGTAGCCTTGACCCTCTGCGTCGAAATACATTTCGAATGAAATTTGTTGCATGTATTGAATTTGATTTTGAATCAGCATTGGGTGCATGTTGGGGATGGCAGCATTTCGAATACGGACGCTGTCATACCCACGTTGACGCAGCATTGATAGCGCTTGGAGAAATTTAGAGTGGGCATTGGTGCCTGAGTGCTGTACCATGACATGAAGGTAATCCAAGGTAGGAAAAGACAATGATGACAAGAACAGAGCAACGGAGGAGCTGAAGGCGGATTCTATGCGTAGCTTCTTCAATTTTGGTAAATTGCACCGCGACTTCATGTTGCGCCTCGCTGAGGGCAGTGTCCCATCGTCACGAGAGAAGATATTAGATAAGTTCAAATCTTCAAGCGAAGACATTTGCCCAAAGACCGTCGGTATCCTATCAAGGGCAAGCTTCGTCATGGTAGGCACGTTCATGACATGAAGCGTGCGTATGTTCCGGAAATGGGAGGCAGTCCAGTCAAAGTCAATACCTGATAACTGGAGGTGTTGCAAACGTGGCGCAATGATGAACCATGATATGGAGAGTGTGGGGACACTTGACCCTGAGGTCAAGTCGATGCTGAGACGCTCAAGCACAGACTTAGTTTCTCCGGATGAAAGGACGCAGTGTTTACTGGAGGGGTCAAGGAAAGCCTGGAATTTATCCCAATTGATGATAGACTTCGCGTATCCTTTGATCTCCATGGTCCGAATGCGTACGATGGTCTTCATTATAGTCTTCGCCTCATCCAAGCCTATGAGGTGGTGCTGTCGTAACAAGAAGAATACGTCCAGGATGGCGGCTGCAGAACGCTCAAGAGCCATTTCGGACCAACGGGAGGGGTAGTGCGGTATGATCGTCCATAATGAGGCAGCATTGATAGCCAGCGAGCGCCAGTGCTGACAGACATGTAATACTTTGCGCCATTCAGTCCTTGTGTCTATACGACGGGACCCCGACTCTGCTGCCGTGTAAAGATCTTGAAGGTCTTGAAATATTCTGTGCAAAATTTCTAGGGCAAGTCGTATGATCGCCGAGTGCGTATTACGCTGGTAGTTGAGCTCTCGAATGCGCTCGTGGTGTTGGGCGCTGGATTCCTGCAACCTTGCTTGCAACTCCCGGATCTGATTTTGTAAATGATTGAGTTTGCGACTTTCTTCGGCGGTTTTCTGGTCGATGAGAGTCTGTTCGTCTGTATTAAGGGGGGAACTCCTTTCGAGTCTGTCCATGCTGACGGTAGGTGGACGAGGGAGGCCGAAATGAAGTTTTGTGGGTTGGAAAAGGTGAAACCTTGAGGCTTGCTTGAGGCCCCAAGCGAGCCGAAGTTGGAACGATGGAGAGAAAGGGCGTGAGAATAATTTACTTACCTCCAATACATATCAAATTCTTCAGCTAAGTGCACCGTTAGGTGTAAGCACAGGCATTGCACGGGCCTAAGTGATACCGACCACAATCCCAGTGGTGGTGGTGGTGGTGATAGGATACCAATAAGCCCAATCTGAGCCGATGGCCTGCAGGGTATTAGCACCCTAAGGAGGTTGAACCTGTTGATTTTCCTGCCTCAGGACTGGGATGATCGCCAAAACTTCAGCCATGCCTTCGATTCGAAGCAAAATCGTATCTCAAATCTGTCAAGGCTAGTACAGTGATTGAAAAAGTCAACAACGATAAGTCTAAGTTATACAGATACATGATCTACAGATTGTGAACAGCAGCCAAAAAGTCAAGGAGGGTACTAGCGCTCCATGCCTGAGTCGGGCAAGAGTCGTGACAGAAAGCACCGTCAGCGTTGGTCAACTCAGGAAGACCCCTCCAAGGATCACTCTCAACGTGTGCACGTGGAGCGAGCAGCAGCTTGTGCAGGTAATGCAAAGTAGTTTTAGGGTCCTGCACATTTGAAATATGAGAATTCCTCCAAAACGATGAAAACGAGGATATAATAGCGCACCTCTTTACCGGCACCAACTGCCGTGTCGAAGTGCAAGTAAGCGCGAAGGAAATATCCCAATGGCCATCCCCACTCAGGGCCATTATGGTAGTTCAACCCTTTCGCGATTGAAGGATCGTCCGAGTCGTTCGAGTTGTCGTAGTTGGGACGATATTGAAGATCCCGCGGGTCAAGCGTCTTCATTCCCAGAGGTCCTCGTAGGACTTGGTCAGCCAATTGGAGCGCACCTAGAGCGTGTTTCTGGTCAAACAGCTCGGGAGCGACTGTCATCGCAATGGGGAAGTTGCAGCGAAGCTGATAGTCGGCCCATTCATGGCCCGAGCCAGAGCCATAGACATCCTTGTAGATACCGCGGCGGTTCACGATAGTCGAGTTGACCCGGTAATTGGCATCCTCGAGGGGATCTAACTGTTGTTTCAGCACACACCAGGAAACGACGAAAAAGGCAACGCACCGAGCGGAACATAGTAGCACTTCTCGAACGATTTTTGGAGGAGATCAGACCATTCTTGGTATGTAACGAGCTTCTTGCTGCCGTTTACTAAAATGCCATCATCTCAGCAATGATAATAACAATCAAGCTTAGACGATAGACACATACTTGTAGCTTGGACGCCTTTGAAGGGGAACTGGCCCTTTTTGCTCAGCTGAGCGACCCATCGCAGCGTGCTCTTCAGCAGACCAGTAATCTCAACTGGAGCGCCATCTCGAGGCGTACCGGGGACGCCCTTCGTTCCGGCCTTGACCGACTCGCCCATCTTATCCATCCAGGTACCACAGTTATGCTTGTTTCCACCGAGTAGCAAGCCAGTTTCCCAGTCGACATGGATGGAAATGTCGAAGCCCTCAGACTTCATCTGCATGTCCAAGTTCGATCCTGCATTGTACTCCCGGAAGCTGATGCCCTCCGCATGACGCTGTAGAATCTCCTGGATGATCTCCGCAATCGTGCTGCTGTACGCATAGGCCTTGGGGTCATCCCAAGCGACCCATGTGTCGTCCGCAGGGAACCGCCTCTTCACGGGTTCTTGAAGGATGGTCAGGCCATCAGGAGCGGCGTTGGCGTAATCTTGGATATTCTGTAACATCCACCAAGGCGAATCCCTCGAATTGTACCTGAGTAGCGGCATCAGCATACCTCACTCATGAGAAGAAATGCACTTAACAAACTCACCTAGGGTTTCGAACCGAATCCAACAGGTTAGGAATCAACCCATGCTTCAACGTCGACGCAAAGGCCAAGATGTGCCTCTTCGCTCCCTCGAAGTTGCCAGTCGTCAGGAACAACCCACTCAGCGAGATGAAAACATCACGGCCCCAACAACGTGCCCACTCCGTGGTAAAGTGCGGCAGACCAGCAGCGAGTGACGGCGCCGGTTTAGCGGGGTCCAGCGATGCCGACTTGACGAGACCGTGCATCTGAACGGCACACAGCGCGAGGTCCTGGGTAAATGAATGGCCAGAGGAGACGAAATCCGAACACTGCTCAACCGCAACACGACGAGCGGCCTTGTATGCTTCCGCAATCACAAGTGCGAAGTACTTGGGGCGCATATAGTTCGGTACAGTGGCTTGCACGCGGTCGAAGCGCTCCTTCAACCACTGTGCGGGCTTCGCAAGGTTTGGGAATATATCAGACTGGCTGAAGGAGAAAAAAATATCAGCATCGTTCAAAAAGAAAGTATTATAGGACACTCACTAGGCCAATCGCTCGTGAACATAATCCAGCGCCCAGCATCCTTCCCTCAAATGCCCGCACAGAGGGTGCCCCAGGTCGTTGTTCCGCATGACATGTCGCAGCGGGCTCATCCATCCCTCAAGACCACAATAAACAAGCTTCCCCAGATTGGGCACCTCGTAAACACCGAACTTGCCTCCAGTAGCATCACGCTCCTCCACGTTCGCTCTGAACAGCACAACATTCAGGTCGACCAGATCAAGGTCGGCGAACGCCTCAGCGGCGCCAGAGCCGCAGAACGCGTCTAGCTCGGCGTCGTGCTGCTGGAGCTGCGTCTCGAAGACGAGGATGCTGCCAGGAGGGAAGTGTTCCGGCACGATGACCTCAGAGTACGGCCCTTCTCCGTCAAGGCCCTGAGGGACGATGACGGGCGCCATCTCCTCGAGGCATCCCTGCATGCCTTTAATTGTCGTTGTGTCCTGGGTTACGTCATAGGACGCGAAGTTGAGGGTAGCGCCAAAGACGAATTTGGCTTTGGTACGACGAAGTTTAATGGGATCAACTACATGGACCAGATTAACGATTACAAGTGTAGAATGTCGTCAAAGGGAACGTACTGTGTCCTCGGTCTTTCGAGCCCTTGTGGAAAGCAGTATGCGCAACCAATATATACCCTTTCTGAGTCAACGGCTGCACACGATGCACGACGATGTACTGAGCATAGCAAAATCTGTCAGTCTCCATGTACTCATACTCGAGTAAAACATTCACTCACATCATTCTCCTGATGCACATGGCCCTCCTCGTATTTTCCCTGAACCATCTCCAAATGGAGCTCATTCAAAAGCCTCTTCGCCTTCCCAATTCCCTTCTTCCCATCCCTATCCACCCCAACCTCATACTGCCTCTTCTCCTGCACAAGATTCAGCAGCGCCGGGTACAAATCATCATATCCCTTTACACTGCCAATCGCGCACCACGAGAACGTCACCAGCGCGCCATTGCTCAGCGCATCCTCGGCGCTCCGCTTGTGCAGCGGGCTCTCGTTGTCGTGCGTCAGGTCGTAGAACAACGCGTGCGGCGTCGACCCGTAAAGCTTGTGCACCTCCGCCTCGCGCAGCGGGCCCTGCTTGCCGCCCGCCATGGGGCTGTGCACAAACTCCCGCGACACGAGCGAGGACGCAGTGTTCATCGAGCCGATGGGCTTGCCGAGGCCGTGGCGGTATACGAGGCGCGAGAGCTCCTTGGGGTCCCACGCGTTGCCGCTCTCGCGGACGAGGCTGTTGACGCCAAGCTCGCGCACGAACACCAGGTCCATGTCTTCGTTGCCTGTGAAGAGCTCGGCGCAGACGTACAGGTCCGGGTTGACGACACGCGCAGAGTCGAGCATGTGCGTGCCGACGTGTAGGGGCGTGGAGTGGCAGTTGTCGATGCGGAACCCGTCGAAGACGCGCGCCAGTTGGCAGACATACTTTGTCATGTGCTCCCAGAGCCAGGGGTTGTCGGATGGCTGGTTTCCGTAGCGAAGCTTGACACAGTCGCCCCAAACGATCACTTCGCGCCGGAGGTAGGCCTTCGAAGGAAGAAGAGCGAAGTTCTGGAGGGGGTCAGCGTCCCAAATCCAACCATTGTTCGCGACAGAGTAGACAAGAGGGTCTGCGTTGGGCTTCGGTGAGAGGCGCGTGAAGTAGGGCTCGACAATCGGATTCCTAGGGAATTCGGTCAATACTTCTGTAAATTGTTTTCAAGGGAAAAAAGGCCTCACTCTCTAGTGATATCACCCATCTTGGGTCCATTTGGATCCAGTCTTGTGTATTTGAGTCGATTGCGCACATGGCTCAGAGCAATACCGGTATCCTCCTCCCATTCCTTGTACTGGGGGACGTTAAGGACGTCGACCACGCGCACCCATGCATCCGCCAGCTTATCCGCATCGCTAGCAATCTCGGTGAAAGCAGCACTGATAACCCCAGCAGCGACTCCGCTGTCAACCTTGACTCCGTATCGGCTCTTGAACTCCCCAAGCCCAATGATCTTCGACTCCGCGCGGAGGATGTCCGCCAATTCCGCGACGGTCTTTCCAGCGACGTTGGAACCAGCCCACGAGGTGGTCTTGCCAGAAGCCAACGCGGCTTTGACGGACTCTTTCTCCCTATCCACGTCAAGAACATAGTACTGCCAAAGTTTGAGATCTCGGATCTCTTTGTCCAACGCTTCGCAGAGTGCGTCAACGTCTGCGTCGCATGTAACACGCGTGGGTAGCCCCTTCGATTTCAAGTCGGTGGAGAAATTGATGATCGCAGAATCGAGCTCGAAAGCCGGGGTTAAATGAGGAGTGTTGGCGGGACTGAAACCAGCTTCGGGGTGGTCCAGTAGCCATGAACTGTCGTTGGCAGTGTGGTTGAGAACAACATCTGTCAGGCTCAATAAACCATATTGATCTCTTGCCAGCTTGAGCACTTCCTCGACGCGTACTGTGGAGTCACGCTCGCCCAGCTCCTTTCCGCCGAACAGACTTTTGTCGTACACCATCTGGTTTCTGATCGAGTAGGGGCTGTCGCTTTCGCCTCGCTCCTGGAGAGGGGTATAATGCAACATGGTATATCCGCGTTCCCTTGCTTCTTGGAAATGCACCTTCCAGTTGTCGACGGAGCCCATCCACTTCGAGACGACAGTGAGAATGGCCAGGCCGTTGAGGGGTAAATTGACAACGTCGTCCTGCAGGACGGCGCCCTTGTTGGGTGGGAGTATTTCCAGGGTATCATTGTCCAAAATTGGTGATCTGGCTTTGGTTTTGAGGACGGGATCGACATTGAAGTAGCCAGAGCGGCCTTTGACGCGTTCTTCGTTCGTGCCATCGTATTCCAACCAGTAGATGAAGGCGCCTGCATGCGAGATGGGAAGATCGACCTGTATAGGCTTGGAGAACGTTTGCGGAAGCCTTGAAGAGTAATCAGACGCGCGTACTCATTGAGACAATGGACGTGAACATACTTGCGTTCGCAGAACTTGTCACGCGCGAATGCTCCACCATCGAGAGGGAAATTGGTCTTGAATACGCCGTTCTTCGCAGCGGGTGTGCCAGCACGGATGTGTACGCGTAGGATGTATGGTGTGTACGCCGGAGGGAGACGGACATACTAAGCACGCGTGGGTTAGCATTCACTACCGGTGGTATGCCTCACAACAACCAAACTCACTGAAAGCTCCTTGCTCGGACCGCCGTCTGGGTCTAATGATAGTTCATAAATCTGCAAGGGAGATTCTCCGGGCTGAGGGGCTGTCTGGAAGAACTCGATGGCCTCATCTGCAGGCGTCTTGGGGGTGAGCGGGGTAGAACTTCCCGAGTTACTGGGAGATCGCGAGTTGGGAATGTTGAGGCTGGGTTTGCTGCGATCAGACGAAGATTTTTTCGACTTGGCCATCGTAGGCGATAATGGTAGGATGAGAAGAGAGAAAATGAAGAAGCTGTTGCATATTATTTCGAGCTGTCGCGGATGACATCACATTCAGCACTACTTCCCACGATCAATAGGAGGAATGATGTCAATGATGGACATCCATCAACCCCTAACATGAGGGGGACGTCATTCCACTCGACTGTGAGCTTGGACTCTTCGCGATCCTCCCGTACATCTTCGAATGTGGGCTGGGTCTCAAGCGAACACCCCGGGACTACGCTGGACTAGAGGCTGACACATTAGAATTTAGGGGTCTGGAAAGGTATATAACCCACCTCCACTTCTTTCCTGTCCTTCACTCAAACCACCATCAGCACCGCCTTGCTTACACAAAGGTATCGTACTATTCTCTCGTTCTCTGCTATACTTTCTTACTGGCGGTCACACAGGTGCTCAACATGGCGGCCACCATGCCCCATCGTGCTTCGCGTTCGAGAGCAATGTCGCCGCCACTCTAGTCTCGCCACGATGGCTGAGTGTCGTCGTCGTCTCTCGCAGCCGACAACTATCCATACCCACACCCGCATTGCGTCGCCCTTTCACCAGACTGGGTCTGGCCGAGCCAGCCTGGTGGCGGATTTTGGTGTCGTCGCTCTTGCCCATTACGACCCCTCTTACTCAGAGGTGGTCCGGCGCCTACCAAACACCCCAAAGTACGCTTTTTACCCTCCTCTCTTTATCATGTCTGATCCCTGCCCCAAGTTCTTTCCGGCTGCAGATACCTGCGCCGTTCTACCATTGCCAGTATGTCTTTATCTTTGCTCACGACCACACCCTGGAGGCTGACAACACGCTGTTCTAGATCGCCTTTTCGGCGGGCACCATCTCCATCTTGATGCACTGACTCTGGCCTGTATCGCAGGCCAGCCGACGCGCTCGAGTCTTGATGGGTGACCTTGTGTTGCCACAATCGCGCACACTTGTGCGTGCAGTGGTCTATGCCTCACTTGGCTCGACCATCGTGCCACCGCTGGCGATGATGTACCACGGTTCTCACCGGGTCATTGTCACCAGCTACCTACCAACTACCTACTCCCAGTGTGAACCTGTGTGATCAGCCCCAAACGGGCCCAATCGCTAACCTGCGGGGCGCATCCGCGGGCGCAGAAACATGTGCTGCGTGACTTTGGCCAACCTGCGGGGCATGAGGGCCGCGGGCGCTCGAACAGCGAAAACATTCATTTCGACGCAACCCTCTTTTAGTGTACCTTTTCGAACCTCACGCTTCCTGGCGGGGCATAATCCGCTAGCGCAGGAGCTGCGAACCACTCTTCCCTACAGCAAACAAAAAGCAAAAGCCCTTTTGCCACACTGGGCGGGAGTAATCGCCTGAACGTGGATTTTGGCATTGAAAAAAGCAGAAAAAAGAAAGAAAGAAAGAAAATAACAGTAGATAGAGCATGAAAGGGTGGATTCCGGTGCCGATTGGCGCTGGGATCCGCCCTTTTGTGCGTTAGGTCGACCCTCTATTCCTAATCAGGCGCTTATTTGCCACCAACTACGATCAACGAACATTTACCAGCTTTCATCCAATGCAACCCACTTCTGGGTAGCCCCGATCAAGGACCTTTTCCAGGCCTTTCAAAGGGCATCGGCCCCATTCGGTTAGTGTCAGTCAAGCACAAAGCTCTCCTGCATCTAATCAATAGTCGACTTCTGAATCCTTCAAGTTCAGCTTCCCGTTCTACCATCTGCCTGTTCGCCCATTCAAGTATATTGTATGTAAAGAGAATTTTACGACCCTTCTCGTGCAGAAAGACAGATAAGATGTGGCCCTTCAGGGCGCCATGATTGGTTCAATTTTTCTAGCTCATAGTACGATCCGCAAGTGGTAGAATTGGGAATCAATGGTAAGGATTGCAAATTATCAAGCAGCGAACGATTCCAGACCAGGGGCGAAGGTTTGTTCTTTTAGAGATGACACGGCAGGCACTTTCCCCCCTTGTATAGCATGGGAAATTTCTTTTTGCGGAAAGTTTGGCGACGAGTGATGGAGTTGTGATGGAGCAGTAGGTCCGTCTTCCACTCTGAGAATGTTTTTCTCTACCCCGATCCCCTGATAGCCTTCTCAGTCAGGCGATTTATACTCTGGCTGACAACGGAACATTTGAGATGAGAACAACTCCTAACAGAGGAGAACAGAAAGACACGTGAACAACGGGACCTCATCAAGAAGAATTACACTTACCAGAGGTAATGTTGGTCTCTCCTTGCTGTTTCCAGCTATTGAATGACCAATATTCTCCTTTGAGTTTTTCCCTTGTGCTATCACGAGGTTCAGCTTCCGAAGCATTGCGGTTACACTTGTCAGTGACTGTTGGTGGGACTGCAGACTCATCCTCGTCCTCGAAAGCTTGTCTCTTGTGCTCCAGTTTCATGTTTTTCCAGGGGCCTTGCTTCGCTTGAATCTCCCGGAACTCGGTAGAAAACAGGGCATGGATGTTGGAATACGATTCTGGGAGTTCGAGGTGGCCAACTATGGCTCGCACAATATAGTCGCGATGCATTTCTGCGCGCAAGCACTCGACCAGTGAACCAATTCCCTTGAGGTCGCTATGAAGAACCCGTTTAACGGCATGCATGGCCTTTTCGAACGCACGGCTGCGACCGTCGAAGTCGTTAATATCGTGCCTGAAAAATCGGCTCACCGCTTTCGCCGACAATTCATAGTGCACACGGCATGTGATGATCCACAGCAGAATCCACCAAACGGACTCCAAATCGTGCTGGAAATTATGGTCCACGGTCTGACCACTCTGGGGAGCTTTATCCCAGTCAGCATTAACGGGAATGTTGATTCCGTCGATAGGTATCTTCGAGAAACGGCTGAGAGATTGATATACCCTGCTTGATTTATCGATATCGAGGTTGTCAGCCAAGTTGCGCACCTCGTCTTCATCAGGGTCCAAGAGGTAGGCTTCGAAGAGATACTCTCGGCTCAATATCTCGACGGGCATGAAGAACGGGGTACCCTGTCGAAATCATGTTAAGCCGAAGATTCTCAAGGGGAAGGAGAATGCTTACAATTCGGGGATCAAACCTCGGATCCCAATTCTTGTCAATCATGGGGCGAGAGAGCTCCAGATCAGCAAGCTTCAATGTCCACGCTTGATTTCTACTAGAGCGGAATGCCATGATGTTATTGCAGGAAATGTCACGATGCACCCAACCAGCAGCGAAAAGGATGTGTAAGGCTATAAGAGAATCAGGTCATCGGCATAATGAACAGCAGTTGGAGTTAACACACCATCGATTGTCTGGCAAAGGATATCCACCACGTCGCCTACTGTTTCCAAATTCTTGAGAGTTGTGCACACTTCTTCGTAAATGAAGCGACCTCGATGCCTTGGAGCAAAATGACGGGATTTATCGTCCACCGTGTTTAACTGATCCTCGTCGGCATAATCATCGGGGATATTCTCCGTGCAGACTGGCGCGTCTTCCGTATGAAGTCCGCCCTGCTCCTTGCATTTTTCTTCCACCAACTCCTCAGCAAACTCTTTGTTGATAGACATGGGGGAGAAAAGATCGCGGAAACGGATAGCCTCCGATCCGACGGCTCTACATGTCCTGCCCTTCCAGGCATGAAGCTTTGTGAGGAACATAGACCTATATTTTTTGTTCGTCAAGTTGTCGCATAGGCGTTTCTTTGTGGCATCATCGAACGCGTGGAAGCGCGGGTCGCGATTGATGAACTGCATCGTCAGGCGCGTGACAGTTGCCAGGTCAGATAACAGTGTCCCAGGAGAAGTGTTGGGATCCGCCTTGACTTCATATTGAGCTTCGGCGTTCAATCCTGCCTCGACAAAGTCATCAACGGCTTGGAAGATGGCGTCCATGTTCTCGGCCTCGGTCTTGCTGTGTTCGTGCAACCAGACATCCTTCAGGATGACCTTCTTGCCGTTGACTTCTTTCTTGCCATCGGCGGATGTGACTTGAGTGACCTTCCAGACGCGCGTTGCTTGGCCGGAGATGCGGGCCCGCTCTGGCACTAAGCTACGGCATGTCTTGAAGAACAGAGGCCTTCCGGCTTCACTGGGAACCTCGTAGACGTATGACCTCCCATTCTTGCCTGGGGGACCTATGTGGACAGTGGGATCGACACCCATCTGCAACGGAGTGGCGCGGGCAAATACCAGAAGAACGTGAACGAGGATGCGTGGGTTCTAGAAAACCGTGAGCTTGTGCTAGGGTCGATGATTCAACCCAAGTCACTGACCTCAATCCAGTTGAACGCAAAGGATTTGACCGAATGAGACCTCGAAAAGTACCACATCGAAACCATGGAGTTTTCGAACGTTAACTGAAGAATCTTCGAGTTATTTTATCTGCTAAGATGGTTCAGAGATACACTGTGACGTACACCGTGTATCCACATGCGGCGAGGGTCTTCATTGAGCACCTGGTGACAAGCACCCAGTATCTGCCAGTGAGCCTGAATATCCGTTAGTCGGTCGTATGTGATCGAATGATAAACCACTGTACTTACGAGCGCTCTAATCGGTTTATACCTGTATTTCTTGATCACCACTGGAGCCTTGATTTCCCTGGAGTAGCCAGTGTACGAGCCGTCGATAAAACAACCATCGATTGTATGGGTACATCCCCCGATGTCGCTTTTGATTTCTATGTTGGGTACGAGCATGAACTTGAGGTTGTTTATCTTGTCCACCAGAACGGAGTCGACTATCTTTCCGAGGGGTTGGAAAGTTTCGTCCTCGTGAACGTTGTTACCTAGCAGAATATTGAAGTCCACCCAAGAGTATTCACCCTCATTGTTGCATTTTAAGACGCCCTCGCCCTCTCGGGACATTCGAACCATACACGCATCGACTGTGGCCTGAGGAACATCGCACGGCCCATAATGCGCGAGGAAGGGTTCGATGGGGCAAACGAACATATCCGGGTTGTTATGAAGCCCCAAGTTCAACATCGGGCGATTCTCATTCTGCCTTGTGATATCAATCTTGCTGTTATACTGGCTAGCAGGAGCGCTGTACATAGACATCTATCAAATAAAGAAACCATCGAGGGTTGCATATCTACTCACCCTGGCTTCACACTTTCCTGGAAAGAATTCTCATTGTCAGGAGTCAGTGGATCCATAGTGGACACCAGGGGGATAGATGTAGCAAAGCAAGCGTCAGTAAGGAGATGGTGGTGGTGGTTCGAAGGCAAGTTCCCGAAATAGCGCCTCGCTTACAGCTATTTGCAAAACCGGAGACACTCTCCATTTTTCGAGTTGCGCCTTTGTTTGGTCATAAACAACTAAATTAGGTAGCTGTTGCACCACAATGATGGCGCATGCAATGGAAGAGGTGCACCGTGTATGTAGACTGGCACTGAGGTCCGGGTGTCTCTAATCATATACTACGGCTGTACTGTCCATCATCATGACAAACAATTACTGTTGTATCCTTAACAGAAGAAGCTTGTTATGACCATGAGGGATCAAGAACTCCAAGAGATTCACAAATTAACTGGTATTCCTGTACGGAGTACGCACTGTCTACCGGATGATGCAGATATGGAAACGAGTGGAACGTGGGGCGCAAGGCAACGGAACTCTAGCGCGGGCATGGGATTGCATCATCGTTACCGAATTTGGTTGTTTATTACCAAACAAAGGCGCAACTCGAAAAATGGAGAGTGTCTCCGGTTTTGCAAATAGCTGGAAAGGTTAGAGGAGGTCAAAGCATGTATATATGCCGTTTGAGAGAGGGGGGGAAGGGAGACAGCCCCTGGAAAGCCACCAGTATCAGGTATGTCCGTTCTCCGTCTATTGAGGGAAATGGTGCATCGTTGAAGGGGGCGCAGCTCCATCATACCGCGTCGTAGCCATCTCAAACTCGACAGGGCCCTCCAATAGGATACTTGGATGATTTCTGCGGGCTTATCGCTCGAGAACTAAAGATTTGACAGAGATATGGCTGGTCTACGCATGCACGAACTCAAAATACGTATTTTGACAATTTCTTGTGTTTATCATTCAAGTATCGCTGCAAAAAGTGCATGGGGCCCTGCACACAATCATTTAGAATCTAATAGAGTCCTGTTCAGCGCGAATAGTGGAGATCTGCGACCAGGAGAGCTCGCGCACTGAAATTGCCTGCGTTCAGGGGCAATCTCGTCGGAATTTCAAAAAATCGGGCCGCGCCTTACATTTCGAAAACCGCTGTAATGTGCCACTCAGACCAGTGACCACTGACGAGCTGTCTGGGGCCAAGGCCAAGGCTTTGTTCTGCTGCTTGGTACTAGAGTTCTGTTTATGTGATCGCCTCATTTCCTCAAATGTAGACGACTTGCGAAAGAACTGACATCTCCACACATGGCGGTCACAGGTTGACACAAATCCTGTTCAAGTTCAACTTGAATATTTCTCGTTGTCAACGGCCATTACCGGCGTGAGTTCAGGATCCAGACTCACGACCCATACTATGGCTTGAAACTATAATGCATTATTACTTTAATACACAAAAAATCACCAACCCCACCAACTACGGTTACAAACTTTATTATTACGACACCACACCCAAATTATTCATTCTAGTCCAGCGCATCTAACACCGAATAAGCACCGAAGACTGCACCACACATAATCAGATTCAGAAAAACGAGCCAAACCACCCGAAGAGGCCACCCGTACCTGAAGAGGGTGACGGCTCCGCGGGGGGAGAAGTCGACGCAGCCGCATTAGCCCCGGACGTGGTAGCGCCAGTGCCGCTAGTGTGGGCGCCGGTACTGTCAACACTAATAACGCGCCCCCGCCCGTCGGTCGTGAACTCGCTGACCTTCCTCGCCGCGGGTCGGGGAGCAGCAGCCGCAATCAATGCCTCTAAATCTTCATTCGTGCCTTCATCGTCGTCATCTTCCGAGTCGCTGTCGTTATCGTCTTCTGCCGCATCTGGCACCTCTACGGGCCAATGAAGCCCCTCGCGGGAGTTTCCGCCTCCCCCGATGCTGATAACCCGCCCCCGCCCATCTGTGGTAAAGTCCCCGCTCGTCCGCCTCACCGTATTCGGTTTCGCGACAGTCGGGGGAGCGGGATTCGGGCTCAGAGAAGAAGTAGAAGCCAAGGGAGCGACATGAGCTGGCCCTGCGGTATTGGCGCCTGAGATAACATTACGAGGCGACTCTCTTTCGATCGTAGCAGTTGGAGGTTGCAAAGTGGTACTCGACGACGCCGGTCGTGGAGAAGCTGTGCTCGCGGAGCCAGTATCTGCACTGGAAGGAACAGGGTTAGACGCAGAGGTCACAGGAGGCGGAGGGGTCCAGGCCGTCCTGTCGACAACGGTGCTAAACCGCGGGCTGTTCACGCCGGTCGTAGGTGTAGCAGCAGCACCAGCAGCAGCACCTCGCGGCGGGGCCATAAGCCCACCCAACCGCTCCATTGCCGCTACCCCCTCGTCCCCACCGTCGCTCGCCACTACAGCGGCCAACGCCCGCATAAGCATCGCAGCCCATTGCTCATCTACGTCAGAGTCATCGTCTGTATCAGCATCGTCGTCTTCATCCGACGATGATGATGAGACACTCCTCAGCGCAGGCATCCCATCGTCCGAGTCTTCTTCGTCTTCTGACGAAGAGACACTCCGCAGCCCGGGCATCTCGTTGTCCGAGTCGCCATCGCCAGCACTAGCACTAGCACCTGCAGCAGCAGAAGGCTGAGCCGCCCGCTGTTGCTGCTGCTGCGCAGCCCGCGCATCCATTGACGCCATCAAATGGTTCAGCCTGTCGATCCTTTCGTGGACAAGGAACCGCTGCTGCGGCGTCTCCATCCCCACCTCCTGCAGGCGCGTCCTCGAGGTCTCCAACTCCGTGCGCAAAATGGGAAGCACCGCTCTCGTCTCCGCGAGCAACCGCTGCGCTTCCCCCGCCTCTCGTGTGCCCGCCCGTGTCCTCGCAAGGATATCCTGCGCTCTGCGCTCCGCGCGGAGGGCATCTTCCGCGAGCGAGATGACCGTCGTCGCGGACGCCAGCGCGAGGCTCACGTCGATGGACAGAGTGGGCGGCTCCTCTCCAGGGGTAGTGGGCGCCGCAGCCGCGGCAGCTTGCACGAAAGGGGGGAGATGCCGCATGATGATGGGAGGCGAACGGATACGGATTGTAGTTTGGATCGGCCCACGCGGGGGTGCTGGGCGTCCAGAACGCACAGCCGTGTTTGAGTTTGGAGGTGCGTTGGTAGGATTGGTTGGCGGTGTGCCCGCTGGTGCTGATGCAGGTCGTGCAATTGGTATAAGTGGTGGCATATCGTCTGTTGGACCCGGAACACCGATATCACCAGCACCTTCGCCGGTGTCGTCAAATTCATCGTTGAGGACCCTGTTGATAGACACAAGCATGTTGTCCGCCTACACGCAATGTTGAGTTCACTTCCGGTGTGGGGGGCAATAGTAACATACCAAACCACCAAGATCTTGAACATATCTCGTAGCGCGGGTACTGCTTGAGGTTCGCCTCCTCTCGTCCAACTGTGCGTCCAGGTTCATCCCCGCCTCCCGAGTCTCCTCCACGCTGCGAACCAGCTCGTCGCGGATGCGCTGGAACTGCTGCATGACCGACTGTATATCCAGGCTCTGTCGGCCGGCACTGACCAACGCGTCAGATATAAGCTCCATGGTGCGCATGGCGACCTCCGTCCGCTGGGTGGCCTCCTCCATGCCCGGCACGATGTCGTCGAGAGACCCCAGCAGCTCGTCGTCTGCCTCGGCGGCGGCTTGTCTGCGCAGCTCCTCGACGTGTCGGCGGATGGCTGCAGACACGCCTTCTGTGGTTTCAGGGAACATTTGCGTCCAGAAGAAGTCCGAGGCGAGGTTTCTGTTGCGGTCCATGGACGTATGGTACCTCTGCAAGATATCTCAGAATATAAAGTAAAAAAGGCGAGATTAACGCACCCTCATCGCGACATCTGGCTTGTCGTGCAGCTCGACGACAGTCCCATCCGGTTTGCAGTGTCGGTACATGCACTCGCTACCAAAGGGACACTGTGGGTTGTCTGGATATTTGGCGAGTGACCTTTGAAAGTAGCGACAATCGACGCGTGCCGTGCTCTCCTTGTACTGCTGCACTATCCGCGCACGTCCCTCTGACGTGTGTGGGTAGAAACGCGAAGAAGGAACGATAGAGGTAGACGGGGTGCGGCACATTGGACAGCTCTTGATGCTGCCAGAGGAGACCGTGTCGAGAGGTTTGCCAGTAGGGTCTCGCCATTGTTTGATGCACTGCCAGACATAAGTACGTTTCTTTAGTATCAGATGGGCACGTACGTCGATGCAGAAGATGTGGCTGCACTGGATGAGCAAGCCGTAAGTGCTCGGCTTCTCAAAGCAGATGGAGCAGAGCGGCTCATCCTCGTCGCTGTCTTGCGGCTTGTCATCGTCGACATGCAGGAACCAGCATATAGCACCGCGCTTGCAGTACCCTAAGACACTTAATAGATTGCTCTGATTATCTGGCGTGCCACTCACCCTGGTCGTAGAATTTGCACCGCTTGCTCTTGTCGTATGGCGTCAACAATGGCGGGTCTGATGGACCTGGAAGGGCATCGGCGTGGAGGAATTTGCATTTATCTGCGGCGTAGCATCCTCTGGGATCCTTGAAGTATCTGCAGAGTCCTCGGGGTTTGGAAGTAGATGGTCGTTGCATTGAGGAAAGGAAGAGAGCAGCCCGCTTCAGTCATTATCAGCTCATGTGACTCCATAACAGCTGCCGACACCACCGATCACGACGAGCTTGTTCTCGACCTCAATGTCATTGTCCTCGACGTCGGCCCTCAAAGCCCAGCTCATCAAGGCTCTCGGCCCATCCGCACAGCTGTACTTCGATGCCCTCGCCAGCTTCGTCTCTGGCAAGTCCTCGCGGCAGGAGTTCGAGGACATGACCAAGCAGGTCCTCACATCGCCACACCTCCGTACGCACTGCTGCCACTCTGCGCGATGCATCCAGTCCTGACTCGATATTCTTGACAGTACAACTGCATAATGCACTCATTATATCCCTATTTGACGCCACTGCCACCCTTAAACGGCCACCCACACCTCCGCCGCCTGCCGTGCCCAAGCCACCGCCTCAGAAACGCCGACGCACACTTCTGCCATACCAGGGTCCAGATGTATCTGAGGAATCGCGCTCAATACGCGGACAAAAGCTCAAGCGTTGGGCTTTGTCGGTTGGGAAGCGCGAACGGGAACGAATGAGATCTATTGAAGCGGCACCCTCGTCATCGGATCCCCCACGGTCAAGGAAAGAGACAGACGAAATTGCTGGGGAAAGAGGCATAGAGCTCATCTCAGAACGAGGAGGTAAGTGCTCTTCTTGTATTCTTTCTGCCAGGCCGGGACGCATGGTTCAAGCCCGTGTTTTTATGACGCATATACGCGCGATCTGGATTGGGATGTGGGACATCATCCTGGACCATGGATCATGGTTTATAGACTTGACTAGGCAATACTATCGCGCGTATACCTACGTGACAATGCTCGAACTGGGCTTCAATTGCGATTGTCCTCGAACATCTGATTAATTCTTCTATAGATCCACCAGGCAGTCGACTACCTATCCATCTTCACGCTAGTACCCGTGCACCGACGCTCCAACACGTTACAGACCGCGTAAACTTGATATGCGCACAGAATGGACTCCAGAACCCAGCTCGTAATGTCCCCGCTTTGATGACACTGGCATGCGAGGTATGTTCTCCGTAACGGGATGACACACTTGTCCTTCGCGATTTATCGCTCTTTCGTTCACTTACATCAATATTGCAACAGGCAAAGCTCAAACAACTCATAACCCATGCACTAACCTTGACCTCGACCTCCCACGCAATCTCCTCCATTGCACCCGCCCTCCCCTCATCGTCATCCGGACTCCATGCCCACTTCCCCGCCCATTCACATGGGAGCCGTCCTCCCGTTCTGACACCAGACTCTTTCCATACCCTGTTCACCGTCTCGCCTGCGGATCTCCCCAACGGCTCCGCAGCTGCAATGCGCTTTGCAATGGGGCCCAGTGCGATCGTAAGTCCCTGATTCTGGTTTCTCCTTTCGCCTCCACTTGTTTGTACATTATGCGACCCTCCTTGTTCGTGTTCATGCCCATGCTTATATTTCATTATCCTGTTTCTCTTTTTTTTCGCTAATAGGCGAGGTTACTAATTGCACCCTGTCTTTTCTCGTCTTCTTATATCACCATGCGTCGCCATTATATCCCATACAACATTGCGTACACTCTCCATATACAACTGTCCTACACGGAAAAATACCAATACACAATGACCGACTATTGGACCCACACCCATATAACCCTGGGCGGCCGACTCCACCTAATGGAACCAACTGTTCTGCTGACTTTGAAATAACCTGTTGCCCGCATGCCACTCGGCTACTCGGCTACGGCACACGACATGTATATAGGACCAGGCCACCGAAGCCGCCGACCCTCTGTCCCTCCTGCTGCAGCAACGAGAAAAGGAACTCGAAAGGCTGCACGAGAAGGAACGGCAGGCCGAGAAGGACAAGACCAAGGAGAAGGAAAAGGGGAATGGGAATAATAAAGACGGCGTGAAGATGGAGGAGCCCGCCAGTGATAAGGATCTCGCGGCTCCCACCCCGCCGGACGTGAAACCGCCGCCTGAGCCGCCCGTGGACAGCACCGGCGACCTGCGCGACGACCCGCGGTGGCAAGTCATGGCGCTCCTGGCGCACCGCAGCACGGTGCGGGATGGGATCAGCGGCCGTCTGAATGGGGCGATGAGGCCTGGAGGCAAGATTGGGCTGGGGATGGGGATGGGGAAAGGCAGGTGAATGGATTGCTCTCTTTCTTGACTCTTTTGATACCCTTGATACCTTGAATATCCTTGCTTGATTTCTTGCTTTCTTGATTGTTTCGTTCATGTTGCTCTGGGACTTGATGTAGATGTATATGTACCATTTGATCTTTCTTGCTATTGTACTTAGAACGTTTATCTGCTATATCTTGTGTAATATGTATATAGTTTCCGTGTATGAGATTTCTGTAGTTATCGCCCAAGTCTCTAGAGTGCAAAAGAAAGAAAAAAAGCTGCCCGCGTTCATCTACTAGGCAACACCTGGGTGTTAACATAGGGTTAGCGCTTGTCATGACCAATAACATGGTCTAGCGTTGAACTTGTCTACAAGTCCGCAAATACCGTCTATCTACCATTGTGCAATATCAACCTCTGCTTCACCAAAGACGCTGGTCTTTTTGATAGCAAAGTCTTCATCTATACCTTCGTCGGTTTCAGTGGACGGCCCATAATATCCGGGGAACTCCCTCTTGAGGAATTTCAAGATATGAGCGTTAATCTGCTCAAACTCCAGCAAGAATCCATCATGGCCGTCTGGAGACTGGATCATCACCAATTCCGCACCAGGAATATGCGCCGCGATCTCCTGCTGCTCGGCGGGCGTGAACAGCCCATCCGTCGCGATGCTGATGACGAGCGCGCGCGGAGGCAGCGTCGCCAGCACCTGCGCGAGGCCGCCGCCCACCGCGTCCTCTTGCACACGCCCGCGCGCGATGTCGTGCGTATCCAGCTTGCGCGTGATGTGGATGTAGCAGTTCGCGTCGAAGCGCGCGGTGAACTTCTCGCCCTGGTAGCGCAGATACGACTGCGCGGAGAAGATGGGCGGCTTCTCGCGCACGGGGGACGTGACGCGCTGGGCGGATGTGGTGGTGCGGAGGCCGTCGTTGTGCACTGCGATAGCATCGTCCGCGTCGGGCATGGGCCTGGGGGATGCAGGGGGTGTTAGTGTGCCTGCGTTGGCGTTGCGGCTGAGCTGTGGCTTCCGCCCGAAGCGACTCTCGAACGAGTCTCGCGAGCGGTATGTCAGAAGGGCGCTCATGCGCGCAGCCGATAAGCCAGAGGTAGGTTGCATGGTGTAGTAGCCGTCCTGATATGTAGGGTCACTGTAAATACTCTGTCTCTGTGCTTCCCCCCAGCTGATGCACCATGCCGAATGACGGGCAGAGGTCGCGAGGGGGACGATATTGCGCACAAAACCTGGGGGTGTACACAGCGGCCATTCAAGAACCGCCATGCCACCCATGGATCCACCAACCACCACTGCAACAGATGCAATGCCGAGATGATCTAACACAATCTTGTGTGCCCTACACTCTAATCTTAGCACATTGATCTGGCGGTGATTGCAGTCATTGAAGCTGTCTGGACATACCGAACGTCATCCCGGATGGAAGTGGGGGGAAACTCTGGACCATACAGTCTCCCGGTGTCAGGATTAACGGTAACAGGAGACGCAGATCCATATGGCGATCCGAGCGTGTTCGCACAGATAATGAAAAATCGGTTCGGATCGAATGCCTTTCCACGACCCATTAATGGACCCCACCTAGACGATTCAGTACTGTTTTGCCAATCAGGTATCCAAGCACATACCAGTCTTCCACATCTGCGCTTCCTGTGAAGGCATGGCAGATTATCATAACGTTGTCCCGCGTTTCGTTGAGTGTTCCCCATGTTTTGTACGCAACAGGAACATGCTTGAGCACGGAACCACAATCTAATTCGAAGGAGGATATCGTGTATATGGATTGGTCGATCAGCTCGGAATATTGAACGGCCATAGTGGGTATGAGGCAAAGGGGCAATGGAGGGGCTTTTCAGAGAGTCAGTGTACAGCTGTCAATTCTTGACGATTAGGTAACCAATCGCGCCATAGCTTTAAAAAGTCCAACCAATTTAAGGCTTCACTCACACCACCACCTTCTCAATTACACCCCATCCTTCTCATGAACACACTGAGCAATGGGCAATAAAATTCCAATACCTATGAGCGTTTCAAACTCTCACTATTTCCTTCTCACTTTCTTCACCTCCTTGTGTCTCTTTTCATTCTCTGTGATTTACTCGAGGAATGGGTCGTCGTCGTTTGCTTCGACGGGGGAAACAAACCCTATAGCAGCAACTACTCATAATACCACACCGCCGAAAGTCCGTGAACGCTTTCACGCTAGCCTCGAGTCTCTCTTCCAGTTGTCTGTCACCGTTGAATCAACATCTCTCTCTGTAATCCTACCCGTCTCGCCAGGGTCTCTTTCGGAATTACCGTCTCTTCTTGCACCTTTCATGACACTCTCCGATACTCATCTCCTGGAACTCTTTATCGTCTGCCCAGAAACCATTGCATCGGATGCACGTCGCGCGCTCCAGAAAACCTTCACTACACTTGGTCCCGCCACGCATCTTGACGTGTCCCTCCGCCCCTGGCACGGATATCTTGCAATGGACACCGCCGCACTACGATCAGCCATATTTACTGCGAAGTTGACTGCCGAGAACAACGGCAGCGTACTTGTTTTGGGCGAAAATGGATTGAGCGATCTACCTGCGCCAACAATCTCTATGCTGCTTCATCCTCCGTTTTTATCAATCCCCTTCGGACCCAACGGGGATGTGATTGACGATGTTCAGTCTGTCGCTTTCCTTGTCGGGCGAGCATGGGCAGCTTCGAAGCTGTATCCGCCTTTCGTCATGCCTTCTGCTCTTCTCGCTGGACTCTCTGAGGACTGGAAGGGCGATTTATGGGCTGACTCACTTCAGAATGTCTCGTTTGGTACTCTCGAGCATCTTGGCGGTTTGGTTCTGGAAGTCGAGCTGGACGGGGACTCTACACCTTCAGAGGATCAACAAGTACTCTCTCCAGCGGTTCTGGTGGCGGATACATCTGCTGCTATTATCCCTGTGACGCCTTCCTTCGTCTTCTTCCTGCCAACCCGTAGTGACTTGCGCAGGCTTGTACCCCTAATCTGCGCATTGAAGACACGCCACCCGGATGGAATCATTCGCGCCCTTGTCTACGATGATGAAACGTCCGGCGATAGCGATGAGTGGGAAACCGAGCGCCTGGAAGCATACCATTGTGACATTACCTACCAAGCTCTGAAGATTACAGACTCGGGCATGATTGTCTTAACAAGATGGCTAGCCAATCAGCACATTGACGTTGTCCTGACGCTGTCTGGACACGACTACGTGACTGCACTCCTGGATGCGAAGATTCTCCCCGTTCGTGAGGCTACCCTAATCAAGCTGCCACGGAGCGATCTCGACAGCACAGAATGGATGTCGTCGCTCTCACTCGTCGAATGGAAGAGTAAAATGCCCTTCCTCTTTGTCTTTGACTATAGCTTGTCTGACGGATATCCGATTCAGATTGGCATATACCCCGCGTGGAAATCAGCATCATCACAAAGGACCGGCCCCAGTCTCTTATCCGTCTTCTAGACTCGCTTGCCAACGCCAAATACTTCGGAGACAGCTTGGACATCAGGGTGAATGTCGAGCAAGACTGTGATCTCGAGACCCTCCAAACAGTGGAAAATATGACTTGGCCTTTCGGACATGTGGTCATCCATCGACGAGTCATTCATGCCGGACTGCTCACAGCGATTGTTGAATCATGGTACCCGTCGAGCAATGATACCTATGGGCTGCTGCTTGAAGACGACATTGAGCTGTCTCCGCTGTTTTACGCCTGGATCAAGATGACGTTGTTGCGATACAGGTGCGTTCGCTATGCAGTTTACAGAGCTCATACGGACATTAAGCTTGACTTGGCAGACACGGTAGCGAGGAGAACAAAACGCCTCATATGTTCGGTATCAGTCTATACCAGCAAAAACACTTGGAGTTGCCGCTCAAAGGAAGGCAACCATTTGACCCTCGAGCTCTCCTGGCAACCGAGGACGTACCTCATCCTACCACGCCATATCTATCGCAAGTCCCATGCAGCTGGGGCGCTGTATACTTCCCGGAACACTGGCGAGAGTTCAACGATTACCTCGCTGCCCGATTTGCCGAGCTTGTGCTCCCCATCACCGACATCGTCGTTCCGAATGTGCGCTCGAACCAATGGTCCAAGTCATGGAAGAAGTTCTTCATCGAGCTCGTGTACCTTCGCGGCTACGTGATGCTCTACCCAAACTATGAAGGCTTCGTATCCCTCTCAACCAATCACCTCGAAGTGGGCTCGCATGTGAAGCGCCGCTCGGCGGAGATGGAGGAGCTGTTCGTACTTCCTCTGATGCAGCTGCAAAAACCGAGGGAAAGCGAACAGCTCCTCGAAATGCCTGGACACAGGCTGCCTGAATTGCAGGTCCTCCCGGTGCTGAATCTCACAGGCAGTGTCGTGTCCTTGGATTATCTGAAGGAGGAGGGTGTGTGGCGCCGTAATGGGATATTGGGATGTGATAATCCCACTAACCTCTATGACGTTCGTTCTTTGCTTTGCATTCAAGGTGATATCTGAGAAATATTGTAGGCCCCTTAGTTTCTTGCCCTAATGATTAACACCTCGCTTTCCCGACTTCTTGAACATCACTCCCACTGCCGTGTGAAGAGGTAACTTTGCTTGACAGAGACCGAGTCGCTGAAGTCCAGGTCTCGAATCGGCATCTTGGCATCCACACCATAAGTTACGACAACATAGTGGAGCGTGGGAATAATACGTTGTGGGTTCAAGTTCACTGTTGCGACATCAAAAACATTCTGAGTAATGCATAAGCACTTGCTCCGTACAGAGCACATGTCAAATTTGCTTCATTTCAATGAATCTGCGGGTTTATCGATGTTTTTATGTGGTGAACAAAATAGTGATGCGAATCAGGTTATGGAAGCATATGCATCAAAACAATAAGAGATTCAAAAGGAAGGTACTTCACTATATGGGCGGTATCAGCCAGTGGAGTGTAATCGTATCAAATAAAAATCTCGCCAAAAGAAAGTCGAACAGACGGCGGTTCTGATCGAAATGCAGAAACGTCGAGGAATACTTCCCAATACCATCAATTCTCAGCTGCTTATGAGCGGTGCGTGTATCAGATCCCGAAAGATTATGCCAGTGTTGGCCAGTAGTTATGGCACGAACGGTAGACTGCGCCGCCTCTGTTCTTTCTTCCGGACTGGGTTGGTCGCGCTGCAGTCTCATGCTTCGCCAGGGCCCTCCTCTCGTTTGAATCTCGCGGAACGTAGTCGCAAATGTGGCGTGGATGCTAGAGAAGGACTCTGGGATACTGATATATCCAAAAATGCTCCTTGTGATATAATCTTCTCGCAGTTCACGTCGCAGTGGATCCATCAAAGAGCCCAAAATACCAAGATCTTCGTGAAGTGCTCCCCCTATCGCAGATGTAGTCGTCATCAGGAGATTAAGACGAGCCCCGAAGTCGTTCATGTCGTCTTTGAAGTACTTTTCTGCCGCATTGGCGGATTTCTCGCAGCCAACACGGCAGGTGATGACCCATACTAGAATCCACCAGATCGACTCCAAGTCGTGCTGGAAATTGTGATTAACAAAGTCGGTAGGCTGAGGAATTTGACACCAGAGGGGATTGGGCGGTAGCTTGACTTTGGGGGAGAAGAGATGAAGCGGTGATATGCAGCTGAGGTGTTTGTATGCTTCAGGGTCGTCCTCCTTCTTGACACCCAGCTCGTCAGCCAAAGTACTGCTCTTCAACGGATGGCGTCTGAGACAGAAGGTAAATAGATGCAGTTGACTCGATATTTCAACTGGCATAAAGAACGGCGTTCCCTATTGTATAGGTAAGGTGATGCCAGCAATAAACGTAGCATTGCTATACTCACAATCCTCGAGCCAGACAGGGCTTTCTCGGTCATAAGTTGGGAGAATTCTAGATCAGCAAGCTTCACAGTCCAAGGCCGATCTCGGGCGGGACGGTGTGCCATGACATTGTTGGAGGAAATATCCCGGTGGACCCAACCAGCGGCAAGGAGAACATGAAGAACTTAGAAATACTCAAGGAGTGAGTATGTTGTAGTGACAGAGAGAAAAAGCAAGCGCACCATCAATCGTTTGGCAGAGAACATCTACAGCGTCACCAACTGTGTCCAAATTTTGCAGAGTAGTGCAAACTTCTTCGTAGACAAACCGGCACTGTCGTCTTGGGGCAAACAAATTTACATGTTTAACCGTCTGCTCTTCTTCGTGTTGACTTTCTGCCGTCCCTTTCCCCCATCGTTCTTCTTCCAAAAAAGCATCAACAGCATCCGATCCACAGGGCCATGAGGAAAACATTCTGGAAAATGGTTTGGCGTCAGTCCCTACATCTTTGCACCTCACTCCTCTCCAGGCATGACGTTTCGTCAGAAACATTGATCGATACTTTTTATCCGTCAAATTCTCCCGCAGGCGTTTCTTCGTAGCATCGTCAAACGTGTCGAATCGCTTCTCGTGGTCAATCAACTGGGTCATCAGCCGCTCCACAGTTTTTGGGTCAGATAGCAGCGCCTCGCGAAGAATCTTGGGACTCTTTCGAATCTCTGCGTTGATTTCGCGTTTCAATCCCGCCTCAACGAATTCATCCACAGCTTTGAAGATGGCGTCCATGTTGTCGGCCTCGGTCCTTACGGGCTCGTTGGTTGCATCTAGCCAGACATCCTTTAGGACGACCTTCTTGTCACTGACTTCTGTCCTTCCATCAGTGGAGGTGACCTGCGTGACCTCCCAAACTCGGGTTGTTCGGCCAGCAACGCAGGCAGATGGCTCTGAGGTGAGGCTCCGGAGTGTTTTAAAGAAGCGAACTTCATTTTCTTTGCCAGGAACCTCATAGACATAAGACCACGCCACGCCATATTTTCTTGGTGGGACCAGATGAACTGTGGGGTCGACGCCTAGCTGAATCTGACTGGCTTTAGCGAACACCAACAGAACGCGAGTAAACAAAGCTGGTTCCTGAAGAACAATGAGCAGGTGCCACAACTCATCGTTGCATTCTAGCACGAACCTGAATCCAATCGAACGCGACTGATTTGACAGAATGTGATCTCGAAAAATACCAAATTGAGACCAAGGAGTTCTCAAACGTTAGCTAAAGTAGATAATATTCAGCACATAAATGAAAGGCAGTGCTGAATCGAACACTTACACTATATATCCACATGCGACGAGGATCCTGGCTGAGTATCTCATGACATGCGCCGAGAACTTGTAGCTGAATCTGATTTTCGTTAGCTAAATATGATGACGAGGACTTTTCGACTTACATGAGATCTATTCAGAGTCCTCCTGGATAGCTTCGTTTTATATCTCTCGATGTCTTCCCCGGTATCGATCTTCGCATTCTGCGGCGAGGGTCCCATGTTCACTCCTTCAATAAACCAAGCGTCAATTATATGAGTACTTGCTGGTAGTCCGCTCGTGGTTTGAGGTTTCAGTGCATGGCCGAGCCTGAGAGTGTTCCTCTGTGTAGCCATGACGGACTCGATAATTCTCTTGAGTGGCTCGAACATCTTGCTTCCTGGTATTCCACGGTTTGTAGGAAAAACTTGGAAGTCAGTCCAGGAATGGTAGCCATGCTCGTCGCGCATAAGCACAGACTTATCCTCTAGAAGCAGGTGGTTTATACTTGCATCGAGCTCTGCTCCTCCAACTTGACATGGACCATAATGATCAAGAAAAGGTCCGATTGGACACAGAAACATATACGCGTTGTTTTGAAGCCCGAGGCTAGGGAGAAAAAGCTTCTTCTTTGCGTCGACCTCATCTAGTATCTCGCTTCTGCGAGGCATGTCAGAAACTCTGCGCGTAGAAGATCATCAGAACACTGAAATCGGACATGGACGTGTAATTTTTACTATCAAAAATCTGACCTTGGAGTGCTGATAGATGAAAAATAGAAGGTCTATAGTTTAAGCTGAATGATTAGGAGGCGAGAAGTGAAGAGATTTGGAAGTTGTGGTGGCACGGTGGTTCATCCAGTCCCAAAATAGATCAGCGCTTGACAAAGAAGGACCACCAACAACAACATAGCCAAAGAAACTCAAAGAAATCGGGCCATGCCGTTGACCAGTTCGAAGCTCCGCTTGTCGATCTACAATCAGTGTTGGAAAGCATTGACACTGTGCACCTCCCGCGGCCTCTCCACGACGCAGATTGAGATAAGAAAGCGCCGTGCGGCGAGAGTTTCGACGGGTTGGTTGCATTTGGGATGCATACCAAAACTCTACAGGCGTAGATGCTGTCAGGGTTTGCTGGGTTGTTGCTGGGTGTATCCTCAGAGAGAGTCTTCAAGTCCTTGATCAGAAGGCGAGGACGAAATGAGAAGAATGTCAATGAACGACGACGTTTCAGTGATGTATCGACTTAGGATCGAACGCGGGCATGCTCTTCCTGCATTTCACAGTTCTGCCTACCATAGCCAAGCTAGCAGCGGACCGAGGTTGCCATCCAGGACGCGCGTCGTCTTGAATGCTGTTAGAGTTGTGTTAGACGTTGGGATCAGGCCATGGACTGGAGGGGCAAGTCGATGGGCCGTTCATTAACAACGTTTTAGATGTCATGAGGCTGCGTGAAGCACATAAGGTCAGGCAGAGTGGCAGCAAGCAACGATTGAAGCAAGATCGCAGTCCTGAGAGGGATTGTTTCATCATGGAATACAGTTCGCGCGGGATCAGGTCTATAAAGAAGTCCTAGAACATGGGGTTCATGCAAATGGCCATTGCTACCCGCACGGGTGCAATATTGTTACATGGGGTGTCCGTGGAGATTCGACGTTCACGGACAAAGAATGACCTAAACTGGTGATGGTATGAGGGAGAGAGGGAACGCTCTGGCAGAGCTTGACAGGTGCACCACTCTTCAAAGTTCACTTGCCCTTTACGTCTCCCGTATATTCTTAGTTTCAACACATACAACAAATATAGTTAGCCATTGAAAGGCAGTGATAGTGTGCATGTATTAATAAAACGACGTAAATAACGTGGAGGGCGTGTAGACAAGGGAGTATTGGTATAAGACGTGAGTAGGATCAGATCTGGCAGGCTTCCCTGAAGTGGTGGAGGTTTCTCTAGGTGGGTTTTAGTCGGACCGAATAGCGGCCTCTGGAAAATCAACAAAAACATGCGGTCAGCTTGGCTCCGAGATGAACACGAATCGACACGCACTGAAGAACTCGTATGACATCCAACACAGCGCAGAGCTGGGCATGTTCGTCAGCACTCGGGGAGACAGGCCGCGCGCGAAGCCTTTCAGGCCATCACGCGCCCAGATCACACGGAATGCGTCCTGCATGCCTCTAACGCCCCGGATATCGGCCTCTGTCGATGTACCCCTGGTTTGCAGCATGGTCTTTGCCACGTCCAGCGGTGTGGTCACAGCGGCCGCGACACCTCCTGCGATACCTCCTGCAATGATGTGCGATTGGGGCGAGTAGTCGTTCCGGGGGTTCATGAACCGCTTGATGTGTTCGTACACTGTGTACTGCATGGCGTTGTAGGGTATACTGATGGTGAGGGTCGTTGGGTACGACACGTAGAACGCGGCCACTCCCTCCGCTGCGTACACTGAGCGTGCGCACTGCCAGACAGACCTAAATTGAGACTGGTGCATCTGCATGCGCTGCTTGACGACTGCGGAATCATCAATCGTAGCTCCGGATAGTCAAAGACGACGTACGCACCATCGAACGGGTTCATGAATGCATCAGCCACTGTCGTCGCCGATGCCCCTGCCAGAGCTATGAGACGCGATCGTTAGTACATGGGGAAAAGGCGCAGAAGTAGAGTCGACGCTCACACGTTGCCAGCCATTGGTTCCCAGCTTCATTGCCTCCTGCAAGCTCTTTCACTGCCTCTAGCGTTCCAAAGTGAAGTGCATGAGCGGGACCAGCACCCAGGATCACTGATGACACTCCTCTCCAGAGGGCTCTCATTCCTTCCGTTGTAGATATCCGCGTGAACGCATTCCCGACACCGCTGTACACAGCGACTGGTGATGTGGCAAAAACTTGCATGCGAGTCTGGAATGCCTGTCAGACATTGTGAGGAGTCCAGAAGCGCTGGACGCACCTTGATACTGTCTATGGGGTACATGACAGCGTGCTCCGAGATCCCGGCCTGGACATTATTGCTTAGGCGAAGGCTCACTATGCTTTAACCTGGCATATTCAAATCTTACCAGAGCACCAGCGAACATGTTGACCTGTAAAACGCGTCAGAATGGGTTGGAAGCGCTGGAGAAAAGAGCATGCGCACAGCAAATCCTGCGTTCGATGGCAGTCCCTCATAGTCAATTTCCTCTTCAGACATTGGATTTTTAAGAGTCTGAGAAGAGGCTTTTTGGTAGCACGTCAAGGGAAAGACTCCGGAGTCGATGCAGTTAATGCCACGGAGGAATGGAGGGGAAGAGGGCGGACGGAAGAATGAGAGACGAGATGAAAGAGTCGGAGGGACACCGACGCTGATTGAGGGATGTACGTGACCTCAAATTCGGTTTCAAATTTATTCCCAAGCTGAGCTCCGCGAGAAATCAATATCAACGGCTTCAGTCGCGTTCTTGTAGCCGATCGCTGTCTTTGCCTGCCCAATCGCACACTGCACTCCTTGGCCAATCACCTTCCACTGTGCTCTCCCACTGTGGGCCGGTCTAGGACATTTAAAAACCCGTCATCTGTATCGTCGACGATGGTCATAGCCCACCATCGGCTTCGGGCTTGGTCTCCGTGATTTGCTTGACGCACCAAGGGGGCGCCGATACATACGGTATAAGTCGGGGAACGCAACTCAAATCGTTCTGGCGTAAACTGTTGGAATAACTTGCGTGGCAATGCCCCAGACCTCTCGGTCCGCCATCGAAACATCTCCTGGACTGGACATAGTATTTGCACCAGCGTACTGGAAAATATTTCGGCTCAACCCAAAATCCACAAAAGTAGCGCCCGACAAAGGGACAAAGAAGGATTCAAGTCGAACTATATAATTTCTAGTGTTCTTTTGGCCAGCTGGGCGCTTGGTTCCATGTTGGCAAACGGACGCGTTTCAGTAATGGAGGTACGTATTTTCACAGTCAAATACTTGGTATAATAACGACTATCGTGTATACGACACTCTTAATGCTTGATATCGCTCTGGGTTCGTGAATGGGCAATCTGCATACTATTACCAATGTGGTCTGCCAAGGAATGAATGGGTCTGACTGGCTCGAAGTCGATTGCGAAGGGCTGGCGGCAGCAAACGACCACCTGGGGAAATAGTCAAGGTAAAGGTCTTTCTCCCTTTCAAGTAGCAATTTTGCTAAGTAGCTGTACCTTGAATCAAACAAACAAAACCCAGACACAATTTATCCTGGTTCTTCATGAGGACTAGCGCTCGTCCGGGTGAATGGCAGGGCCGTGGGCCGTGGACCATAGTCCCTGGTCGCTTGTGGCACCCGAGTGGCACACTATGGCCCTGGCCCTAGCTGGCCCTAATGAGTCACATGACCGATGTTAGCGATGCTATATATGGCACGCGACGCGCGATTGCAGAACTTACTCTCAACTTGCCTTCGAACCACCGTCATCTCCTTGATTCTGCCCGCATCCCTACAAAATCTCTTTCACCTATCTCTCTGGGATCCACCATGGAGCCACTCACTCCTAACAATCAGGTTTCTTTTCACGACAGCGTGAAGCCAGGGTGAGTAGATGTTCAGTGCCAATTCATCGATCTATTCTGACGCTGGCCGGCGTACAGCGTTCTGGCCAGCCCTCACAAAAGCAGGACTATAGACGGTGGCATCGTGAAGCAAAACGATCTTCGCCCGAACTTGGGCCTGCATAACAACCCGGATATGTTCGTTTGTCACATCGAATCCTTCCTCAGGCACTATGGACCGTGCGATGTCCCTCAGGCCAAAATTGATGCATGCATGACTCGAATGGCCAGGGAGGCTAATGGTGTCCTCAAGCGCAGCAGCGACGGCAAGTATTCCTGGGTGGACTTCAAGATTCTTCCGAAGGACAGCGGCATTCACGAGGACAAGACTTTCCGACCTCTCGGAAAGATCGTTAACGCTGTTCTGGCCGAGAAGACAAACAACCTCAAGTTCCTACTCGTGCCCAACACAGAGCTCGCCAGTGACATCAGAGGAAGTACTCACAAAATCGACGCTTGCTTCATCGACGGCCCTTACACAGGGCCCCCTCTTCAGAACCGGGAAATCAAGACTCCAGTGGAGGTCAAGAAATATAGGCATAAGTGGGCCAGAGCGGTCGTAAGTAAATCTGTTCATTATATGATGGCTCCCAATTCACAAACGCACTTCCAGGTTCACTTGCAGATTCTCGGTGCTTGTCACCACATCCTCAACGAAGATCCTCGCCGCATGTGGATATACGGTGTAAGTACTGCCTTGAACCATCTTAGCAGACGAATTAACTCGATAACCCCTTAGTTAACGTTCGAAAACACCATGGCGTCAGTTTGGTACTTTTCGAAGTCTCATTCCGTCAAATCCGCTGCGTTCAACTGGGTTGAGGTTAGTGGCTGGATCGAAAAATCAACCTTGACACGAGCTCATATTTTTCCAGGACCCGCGCACCCTCGTTCAGATTTTTCTCATGTTCGCGAACGCCACTCCGCCGCAGCTGGGTGTTGACCCCACTGTCCACATCGGTCCCCCCGGCGAGAGGGGAGTCTCGTATGTCTACGAAGTTCCCGATGAAGACGGAACGCCTCTCTTTTTCAAGACAGGCAAAAGCCTCGTTCCTCAGCGTCCGCTTTGCATCTCTGGCAGAACCACTCGCGTCTGGGAGGTCACCCAAGTCACCTCCGCCGATGGCAAGAAAGAGGTCAACGGCAAGAAGGTCATCCTGAAGGACGTGTGGCTGGACGCATCCGACGAGCACAGCAAGACCGAGGCCGAGAACATGGACGCCATTTTCAAAGCCGTCGATGATTATGTCGACGCAGCCCTCAAGCCCGAGATCGAACGCGAACTCAAGGCCAATCCCAACCTCTCTCGTGAAACCCTCTTATCCGACCCGGCAGCTGTCGCGCGCCTGACAATGCAGTTCATCAATCGCGACCCGCGCTTCCACGCGTTCGATGACGCCACGAAGAAACGACTTCGCGACAACTTGACGAACAAGAAATATAGGTCGATGTTCCTCACGAAACTTCACGCCTGGAAGGGCAGAACGTGCAGAGCCGTCGGACCGGGGGCTACCCGCACCCCCGACCTTTTCCACCCCAAGCCTCTCAACGCAGACGATATCGATAAGCAACTGGAAGATGAATTCAAGAAAGATCGCGGCTTTGGTACAGAAAACGCCACAGTCCACACCATGAACGCTCCCGATGACCACTCTCAGAAAGCGAATACTGTCGACGACAACTATCGCCTTTTCGCCCCAAAGCAACAGTCGCGCTTCATTTACAAGGAAGTGTGCACCACCCTGCAGAACTTGGACACGGTTGGCGACGTCATAGATATTCTTTGCCAGACAGTCGATGGTGTGTTTGCAATTCCTCTTTATGACGACGAGCTAATTGTCCTTTAGGTCTTCATATTCTTTTTGCTGCTGGTTGGGTGCACCGTGACATCTCCTCCAACAATATCATGGCATTCCGTTTCAGCCCAACTCAACCGTGGACCTTGAAGCTCGCTGATCTGGAATTCTCGCGACCCATGATTGACAAAAATCGCAAGCCGAGGGCTGACCCACGGACTGTAAGCATACATTTTCTTTCTCTTGACAATCGTCAACTCACCAATGTATTCAACAGGGAACTCCGTTCTTTATGCCTGTTGAGATTTTGAGCCGACGATATCTTTTTGAAACCTACCTCTTGGCCACTGGTATCACAGCGAACGAAAACCTGGCTGACGACCTCGGCATCGATAAATCGAGCAAAGCATATCTGCCTCTTACCCGTTTCTCATGGATCCCCATCCGCCGACTGAAATTCCCCGCTAATGCTGACTGGGACAAATCCGCTGAGCGTGACCAGGGCGTGAACCACAACTTCCAGCACGACTTAGAGTCCGTCTGGTGGATTCTGCTGTGGATAGTCACTTGCCGTGTGTACTGTGATACGTCGGCGAATGCGGTGAGCCGAATGTTCAAACACGATATCAACGACTTCGACGGCCGCATCGTTGCGTTCAAGGATGTGACAAATGCTATCGCACAGTCCCTCCATGGTCGTCTTAAGGAGAACTTTGCTCCACTTGTCGAAGAATTACGTGAGGATATGCTTCGCGATTATGTCGTTCGCCCAATCGCAGGCCACCTCGAACTCCCCGAGTCATATTCCAACATCCATGCCGTGTTTGCCACCAAGTTCCGGAAGGTCCAGGCGACACAAGGCCCCTGGCGTAACATGAAACTGGAGCGCAGGAAGCAAGAATCTGAGGACGAAGACAAGTCTAGCATCCCTCTGACTTTCACTGGCAAGCGCGGCCGTGATGCTTCGGATGCTGAACCTCGCGGCAGTACCAGGAAGCTCAGGATCTAAGGCAACAACTAATGACTTCCAATTCCGAGCACCAACGAAGAGGACAACCTCACCTCTTGCGAGCGCAGTAATTCTCGGTCAGATACCGTCGTTTGTTTCCCGTTTTCCACGTTTCTCTCTTCGATACAAGCTGTATAGTACTGCCCTTGTTTCCATCCCTATCTTCTACAAGTGTTTGTTATGTCTTGCTATACCAAAGTGATGTTCTCGTATTGATACTGCTTCGTTGACCAATTGAAAAATGTTTATGAAATGACAGATACAAGGATGATGGTCTGACTTTTTGAAAGCCGCGTCCATGAATCCAACAGGACTTCCAATCAGTGCAATTTTGCAAGACGGATGGATTGTCATCCGAGGAGACGGCTTAGGTGCTGAGCGCTGAGCGGCCATGTCAACCCTCGAGTTCGTAGACATACGCAGTAACAGCGCTCACAAAGCCTGTACCAACAAAAAACAATTGTCACTTTTTTACATTGGTACGATGTGGGTTCCGTATTACGGGGGGTGTTGCAAAGGCCTGAGCAGTGAGCTTGCAGATATCGAATGACAACAGTAAGTCATGAGGTTGTATTCAAGGGAGGAAGCGCCATTATTCGCCAAACCCTCGACCATAGAGCCGAGAAATGCATGTTTAAACTGGAAAACAAACCGACTAATGTCATGGTGCAGGTCAGAGATGGGACCATTACTCCTCGACAGACCTTCCACAAACGGAAATTTCCCAAGCCACACAGGTTCACACTAAGATCATCGATCTGAGAGCTTGTGAATGCAGCAAGATTCTGTGTGTATCAATCGCTAATGTGAAGTTTAGGTATTGACTTGAGCAGAAATTGTATTACCCAGGCGTCAGGGTTTCAACGAATTGCTAAATTATATATTCCCTTATGAGCACCTCGACGATAAAGGAACCCTCCCACATGCTAATGTTCCGAGATTTCATGCAACCCGCTCGCTCCCGCTCGCCGCTTGAAGCCGCGCTGCCATGTGGAGTCTACACAACACGACTGTGCCGCAGCGGCGGAAGCACGATATCGCAGTCTATCACAGTATGCAGTCTTCCATGATGATGGAGAGTATAATTAAATCAAAGTCACGACAAGGATATAAAGAAGATGAGAGCACTTTCACAGAGCTTATCAAAGTTTCCTCTCAATATCAAAGATGGAAAACACGACAATCGGCACTTCACCCGCCCCGCGCTCCAGGATTCGCGACCTCTTCCCCCGAATAGTCATTGGGCGTCATCGACCGGGTCCTACAAACTCATTAACAGACGTCCCTGGCGTCCTCGTGTCGACACAATCATTCAACAAGCCCAATACTGCAGAGCCAGAGACAGTGCCCGGAAGCGACAGTGGCGTCCGCACTCGGCATGCAGTGCACACCGGAATCACGACCATCCTTCCCAGACAGAACTGGTTCAACGAAGGCTGCTTTGCGGGTACCTTCAGCTTCAACGGCTACGGCGAGCTAACAGGCAGTCATTTGATCGACGAGGCGGGTCTGCTCTGCTCCCCTATCATCATCACGAGCACTTTCGCCATCGGTGCCTGTCACACCGGCGTGTTCGAATACGCGGTGAACCAGTACGCCGACGAACAAACTGGGCTGACTGACTGGGCCCTCCTCCCCGTGGTGGCCGAGACCTGCGATCTGTATCTCACCGACATCGGCGCCATGCCAATCACCAGTAAGATGGCAGTGAAAGGGATCGAAACGGCGAGCACAGAGCCAGTGGCGGAGGGGAACACGGGAGGGGGAACGGGCATGTTTTGCCATGGATCGAAGGGCGGGACGGGCAGCGCCAGTCGCACAATCAAGGGCAAAGTAATTTTCGAGGGCGAAGATGAAAAAGAGGTCGAATACACAGTCGCGACGCTGGTCCAGGCCAACTACGGAAAGAAATGGGATCTCCACATCGGTCGTGTCCCTGTCGGCAAGTTGATGATGGATCCCAAGGACAGGCAGGACCAGGAGAAAAACCAGGGACAGCCTGGGCCTAAAGGTCCGATGAAGGATGGCTCCATCATCGTGGTCGTCGCTACGGATGCTCCGCTGCATCCTGCCCAGCTGCAGCGTTTGGCGAAGAGGGCGACTGTCGGATTGGCCCGCGTGGGTGGATGGGGAAGCAACTCTTCAGGCGACATCTTCATGGCATTCTCGACGTCGGAAAAACTGCCGCGTTTAACTTCGGATGGTCCTTTCGATACTACCACGCGTCAAAAGATGAACATTATCCTGGACGAAACCAGCAACGCCTTATTCGAGGCTGTAGCGGACTGCACGGAGGAGAGTATCTACAACGCGTTGTGCATGGCAGAAGATACCGAAGGGCCTCTGGGGCGAAGCGCCAAAGCTATCGATTTGGAGCACCTTCAAGAACTGCTTGAGAAGCACTATGTCGACTAGAATTTGCAAATTCAAAGAACTCCTGTGTTCAATCAGTTTGTCAACGTACCTTTACATCATGACCCTGTTGTGCAATATAAAACCAGGTGGAGGGGTTTCCCACCCGTGCAGCGCAGGGTTTTCCGATGTCAAGTGAGTGCAGAGCCCAACGGTATAGCTGATTCGCCTGAGGATCATTGTGGTCTGGAAGAAAGATCATTTGTTTCGCACAGCGGTTCAATGCCATCAATTCATCAACATGGATTGTGACTTCGGGAAACTCCTTTCCTTCTAACCACCATCATCTGCTAAACGAGTGAATTTCTGCGCATGCCATAGCAAGCATACTACGCTCATCGAATTCTCTGCATACAGGCAACGATGTCTGGAGCACCAAAGGACCCACTGCCGTCGCCTCAGGATAACATTAAGCCACTCGACTACAAAGAGCAATTCGCTGTGTGTTTCCGACATTTCATCTATTGAAGGAACCTTACCTGAACCCTTTCCTTATTTATGTAGAAACGAACGGTTGCGACCAAGTTCACTGAGTATGTCACAATTTTCTTCGTTCTTTAGTGAGTGAAGCTCATGTTTGAATTTTCACTTGCAGCCCGTGCGAAGCAGCTTCCAAGGCCTCCATGGATTGTCTGAATCGCAATAATTATAACCGCGACGCGTGCTTAGAGTATTTCCAGGTGTACAGAGACTGTAAGAATGCATGGGTAGGTATTTAAACTGATATATTGTGCAATAATGCTAATATAATCACAGATTCAGCAGCGAAAAGCTGACCGCCGTGCGGGAAAGAATGTATAGTATCCTTGCAGGTCATTACTAGCTCTGACACAGTATCACAAAGAATAAATATGGTTCCCCCTTCGTTTGACCTAGACTCTGTTGTGCAAATCCCATGAACCAGGTCCAAAACCGCGTCCCTTGCCCAGCGCCTCATCAACAACCTCCATGATCTTCAGAAGTTTCTCTTCTTCCCATTTCTTGCCTGCGATCTGAATATTGACCGGCATGCCTTTCGACGCCTCTGGGTTGTATATCGGCTTCTTCCCTCTGTAGATGCCGGCTTCAAGCAAGGGCGAGCCAAGGCCAGGTCCGGTGACCCACTCCTCGGTGAGCTGGTCTTTGGCAGGATCGACGCGCGTCACGGGCAAGCATCCAACAGGAAGGTCGAGAACATTGTACAGGATTGTGGCCTCCGCCAGGGCGGAGAAGTTGTCGCATCCTCTTTGATATGGGTCAGCAGATATATATGGGCAGCAAGTGGGGACCTCATACCCGTGAGGGAGCTGTGGGACGGCTTGAACAGGCGCAATAATACCGTCGAATCCTTGTCCTTCCCATATCTGTCGCGCATTCAGTGCCGTGTGACATGTCTAGGTTTGCAACTAACACACCTCTTGATAGAATCTCTCGACGTATGCCTGCTTCTGGCTGAGCAAATTCCAGTATTCGCCGACCGTCTTCTCTTTGGTGATGCGCATGGCCTTGGAGAACAACGTGTCGTTGAAGAATGTTTCCATCGACCAAGCCAGGAAAGATCGAATAAACCCTGGTATCAGATATGAGTTTTCCGCGTTCTTCAGCTTATTCTCAGGCTCACCAGGAAGCCTGGGGCCGGTGGTCACCAGCCAAAGAGCATTTTCCTTCTTATCTGGTCCAAGGTGGCTGAGCATTGTCTTGTACCCATCCGACGACGTGATGCCAGCGAAAAGATTGAAGGGTATGTACGCTGCAGAATTTCAGTGAGAGCGGACACTTGATATTGGAGCAGACTCGGTTACAATCAGGGATCTCAAATTCCACACACTCGTGCCCTGCTTTCCGGAGCGCTTCTACAGTCTCGACCACAGCGCGCTTGCAGGCCGGCGAGGCTTTGATGAAGTTGTCTGTTATGAACCTGGTGAGCTCCGTAAGCCCCAACATGACGCATCAAAATCATACCGGAGGTATAGTATCCAAATTTGAGCTTCTTGGGTATAGACACCTCCCGGAAGGGAAGCGGTGGTATATAGTCTGTGGTACTTGGGCCTCCGAAAAGGGTACGAGCAACGATTTCCAAGTCCTTCACGGACCTTGACAGAGCAGGGAGTGTCAAATACGTTACGGATAGAAAATTCCGAACAACTCACCGTGCCATAGGACCAGCAACGCTGACAATCCCATCAAATCCTGGGACAGGGCCTGTAGAGGAATATCGGTCATGGATTCGGAAGCACGATAATTGCGGCCACAAATATACCTCGAGCGCCATGGTATGACACCCTTCCGGCAGCAGGCTTCAAGGAAAATATCCCGCAGTAGGCCGCTGGGATGCGCAGGCTGCCACCGATGTCTGTGCCAATTCCCACTGGGGAGCCGTCCATAGCGATGAGCGCTCCTTCGCCCCCGGAGCTGCCACCACAGGTGTAGTTCTCGTTCCAAGGATTCGTCGTGCGGCCCCAAATAGGGTTGCTGCACTCGAACGCGAACATAGTCTGTGGGATGTTGGTCTTGACATAGAGGACGGCGCCTGCGTCGAGAAGCTGTTTGATCACCTATGAAATGGACACGCGTTAGGCAATGCGGAATGTGATGGATGACACTCCCGTACATCAGCATTCTTGGTGGCAGGTTTGTTCGCCCACTGAGAGAAGCCAACGGCAGCGTCGTATCCCTCAATTTCTATCTGGTCCTTGATGCTGACCTGCATTATGCATGAGTACAATTAGAGAGGTATTCATACTGCCAAAAAGGACTTACCGGGATACCGTGAAGAGGCCCAACCAACTTCTTCGTGGCAGCAAACTCCGCGTCAAGGTGTGCCGCGCGCTCCCTCGCTGAACCCGCCATGACTACAGAATATGTGAATGAGCATCTTGCTAAAGCAGGCTGGATGATGATGAACTTTCTGTCAGGCAGTTCGTCTTGGCCTGGGCGAAAGCTGCACGGGCAAGATAGGCTTCAAGGACCTGTGTCGCTGTCCATTCACCGCTTTCAATGTGAGCTACAATCTCTGCGACTAGAATCCATTGATGACAATGTCAGACCGGCGGTACAGGGAAGCATTGGAAGATGCGTACTTGTGGCTTTCACGATGGACGACTGCGCCTCGTCAAGTGCTGGAATATCCGCAAGCCCTTGTGCGCGTTCTGCACGCTTTGCCGCCACAACGGGCGCATTGGAGGGAGTAAAAGGCCACATTCTCGCTACAATGAGATAAACCTTGTCGTTCAAGAGAGGCGTGTTGATGTTGGGGAACTCAATAGTTACACGATAGTCAAGTAATCACATTCCGGATGCTGTTATTTGTATCACGCCTGGTGTAAGGCTTGGGTAAGGCGGGGAATCAGAGGGAAATCAGATGACGGCAGAGGTTAGGATAGGGGGGCTGCGGTCAGAGCGCCGAGAGTTACGAATGATCGTCAATCATCAAACTATGTACACAGTGTTTAAAATGACTGCATTTCACCCCTAAGCCCTTTTGGACAAAAACATTTTCAAGGACAGATATATAGATCAAAGCAAGCTACCCTAGACGCCAAAAGGTTGTAGAGACAGTGACCTCTAGGTACACACACAAACTACGGACGAGCTTCACCGATACTCGACGAGCGCTTATGAGGTCGGAAGCGGGGGAGGCGCCTCAGGTTCCGGGGCGAAGATCAAGTTCAACGGCGGCGTCGTTTGGCTATCCTCGCTGAGAAGAGTCGCGATAATGGACCTGCCAGCGAATGATCTGCCAGCCAACGCAGTCATGGCTTTCGAAGCGCATTCCGGGTCGGCATACCTCACGTAGACACGACCCACGCCAGCCGCTTCATCGAGCCTCTGAGCATCCTGAGGGGTGATGCCAGTCTCTCCCCACTTCGACTTGTCCTTTTTCACAGGGCGAGGAATCCTCAGATCCTCAACTGGGCCGTAGTGCGAACATTCGTCCTTCACATCTTCGTAGAGGTCCGCGTATTCCGAGTCGTCGACAAGGTCGTCTGAAGTGACCATGTTCAACATCAGAAGGATACGTGCATCGGCCGTAGTCTCCTTTCCAGCGGGCATGATAGGTCGAGGAATCTCGAATTGATCGTATGGCAGATTGGGGTTGGGGATGAGGCCAGGTGTGCCGGGCTTCGCACCGACAGACGCGCGCTGAACCACGAGGTAGCGGTCGCCCAATTCCATTCCGTTCAAGCTCTGGATTGCAACATCAGTGACGCCTGCATCGACGTACTCAAAGAACGCGAAGCCCTAGAACAAAATCAGTAAAGTATGCAGCTGGAATGTCATTATGCATACTTTGGAAGCACCCGTGCCGTTTTCCCGGACAAGATTAAAGGCTTTCAGTTCACCAAAACTCTTCAGAAGTTCCATAACATTTTCTTCGTTGAGGTAGGTTGGCAACCCGCCCACAAACACTTTGTTGATTGAGTCAGGAACGTTGGTGGAAACAACTCCTGGCACATGAACTCCAGGAGAGGCCATCTCGACTCCTCCGCCGTAGTCTTTAGGGCGGCGAATTTTGAGGGGGCCATTGATGAAGATGATTCCATCAAAGGCCATTGCCGCGGTAGCATCCTCGGCGCTACGGAACTGCAAGTTTATTAGAACGCGAGCACAGGTCAGAGGGATTCAAGTGACTTACCTCAACAAAGGCGTAGTTCTTTTCGTAGTTACACTGCACAGCCAAAACAGGGTTACCAGGGCCGCCCGTTCCTATGTTCATTTCAATCATCTTCGAGTTGAAGAAGTCGGCAAGATTTTGTTCGTTGACATCAGGGGTTATGCTGCCAATGTAGAGACGGCGCGATTGCCTCGAAAGATTGGGATTGCTTCCTATGCCCATACCGAAGGTTTGTACGGGCATCGGCGGAGGGAGCCCTGCAATACCCAGAATGGGAGGAATTTGCGTGCGATTGGCTCCAGGCAAGTTGAATAATCCTAGAGAAACGATAGCATGAGCATGGACTAGGGAACTGAAAAGAGTATATGCGCACCAGTCTGCTTTGCCTGCATAGCAGTGTATTGTTCATACCCAGGAGCATGGACGTCCCATCCAGAAGCCTTTCGTTTCCTTTGGGACAGCGGCGCTGCACCGTCGGGAGTAGGAGACCTGCGTTCAGGTGTTCCCATGCCCTCTCGACCACGGCCACGTCCGCCACCACCACCACCACCCCCTCCTCCTCCACGACGTTCTCCTCGAGGTGGTCCATCATCTCGATGCCCACGAGGAGGGCCGAAGTCGTCATCACGCCCCCGACGTTCATGACGGCGGTCGTCGCGACCTGGTCTAGCCCCATAATCGTCATCTCTCCCACCGCGGGTGCTGCCATATCTCTCTCTATCCCTGTCGCCTCTGCCACCTCTTTCTCTGTCGGCGTATCTGTCGCGGTCGCTGCCTCGGTCGCGTTCACTCCCACGGTGACCTCTGTCGTCTCTGGACGAGCGGTATCTTTCTTCACGATGGCCGCTGCTACCTGTAATCACAAGAGAAGAAGAAAGCGGAAGCTACGTGAGTAAACCATGGCTTTGCGGTGCTTCGCGTGGTTAGCTAGAGCGCCGAAGGATGCGACGTGGATGGCTGTCCGACTATGCTTCCGCGGTAAACTGGTGGAACATCTATCCGCAACTCGTATAATGCTAAAAGAACGGCTCCGTGGACATGGGTTTGCCTAGCTAGCTGTGGAAACGTAGACATGGTGCAGAGAGAAAAAGAATGCACCATGAGCTTCTTCGGTCTGATACACGCGCAAAGATGGCAAAAAAGAGACGTATATAAGAAAGAAAGCATGAACTCACGATATTCGTCGGCCATGTTAGCAGGTTGTGCGTCGGTGGCTTTTTCTTGGTTTGAAAAGCGGCTCAAAGAGTCAAGGTGATGACTGTTGAAGGCAAGGATGGTTTGGAACTCCGCGCACAGCAATACAATCCTGTTACACTGCTTCACAATCACTGCCCGCCCAACTTGTCCAGTATCGCTCTCGTTGTTGGATACCTCTTCTTCTTCTATCTACCACAATGCCCACGGAACTACCTTACGCTGCGGACGCAGAAATGTCCCTGACTTTCGACGAGCTCGAAGTGTGCCGTTTGTTCGAGCTGTCAACGCATCTGTCCTAATAAACTGCCCCGTCCAGGTACTACGGTCTCAGTATCAGAAGGAAAGCGCAGCTGGCCACGTAACAACGCAAACTAGTTTCAACTTCGCCTGGGGCCTTATCAAAAGCCCAATACACGATCACCAAGTTCAAGGCGTGAAGCTTTTGCAGGGTATGTTTCGCAGGAAGACGTAGTACTTGTTACACTTCTAATGTTTGTATGGCCGGATTATAGAGATCTATCGAGGGGAACCTGCAAGGAGAAGGGAATGCTTGTACTATCTCGCGTTGGGACATTTTAAGATGAGTAACTTTGAAGAAGCACGGAGGTTCAATGGTGCGTGGTTTCTCCCTGACGAAAGCCCTCGCGGGATCTTAATGAACGGTCCATCAGCGTTGCTCCTGGAGAAAGAACCCACAAACTTGCAAGCACAATCTTTGAACCAGCTCATAGAGAAGGGTGCTGCACGAGGTACCCATCTGTTTCCTCTAATCCCGATGACATCATCTCACCCCTCCCCCAGATGGTTACATTGGAATGGCACTAGTGGGCGGCGTGGCAGCACTGGGGACGCTCGTCGTTGCGGGCCTCATACGGCGAGCTCGCAAATAAGTGTATTTCTTCCTTCGCGCAACTAATTTTTGTCGTTCATTTGCATGCTGCGCACCCTCCCTGGCCCTTTCCAATTCGATCTCAACTTATTGCGCCTATAACATTATAGTCAAGCTCCCTACTAGACGCACGCAACTCATACACATCAAATCTTAGGATAACCGGGCTATTTTTTCTTATGAATCCGTAACACCAACTCTCTTTGTAATCAAACACACCTCTCAACGACCTTGAGCAATTGGAAATCAGTCGCCGGTGATATGTCAAATATCAGAAGCATCACTTAAAGGGGGTTGCTATATTTCTCTTTGAATCTGAAAGACGTGGGTTTTACAGGATTGAAGTTGAAGACAGCCTGGACCATATGTTAGCATTCATTGCACCACAGGCTATGTTTCTGTATTTTGGATGACAGCCTGCTCAACGTCCTGAAGTCAGCTTGTCTAGCCTCTTCGTACATCCTGGGAGAGTATACTCGCTGAAAGGCAGTGGACTACGACACTTCCCACACCACATCTATTAGAATACTTACATGTCGTTCCTGCTTCTTTATCCAGGTAGAGGCAGCAAAACGCACTCGCTGTCGCAGTTATCAAGACTCCATATGACTCCATCCTCCATGGACTTGACGCAAGCGCTGTGGAGTTGATGAACACAGAAATACCCTCCATTCGATATGTGATGAAAGAACAAGATAGACACTGAGATTGCACCCCAATTACATGGACATTGGTGTTATTGATACTATAGGATCATAACCCCTATCAATTAGCGCCCGTCACCGGCATAAACGGACATATTTTGCTCTACTCATGTCAGCTATTCTGTTCATCTAGGAATCCCACTCAGGTCACCCTTCTAACTTCAGAGTATTGAAAGGGTTTTTAGTATCATGTAGTATTTAGTCAATCAGGGCGCGCCTTCATGGCTGCCTCTGAGCCCAGATATTATTCCAAAAGCACGATGTGAAAAGCACACAAGTAACTCGAATTTGAGAATACATACGGACGCATGAAACATCACTTCATGACTCTACTCAAGTGTTAATCTCCGTAGAAAACAAGCATTCTAACCTCGGCAGACTCTCGCAATGGTGCGCCATCTGGCGTTGTTGGGTCCTCAAAGGAGGCATGTCCAGAAAATCGTGCAACGCCAGTGGCATCGAGAGAGTCGTAGCTGGAATCACTAATGAGACCTGCTGTCTACTGACACACAACTTCCAGCTGAAGCGTACCTTTTGAACAGGAGGACCTCGTCGATATTCATGCCCCGGAGGTACTTCCATTTTTGAAGCGGATTGTACTTCATGAGGTAGTACTGTCCAACTCTGTCGCTGCACAAGTATCGCAGCTGGAGGGTTACGAGGTCCTCCTTCGCGTCTATGCTCCTGTAGTCGCATACGGCTAAGGGGCGATCCACCGCTGCATGTGCAATTGGCCTCCAAAGATTGATAACTTGAAAGCGGCCTTTGAGGAGACCTTCAACCTCATCCGCTGGGATAGATTGACGAACAAGGGCGGCGGCAAAGGACGCAGCTGCAGCCGATGTTATGTCGATGTGTGCAAATTTCACTGGTTGGGGGGTGATATGATCAAGTTCGTGAATATGGCGACGTAAAACTGACGATTTAGATGTTAATACATCAAAACGATGGCAAAATCGCAGCCATGACTCGGATGACTTCTCTTACCAGGCTCGAATGGAATAATCTTCCTTGCTCCAGTAAGTCTCTTCGTCATTTCCACAGCTTCGGAAATGTACAAGTGCTCGAATTCGTCCTTGCTCGCGATTGCTGAGTGCTGCGTGCTGCATCTGAGAAACTGGAATCCAGATGTATCGAGAGTGTAAGCTTCCTCTTTCCCTCGGATGTTCTCGATCATAACGGTTTGCTCTTTGAGCTCATAGCTGATGTAAGGTTCACTCGACCCATCTTCAGCAAGGCACACGAAAGGGAGTTGACCTTCGTTGTTTCTGTCGAAGAAGTCGAGACCTGCATATACAATATCAGCGTCCATAGGAGGGGTTCGGCACACCGAGAGGGACAATGAAGCGATCTATGCAAATCCAATCATTTGAGGAATTGCGACTTTGATTTTGGAAGACTCAGGTCCATATTGTCAATAATGGCTGTGATAAAATAATACAGATCCGCAGTCCGCCTTACTTGATTTCAATGGGATTTGAATGGAGTAACTTCTGAATCATTGTACCCATTAAGGAGGTAGCTTGACGCAACATCTCTGGGAGGTACAATAGACAGTGATATCAAGTTCAGTGCCAAATCTCCGATAGCGACCGTGAGGCAACTGTGATTCATTAGGAATCCCAAGGGAAGATGTCGGTCGTAATGAGCCCTAATTGGAAAGAAATATTCTCACGAGTAAGCGCCCGTGGCTTGACAGAGGGACAAATAGCATAACTGCGGAGGGTACCGGATTGCACCTAGTCTAATCTAAGCCTGGAGTCAATGGATACATTTTTCACTGAGACTGGGCCCCACCCCCCTTATATCAGCCAGGATTGACGAATGGGAGAGATTGCGAGTGTAGCATATATAGCAAGTCAATGATTATATCTATATCCCCAAGCGAGCTCCAACACAGCATCCAAACTTGATTGCGTAGGTCCTATTGCGCATATGCTCTATACAGCACTACCCGTAGAGCTCGAGCATCCTAACTCTACAAACTCTCGCAACGGCGCTGAATCTGGTGCAATCGGATTCTCGAAGGAGGAGCGACCAGAGAACAAGTACGGCAGCACACAGGTTCAACTAGAACAAATCTGTGTTCACCTGTGGGGTTTTGCGCCGTAATACCGATCGCGCAATAGCTGGCTTCATTCGAAGCGTATGGGGTCTGAGAGTCCGAAGTGGAAGTAAGTGTTCTCACAGGTAAGCGCTCGTACATTGTCGTGCGGACAACACGCCAGAACATCCCTCAAGTCGACTGAAACCGACATTAAGTTGAATTTTGGATGTTTAATCACTCATGTTGAACACGGTGCTAATCCGCTCATTTGTGCGTAGTGCTTGTTAGAAACTTGATGTGCGAAATACATACTGAGTAAATATGTCAAGGTAAATCAACGGTAATCAGTTGGTTAGTGGCATGTATAGCTGCAGTAAACCGCTTGCTGGTCATATGTGTAGCTATAATATCCGTTCCTCGGGGAAACTTGACGAGAATCTTCGACTGGCTGAGGGGAATTTTCTTTGTATCATCACTCGAGGAGCTCGAACTCGCCAACAAGGTAGCACGGAAAGGCCACCTGTAGATCACCCCACCCGTGGAAGCATATATCAGGCTCTGTCCATCAACAGAGAATACAACATTTTCCAGAGGATCATCGATCGACTCTGTGACAAAGTTTGACGCTCCAGTCGAGGTTTCCCATACCCTAATCGTGTGATCCAAAGAGGCCGACACGAGATGGAGACTGTCGGAAGAAAAGGCCACAGATACAATGCGATTATCGTGACCTGTCATTGAGGCCTCAAAAATACTGGCACCGTTCGATGCATTCCATAGCTTGATGGTTTTATCCGCAGATCCGGTCGCAATCTTTGAACCATCTGGCGAGAATGTGACTGAGGTGAGCATGTCCGCGTGAGCCTCAACTTGGTAAAGTCGTTCGCCCTTGACTATGTTCCATACAATGAAGGTCCTATCTTTCGATCCAGATACAAGCCTAGACTCCTCTGAATCCAGCGAGAGGGACAGTACAGTGCCTTTGTGTCTGGTTAACGGGTCATAAAGCATAGTCATAGTTGAGGTATTCCACACGTGGATCGAGTTGTCGGCAGCTCCAAGAGCCATAAATTCCGTATTGCAACAAAATGAGGTGATGAGGTTATGAATTTCGATTGGAGCAGAGAGAGGAGCGCCATTGGTAGCGTCCCACAAACGAAGAGTTTTGTCGAAAGAACCTGTCAGGATCTTCGACGCATCTGGTGACAATGCGGCGCAGGATACGATGCCGGTGTGTGCGCGAATAGGTTCAAATAATGGCACTGAAGTCGATGTATTCCATGCGCGTACCATACCATCTGCTGATACAGCAAGAAATTTTTGTCCATCTGGCCAGAACGTGACACAACCAAAGTGACCAACGCCATGGACTTGGAACTCACGGAGGACTTCACACGTTTCAAAGTCCCAAAGTTTGACTGAACCGTCTTGCGATGCGGATGCAATCATTTCGCCGTTCGGTGACCATGCAACATATGTCACTGGCCCTGTATGTGCCCGAAGGGGGTCATGAAGCGATTCACCCATGGAGGCATCCCAGATACCGACAGTATTGTCATCTGAACCAGACGCAATTGTAGTATCATCTGGAGAGAAAAATGCAGCATTTACAACGCCCTTGTGTCCACGGATGGCCTCGAACAGTTCCCTTCCAGTCGCCACATCCCACACCCTGATAGTGTGGTCGCAAGAGGAGGACACAATTCGAGAACTATCTGAGGAGAATGATACCGTTATGACAGCAGCATCGTGCCCACGAAGGGGATCAGAAAAGGGTTTTCCGGTATTTGCATCCCATAATCGAATCGTTGCGTCTTGTGAGCCAGATGCTATCAACTCTAGATCTTCGGAAGGCGAATACGCGACAGTGAAAACGACCGCCGTGTGACCGAGTATCGGACCCAGAATGAGCGAAGATGTGGCTGTATCCCAAACCTTGATAGAATTGTCCCAGTCACCCGAGATGAAATTGGCACCACTACGGGAAAACGCCACGCCTGATATAATGTGTTGGTTTGCGGAGCTTCGAAGCAAACGGCTTGTCGCAAGATTCCAGAGGTGGGATATGTCGTTGAAAGGGGCTGCTCTGGTGGCGATAGGTTGGTCAGTCGCAACTTCCCAAATACGGATCGTTGAATCCCCAGATGCAGACAAAACTTTGGTATTGTCGGGAGAAAATTGAACGGAAAGGATAATGGAAGTGTGGCCTTGCATTGGCTCAGTCAAGAGGTCGCCTGTTGCAGAATCCCATATTCGAACGGTCCTGTCCCAAGACCCTGATACTATCTTGGTTCCGTCGTTGGAGAAAGAAACGGATGAGACAATGTTGTCGTGTCCTTGAATGGGTTCCAGAATGCTGGTTCCTTTTTCAGAGTCCCATATCCGAACAATATTGTCGGCAGATCCGGAAACGAACTTGGACCCGTTTGGAGAAAATGCGACATACATGACAGTCTGATTTAGACGTATGGGCTCGAAAAGTGGAGCCCCAGTGAACGCATCCCACATGCGAATTGTATAGTCGTCGGCTCCCGAAAGGATTTTCTTGCCATCAGGAGAGAAGACGACGCAATCAATCCCTTCATCGTGTCCAAGGATGGGTTCCATGATTGGCAATCCCGTCAGTGCACTCCAGATCCGGATGCATTTATCCTCCCCCGCTGAGACAATTCTAGAGGAGTCCGGCGAGAAGTCGACTGTGATCACTGGCTTGTCATGTCCGCGCAGAGGTTCCATGAGTTGTTGGCCTGTATGAGCATCCCAGATGATAACCATATTATCGTAACCCCCGGAGACTATTCTGGATCCGTCTGGAGAGACTCTGACAAAAACCACCTTATTCGTATGGCCCTTCATCGCATCAGATATTGGGGCTCCAGTATGCCCATCCCAGATGCGGAGAGTCAAGTCCCAAGAGGCGGAGACGAATTTAGATCCGTCAGGGAAGAATACAGCGGAGTGAACTGTATTTTTGTGGGTAGACAGGGCCAGCAAGCGGTTGTAGCCCGTGCCCTCCACATTGGGAGACGCTCGAGGGCGCGGATAGAGAGTTCGGATTGAACTATTATCCGCACAAAAGGTTAACCCAGTACTGAAGATTGAGGTAGGATCTTCCTTGATATCTGCAATAAACTGCTCCGCAAACTGGAATGCATCATACCGCAGCCTTCTATCGGCAGCGGAGCAGGATCCTTTCTGTTAGGAAATCAGCCTCTGTCACCATGTGAAGAGAGAGCAAACTGACGTTGGTGTGTTGCAGGAACCTATGCATCAATGGCAATATCATCTCCGACAAATTCAACTTGCTCATACTTTGAAGCCACCTCAAAAAATGCTTTTGGAAGAAAATCCTAAGATGACTATCCAAGTCCTTCTCCTTCGGGTCTAGTTTGCAAAGATGAACAATCCAAAACTTGCACGCATATGAATGTGCGTTGCCGAGAATTATCGCATCAATGGTGGCGGACGATGTAAGTGTCAAGGTATTAGATTCAATTCGTTCGAAGTGGGTTCCAAGAGCGCGTATGCAAAATGTCGCAATTCTTTTATTATGCTGACCGATATCAATGTGCCAGTCATCCCCGCTCCGCTTTTTGTCCATCAAGAAGTCGTCGAAGGATGTGTGGATTGATCGTAAGGCGTACTGTGAATTTTCGGCTATGATGACGCATGCAAGTTTGCGAAGTATGTCTTGGGATTTGGGCAAGCTGCTATGGAATAAGAGACCATCGATTGCGGAAGAGACCAAACCTGGCGGGTTCTCCACAACCAGGATCGCACCTAAAATTGTCCTCATATCTGCTTTGATGTCGCTATTTGAGCCAGGGCCAGCCAAGGCCGCGCTCAGTGCGATTTGATAGATTGCATCCAGCGCAGCTTCAGGCTCAGTGGGTCCGACTGTTTCCAGTATCACAAGCAAACGAGGCGAAGGGTATTGTTTGATAAATGTGTACGTCGTGAAAGCATATATGAAAAGGCCACAGGCACGCTTGGTAAGCTCGTCGATGGCATTGCGTTCGGCACATAGCTCGTCGAAGGTGTCATTCTCTAGTTGACGGAAACGTTCAGTGAAATATAGCCGAATGTCGTGTTCTGTAGCTTTCGCCATGTTGTCTAGAGAATATGTGTGTATATGCGCCTTCTTCTGAGAATTGAATGCATTGGTGATATCGGGGAGTGCGCGGCTGGCGACAATAAGTCTGATGAAGGGCAATGTTGCGCCAAAGCCACTTGCCAGGACCTTGAAGAGTTCCGTACGAGCCTCAGAGGCTTCACATTCGTCCAAGGCGTCAATTAGCACTACGATGGGGCCTTCCTCCTCGAGTTCTTCGATGGCTTGGAGAGGATCTAAAAGAAGGTTTTTGAATTGCTCCTGTATAGTCATTACTTCGAAATCCGGGTTTTCTTTGACGGCGATGGATATGGTCTCTGCAACTCTCTTGTCGAACGATGCTAGCCTGTAGGCAATAGTGGCGATGACGTTTGACGCGTCGTTCATGAGTTTTGAGTCAAATCGGAAATAAGCGCCGAGTCGACTATGAGCGCACATACGCCGCGCAGCGTCTGCTATTGAGCTCATGAGGGTGCTTTTGCCTGTTCCGGGAAAGCCCGTAAGGAACATGACTTCCCCGTTCATTTTTGCTATCCAGGAGATGATGTATGCAATGGGTTCGATGCGAGTACCAAGAAGGCATTGTTCCCCTGGCCTCAACTGACTGTATGGATTGAGTTTACCCAAAATCATGTCCTGTTCTGCAATGCGGGGTCAGCAATGGATTACTAACATATAAATTCAATTACTTACCCATAAACTTGACGGCCTCGTGGGTTCCTATCGTCACAACAGCAACACCGCGGTTTAACTTTCCACTGAATTGGGCCTCCAGATCCACGAACCCTTGACGGAATTCGGCGGTTTTCTTCGATATATCAAGCTTGATAAGGCGGCCTGTAAATAAAGGCGGATAATGAATGCCTGATCTGCATTGATTGAGACTTGACTCACGTAAATAGTTTTTTGAGATGTAACCAGAAACGAAGATTTGGCACTCTATTGTTTGTCTGATCATGGCATCAAATGTTGATTGGAGAATTTTCCATTCTCGAACGACGTCCTTCTCATTTGCAATTTCAAAGGTATGAATCATGGCTTCGCGAAGGCTCACAATGCCTTTGTCCTTGGCGTACTGTGCTTCCATGATCTAGATATGCGTCAATAAATGTGCTTTCGCCGTAAATCGACAGACGTACATCGAGACCAAGTGTCAAGAGACTCCACGCAGCACTGGCCATAGGATGCACCTATTAGGGGTGAGCAGATTGCAGAAGCATGTACAGAGGATGAAACCGTACCTGCGCAAGACGGTCGAACATTTCTTTGAATGGTTGGATAGAGTCCAGGAAATCAAACGCAGACTCGGAGGCGACCTGAACGATCCCGTCGGTAACATCGTTCGGAGCCGCTGGTTTGGAAGGGTTGAGGCCCTCTGATGGCACAGATGATGACGCCAGAAGATCTGAAGCGACCTTCTCGAGGTTTGTCTCATAGCGAATGACCAGAGTACTCGGTTTTTGGGAAGGAGCGACGAGAAAGGAAACGGAGAGTTCTGACAATTATTAGTGCAAACATCAACTAGGAACAATGCCCCCCCATACCTTTGTCACTTGGCGAGAATTTATCAATGGCGATTTCTGTCGCCGCAAGTAAGGTCTTCTTTCCAAACAGTCCGCGCGCATATAGAGAAAATCGGATCGAGGTCATCGAGGTGAGGTCGTTTCTGGATATCGCTCCGGTCAAGACTTTTCGGTTGAACAAATGAGAATGATTGCATACACGAGAATATTGGTTTTCCAGTCAGGAGACTGGCTAGCCGCGACAAAATCCGTTGTTTTGATCCTTTGTTCACCCATTTCCACTGTCATGAGCGTTTTCTTCGGTGGCTTCCCATTGATGAGGGGTAGACCAGTAACCACCAAACCTGCGATGATGTCAATTGCATTCCGCATTACTGTCAGTGAATGAGTACCTGTGATCACATTTGGAGCTCGTTGGGCCACTTTTGGTTCCCTGATCATAGATTCAACAATCGATCCTATTTCAAAGGTAAGGAACGTACCTGCTTGCATCCGCCATTCGACCAGTATTGATATGAACACAGTTGTACACTCAACTCCTCCCCAACGCTTTGTGGTGACTCATATGTTTAGTCTGATGACAACCCTGGAATTCGGAATCCATTCTATTGTTCGTTGAACGACAGCCATACAGGTACATGGGGAGCGTCCAGATCTCTCGAAATCCTAATGGCTTGGAAAGGATTCAGTATACATGTACCCAAATAGACTGCGCAGAATTTACTCACAATGGGTGAACACTGAACACTGACGTGAGTAGACTAAGATGGCGCGTGCGAGAGGGGCAGAGAGAGAATGGAGATAGCAAAGCTGCGTGATGACAATGTGTGCCGAGTTGCCGGGTTAGTTGAATCCTGAGTTCACGGTTTGAGGACCATCAGTTGACTCATCTCTCAACTCAACCAGATCTTGGTCCTCAACAGGAAACTTGCTCTGGTGTACCATGTAGATCTTCTCACACTGGGCGCCAAAACTTGTATCTGGAATCCGAGCATGGCGGTTCATCAAAATAACACGAATTCTGCAAGATCTACGTAGTATGAGGATAAGACGAGAAGTCATAGAGTTTGTTCCTTTCAAGCTGGAGGGCCTCCTGTATAAAAGAGAGTTGCGCTTCAACTGTTCAACGCCAGTCTCACTGTCAACTGCAAGTCATGGCACCTGGACAGCTCATCGTGGTTGGATCTGGCATTGCCAGCATCAACCAACTCACTCTGCAAGCCGTTGCTCATATCGAGCAAGCTGACCTCGTCTGCTATATGGTCGCCGATCCCTCGACTGAGGCATACATTCGCACCAAGAATCCAAACAACTTTGACCTCTATGTTTTCTACGATGAGAACAAGATGCGGATCGATACCTATGTCCAAATGGCAGAGGTTAGCCTTTTTAATCGAGTACGTGCGTATAATGACTGACTGTGTCTCCAATAGTACATGGTGCAGAATGTGCGCGAAGGCAAAGTCGTCGTCGCCGTCTTCTACGGCCACCCTGGAGTGTTCGCCTCTCCAACCCATCGGGCTATCGCGTTGGCGAAGGCGGAAGGTTTCAAGGCTATCATGCTTCCTGGCGTGTCAGCCGAGGATTGCCTGTGTGCTGACCTTGGAATTGACCCAGCCACCATCGGTTTACTGACATACGAAGCCACAGACTTGCTCATTAGGAACAGGGTGCTTGTTCCTTCAATCCCCTTGGTCTTATGGCAGGTCGGTGTTGTCGGTATCATCGACTTTAAATTCCGTGGATTCGATGTAAGCATTTTCTATGGGTGTCAGAGGACGTTTACTGATAATATTTTTGCTAGAACTCTAACTTTGACCAGTTGCTGGACTATCTCGAGCCTGTGTATGGCGCTGATCATCCCATCACCCACTACATTGCTGCCGTTTTGCCTCAGGACGAAACGATAATCGAGCAGTTCACCATCGCCGAACTCCGCAAACCCGGCGTGCGCAGTAAGGTTCACGCGATCTCCACGTTCTACTTGCCGCCCAAGACAAACCTTCCCAAGGACGAGCGGGTCGTCACTGCCTTGGGCATCAAGAACTGGCGCTCGACGCCTCTTTTTCCTTTCGTCACTGGATCTATCCCTTACACTCCACACGACAAAGATGTTGTCGCCAGCATGGCATCGCACGTCCCGCCGAGCGGCTACAAGACCTTGGTTGCGTCATCGACCATGGTTGACATTATGACGAAGCTGTCGCTCGACCACAAGCTCTTGGAAAAGTACAAGGCCAATCCGAAGATCTTTGCAAGCACTCGTGGGCTCACTGCTGACGAGCAGCGCGCTCTTGACACGTGCAGCTCGCAGTGGACGTATTATTCGATGAAAGGTCAGTGTAGTGCGCATAGTATCTATTCAGGTGGCTGATCTATGACATCGCAGACAATAAAGGGATACCTTTTGACGATTTAGGTCCGTTTATCATTGGCATGACTGCCGCTGTCGTCACCACGAATGCAGGTGGCTAATGTAATAGTCACGACATCTTTATTCACACTCTTCCCTCTGAGAGTTCGTCAAGTCTCCGTATTCATATAAATAGCTTCAGAAAATATATAGTATAAGGACTATGTACGATACCTACTTCCCTCCATCCAGTGAATTCATATACGTTGAACCCCTTCTATCTACGTGTAGCCCTTAGTGACCACAGGTCCACAGCCCCGCCACAGTCACAAACCGCCACTGTGACGCCGAGAAGGTACATCTTTTTGAAAGGAAACCAACCTGGAATCGCTACAAACCTTAGATGATCAAGACAAGAGGTCGAACTTCTATCCAATATTATGGTAATTTATTTGAGATCATAAACCAATGTTTGATGAGTGAGATGTACCGGTGAGGATCAGAAAGCACGGTACACAAGAAAGACCTATTATTTTGGAGCCACAATTGGTGTCTGTACCAGCGGGGCACCAGCTTGCCATTATAGAGATAGTTATGCCTTCGCCGCTTCCGACATCATAAGCGCTCATTGTACATATATACCTGTGAAATTTATCTGTTAGTGTATGTACCTAGTGGGACTTCAATCACTATCCCTTTCTGAGGAGAATCGAGATAATATTTCTGCTAGCAAATGGCCTGCCAGGCAAAGCAGCCGTGGCCTTGGTGAGAGGCGCGTAGAGTAGGAGGAGACCTGCGTTCACATGTTCCCATCTCCTCTCGTCCACGGTGTCACAATGTGTTGGATGACAGCTTGCTTGACCTTCTGAAGTTAGCCAGTCCAGGTCATTCGTATATCCTGGGAGGCTATACCCGAGAGGCACTGTGCTGCGACGATCCCCGCAGCACATCTAGAAGACTTACATATTATCCCCGGCTGTTTGTCCAAGTAGAGGCAACGAAGCACACCCACTGTCATAAGTATCGGGACTCCATACGACTCCATCTTTCATGAATTTGACGCAAGCGCTGGGGAGCTGATGATCATAGAGGTATTCTCCATTCAATATGTGACGAAAGGACAAGATAGACGCCGAGATTTGCACCCCAATTCCACGGATAAATTAACGCTAGTGACCAGCGTAAACGGCGCGCTTTGCTCCACACACTCCAGCTATTTCCTTCATGGCTAACTTTGGGCCCAATCATTTCAAAGGCCCAATGTGAGAAGCGCATAAGCAATGGAAATTTGAGGATACACACGGATGCATACAACACCATTTTGTTATCCCATATCCTCCCTTCTCTACTCAGGTAGTTAATTTCCGTAAGGAAAGCAAGAATTCTAACTTTGGCAGACTCCCGCAAGGTGCAATGTCTGCCTCCCCCTCCACGGCTGTGCTCCTGTAGTGTCACAAACGACTAACGAGGCATGAATATACAAATCAAAGTTACGTTCAAGCCAGTCGTAAATTTCTCAATAGCGACCGTGAAGCAACTTCGATCCATTATGAGTGACGCGTACTAAAGACAAGCAAGGATGTTCGTCAAACTTAGCGTGACGGGGTCCCAATTTCCAAAGATATTCTCACGAGTAAGCGCCCGTACCAGATACGTCGGAAAACGCCCCAAAATAGCGTAAGTACTTGTGGAGAGAACCAGATTGCGCTTAATTCAAGTATCAAGCGCTCTCAGATATTACGAGAGTGGCGCACAAGGTCTGTAAACACCTTGCCTATCTCTCAAAGCCAGCTCAAACCCCTCCAAGTTTATCGCGCAGCTACTAATACATGATATAGCTGTCCCATTATTCCCCGTAGAATACGAGCATCCTAACTTCTACAGACTCTCGCAACGGCGCTGAATCAGGTGTAGTCGGATCCTCGAAGGAGGCGTGACCAGAACATTTGGCCAGGCCGGGAGTATCAAGAGAGTCATAGCTGTCATATGAACATGAGCAACGGTTATAATAACGATACATTTTGGAATTGGAAGAGCGGCTAACCACTTGAATACGAGTACCTCGCCAACGTCCATGCCACGAAGATATTTCCATTGGTGACGCGGATGGTGCTTCATGAGATACAGTTCGCCCATCCTGTCACTGTACATCAACTGAAAAGGAACGACATCTTTCTCTAAGTCCATGCTTCGGTAGTCACAGACTGCCAACGGCCGGTCAAGCGCCGCGTGTGTTATAGGTCGCCAAAGGTTGATGATCTGGAAGCGGCCCTTGAGAAGAACGTCGAGCTCGTCCGCTGAGACGTTTTGACGAGCGCGAGCTAGGGCTGCCCATGCCGTCTGGTCGATGTGCGCAAATTTCACTGGCTGTGCAATAGTATTGTCTGTTTCATGGGTATGGCGACGTTGTACTAATACATAAAGGTGAGGTACCTGAGAGCTATAGCCAAAAAAGAAGTAAACCAGCACATACATAGTTCAAATGGAACAACTTTAATTGCGTCGGTGAGTCTTTTCGTGAACTCCACTGCCTCGGAGATGTATTCGCGCTCAAAGTCCTCCTTGGTTTCAAAAGTCGTGTGCCGTGTGTCGCATCTGAAGAACTGAAATCCGGATGTGTCGAGGGTATAAAGATGCTCTTTACCGCGAATATTTTCAATCTTCACAACTTCCTCTTTCAGCACATAGTTCAAAATCGGCTTTCCAGATCCATCATTGAACAGGCGTATGAAAGGGAGTTGTCCGTCGCTAGTCTTGTGGAAGAAGTCGAGAGAGCTGTGTACAATGTCAACTGCTGGCGGGAACGACATCAGGGAGGTGGATATGGGGGACCGAACGATAAGATAAATGTCGCGCCCCTTGGGCTCTACGGACCATATATATTCTGCAAATGAACACAGAACAGAACCCAGCAGTTATGTAATTGTCAGTCGTCGGGATTCCAGTGCGCCGCTAATATTAGTCAAGGATCGAAAATCCTATTGGCCATACTTATATAAATTTATAGAGGTAGTTTAATTCTATAGAACTCAATAAGGACCACTTCGGTTGGTCATTTTAGATCCAGAAATCCCTTGTAGAACTATGGCAATGACGCTGATACTGTAGGCGGAATCGGCGAGGTTGGGCTCTCTTCCAGGATTAACCCCACTTGCCTTCCACGGCCAGCCCCCTACGTTCGATCCAATCTTGGCCTTCGACAGCGTACCAGATCTCACTCCAGATTTTCTCCTAAGTGCTAACTTTGGCTTTCCAAGCTGGGCGCCAAAAGCTAGTGAATGTCTGGAATCCGATTATGGCAGCTCATCAAAATAGCATGAACTATGCAAGATGTATGTGGGTTTTTCCAAAGACAGGGGTCTTTCTTCACTCATTCTGCACCAAAGAGACAGGGACGCTGTCAAGACACTTCACCAGTTTCATCTTCAGCTGTCCTTTAACGACTCTGGCTTATTACTGTCGGCGTGACAATCCTTGTCCTTATTGTCACACAAGTGTCGATATCCGAGTTGGCGTCTTTATACCAAGCTACTATGAAAACACGTCAGAGAGCGGGATGCTTTCATTCATAAATCAACGTGCTGGCTTGAGTATCTAGTGACTCAGGTTCGTATACTGAGAATGAGAGGCTGAGAAGACGGACAGAAACGCGCGAAAAGGCGAAACAAAAGTATTTAGTAATCAGTAGGTATTTATGAATGCGGGAAGCAAAACTGCCCCCACAATACGAAAAGTCCTGCAGTTCAGTAAATACGCAATATCATTCGCTGGGTATCTTTAGAATATGATATGGAGAGAGCTAAGAAATGGAGATGACGATGGAGTAGAAATTAATTAGATTGACTCGCGAGAGGATCAAGCGTTGATCGATTCCACCGAAAATCTACACCCAGGGGAAAAGGAGTCTATATGTCATGAGTAGTCGTGAATGAATTTGGTGCATCCAGCATCATTGGATATTTGACAGAATGTGATTTATGTCGAATTTTTTTGGGATTTGATTTCTGCCGCTTTACCAACGCTGGCGAAACGCCAGGGAGCTGTCTTCCAGAGTGGATGACATGGGTAACCCACAAGGATACTAGCACTAGGTAATTCACAGTTGGCCAAATCCATCTAGCATCGACCCGACATACGCCAGTCCAGTGGCGCATCAAGTCGCGAGGGAGAGAGTTGGCCCGTAAAGTACCCCATTCATTAACGAAAGCAGGGGGCGAAGTAGCAGATGCGCGCCCGCTATTTCTGTTTTCGTTAATGAAAGCTAGTATCCGTGCGGATTATCCATGGACGCGCCAAGTAAAATAGCATGCGGTGTTGCCTCTGGCAACAATGTATTGCTGAAGAGTAACGGTGGCTCTTGTTGCTTTATCGACAATGGTGATCGATGAAGTCAAAACTAATGATAGGTTGACGCCGAGATCGTCGTTGGCCGTAAGAGTGCTGAGCAGCTGTATGACCTGATAGGGGATAGAGTCAGGGAAGAACTGGTGTGCATTTCCGTCCACGACGATGATCGACGGCCACTTGAAACTCTCTTCGAAAGAGACTTCCTTAGATGCCATTTTCAGTGGGCCTTCGATGAGTTGTTTAAATTGGGTTGCTGTGTTACGCTCGAAGATGCATGGATCGTGTCGTATGGCAGCGAGAATATGTTCGGCGGACGGAGGGATGTTCTGAGCCAATTGATAGGCCAGTGTTGGGACGATGTATCGTGTGCACGATCGGGAGGACGAGGGCAAAATGATGCTGGCAAGGAGAGAGCCTTGGCCTGCGAGCCGCTCGGCAACCGAAAGGGCAATAGATCTTGAATGATTTCTCTGGAAAAGATGGTACGATTCACGATGAAGAATAGAGCTGCTTCGGGACTCGTCCGCCAGTTCATGGCAGATACGCTCCGAAAATTCGTCAAAACTTTGACAGAAGCTTCGAAGATCTTCATATTCGTTTGAGTTGTGAAGAAGCCTCCCGTCGATCCTTGAAGGACCGACACGTGGATAGAGGATATCCAATACTACAATGAAAATGCATCACCCTCTTACAATCCAAAAATATGTAAACATCACATACCTTGCTGGTCAGGAGATGAGAAGGAATAGACATTTTGGATGGACGTCAGATTGCCGCCAGTAACGATGATGTTATCTCCAGCTATGAGGTTGTGGGTCTGGCCACGACCGCAGGGGTCATGGCCTAAACCCATTGAAGTCGCGTTGATTATGAAGAGGGTGAAGCAGGCCAGTCACCCGGTTTGAGACGGCTCATGTTGCGCATTCAAGAAATACTTATATTCGCGACACCAACCCTTCCATGCAATTCTCCAAGGATCGGTATACTCGGTTTGTTGAGAAACTGCGAAAGAGAAGGCTGTTTGGGCTGTTGGGCTGTGTTATATGGTGCACAGGAGTAAACATGGCAACGAGTGCAGTGCATCAGGAGGCGCTGAGCAGTTCCGAGCAGTTTAGCCTTCCACACTCACTCAAGAGGAAACCGTGGAGGGATTCAAAGGGAATCAAACCGAATCGGCGCGCGTCAATACACTTCTGAATTGTTCGTCATGGGTTACAGTCTGACTTTGGTCTCGTATTCGGCCTTGGACCCTAGATAAAAGGATAAGTTTTAGATTGTGATAGTTTGCAATGAGCTTGAAGAACTTGTGAAGGAGTCAGGACAGGCGATAAGATGAGATGAGTTGGTCGTGTTTGGCTTGGATGACTGAGACGCCAGAAAGTGGACTTCAATCTGCTTTACTTTTCCAATCCTCTTCCATTCACCTCCAGATTTCAGCCAAGCAAGGAAACTGTCCCAGATAGCACTGTAATCGCTTCGTCTTTACGCGTTCGCTCGTATGTCATACGACGGATTGCCAGATCAATGGCGTAGGCAGACGCGCGAGCGCGAACCGCCAGAAGATCTGGCCGTGTATACCTGGGGGGAGGACAGCTACGACGGTCTGGGAGATGTTCTTCAGGAAGGAGGAGATGACTTGAACGACGAGACGTTTGGCTCTTCTGGCCCTATTGGTAGCTATCCCAAGTCGTCTGCGTGACTGGGTGTTCACGGTAGCATCTACAGGCAAGGATTTCGACTTCGGAAACCCAGTATTACCAGATGCGCCCCAAGACCATCAATATCGTCAGCAAAGTCAGCATCATGGCCTGCCAGAACCCCAGCAAAAAAGAGATGAAAGAGTAGAGCCCGTGCAGCCTCGAGCCAGTCATCATCAGCAGCCACAGTCAAGTGCGCATCTCTCTTCCCATATCACCGTTCGCGAAACCGTATATTGATATAACGCAATAGCTCGCTCTATTCCAGTCAATTCCGTAGAAGCCATTTGGCAGGATCACTCTCCGTTTTCCGTTCTTGCTCGCACTAATGTCGCATCTCGGAATGCATCATCCCCTATGCCTACCCAGACCCGGTATACACCACTTCAGAACACCAGCGCAATCAGTCGACAGCCAAACACGGCAGTGCGCACTATGGCAGAGGTTGAGGCCGAGATGCAAGCCGCGGCACAACTGGAAAGGGAGAAAGCGAGACTCAAGGAGGAAAGAGAGCGTTACTTGCTCCTACAGCAACGTCAACAAGAGGAGCAACTCCAGCAGCAAGCCCAAGAACGTCTGCTACAGGAACAACAGCTTGCTCAACAGCAATTGCAGCAGCAACAGCTTCAACGTCAGCAGCTCCAGAGACAACAAGCTTTGCAATTGCAGATGATGCAGCAGCAGCAAGAACAACTCCAGGCTGCCCGACTGCGAGACGATGAAGCGAGACAAGCACAGCTCATGTTCGAAGAAGAAAGGCAGCTCCAGCAGCAAGCCCAGATCCAGAGGCTATTGCAACAGCAACGCGAGCAGCTTCAGCTGCAGCAACAACGTACCCCGCCTCCTCGCATGATGTCGACTTCACAATCTCCCCGATTCTTCGAGCATCAAAGGCAAATGTCGCGTCTTCAACAACAGCAAGAGCAAGAGCAGCAGCTCCTAGCCCAACAGCGTTTCGAACTTCAGCGCCAAGAGCGGATGAGGCTCGAAGAACTGGAGCGGCGCATGTCTCTCGCGAGCTTGGAGAGGGGACGGGTCGAGTCCCCGCTCAATCCGCGTCGCACACCATTTGCCCAGGATGATCCGCAGTCTATCCAGGCTCAGCTGCTCCATCATCAGGCGCAGGTACGTGAGCGTCTGGAGTTGCAGCAACTTCAGCAGCAGCAGCAGCAGCAACACCAACAACAGCAACTCTTGCTCCAACAACAGCACCAACAGCGCTTGCAACAAGGACAGGAAATTGGCCAGAAGTTCAGTCGTGCCGGTCAGAGATCTCAGACCCCTGGTGACGGTGGTATGCCATACAACACTGGCCCGCTGCCGCCTGATGCACAGCAGTCGTTCCAGGCCATCCAGCTGCAGCAGCGTCTACTTGGCGACCTCTCTCAGCAAGGAGACTTCCACCGTGACCCACCAGCGGACCCAGAGCTGCTCATGAAGGAGGCAAGCCGCAAGATTGTTGAAGCCGAAAGGATGGAAGAGAAGCGTCGCCGGAAGGCAGCTAAAATTGCGCATATGGTTGGTTTCCTGTGTTTCATAATTCCAGACTATGGCACTGAACTCAAAATTCAATTTTGTAGGCGAGGTACAACGACTTGATGACACAGTCGGACAAAGACTTCATCACGCGTATCCAGGTCTCTCAGCTCGTTACACAAGACCCTTACGCAGACGATTTCTACGCCCAAGTCTACGGGGCGATTCTGCGCTCCCGCATGGGCTTGCAGTCGCAAGACGAGCGTGTGCTCAAGTTCGGCTCGGGCGGCGGTATTGGCCTCGGTATTGCTTCTAAAGGTGGCAACCGTAGGCCCAATGCTATGCAACGCATGGAACAGCAGGTCGAGCGCATCGTCAGCAATGCAAGAAAGAGGGAAGAAGAAAAGGGCTTGCATGGTGACTCACAGCGCACATAATTTGATTTTTTGAGTACCTTGCTCATGGTGTTCATTAGCGGTTCACAGCTTGCAAGGAGCGTTGGGCAAGACGTCTGGTCGAAGCTACAAGGCAGCTCCGCGCCAGCTACTCCAGGTTGACGTTGGCGCGGGGCCGTCTCCGACTCTGTCCCATGCCACCGCTACGCAACACATTGGCAAGCCAAAGGAACAGCATCACGAAAGTGGCGCGAACGAAGCTGCGAAACTGGGCAAGGAGGCCCTCGGTACAGCTGCTGATGTAGGCTTTCGATTGTTTATTTCCCTACAGGCGGTTAACTGACTTTCGCAGAACGAGCATTTGGTGAAGACTGAGCCCCTGAGTCGCCGCCGCGTGCTGGTCATCTTGGAGGAACTGTACGATGCAGTTCTGCGCGTAGAGCAATTGAGACGAGATCAGCCTCCTCCTGAGGATATCGATGCTTCGGAGGCGTGGTAAGCGTTACGTTTCATCTTCGCGCCTGGACTTCATTCAACAGTTTACTGTAGGCAAGTGGAATATGATGACACTGTAGAAAATATCTGGAAAGAGCTCAGAGTTATGGAGCCTTTATCCACAAGGTACGCAAGAGTTGTATCGACATGTCGCTCCGGAATGAACTCGTTATACAGTGATCCCCATCCATTCATTTCGCTTCTGACCCCCACCAAGGGCAAGAAAATCCTCCCTCGTTTGACGCGTCATCTCAGCAGCGGGTATATGCTCACATTGCTTACCCTGTTGGTAGCTTGCTTTGGCCAGCTCGATGTCGTCAAGCAAGCACCCATCTTGGATTCCTTCCAGGATACCCACGAGCATGCGGATGTGGATAGACAAACGCAGGCGTTTTTAGGCAGCGTGATGCAGAGTATTCTTCCTGTTGTCTCAGTCGCGACGCTGCGCCTGGTGACAGGTTTGCTTGGTTTGTTACTGACTAGAAGCGACATTGTCGAAGTTGCGCGTAGCAAGGTATGGTTCGGAAATGACATTTATCAGGGACTCCTGTCTGACTTGATAAACTCCAGCCTGGCCTCGCATTGCTCACTCTGTTCCTTAGTCGGGTCGAAGTTATCAAACAGACTGCTGACCTTGCAGATGCGCCCACGCCAGAGGAAAGCCAACAGTGGTACGTAGTCCCATCTACAACTGTGGATAAGCTTTCGATCTAATAATCATTCCCGTAGGCGGTCGATCTTTGATCATCTGTTCAGACTTCTGGAAAGCCATCTACTTGGCCTTTTCCCGTCTTCTCGCATGATTCCAGACCCCAGTCAACCGCACACGCCTATAGATTACATCGACCAACCTGTATGGCAGTTCTTGGCAGCGCTCGCCCTGCACGGAACAATTGAACAGCACCATGTCCTCGTGGGCACGTTGCGCGAAAAAATTCTGGACAACGTCTTGAGCGTCAACAAGGGGCTGGTGCACGATGAGGACGAACGACAGACTAAACTCGCCAACGTCAATCTTTTCTTACATGCAGTCAACCTAGACAGCTCTCAAATTGCTATGTAAAATTGTTTTCTTTTCCTATTCGTATTTCCTTTGCAAGGCTTCCTCTCTCCTCCTCCAGCTGTTGTTAGCTTTTGGTCATGGACGACGTGATATTTGATATCTTTCCATTTTTACTATCATTTATATAAGTAGCCCAAATGCTCAGCAGAGTAAAATGATCTCTCGTTCCTCTTCTACATGCATAGTGTGCCGGGGTGCCGTCCTCGATAGCTCTGAAGTTTTCCATGGCGATAGCATAAATCTTGTTTGGACGGTTCTCTGCTGTGAATCTGAGTCGGCGGCCAAACAAAGTGAGATTCGAGGGAGGTATGGGCGCAATACTTTCTATATTTGGCCAGTGTCACACGGCCCGACAATCCATTCGAGCGTCCGCCGTCGTAGTTTCAGTCGTCTTTGCGAGGTATATTTTGCACTGTCCGCATTTACAACCACGACATTCTGCACCTCCATCGTTTCCTTCCCTTCCTCCCCTGCTTTCGTCCCCAGTCTTCGACCTACAACCCCCCGATTCCCGCAAGCCATTATACCCAACCATCGTCTATTACCTCCTGACTACCATCCGTGCTATTCATTGCTTCTTCATCTCCACATTGATTTTATCTCATCTTCCGTTCTTTCTTGAAAAGTATTCTCTAACACTTTCTTCATTTTAACACCTCTGTCCCTCACACTAGATGCACACCCAGAACGAGAGCTGGCACATACCGGTTGAGCGTTATGCCCACAGTAAGCACTTGCACTTATTGCTATGCATATTCGTCTAAGCCACTTTATTACTCAGCATCGTGAAAAAAGCGGGACCCCCATTTGGCTCAATTTGCCCCAATAAGGTCAGTCCATTCGATTATCATCTCCAACTTGTTTGGTTTCGACGTCCTAATAAGCCTGGGCAGGCAAATAAGGCAGCCTATCAAATTAGGCCAGCGAAGCTTTCCAAGGACACCAGCAGCCAGGGGTCTATTCACTTCCAATTCATCCCATACTTGCAGTCAACTCGGTGCATTCAACAACGATTTGATAGGAACAACTGTATATTATGTTGTACATACAAGTATTACAAGCCACACCACAAAATCAGTTGCCAAAAAAAAACTCGACAAATGTGAAAGATAGTGTACAAGTGGAGGAATTGGTGCCCATGGTGTGGTGGCGGAAGTGGATAAACATACCTGACAGACAGACACCTCCTAGGAGATGGACAGTTGGGTCCGAAAGTGCAAAGATTGAAACGTACAACAGCGATAGTGCGTACCTATCAAATATCCCATGTCGACCATTTTTTGTCAGTTCAGACAAATCGGAATGGAGGGCCATAGACATATGCGCCTTCTGCCACGCCAAGAGACCAAAAGGATGGCAGGAGTGCGCATATATGCGCTCCCTCGTATAAATATAAGCATGTTAATAGCAAACATGGAATATATGCATACCTTTCACGTTGAGATTGGTGCCAGAGGTGGGGCTTTCCGTCAGTCTGGGATTTTGAGCCAGTTTGGACAAGCCAGGGCAGAGGGGAGGTCAGCAGGGTGGAGAGAACAGATGCGCGTCGAAACGTCGAAACACCTGCAGATAATCAAGCCCTGAGACGTTTGGGTCAAGACTGAGTCAGTCAGAGGAAAGTAAGTCGGCTAGCAGAGACTGGCTGCGCTCAAACGCTAGTTGGGGCGCACCTGACAAAGGCCTCTCGCGGCTGGGCTCCGCCTTCCCCGCCCCTCTTGCACCAGTTCGGACGGTTCATGGTGTTTGGGTGTGGCCGCTGGCGGGTCGCGGGGGCTATATGATGGAAAGCAGAATTCAGGGTGAGATGTCTGTGTATTGATACCGGTAATGTGGGCAGACGCGGGATAGGTCGGAGGGGAGAGCTCGGAGATGAAAGTGGAGAAGAAAGAAGGGTTGGAGAACATTGATGATTGAACAACTCAATGATTTTCGAAGATCTAAACGACATCATACACGTGATCGTGTTTCAATGACGTAATACATCACGTTCCTCAATTCGTGTTAATCCGTGCAAGTCCACAGTCCAACCACAGTTGCTCATTAATTGTCAGTCTGCTAGGGCATTTCTCTCTCGCTTTTAACCCCCTCATTTACTTGACCGGTCTCTTCTCCTCAAGTATAATGAGCAACACGGCTTTTCAATTGATAGTTTCTCCCCTATTTCTAGCCAAATTCAACGCAACTTCCATGATTTTGAACTTTGACAATAAAGCATGTGGTAGTGAATCGTGATAGAAATGCGCATACATAGCCATAAGTACAATGCCCATCACGGTCATAGTAGAAGTACTGTTTGATATCATTCTTTCAGGCCTGGCTGATTGACCAGGCCAGAGCCAGCTTATTCAGTCCCCGTAGCCATATATGGCTGAGTGCAGTCAATAAGCCTGAGTTGGCCATCAAATAAGGATGGTGCAGCCAATAAGCCAGATGTGACAGGCAAATAAGGCTTGGTGCATCAAATAAGCCGGCCCACACGGCCGAATAAGTCTGTAACACTTGAATAAGGCAAAATCGAACGTCAATCAGGCCTTATTTGGAAGCCCGGACATTATTTGCCCTGACAAGGTTTTAGCATTTTTCACGATGCAGACACCATACAGTGTCATCCTTGGTAGACACCCTACTGATACCAAGCAACTCTGCTTCGCACTGGCATATGAGCCTTGGAATGTCTCATCATATTGTATGTTCTACTCGTTCTCATCATCGTCTCCAGTCAACCATATATAGTCAAAAACATCCATTAAGTACAATCATCGAGGCACCAATCGCGCGTCATTACAGCACGATCTAAGCCCACAGGCCATTCATCATTTACGCGCCTTCGTCAGGTCAAGTTCTCCATATATCTTGGTATGTACGCACAATTTCAATCTTAATACGCCTCTTGATGCTCATATCGACGTTGTAGGCTTGTACCGACTCCGGCGCTTAGCGCTTAGCGCTCAATTTAGTTCCCACGGTCACTCATATTATCTGCACGCCGTGTTCGAACGCGTTCGCCAGGTGCGAAGACGCTCCGCAAGCCGCAGTAGCGCCATTGGATTATGCCAACGCGGGACCCATCATTATTACCACCACCGTCCTTTTCGCCCTTAGCATCCTGGTCGTTCCTTCATGCCATTCGCTCCCAGCGCATGTATTGATCATTCTTCATCTTTATACGTGGATTTATTTAAATATTCTCGAGACAAATCCTCCCCACAATCCACTACATTTATATCGAGGTTGGCGAGGTTGCTGAGCGAGCGAGTGATGTTGGGCAGAGCGGTGTAAAAGAGAAGGCCGATGATTTAGATTGTTGACTATCATAGACGAGGAGTTCACAGCTTGCAGCAATGAGAAACGTACTCTTGTGCTGGTCTTCCTCCAGATGGTTCAGGTGACCTTGAGACTACCAGTACTGAGACTAGGATAATTCCGTGCACTTCGTAGCTCTGGAGTTTGCATTTCCTCCGCATGCTCAAACTGTGTGTCACATTCCCAAATGAAAAGTGCAACCTATTGCATGGTATCTTCCAGTTCATGCCACAATTTAGAGGCATTTCACGACATGTAACACGACCTGCCTCGCTGTAGGTCGCGAACTCATGGGGCCGGCTCCCATTCTCTCCCAGTCGTGGCACTCTGGACGCGTCTCAGGGGCTTCGGCAAGCGGAGCCAAACACCACGTGCAAAACGCGTCGCGAACTCATGTTGGAATTATATTGGTTTGAAGTCTCGCCTTGAAACGTCGTCGGAGGCCATTTAGGCGTCCAGCTGCTCGCCCCGAACTCCCCACTTTCCCCATATACTTCCACGGCACTGCAATCATCCCGCGAATCTACTTATTCTTCTCATGCCAGCAGCGGCGCACTGTCCCATTTGCTTCAACGACTTTGCCATTGACGCGGGCAAACCGGAGTTTCTTATCTTTCCCTGCGGTGAGTCCCTGGACAAAGCTGTCGGTTAGGAATCGCAGCTTACGTTGGGTGTACAGGCCATGGATTCTGCACGACGTGCACAGAGAGTGTTTTCAATCCCGAGGCGCGCAAGAAATGCCCCATCTGCCGGAAACTCATCCACCGGCGGGATGCCCACCCAGTCTTCCTCGAACTCGTAGAATCTAAGGTCGCGTTGGCGAACACTGTCGTCGAAGGCATCGCACAAATGAGCGCCAACACACCGGCACTCAGTGTCAAACGCGCCAGTCAGAAGATCAGCCAAGTGGTCCAGGCGGAGCCTGCTCCAGATACCCTCGTATGCACATCTTTTATCACTTTGCTGGTCAATCACTCATTCGCTGGGTAGACTATGCTCCTACAAGCACTTCAAGACTTCAACGAGCGAATTATACCCCTCTTCAGCAAAGTCGAGACGCAGCAGAAAGATCTCGACCAAAAGAGCCAGGAACTCACCCGGTCGCGGCGCGAGCGCGACGAGATCCACGCCAGGATAGCTCATATCGGACCGCTACAGACCGAGGTCCAGCGTCTGCGGAATGCTCTTTCAGAAACCGAGGCAAACACCCAGGAGGCACTCTCACTGGCGGAGAGCGCGAAAGACAAACTCCAGACGCAGTGTCAGCTCGCCGAGCAGTGGCAGAAACAGGCTGCCGCGCTCGAGAAGAAGAACTCTGATCTGCATGAGATAGTTCAACGACACCAGAGCTATGTAAGTCCAGGTGATTACTTTATAAGCTCGCAAACTCAACAATATTTAGGGCAAGAAGAAAAAGGACAAGTGCAGGAAGTTGGAAACCGAGCTGGCCGCGGCTATGGAAAGGCTGAACGGGCAGAACAGCGCGTACCCGGTATCCGAAAGTGGGCTCGTGAGTAACTGTTTTAATTATGTTGTTCCAGTGCTCAGATTGTTTTCTAGGACTATGACGGCGACTTTTCTGGCCATGAATTCGCACCTCGAACGCAGGCTGCATTTCGCGTCCCCGCGCCAACACCCCTCAAATCATCACCACGGCATTCAGTGCAGGACGAGAACGACTTCGAGCTTAATTTTGAAGGCTTGCCGAACATCGATTTCCCTTCAGAATGGAAGTTCGAAAGGGCTGGCGCAGTTCTCAAAAAGAGAACGTCAAATGGCATGATTGCGAGCAACCACCGTCGGGTCACCAACCCACTACCCAACCCTCTGCAGCTGGACAAAAAGGGCCACCCGACACGAGCCGTCCAGTTGGGACCCAGGAATTCCATCCGCCTGGGGCGGGGATGAGCTAGTTGCAGCTGTATATAATATCTTGCGCACTTGGGCTTCGATGTTGTATATTTATTTTATTTATCCCACAACGACAGTGCTCCTGTATTGCAGTGATGAATAATGGGGGTATATGAGAGCGCACCCAATCGAACTTCGTTCACATCATACGCAACCAAGCAGTCCTCAACCGGATTCTGGATGAAAAAAATTCATGCGTATACGTATACATGCCATATTGTGGGGCTAATATAGACAGCATGGACGAGGGATGAGACGAATGAAAATGCATGAGGGGCGATAAGTTTATTTCTAGACGATGATAGTCAGTTACACAGTAAAGAAGTATAACACTAAGGATACGTACAAGGATAATACCATCGAAGCGCTGCTTGAACCATGCCATGGTATCCTCCTTCTTGATACGGTGCGAGAAGCCAATTGTCGCCTTCGCCTGCCTCCTCCTTGCCACCCGGGCACCGGGACGACCCATCACAACGTAGAAGTCCATACCGAAGATACCAATGCCGGGATCGTAGCGGGCACCCAAATCAATGTGCTCCTGGATACCGAAACCGAAGTTGCCGGTCTCCGAGAAGTTCTTGCGCCTCAATTCGTACTCCTTGACCTTCAGGCCGCGCTCTAGGATCTCCTCAGCCTTGGGTCCACGGATGGTGACGTGCACGGCGATCTTCTCGTTACGACGGATACCGAACGTGCGGACGGTGTAGCGGGCTTTTGAGGTAACGGGAGTCTGACCGGTGAGCTGCTCGAGCACCTTGGAAGCACGGGTCAAACGATCTCCAGACTCGCCGACGGAGATGTCTATGTACGGTGGAGGACGTTGGGTCAAAGGTTCGTGGTACAAGAGGTCATTACAACGCACTGATCACGAGCTTCTCGATACGGGGCTCCTTCATGACATTGGTGGGCGTCGTCTTTTGGTCGGCCTGAATGAGTCATAGGTCAGTGATACCCCCGACATCGAGAGGGCGTGCTCGCTGACCATTTTGATGAGGGGTGGTAGTTGGACGCTGTTCCTACCTTTCTTGATTCTAGTCCTCTGTGACACCGTCGGCGCGGCCGTGGCTTGAACCTTATTTTTGGTTGCTGCACAGAACACGGATCTGACCGCCAAAATTCACACTCCGACCCCGACGTCAGTCGGACACAACATTTTTCCACACCAGTCTCCGTTGAACTTCCGTCCTCCGTCCGTCGATGCGATATAGAGCGACGCCGTCGTGCGGCCATGTACGGACTAGTCTCCAATGTGAAATGGATTCATCACCTCGCGGCAAAAATTATTCCGTCTCTCGATGTCTTGGATTGTTACACCCAGTCGCCCTTCCTCGGTCTGTTCGGTCGGTTCCCTGCTCGCCGAAGATGACTACGGAAGCATGCATACTCTCCTGCTCCCCTGGCCAAGATCTGCGAAAATTAGATTGATGACCCTTTTTTTTCCCTGTTGCTCGATGTGCGCCTTGCTTTCTCATTCTTTTGGACGATTGGGTGTATCAGTGATTCTGGCATGTGTTTGATTCTCCACTTGTGTTATCTATAGTACTGCCCCCTGTTGATCCAATATGGGACATACCCTCCTCACTCAGAGTCATGACGTCCGTATACGCCCCCTGCAGATCATGGCGTCACGTCTGGCGTCTGGATGACCCTTGAACTTCTGCACTCGAGCATTCTATACAAGTGTATACGTATACCGCATTTTTTCCTCCCGGCGTTGCATGTGGGTGTATTGATCTTTCGTATTTATATGCGGAACGGCCCTCCTCTGCGGTTGACCTTTGTCCGCGTTGGCTTGCTTGTCGCCATATAAAGGAGGTCACACCTCATCAGTAAGGGTCATCCGGTTTAATCTATGCCGTAATGGATCATCGACCTGCATCTGCTCATTTGCTGACTGCTTAAGCATCTCCCGAGCGCTTCAAATGTATGCGGAATGCAGTCTTCCAAAACACCATTGCCCCGACATTCCGAGCTTCGAAGAATTCATCATAGAAAATTGTAGGAACCCGTACATGCATCGATATGCGCAGCTTCATATCGTTTCAAAGAAAAATGAAGGGAGGAGAGTTGAGCCACTGTTTCTTCTAATTGGCTGTCAGGGAACCGACTAGTTGCTGATACATAGCAACCCCGTGAGTGCGTGTCAAGCTATCCGGCGGATATTTTCCTCCGTTGTTGGTTTTGATGCGCTCTCCTTGATTAAATTATTCTTAGGTGCTATGTTGTACTCGCGTCTTCGTCGTTCAAGGACAGTGGATAGCTGGAAGAGGTTGATGAGCCTCGGGCAGAGCGGGAGTGAGAGGCCATGTGGGTATGTCATCATACTTGCTTGATCTGGAGCGATCTGAGGGCGGTCGTTGAGAGTCTCCGGGTGCACTCGACCCACCAATGGATTTAGGTTGTGATTAGAATATGAGCGTGTAGCCATTGATGTGTTCCCAGGTGACCTTCTGGTCCGGACACAGCTCGACCGACCGAACAAGATTCGGCCAGGTTTTTTCGTACATATATCAGGTCCCGGCGCCTCCTGTCATGCGAGCCCCCATTCCCCTGTAGCGCCTCGTCATCATAGGCCCCAACCACATCGGCGACGTCTAGCCCCCTCAGACTGCCCATAAGAACCCCTCGGTCTGAGCGACAGACATTCCTCATCGCCAACACCCCCCTTCAACTTTCATCTTCAATTCACCGGTCCATCGGCATATAGCTCCATCATGGTTATTTGCAGGATTTGCATTGATGAGGTCAAAAAGCCTGTGGCTCTTCCCTGTGGTGAGCCCCTAAACCTGCATCAATCAATAGTAATAGAAGCTAATGCTGCTATTGCTTTCGCAGGACATGTTTTCTGTGGAGACTGCATCGTCAAGTCGGTGCAAGCACCAACGACTTACACTCATCTGCGCCCGTGCCCCATCTGTCGCTCCATGTATAACGTCGGTGTGTACTCCTCAATGCTGTGTATCTGAATTCTCGTTTTCTGACATGACACGGCCGCAGCTCCAATCAACGTCAATGTTATTCCCGCGAACCTGCGGCCGTTCGTCACGCCTAGCATCCGCAGATTATATTTGAACGCACAGACAGCGGAGGAAGAAAGTGCCCCTGCCCCCCAGGACAAGGACGGAAAAGACGCGACGTCATCGGAATCGTCTGCCGGATCATCAATGTCGGCAGAGACGGCGGCGGAACTGGCGCGCCTCCGGGAGGAGAACCACACACTGCGGACACACTGTGCAACTTGGAGGAGACGCGCAGAGATGCACGGATCGGCCAATTTGAACCTCATCAATTTCGCCAAGGTACTGCGCGACCAGGCTGCGTGCATTGCGAGGGAGAGAGATGAGCTGCAAAGGCAGTGTCAATCGTTGAAACGCAAAATCGAGGATGATGAGTGAGTACTTTGTTCCTTGCCGTTCCGCGCTCTCATATTGACCAATTCTTTGTAATTCAGAATGTCAAGCTACTCTAAGATTGCGATATCAGACTTCTTCCCCAAAGCCTCAGAGATTGAGGTGCACAGTAGCCCGGATCCGGACTCTGTACTCTTTGCCCCGCCCTTCCAACTCTTTTCCCGCTTGGATTCCACGCCACCTCGGCGAAGCAGTCCTTCGGGTGGTCACGACGATGACGCCGATAGCTCTCGTCCACGCAAGAGGGCCAGGACCAGTGACGACTCGGAGCTTTTAACTTCATCTCGCGGTGTAGTTGCTTCTGGTAGCTCCAACGCCGAGGCCGTTGCTTCTGGTTCCAGTTCACTTAGTCTACTCACAGACGCTGTTCTGCTTTGAACATTCTATCTCATTTGGCATCTTATCATTATTTCACTTGCATCACTTTCTCTTGCATGGGTTTCGTTTGGCATTTATCTGGCATTCATAGATAGTTCTCTATTTCACTGGGTTAAACATCGCATCTGTATTACTTATCGCAAAATCACATCTACGCATCTGTTGTCAAATTAACCTTCCTTCCGAGTGACATTAATTGCCTTCCGAGAATCAACGGTGTGCTATTCATAAAGGAGTTCTGCCCGGATCCTCCAGGGTATGCTGATGTATACTGTCGGGCAAGAAAGATGTCCGTTTTCGGCACAGGCCACGCACTCGAGGAACTTATAAACATCCGAGCATAACTTGCACACGAACTACAATGCATCTTGGCCACTAATCGGTATGTGCTCAAATGCCTCACCGAGGATAATTACAGCTACTCATCCGTTCTGCACGCTACCTGCTTAGTGGTATAGTATGACAAAGCCTGTCCCAGCGCCTGCTCCATTTGACAACCCAGACGCGGACGTTATCCTGCGATCGTCCGACAAGGAACCCGTTGACTTCCGAACGTTCAAACTCCTGCTTTCTCTTTCATCATCTTTCTTTTCGGAGATCCTGACCCTTCCGCAACCCGCGTCTGATGCATTTGAGTCGCCATCCCTCTACACGGATGAATTCATCGATGCAAGCGACGCACCTGTGATCCAGATGGCAGAGGACGCACAGACACTGTGTCTGCTCCTCGGATTCTGCCAGCCCATCAGTGTCGCGCCTCTACCGCGCATTTCCTCGCTCCATGATATGCACAAGGCGATCGAAGCCGCGTGCAAGTTCGAAATGGAGGGTGTGCTCACATACCTGCGCGGCGAGATCATCCTACCTCGGTTCATGGAGGCGCAGCCACTGAGGGTTTTTGCCATTGCCTACCGGTACGGATGGGACGCAGAGGCGCGCAAGGCCGCACGATACACCCTGCGACATCCCATCGACGTTGCGATGGCCTTCGTGCCTGAGCTCGAGTTTATCTCAGGCGCGACGTTGTGCAGATTACAGGAATACCACCGCATCTGTGGGGAAGTTGCAAGCTCCCGGGCGCTCATCCAACCAGCTCTGGCGGAGTACACTGACTCGTGGACATGGATCAGCTGCATGAAATGTCCGGCGGCCTGGACGCCCAGTCACTGTGTGGTGACGCGCAGGTGGTGGGCTGACTGGATCAAGGACGTCGCGGAGGAACTTCGTGTGAAACCATGGGGAGAGTCTGTTAGGAAGTGGGACGCTCTGGAACGTGCGCTTACCTCCGCGGCGTCGTGCTCAAACTGTAGCCATAGATCCCGGGAGGATCTTGAGGCATTTTCTCTGATGTTGTCGGTTGCGGTCGACAAAGAAATTGCGGCGGTGAAGATTTCGTGTCCCTCCACAGTTGGGTGTTTGAGTTAGCTAACTTGAAAATGGTGTTTAGGTTGAACCCAGTCTCAATTTTGATGAATGGAATCGTGTGTCAAATATAACATAAGTAGTTTTCAATGACAAGTAAAGTTTACCCTCATTCAGCTGATATTGGAAGAGTATTGGATTATCTGCATACAGGTACAGAATCATAGGATTATCCTGATTCATGGGAAAGCAGTCAGGTACACCTTTGTCCCCTTCCACCAGAGACAACCAAAATTCAGGAGAGTGCGTCGTTGCAACGTGCCTCGCTAGCAATGCGCCTGTTGAGACCGTTTTGGCCGTTTTCTGGCCGTCTTGCGCCGTTTGGCCTTGGAAAACGACGTATTGTCACTTGACTGAATGGTACGCCGCATACTGACAGAGATGGAGCCCGGGACTTGCCACTGGTACCTAAGGCAGTAATAACCGACGAAGGCGTGGCGGATTTCAAGTTGTCTGCGGACGTGAAGGTATAAATTGCGTTCACCGGATTTTTGAAGTTAGTCAGATCCTCAAAACCGTCAGCCACTTGACCTCCACTTCTCTATCCGCCAAAATACAATGTTCGGCGTCCTCAAGTCTGTCATCTTCGCCACCGTCGTTGTGACCTTTGCAAATGCTCAAATCATTCCTCTTGGTGGCACCTGTACGTTTATCCCAATCGCGAACCAGTGACGAAAACTGACGATGAACCTTCTATATAGGTAACGGTATTGCTGGACCTGTAAGTCACTACAGCCTTACATAGCAGTTAGAAAGGAAATTGGGCTGACGACAATTACCTACTATTTGTGTGACCCCGTGATGCATTGCAGATTTATGGAACTTGTGAGTCTTCTTACTACATCAGGAGACTCTGTCTGTCTAACTCTAGCTGTTAGGTATTACTGGCACCGTATGTTGCCCAGTAAAGAATACGGCCGACCTCTCTGTGTAGGCTCAATCACTTTGCCAGCCAGTCTTTGTAGCTACTGATAAGATCCACCGTCTGCAGCTGCGCGAAGAAGTGCGCAAAATAGGGTGAGATGTCTCAAAAGACACCCTCCTCACTTGTTTAGTGTCGACTGTAGGTTATAGAAACATGTAGATTAGGAATGATATTGTTCGGGACATTTGGCGTTGATCTGTGGGTTTGCACGATCTGATGCTGACACGCCGGAGAACCGCTCATTACTCAACTTGTTTACGTCCGTTGATAGATCCTGTTCGAGTGAAGAGAGCGTACTAGACGATCGATAGTTAGAATCGTTCTTCCTTCGGCTGGTAGGGATCCAACAAATTTTGTGCGCCTTGCGATAGCAATAAGCGCCCATAGGCAATTACGGCGCTATTTGAGCGGCAGTTGCCGGTTGGATTTGATGCGGCCGTTGGGAAAGCAGTGAAATCGCAAGCTCATTGCAAACTTTCTGTGCGGAAGGTATTGCATGAGCACCATGGTCCCTAATCCAGTCGAGGACATGGGAAGGGTCATTTAGATTTCGTGTTGAGGGCTGCTCTGGACGGAAAGTCAGCGGGGTTGGCGCGTGATGGTACTTCTGACATACCCGCCGCCGACAACAGAGAATTCAACGGTCAGGGTGAGATTTTGAGAGCCGGCGGTTATCCTGGCGCTGAAACAATCTCACACCTGCTTGATGTTCCAAGTCGTTCAATGAGTCACTATTCAGTTCACAGCCCATACGCACAAGGTGGGGCCCATTCGAAGGTCAATTAAACTAAGGTATGAATGTGGATGGCAGAATATAAATGGGCTTGTACTCGAGTAGCCTGTAATGTAGACACAGGTTTGTCTCATGTCACTCACTCACCAGGCTCTGTCATTCAAGGAATGGTATCCGATCGGACTTGGCGTCGAATTGAAGAATGTTTTGGCCCTTTAGGCCGATTTCTGACCAGACTCCACACCTTTGCCTTGCCTTTCAATGCAAGTTTACACCGTTACCAAGTATTAGGGTCTCGTTAACTTCCGTTAAAGAACACCACTCATCCGTTCCAATTGAAATGTACAAAGACGGTGCTAGAGATGGACTTACGGAAGTTTGTCACTATCCCACACCAGACACCAATCTCCGGTAGGCCATCGTCGACGTTTCAAGACCAGTGGTTTAAATTGCCCATCGACTTGAGCGACTTTACAAACCTATCTCACCCCAGGACAAGCAAAACATGTTCGGCATCATCAAATTTATCTTCGTTGCGGCCCTCATTGCGCAGGCAAATGCTCAGATTATTCCACATGGGGGAACCTGTAAGCACTTCTTTAAAAGTTCTGGGGAGACTCTGACATTCTATTTGCTCAGGCGATGGTATTGCTGGACCTGTAAGCCATTGCTAGACAAGTATTGCCTTGCTTCTAATAGCTATTCATAAACGACCTGGCACATTTCGCAGATTTATGGAACTTGTGAGCTCCTCGATTCGAGACTGAGATGCACGTTGTAATCTGACTTCGCATTAACTAGGTATCACTGGCACCATTTGCTGCCCCGTGAAGAACACGGCGGATCTGTCCTTGTGCGTTCAATGTTTATCCTGTAATTACATCTACGAGGCATGGTCCGCTGACAAGTAATCTAATGTTAGGTGCATGACGAAGCTTGAATGCATCAAACAGTAGATTTAAATCGTGCTTTGAGTGTAAAGTGATGGATACATAGTGCCAGGGCGCAGTAATGCAGCAACTACTTGTCGTGGAATTTACTTCATGTAAATAAATAAAAAGTTGATAAAATGGCACATATACCGTATTCAAAAAAAAGCGCAGGCCTCATCAAAGATGCTAGGACGATAATAATCCTATCCCTCGCACCGAATTTTGTTTCCTTCCGATTGTGTTCGTCGATTTACCTATAATGGTGGCGGTAGGCGCCCGCTGCCAGATTACTGCGGCCCGACAGGTGCCGGTTGAAATGTCACGACACCGCAGTATCGCTGCGGCTGTGCGAGCGCACTGCGTACAGAGTTCAAACTGCGTAGGCGCCTCTCTTATACCCTCTCTGACATGCATCGAGTCCCGACCACTTCCTTCTTCAACGCATTCAGGTGAGCGTGCACCCTCTTTAAACAACTTCGATGCTAATGGTTCTGTAGAACGGACCTTGAATTTGAGACCCCATATCATGGCGATGGAAGAGCCTACCTCGCCCATTGACGCACTCCCAGACGAAGTTTTGGCCTTCATCTTCCTGCTCAACGCATTCAGGAGGCAGAACTACGATCCACATCCAACTACCATCAACTCATTACTTGTCTGCAAACGATGGTATCATGTCGCCGTCAATTACGGTCCTATCTGGAGTCGCCTCATTGACTACGACCGGAATCCTATTCCATGGGTTCGCGAGCTCCTTCTTCGCTCCAAGGCATCCCTTATAGACATCGGAGATCAGTCTATATTCCAAAATGCTCATCTAGGACACCACCGTGCGTCTCCGATACTGGAAGTTCTTTTTGAGAACCGCCCACGGATTAGAACCATGAATATCAATATCCGCCTGAAGCCTTGGGCTTTGCTCTGTTCAAACTTCCTTCCTCACCCTGCTCCCGACTTGGAGTTTTTGAACATAGTCACATCATCCCCATTCCCCGACTGTCTATTCCCCGATCCTCTGTTCGCTGGGCAGGCCCCACTCCTGAGGGGTCTGCATTTACAGCGCTGTCTCATAGACTTCACCTCGATTGCTCTTACTAAACTGACTGAATTATCTGTCATGGATATAACGATGCCTTCTGGACCTCTTTTCTTGCGCAGACCAGATCATCCATTGAAGGTTGCACCTACGGTGGACACCTGGCTTCGGATTCTTCAGAATATTCCTTCGCTCAAATACCTCACTCTCAGCAACGCAATGACACCTCCTACCCGCGATGAGCTCCTCGTCCCAATTTCTCTCCCTGGTCTTCAATTCATGACCGTCGGCGCATCGATTTCCGAAGGTGTCGCATTTCTTCAACACATTATCATCCCCCATGATTGCGGCATCCGTGTCAGACTGAACTCCAAGTCGTCTCCTGAAGGCGACGGAGTGAAGCTATTATCTTTCCTCAGTAACCAATTGTCGTACTGGCCTGCAGAGTCGCCAAACCGATACCTCCAGGCGAAAATATTGACTGGAGATCGGATCCATTTCGGGAACTCCAAACGCGTTGGATATATCTGGGACATGACAGAGGCGGATGTCATCAAGGAGCATTCGCAGGGCTCGTCTGACCCTCTGGTCTGGCTTGTGCTTTCGATGGACAGCCTGGAGGACACCGTCACAATGTTCAGCCAGCTCCTTGCCCTCTACGCACCCACTTACCCTGCTACAACAATGCTCGACCTCTGGCTTGATGTAGATTTCGCTGATAGCATTGCCACATTCCCTTTACTCAGCACCTTGCCCGCCTTCACCGCCCTGCACACCCTCAGCTTGCTGGAACGCTCCCCACTCTACCTTGTCCCCCTCTTCCAGATATTCATTGCCGACCATTCGGACAATCAGGGTCGACAACCGCTCTTTCCTGCCCTGAGGACTCTTCGCCTCACGCGGACCGAGTTTGATACCACCCACTCGTCGATCATCAAATACCTGCACTGGCGAATTGCGGTCGGGGCGCCCTTGGTGGAGCTGCAAATTATAGACAGCAAGGTCAGCGATGATGTCAAGGAAGAGCTTTGGCAGTCTGGGGGTGTCAAAGTCGTTGTGGGATCGCTCAACCATGTGCCAAAAGCGGGCTCGAAGGCGTAGTAACAGGAGCTGGCGAAAGCATTGACTTTCCTCAATGCCAAATGGCGTTTCCGTCCTCAACAATGATGTTTGATGTTTGGTCTTCTCTTCAATTCCTGATGTAGAGATGATGCGTCGGCAGTGCGTAATGTATGATTCTCAGTAACCGAAAATGTGATGATGGTCCTTCGCTTCACTAATTGTTGAGGAGGAAGGCTTGAGTGAGCTGTAGAATATTCAGCGTCTTCCGATGAACATTTGTGCACTTCAAAACGACACATATACTTCAAGGTAGGAAGTTCTTGTACTTCCTGTCTTTACCAGGTATTTACAGGCTCAAAGATCGCAAGCGAGTATGTAATGTTTCGGTTTAAATTGAGGTACGCACACGCCGAAAATAATCTGAACATCTTTGCAAACGCGCATACTACCAAGGTCAGACGATCATGTTGGCTGGATACCGAGGCTGACGAGAGCTGATGCGCACACACCGCTTTTTCAACACGGTCGTCAATCCGCTAACTTAACTTTGGTGGAGGGGAGCGCACTCATGTCTCTTAACTAGGGTTTGCACATATGCCACGACTAGGACGCCTCCCATTCTTTTGATACTCCATTCCCTGCCTTGTCTCAGTTTTCTGTCTTCTACTCTATTTCTATATGGTGACCTCAACGCGCCGAGTCGTCGTTGACGACAGCGATCCCAGGATATTATATTCGTCATCACCGTCTTGGTTCACCATATCTGATCCTATGGCCAACGTCGGGAACTATGGGCCTACGTACAACTCAACGCAGCATGGGACGCATTCGTCTGCCAGTTTCGAGTTTAACTTTTCCGGTATGTGAACAGATCTATGTCACGCACTGCCACCTCTTGGTACCTACCCGTCGAACCACACTCGGACCTTCTCGTTGACCATTTGGTTTCTCTCATAATAGGAACACAGATTTTTGTCTTTGGTACTACTCATATCCAAAAGGCAAACAACACCACAGGATACACTCCCAATTGGCAATGCTTCATCGACCATGTCAGTGTGGGTGCAACGGACCCATTCGAGTTTCCAGAGAACAACTGGACCCTTTGCAGCGCTCGAGGCCTTGCGGACGGGAAACACACCTTGCGAGTCGAAGCAAACAGTACAAATGGAGCGATATTCTACTTCGACTACCTGCGTTATGCGCCGTCGGATAGCGTGCCTCTAGAGAACGAAAGCATCATGGTGAACAATCTGGACCCTGCTATCCAGTACGGAGCGAACTGGGTCCCACTTGGAGACATTGCAAATATGACGGTTGTGCAGGGTTCTATTGTTGAGTTTGATTTCATCGGTATGCCACACGGAATCCTGACGAGGGATCAAAATCTGATTCTTTTATCTCCTCCAGGGACTACTCTGTCGTGGTACGGCTTCATTCCCAAGGAACTCCCCGTGAAGTCTGCAACTGCGACATACACCATTGACAATGGCCCGCCCGCTACTTTTGTTCTCCCAGGGCTCTCTGGCAATAATCCCGTGACCGTATACAATCAACAATTTTTTCAGACTCCAGTACTACCGTACGGCCACCACAATATCTCAGTTCTTTTCAACGGCGCCACTCAGAAGACCACACCTTTGACTCTGGACTACCTCATCGTCCAAAACGGAACCCAGAGTAAACCCCCAAGCGTGCTTTCAACACCAACCCCCACGTCCAGTGCCACTGGAAGTACCGCTTTCAATGGTACCGCTATAGGTGGTATTGTTGGTGGTATAGTTGGCGTCATTCTCCTGATCATCATCGGCATATTTGGTTTCTTCATCTTGAAGAAAAGGAAGGTTCAACGAGATAGAGGGTTTGATCCCAAGACCTCGATACCTATACCATTCATTACACGTTCCAATTCTGCAACAGAGGCCAGCATATCCTCCTCTCGCCCTTTCGCCACTGTCAGGTATAACAACTCGCCGAATGAAGGAACGGTGGCCCTACCCACCATTTTTGATCAGACCCACGTCAAAAATACTCCAACACCTGGTACAAGCACTCCGCAACCACTAACTTTCGAGAACCTGCGCAGCCTCGACCCGAATGCTCGCGTGATCAAGACGTCGCCTTCGCCGCCTCCTATCCCCGCAGTCATGAAGTACTCACCACAAAACTCGCAGCCTATCAGCCCTTCACCGTATCGAACGACTGAGGCTAATCATCAACGCAGAAGAAGCAACGCCCAACCTTCCCAACCTGCAGCGGGCCCTAGTCGCTCACAGCCTACACCCAATGCACCTCTGAACCTGCCCCCCTCTCCAGGAGAGGCACTGTACCCAGGTGGATACCAATCTCAAACGCGATACCAAACAAAGGCGCTGGAAGCTGCAGCGGAGCGTAAAAGGAATAAACCGCGCGACAGTTATTTCTGAGGGAGCACTCCTGTTTGAAGGTACCCTTTGTTCTCTTTTGCTATTAAACATCATGCCCTTTTAATTTTGGATCTTTCTCTAGACACATCATTTCTTGCTTTTTTGCTTTCACTGTTACTGCACATAATTCTCCCTCATACATATACCCAGTTGCAACATTGTGTATAGTTTCTGTATTTGTAGGAATTGAATCCCTGTTCATTCCCATGCCGTCCTATGGCAGCAGGATCTCTGAATGTTGATTGAGAATTAAACTAAACATAATAGTCCATTTCCTCATTAATTTTTTCTTCACCCTCTAGATTCGAACTGCGAGTGGCATTGCAGAATCCAAACAGCGTGATCGTTACCACTCTGCTCTATTTTTAGCTTGATAACCATCCTTATATTGCGGACTGATCGCCCCCCCCAGCATGAATCCATCAAGCCGAGTGCCTGGTGCTCAGGCAGTATGGCGTGTTGCATTCTTCCCGAAACGACGCCGAGAATCTTCATTGACCACAACTTCTTGAAGGCCACGAAACGAATCCGGCCGGCACACTTGTCAACTGTCCGTCATAAGAATCGACACCAGAGTGGATTTAACATCGGAATCGACGCCGGTAACGCGTCTTCTCGGCTTCACAAAGCTGTAAGGATGCTCATGGTCCGTGCTGTATTGTGCAGGTCCTTAACCCCAGCTGCTCAATGGCGTCACATCGATCACTTTCGCAGTCGGAGACTGTTCTCGATAGGAATGCCTGCCCATTCGGTCTTGATTGTGAGTTCATTCGAACGAGGCACAGCTAGCTCAAGTCTCTGACCACAGGGATAACTTTCCTTTTAGAGCGGTGCCGGGCCTTCGGGGCTCGTTCTTGCGTTGGCTTTGCGCAAGAATGGAGTGGATGTTAGAATAATCGACAAGGAGACGGGCCCGCGACTTGGAGAACGAGGTCCTGGAGTTTCTGTATGTCATCTTTCACCTATCCGCGTCAGGATACAAACGTTGATCTCTACCTATAGCCTCGGTCTCTAGAACTGCACAGAATTCTGGGCACGTTTGACGACGTTATCAAAGCTGGAGGACCTCTCCCAACCTCCAAGGACTACGATCCACAGGACCCGTACAAAGTGATGAAGACATATAATCTCATGCTTTCGCTTGAGCCCACTCCAGCAGTCCCCTTCGTGCGTTATTTATTTAGTTATTTCATCGGTAAACCTGGCTTTTCGTTCTAATTATTTGTTCACTTTAGTGTAATCCCATTTTACTTGGGCAAAACCACCACGAGCGTATATTGCGCGAGCACCTTGAGCAAATGGGCACCAAGGTCGAGTTTGGCTCAGATTTGCGGTCATTCGAACAGTCTAATGATGGAGTTCGCGTCGAGATTGTGCGGCGGGGCGAAGGCGAGGAAGTGGTAGAGAACTCTGAAGTATCGTGGCTGATTGGTGCCGACGGTGCTAGAAGCACTGTGCGCAAGGCCCTTGGTCTATCCTTCCTTGGTGAGACAAGAGAGGATCATGAAATGATTATTGGTGATATTCGTCTGAAGAGTGAGCCCAGAGAGGTACGTCCTTTTTCTTACCAACTTGAGCTTGTTCACTTACATTATCCGTAACGAATAGTTCTGGGAGCGATGGGGCGACCCCAAGTCGAAGATGTATGTGCCAGCTCCAAAGCTTGGTCATTTTCATCCATATTGACGGTATCTTTTCCAGATTCATCAGCCGCCCTTCGTCTCAGGACCCCGACATCATTAGTTTCCTCATTGCTGGACGAGTTGACGCGGATAACCTCATGTCCACGCCATCCGCCGTCATCGACGAGTTCTACGAAATAACCCAGCGGAAGGATATCGTTCCCGGAGAAGTGATTTGGGTCTCCAAATATAGGTTAGTTCGATCGATCGATCATCCGTTTATGGCGCTATGGGCGCTTGTAGATTCTGGCTGATTGGTGTTCGTGATTGCAGACCCAACATCCGCATGGTTGACCAGCTTGGAGTCGGACGGGTATTCCTTGTTGGAGATGCTGCCCATTGTCACAGCCCAACGGGCGGGCAGGGCTTGAATTCCAGTATCCAGGATTCGGTTGGTATATTTTTGATTTTTGTCGCCGCGGAGTTTGCTGACGTCCATGATCGCAGTTTAACCTTGCTTGGAAGCTTGCACTCGTCCACAAGGGCATAGCAGACGATAAATTGCTTAGAACATATGACGAGGAGAGGCTTCCCGTCATCGCTCAAATGCTGAACAAGACGACCGAACTCTTGAAGCACACGATCAATGATTTGGATGGAACGGAATCGAAATCTGAACAAAAGGAAATTAGGAAGGACATGAATCAGTTGGGCGTCAACTATCGAGGCAGCTCCATTGTGCTCTACGGCAAGGACATCGCAGGGTACACCTCAACCAGGAACATTGGTTACAGTAAGGACAGCGAAACCGCTGCGCTTCCAGGGGATCGAGCACCAGAAGCACCAGGTCTCGTCAGATCCGGCAGTACCGACGGTTCTGCGACACCGACAAGCTTATTCGGTTTACTACGGCCTTCTCTTCACACCGCGCTTGTGTTCTCCGATACTATAGGGAGCGCTTCGAGCCTTGAGAGCATCGCCGAAGTTGTACGAGGACAGCCTGCGAATGTCGTTCATGCGGTGCTAATTGTCAAGGGCCTGGGCCGTTCTAATCAAGTGCCGGCAAATGACGTCTTCGATGAGACTCTAATTGATGCGGAGGGCTACGCCTTTGAGGGTTATCATGTCGCTGCGGACCAGGGCATCAGAGAAGGGCCTGTCGTAGTTGTTGTCCGTCCCGATGGTGTGATTGGCGCCCGCATCCGGGATGCAGAAGGTATAGCACGCTACTTCCACGGGATCTTCAAGAGCCCCGCCTCTTTGACATAAACCCAACGGAGCGTTGATGACCTTTTTATACCCTATCCCCGCTTCATCCTACTTGTTCCTTGTCTGCTATTCATAGAGTTTAACGAAGTTTGGTATGTGTCTATTAAATAATCGGAGGAGATAAGTTTCGTGACCTATATCAAAACGTTGACATGATGTGGAGTGGCAATAGATACTACTACAAGTGAGCAGTATTATCCCCCTCACCCCACGCTAAGATGACATGACCAATGTACCCAGAATACACGGCGACAGTGCCCAATGTTAGAGGTTGCATGTACAGAAGCTGGCTGGTCAGACGTTCTAGTTCAAGGATTGCCTGGCTGACCTGCGGTTGTTCTGACACCAATTCAATCATCAATGTTTAACCAACCGTTCCAGTACTGTACAACCCTGAGGGTAAAGTAGCAGATTCAGATCTAGAATCACTATCACCTGTTGGCAGCATCGTCAGTCAGATAAATTCTTCCAACACACCTCCCAAGTTCTCTATGTAGATCTGGAAAGTAAGCGTCGTTCATGCCCATTGTGGCTCTGTGACTTCGGTCCCTCACGATCTTAGTGATGCCGCCAGATTGAAATAAGAATTGCGCAACCTGGCTGTGAGAGAATGTAACACAATCATAGAGATCTTTCGGTATGTTTGGCGAGCGGTGGGTATTTATGGATATTATTGGCCAACCGGTGAATGGGGAGGGGATTTAACTTGGCTGAATATGGAAATCTATTCTTGGCGTTATGGCAGGGTTGAATGATCGAAGAAGGCCATCAGTTATATCATGTCCACCGACATATCTGCCCATGGCCGTCCCTCTGCCCTATTTTTCACCGTCAATGCCAGCCCTCCCGATGCCATACCTATAATCCAACTCCTTAATCCCCATAATTATCTGCTTTGCACGCTTCTCTTCGTTGCAAGGCATGGACCCGAATGATCCGAGGGTCGTCGGGCTCATATTTGGGAGCCTCAACTCGGAGGGCTTTCACGAGCTCATTATTGCAGGACGGAGTACGAGAGACGCGCGATATGCTATTGCTGCGATGTTATCACTACAGATGTATGAGCTTATTGCATGGTGCGTCGCAAGAAACCTCTATCTTTCTCTGGCGGTCTTCTTACCAGTTGAATATCATCAGCATGAGGAAGGAAGTCCGGGTAGTGCGTGCGACTGGCTACCTTGAGCAAGAACCTTCTCTAACCAAAACAATCCATCAGATTCATCGTGCGCCCTGGACGAGCATAAAAACGTTGTATCTATGTTGTCGATACTATCCGCTAGCACTCTGGTTGCTTCTCATGTGGGCCTACGTCGGCGACCACGACGCGGCGCTGTGTAGCCGTGTCGTCCACCCCATTCACGCCTTGTTGGCTCCATGCGTATGTCCCCATTAACCCCTCGCTCGTGCCTGCGCCGCCTTGATGTTTCAACTAATTTCTGGTTATCTAGCAATTCTTCTCGCAAGGTGTGTCAGCGCTACCCCACTGTTCCCAGCCATGACAGATTGCTGATGATCACCTGACAGCTGTAATGCTAATGCGCGCTTATGCATTTGCAGGGCGCAGGAAGTCGATTCTGTTACTGCTCGGCTCAGGTTATATAGCGCTCCTGGGGGTGGACATTTGGGCATTTTGCACAGCGATTGAAGTGCTCCCTACCGGACTTTACACCATAACATCAATTATTTATCACACAAAAGGCACGGGATGCTTTCCCAACTATGGCGCAGGATTTATGGCTCTTCGGATTGGGGTGCGTTATTCCCTCTACGCTTTACGACATCAAAGAGCTGATTGAACATTTAGTATTCAATGGTATATTTAGAAACTCATTCAAGAGAGGAACTCGTCTCTGACTGGTGTCATTGCATAGCTGGCGGCAATACTGATGGATTCATTATCCCTGGCTGTCGTTGTCGTTGTATGTCCATTTCTGCCTAAGAAGGGAAATTTACTTAAAAAAGACTTGCAGCACTGCATACGTACTGGGTGGAACCGAGATGTATCACTGGCGAGGTATTTCGTTAACCAAGGTGGGTTTGAATGATATAGTATATTTTACGTTTGCCCGATAGATTCTTTTATCCTAACAACCCCGATGTTTCTAGGCCTCACTGCCTTTATTGCTGTCACATTCGTCAATGTTGCAACCGCAATTAGCTTCTTCAGGTACGCATCCACGCATATTCTTGCACCACCACTGGGTTGAACTTACATCTCCGATGATAGCCCTCCACGATATCAAACGGGTGTGGGCCTCCCTCTCATTCTCACCATTTCCAATATCTTTGTAAGTTAGCCTCCTAATCTGATTGGTTCTCCTTCTGACGCAAATACTTCAGGCATGTCGTCTGTAAGTTTTGCGAACCTTCAAATGCTTGAAATGGTTTCTCAATTCTACTGCAGCATTCTTCAACTTCGCTCGCGTGTTATGCCTACCGCCTGGGAGCTCAAACAGCAGCACTCTCGTATCATACGCGAAGGACTTCAAGACCGACAACCAACGGAAGAAGATGATTGGCTTATGACCACCGCACGCTCCCATCAACTTCCAATATAGACGGACAGATAAACAAGCCGAGGCGTCCAACTCTTGCACTCACTCTATCAAAATAAATACCACCACAGCATTATAATAACCGCCTATTCAATGTACTATTAGCCCTTCTCACATGGATTAGCATGCAGACATTGTGTCGCGGCGCCCATATTCGGCCTGGCCCGTGGAAGCACGTCTTCCCGCCTCGCTCGCTATACCTGTCCTACTGATCGACCAGCGTAGTTAGTCTACTCCTTTCTGACTGACTACCCACCGCCCACCGACCCTCCATACTTATGTTCATTTGCTCTACTACACATCGCATTGCATCGTCGACATCGTTTTCGCAATTCTTCCATTTGTACTTCCATGCACGACATTTTTCATGCCCTATCACTGACGTTCATCCATCCATACTTTCTTTACCTGCTATCGACATACAGACATTCAGACAAACACACAATGCATCCCACTACAGCTCAGACAACACTATACCCACAGGCCGCAGTTAGCCAACAATTTCAAAGCGTACTTTTTGATATGAGATGAATGAAGAGTTTCCTGTCTTCATGCATGTCTGGTTGTCCGGTTGTAAGCTGAGCAAGCATGAAAACCACACATTGCGTTATAACGGCAAGAACTATCGGTGGATAATCATATTGTCGTATACATGCTTCCAACTTCTTTCAATCACATTCTCTACAGATGGATTAAGTAGCATTATATAAATCAGCATCCATATGTTCCAGTTCTTGTATGAATGAGATTATAATTAACCATGGGCTGCTAATGCGCTTAAAGTTCAATGTTTTCTCGAGAAATTGCCATCTCAGGCCTGTGGCCACCAAATGGCATTGCTCAATTGCAGGTTATAAGGTGCTGTGTTGGGACAATTAACCGCAGCCATGTCATAGAATGTCATTGAGCGCCTTAGGCACCAGCAATCAGTCAGAGACCCTTGCTTAAGGCTCTCCTCATGACAACACTGGCACATTGCCGAGCTTGCCGATGGAGTTTGCCGGTACATCACCGGTCCCGACTGCCGAAGTGGACCCATGCTTTTCCAGATCCTCTGTCAATCACTCGACGTCGACGTTTGAACGAGGTAAGAAATATCTACATCTGACATCTTCTGGCATCCAGCGTTGCTGCTAACCCTGCACATGACAGTATCGAAAAATACTGTCATGGCCGTGGGATGGCTACCCATGGCCCCTTTTGTATCAAAAAATGTTAAATCCTCAGTCTTGACGCTATGGTGCCGTGTTTCTCCGCGGGTTTTTTTTGAACGATACAGCGACATACAGGTTCAAACCAGGCCGCATGGGTGCGTCATATCAACAGTAGAAATATATGCAACAGGCACTCCTCCCCTCTCAGAGACATCAACCCAGCTTATTTTCAGAATCTGCGCTCCCACCGGGTGCATAGGATAACTGAGTGCTGCCAGGGTGAATGACATGTACATAGGTCTGGGGAAGTCTTGGACTCTCGAATTTATCAAGTGTCATCGCGATTCTGAGACATGAATGCCTGAAGGTCAAGCCTAATTACCTAACAGACTAACCCAGCTGTGTTCCGCACGTTCACATATTCCGGAACTTCCTCGGTTCGTCTTTGTGCCTCCTCTCTCTGCTACTTTCTGGCTGCTCGGGACACATATGTCCTTCCAACCCGTGAGTGTTGGCAATGGACCATCGCCTGTCCCTGGCGCTCTCGACATTGCAGGCAGCATAGAAACACTCAGTCTCATCCAGGCAGTTCGATACAGCGTAGTCGCTGTCATGTGCGTCCTCGTGTATGAATGGCTCGCAAAGTACGTCTTAAATCCCGTCCAGATTTGATGCTCGACCATAATCCTGGGCCATTCGCAAGTCTCGAAGATGAACGTCGTCTTATTCATTGCGCACCGTGGTCTTCCGTGAAGCTCTCGTATTTGCTGTGTCGATATTATCCTCTGTGTTATTGGGTTGTAGCGCTTTGGGCATACTGTCTTAACCATAAACCGCGACATTGTAAGGCGGTACTCAAGCCAATTCATGCACTCCTCGCACCATTTGTGAGTCCCGACTCGCATGCCCATCTCCCTGCTGTTGCTGATATATTCGATTTCACCCACTTCATCTAGCAATTCTTCGCGCAAGGTGTGTTCGTCGACAAGATAAAATGAACCTTACCGCATTTTCGCTTAACTGCCTGTCAGCCGTTCTGTTTTTGCGAGCATACGCTTTCTCCGGCAGAAAGCGCTGGGTGCTGGCCATCTTGACTGTGGGGTACCTTCTTGTTATCGCGGCGGACACATACCTCTTCTTCGTTGCCGTTCCCGTACCGAGGTTGAGCAAGTTCGGTCTCATCCTCAGGGGCACTGGCGGGTCGGGCTGTTTCCCAGACTACAGTACGAAAGCTATGGGACGGCGTATTGGAGTGAGCACAGGCGCTTGACACTCTACTAGTTACTGAAAACTAATTTCTGACTACTTTTTCAGTTCGCAATTGTCAGTTCTCACCATGTGTGAATTGAGATGAACTTAGTGCGCTAATGATGTGCCTCAGCTCGCGTCGACACTTTTGGATCTCTCATCTTTGACAATTGTGCTCTGGGTAAGCCGAATCTGCTTTTTGAAACACGCCGCTGCGTCCGGTTGCTACTCTCCTTGTATTGCCGCGATTTTTACTCAACGCCCAATGCTTCTGTTCCAGTTCTGTTTCAAGAGCCATACGGGCGAAACGTCGTTGGCCAGGTTTTTTCTCCGTCAAGGTAATAATAATGTTACTATGAACATATCCTTCAAAGCTCACGTCTAAACAGGGCTTACCGCCTTTGCCTGGGTAGGAGCGGTCAACATCGTTAGTACATTGGTCTATTTCCGGTACGCTCCGCCAAACTGATACATGAGATAAGTATGGAAGTCGAACTGACTGCTTTGTTGCTCCGTAGCGCCCGCAGCTCAGCAAGTGGGATTGGTCTCCCGTTTTCTCTCATCATTTCCAACATCATCGTAAGTTTTCTCACCTGATGTCTTCTCAATACCTATCGCGTTCCTCGAGCGTTTACATGCAAATTTCTTGGTATTTTTGTCTGTTCCCCTCTCAGGTATGCCGTCTGTAAGTCGCCTTTCAACCCCTTCCTCTACTCCTAGGAACTCTGTCCTCCCACAGTCTCCAGCATTACTAACATGAACCTCCGTGCAGAATTCTCTCCCTACGCCGACACACTTGGCAAAATGACCAACTTGCCAAGGGCGCGCTTACCACCCTCTTTTGGTCCACGATAGGGCGCGGGCGCTCACTATCCCAGTCGCCCTCTGTGGATATTTGGGCGGTGCCAACGCCGCCGTGCTCGAACGCCAGCATGGGCTTGGAGGCGTCTGCAGATCTGGATGTGGCGGAGGTGCCGCCGCCCCAGCGGCGCAGACGATCAACGACAAGTCGTCTATGCGGCCAATACAGGACATTCCCGCATCACGCGCCAGAAGATCCCCACCGGATTGAGGTTGAACAGAGGACGGTGTGAGCCCGCTTAATGCGGGTTCATGATCCGTGAGTTGCAGTTGCGGTTGGATCTGGTCCCCGTCTGGGCTTCAGACTAGGACAAACCAAATCATGATCTGTTGCGACAGTGGTATGGCGTAACGCACATGCTTTACACAGCTCAATTGCGCGTTCCATGACCCTCCTTTCACAACACGATCGAAGTGTTCGACTTGCAACTAGTCCAGGACTTTGAAGCCGAAGCGGCCGAACTTATTGAATTCATGCACGACTTCATAACCCTACCACCACAGTGGACATAATTCCATGTACGGTTCCGCGGGGGACCATGTATGACTGCGGGGCGCAATGCGACCGCTTCGCCACTGCAGTTCTGTGACTTAATACTGTATATTATAGCTTTACTAATTGTAGACATAGAAACGATAGTGCGAATGTATTCCAGCACAATGCCAGTTTTCCAGAACTTGATAAACCCTGAGCTGTGGTATGGGGTCTCTTGCTCCGTCTTTACAAATTAGTCGGCGATAATCGCAGAACCTTCTCATTGTGCACAATTTCTGACCGTCTTACTTTGCTCTTTGTTCTCCTGTTTTTTTTTTTTTTGCGTGTTCCGTGCTTTGTCTGCCGCTTCCGTTCATGGGCGCTTATTCTTTTCTATCTTGCGTCCAGATTCCATATCGGGACTGCTGTGTCAGATACATCACCCATTCTGTCTGCAGGCTCTCAAATATAGCTATGTATACCCGCACACTAAGTTCTTCTACCCATCACCTACCTGCCCTCTCTGGGCCATCTTCGACGCCCAAGGCTTCCCAAATTGACCCAAGGGCGCGCGGCCAGTAATGAGGTCACATGATCATATTGATCTTCAACAGACAAATTGTTGGCGTGTCAGAATTCGCTTATCATCTTTATCTTTCCAACTTCCTTCACCATGGCCGACGAAGTTCAGCACTTCCATGTCACTTACAATGACATCCACAACCTTATCCGCACCAGCACCCCGCAAATTATCACTGACTTTGACCCAGACCTCCTGGTGGCCATCGGTGCGTCCTAGTGCTCTCTGGTAGCTTGTACAGCTATTAATACGCCCTCATTTAGGTGGAGGGTCAGTCCAGTGTCCATTCAATACTTGTTGACATCCTCAGCTGAGCTATTATTCTAATGCAGAGGATTCTTCCCTGCACGGGTGATGGTGCGCGGCTGCCTTCCCACCACGGATCTCGCCATTGTGTGCTGATCAAACATGTGCCTCCCACAGCGTACCTTTTTGCGCTCCAACTCGTCAAAGAAGGCCATCCAGATCCAGGCTATCGGTCTGTCGCTCTACGAGCCCGTCGAGGGCATGACCTCGGAGCAGATTGGGCACGAGGTCATCCGTACACAGTGGCTGTATGTCGCGCCGTTCGTTGTCGATTTTTTTTGGCTGTGGTGTTGATGAGCTCGGCATTTAGTGGTCCTCATTCTGGCAAGCTTCTCCTGGGAAAGCACAACCTCATTGTCGTGCGTCTTTGTTCACTTTTCGTGTATTCCACTTTTAATCTGTCTGCAGGACGAGGTCGACGATACCCGCAAAACGCTACAGTCAGTCGCCTGCATAGCATCCGCTCATCAATCAAACCTGCATCTCTTCTCACCCTGATTCCATCCATCACATCAGCTACGCGTTGTCCGAGCTCCAAAAGGACGTCGAGGAAGAGCTCCTGGCGTACCCAGAGGAGCAGCGGGCAGCCCTCCGCGCTGCCACCAAGTTCGGCATCTTTGTCGTGCACAACAAGCTCAAGCCCAAGTTGGCTGAGCTCCCCGCGGGCACTCCGTACGCTGACCGTTTTGTCTCTGTAACTTGGGCCGTTCATTCATCGTTTTCTTTCTAGCTACTTCTCGGGACAGGATGTCGATGATGTCTGGTAAGTAAACCGGCGTACGCCCGAGTTCTCTACTACAAGTGGCTCACGCTACCCGTCTTAGGCTGGACTACCCCTGGGAGTCAATGTAAGCCATCGATGAAAGACCATATCCCGCGCGATATTAACAGAGGTGTTTTATCTAGAAATATCGAGGAGCACGATAAACAAGCTGCCGTTAGCAAAGCAGGGGCGTTGAAAAAGTGAATTATTTCACACTAGACACAGTACCATCAAGGTAGGCAACTTCTCATTTTCTTTCTATCTTTTTCCTGCATCAGGCGCTCATTTTCTGCTACTCATAGCAATCATGATATTGATTTAGGTGTTTCTCATCACCGTCAGCTCTATATATTGCTGCTTGAGATACAAATATATGACTTGTGTTGTGATAATGCTATACCCGGATATAAAGAACCTCAACTGGCGCCTATTTTGACGAATGTCATGGCGGCTAGGTCCACCGTTCTTCCACCCTAAGGACAGATACTACAAAGAGCTACTTCCAGACTGGTGTCATAATCCTCGTCGTTTTCACCCTGGTCGAATGTCGTCTCCATGCTCGGCTTCCCTGCACGACCACCTGCCCATCTTCAACCTGCTGTTTTTCTGCAACTCGAGGGTTGAAGATTTCAACGCGTTCGTGAAAAATTCGGCGCGTTCTTCCTCGGGACGATATTGATTGCGCGCTCTTTTGGGTTCACGCTCAGGGCTGCTAGTGCCCTTGTAGAAAACAGATGTCGAAATTGTTGTTGTCATGTTTGGTAAATATTCGGCTGTGATGATCGTCACCAAAAAAAAAATTGATTGCCTATACGCCATTACTTTTCGTGAAGAGATTGAGAGAGAGTTTCTGCACATGTATGAACGATGTTAGAAGGTGCACCCAACAGGGTATAGACGGTGTGGAGGCTCCGTGTGAGATCAGGAAGGGGACGGGGGTCCGTGCGGGGTTGATTACGTTTCGGGTTCTTGGCGACGACTGGCGTTTTCCATTCTTCCCAGGCTTTCTCAACCTTGTCGACCCTTCTTCCCGCCCAACCCCCTGCAATCACCCTCCAGGTCGTCTTCGACGCCGCCCACGTTCCTTCTACCCCCACAGTCCTTCTCAACCACCCAACGACAAGCTTCGTGCTTTTTTCTGTACGTCCACATCTACCCCTTCACCCATCTGCCTTTCGCCAACTCACCCTCTCCTCCTTATCATCCCATAACAACAATACTGTCTGCGACGGAATACAGCTAGTATACATCCAAATCGCCTCACGAAATAGTCATGAACTCTCCCCACAACTTGTTGAAGCGTTCAATCCACCGCAGCTTCCTGTCGCGCCAGGACAAGGGAGACCCTGTTATTCCCCATCTTCCAGGAGGAAACGGGAGCGCTGGCGGTAATGGTGCTGGTGGTGGAGGAGACACAGGTGGTAATACAGGCGGCGGAGCTGGCAATAATGGAGGCAATAGTGGGAGTGTGAGCTCACCTGGACCGTCTGCCAGTCCCTCACCGAGCCCATCGAACTCCGCTCGTCGTAAGTTGCTGAGAGCTTTTTTTGTCGTGCCCGTAGCTCATTTTTCTTTATTGCAGCGTCGTCCTCACCTCCTCCCGCTCCATCAAGCACTCCTCGTCCGTCGTCTACCACTGCCCGGCCCACTCCCTCGTCGCCATCCCCTACGCCGTCTGCGAAGCCGACATCTACCTCACAGCCGCCTTCATCTTCCACTACGGCGTCGTCAACGGCTCAATCAAGCTCCTCTGCGTCTGTGTCTGCCTCGAGCACCACTGGTACTACTTCATCAACTGCAACGACCGTGGCCCGTACTATTGCTGTGAGTTCTTCTGATGAACAAAGATGCACGTTTGAAGCTGACCGTAGGTCATCATCCTGTCATCTCAACAATAGCCCGCGGTTGTTCCTCTTGCGAACACTGGTGCCCCCATCGCGAGCTCCTTCCGCCCCGTCACACAGACCGACATTGATAGTGCTGGTTCCACCATCACTGCTGATCCCGCCGACGCCAACGGCGGTTCCTCTGCCATCTCTGCTGGGCCTATTGCAGGTGGTGTGATTGGCGGTCTCATTGCTCTCGGCGTTCTCGGCTTCGTTATTGCTACCTTCCTGGTCCGTATAGTTCGTAACTTTCATCTGCAATTCGCGCTAACCATATTACCTTCAATAGCGTCGCAGGAGCCGTCAGCGCCGCCGCCGCGCCCGCCAGCAGCAGCACGAATCAGACTTTGGTACTTTCAACCGCTCTGCATTCGTCAAGCCGAAGGCTCCCATGGATGAGCCTGACACCGTGCCTGACATGGCAGAAGCTAAGGAAGAGCATGTCTCCGCTGGGTATGGTGCTACTGGCACAGCTATTCCTCCTTCGCAACTCGCCGCCGCCGCGCCCGCTCCCGCCAAGGTTCAAGAGCGACCTAAGTACGTCTTCGGTCAATCCCCTGAAGGCTCGACCGGCTCGGGCTCCGACGACAACCACAACGCGGCTCAGCAACAACACGGTGACAACGGCGAGGCGTACGCCGGCGCGTACGGCTCTGATCCCCACGCGCAGGCTGCGTACAACGCGGAAGCCTACGGCTCCTATGCCCAATACACGGACGCCGCTGGAGGCGCAGGCTACCAGGAGGCCGAGCGCGGATACCAGGCGCAGCAGGGATATGATCAGCAACAGGAATACGTGCAGCAGCAACCCCAGGGGTACTATGACCAGTCTGGCGTGTGGGTCTCGTACGACCAGACCGCCGGCGGCGCGTACTATGATCAACACCAGCAGCAGCAGTATGATTACGCGCAGGCCTACGATCAGTATGTCACGCAACCTGGACAGGCCGTGGCCTACCAGCCTGAGGCGACTGCGTACCAACCACCGCACCCGTACGCCCATACCGGCGCTACAAGGGGCGATGCTGCGTATGGCGGGATGTAAAACCCCGTTATATGTACGAACCAAACCGCTCTCGCCGTCGTCGTTGTGGTCGGCCTCTGACTGGAATCGACTGCGGCGACGGCCAACCCTCTTAAGATTGTATTCATTCTTCAACGTCTTAAGTGTTTCTTTGTCATTCTGCCTACATATGTGTGTCTAGTTTCCCCCTGTCTGTTTATATGTATTCTTTTCATTTTGCCGCGGCCTCTGCGCGACACGACACCCTACCCGGAACATCTGCCCCATCACCCTCTTCACCTCCGCATGCCCCCCTTTCATATGCCTCTACGTTGACAAAAATTCGCCCCCGCCCGCCCGATCAACCACCCGCCTGTTGGCCATCGGCCTGCCTGCCTGCCCGATCAGTCCGCCGCCTTCCTCTCCCATTGCCGGACACCCTCGTCTCGCCTTCATATTTAACTCTTTCTTCTTATGCCCAATGGTGACGTCGACGCGGTGGACAACTAGTTTAGATACTAATATACCACTATACCATGATTCATTTTATATTGCCCCCTCGAATTTTTATTCTCTATCCTTATCTCGTGTTCCGTGTTTCTGTGGCCCCCTCTCTCTCTGATTCCTGCATGGTCTGTGTCTTCTTCAGGAACTTTTGTGTCCTACATACCATACATCAGTGCATTTTTTTTTTCGTCGCGTGCAGTTGCTGCTGGTGTAGAGTCGAGGAGTATTTCAGTAGGCTCTGGGGTGTTGAGAGACGCTGAGCTGGTTCTTTTTGTCTTCCGCCCTTTACTCATTGTTACTGCTTCCGATTCTGCCACCCTCGCCTTCGTGCCTTCCGTGACATTCATGCCCTCGATAAATTATCTATATCTCAATGCAATTGACTGTTCCTAGTGCAGAACCCGTGCTGATGTCCTGACTCTGCTAAATCAAATCTGCGTCAGCGTTTCCCTTGCAGTCCTCGCGACTCTCTCCGACTACTTGACATCATCTGCTCAAGAGTGCCTGTTCTTTGACAGTTGAACTTGCGGTATCCAGTAAGTTCTTGCTGCGAACAATATTTACATCCTTTAACACCGTCTTGATTACTGTTATCCAGTTGCGAGTAGTACTAGTTCACCACAGCCTTGTTCACAACTCGAGTATCATGATGCCAACACCAGATCTACCATTGGAGCTCCTTGGACATATCGTCGACTTCCACAGAGAAAGAGAGAAAGGGACCAGTTTCTCATCACGTCCGAGGTGATCAGCAACACTCCTTGCCTGTCATAGGGCGTCGAGGCAGCTTAGAGCATGCGCCCTGCAACATTTATGCCGGGAATTTGTCATAGGTGTATATGACTCCCCAAAGCTTATCGAAGGCGTCCATGGGATACTATTTCCTCCTGCAAACTCGAACATAAATTTAGGCGGAGTTGGAGAGTTCGTCAAGGAACTCGTTATCACCATATTGCCGCATGAGCAGCCTGGGGGGCGAAAACGCGACCACAACCCCACGATTCACGAAGGCGCACTGCTTGCGGTCTTGAAGGACATTGGCGAAAAGGTGAAGTTGAAACAACTAGATGTACGCGGGCAGAACGTCTGGAATCCCCCACAGTGGGACACCACCCCGTTGGGGGTTCGTGTTGCGCTCGAATCACTTATGCACCTGCCAACTGTATCCTCCCTCCTGTTCAAATTCGTCGGTGCGCTGCCAGCCGAGCTCTTTTCAGGATGTGCGACCCTTCGAGAGCTCAGGTTAATCGAGAGTACCTTTCAGAAGGGAGATAACATTGCGTCGGGCGCTGTGATTCTTCCGAAGCTGGAGACGCTGAAAGTTGATAGTCTCAAATATTTCCCCCGGGCCTTCTCACTTCCAAGTCCGACATTTCCATGCGCTCCATATGGACCGGCTTGAGTGCATAACCAGTTGGGACATAATCAACCAGACATGCGAAACGCTCGAAGAGCTCAATATTTTCGACGAGGCCAGTGAGTCAGTCTTGTTCTTCCGCACAAAATCAATGTTTAACCCAGGTTGTGCTCTGGGGACATAGTCTTTGATACGGAGCTTTTATTCTCCACACAGCGTACACTGGATGGCTTTCCACAACTTCAGACCTACGTCTATTCCTATTCGTCTTGTCAGTCAGAGAGAGAGATATTGCACACCTTTAGCAATGCAGTTGGTTTCCTCAAATCAACCCGCCAGCACCTTCATCTCCGGGCTATCAAGCTTCACCTAGAATTTGATGCAAGATCTGATATCTGGGAGGCCGAAATAGACTCCCTGGCAAAACATTCCACATGGAAAGTCCTAGACAAAGCTTTGGCAAGCGAAAATTTGCCTGTATTGAAATCGGTCGATGTCAAGATCAAGCTCAAGGTTCTTGGTGCTCAAAACGACTTCGAGTTTACCCGGACGCTTGCCAATCGAAAGGACGAGCTGCTTCGTGATGCTCGAGAAGCCTCTCAAAAAAGAGTCCGGTTGATGATGATGGAAACATTGTCTGCGACTCAAAGACTGCGCATTCCCCTCAAACTTGACGTATCTGTCGAGGTTTGAGGGCAGCCCGCGTCTATCTTTCATACAGATGCTAACATTGATATGCCGAGACAGACCCGTTACTACTTGCTACCTTCTACCTTCATGACCTTTTTCGGAGAAGTAGGTATCGCCCTAAATGCGCTTCTATACTATGGAACACCCTTTTCCCACCACCCACCACATACGCAATTCCGCGTCCTGGTAAATTACTTAGGTTTGACACTAGTAGATCGGACAGGGTTGTGGGTGTTGGTGTTAGCCCGTGGGAATTTTGACTCCTCAGTCTCCTCACGTGTGTCGACGTCATTCATGACATTGACTTACCTGCTTCGAGTTTCAGTTGCCTCTTACTCTTTCCACATTGCACCATCCTGCGATAATCTTACTGCGCTATATAAACATGGATGTGAACATGCAATCCACGTCAATCTTGCCTCTCGAACTTGTCGAACGGATTGTTCATTCTGCCGGCCAGGAATGTACAAAGACCTGCCTGTCGGTGTCAAGGCAGTTCCACGCTGGCGCACTCCGCAATATCTACCGACATCAGTCTCTCTACCTGAAGGCCCGCTCTGACGTTCTGTCAAACAAGTATGATCGTCTTTTCGGGGATGAGGGGAATATGTTCCTGCTCGGGGGCAATCGAGGCCGTCATGTGAGAAAACTTTCTATCCAGGTCGGGACGTGGAGACGTGATTGGGACATAAAGCATCCTGAGTATGAGGAAGGCCCTCTGCTTCAGCTACTAGAAGCGCTTGCTAAGCGGACCGGTCTTCAAGAACTGCATCTACACGGTGGCGGCAGCGAGTACAACTGGGATTCTCTCCCTATAAGTGTCCGCGAAGGTCTTCAGACCATTTTGCAGTCTCCCAGCCTATCGAAGTTGTTCTCCAAGAGTTCTACAACTTCCCAGTTGACATTCTTCACGGGAACAAGACACTTCGCGTTGTCATACTGACCGAGTTGCAAAGTGGGACCAATGCATTTGGTCATCCAGTGGTCCTCCCGAAAACAACGAGACTTTTGTCGCATCACTTAGCACCAGTCAGACATGGGTTAGTCCTACCACACCTTCGGTTTCTCACAGCACATCATTCCACCGCGGAAGAGCGGCAGGCTAGTTGGGCTCGCATTAATCACGCGCGTGAAACGCGACGGGTATCAATATGTATGACAATGAGAGTAGACAACAATTTCCTACGTGATGTCACCCCGTCCTAACTCAAAATGGATAGATTATACTGGGTGGCACGGCGTTATGACTCCCGCACTGCCCGTGAATCTGACGCTCGGCGACTTCCCGGAACTCAGACGCTTGAGCTACGCATATGAAGGCAGATCAGTGACGAGAGTGGTAAACAGCACTCCATTGTTGGGCGAGCTCATTCCTTTCTTTGAAACCACCGCACCGGTCCCTCAATTCAAAATCTTGAGGCTCAAACTATTTCTGGATCAATGGGATGATAACTCCGGCGAAGAGTTCTGGATGAAAAGGAAACAGTTGGTCACGATGGACCCCAGTTGGCCAACGCTTGACACAATCTTGGCCTCTCAAGGTTTTCCGAACCTCGAAGATGTCTGCATCGATCTCAAGATTTTCAACTCGACCCAGAAATGATACAGGAGGGGTATCCGGATTACACCGGAGAAAAGAAAGTATTCGCCAAAGACATCAAAGATGCAGTCTCAGGGCACTTTACCAGATTAAAAGCGCGTGGGGTTGAGGTACAAGTACAAGTACGAGCCAATTTTTAAAGGCTCTCGTACCTAGTACGGCACAGTTTTTACCGACGACGCCCTGCAGAACGACTTTCATGTATAAGTAGTACAGAAGAACAATTGTTGTGTTCGTAGCTATGATACACCGCGACATCGACCTTGAATGGGGTCTAATATCATGAGAGATGAATGCTGGGAACTTGTCGAATGAGGGTCAGAAGCGGCCCAGTAGGTTTGTGCCTCTACTGTTCGAACATCGACTGGGACCTTGTAAAGGCCCCGTCAAACTTGAACGGACATGCAGATCAAGGACAATGAATAGCGTCCTGCTTCGCAAACTCGCTGCCATGACATGGGTGGCTGACAAGTCTATGATTCCTGCGCAGTTCGACTGGTATCCGGTGTTACTCGAAAGTAGTTAAATCCTGATACTTATAGAATAATCAAATAAATCAGCATGCAAACACTCAGCACAAGTCCCAAAAGTTATCCCAGTGCATCATATCCCGCACATGCGTTATTCCAACCCCGCGAATAAGATCCTGGCCCCGTACCAGGGCCAACTCGCGCCCACGCATTCGTCGTATCTTCCTAAGCGGATCCTTCGCATCCAGCTCATCGTCTGTTGGTAGCCTCTCCTCCTCGGGCAGAGTATCCGCCTGCGCCTGGGTCACCTTCAGGATCGCGTGCGTCTTCGTGAGGGCTTGGGACACTGCTGCGCTCAGCGGGGTTGCGAAGAGCTCCTCTGGCTCCTGTTCCGCGTGGAAGTGTGCGAGTAGAAGGGCGGAAAAGAGATCGCCGACGCCGGAGAAGTACCCCGGAATGAGTGGCACGCACTGCGCGTGGACGACCGAGCGCTCAGTGTTCATGGTGTGGCCGTGCGACGCGACGCGGGTTGGAGGGTATGAGGAGGTGATGCAGAGGAGGTGGGCCGAGGTGGGCTCGGAAGGCTTGATGGCTTCTGGTAGCGCGTCGAGAAGCCATGATTTAAGGGGTATAGAGCTGATGACGACATGAGGAACGCGGTATTGCTTGTGTAGAACCTCGAGCGCGCGGTTTAGGGAAGGTATGTCGACGAGCTCGATTTCCGTTAGAGTCCTTCAAAGTTGTTTAGCTCCCATTGAGACAAGTATTCATCCTTCTTGTTCACGTACTCGACTTCAAACCAATTTGGGGTGATAATTGTTGCAAGGGGCAACATTGTCCTGTATACTGGTATCACATCTGGGGCGACATACAATCGCCCAGCATCGCCCATTACAGCTGGAAATACCTCAGCAAAAAATCGATAAGAAAGAAAGGTCTACGCACGATCTAGCAGATAAATAAGACTCAGCCTCTGGTGCTTAAGCTTAGCGGCCGTTTTCTCCACAGCTGATAACACCGCTGCGCCAGGAATATACCCTACGAACCGACAGCTCAGACATGACTAGAAACAATAAACATTTGTCGGCGCACCAGTGAGGAGACGAGTAGGCTTCAACAACTCATTCTGCTCCATGACCTGCATCATGCTATCGAACTCTTCAGGAGTCGTCTTGCTGCCTCCTGATCGTCCATATCCTGCGGGCGTGTTGGGTTGTGAATCTCAGCAGTTGAGGAATCTAGTTACCTGAATGATTTGAGTAGTTCACAGTGTTCACTACCTTGAAATTCCTCAGTCATTTCCTGTTCTGGATTCCATTGCGTAAAGGACGTACATCAACGTCGTAGCCGAGGCATTGCAGTGGAAAGACTGCAGCTTTTCCACCGACGTATCCAAAGACGACATGGGACTGGATACTGAGCACTCGCTCTGGGGCGCCTACTATCGAGCTGGCCATGGACTGGTAGAAGATGATGAGGGTGTTCTATAAAAAGATGTTGGTTGAGTCATTGGTGCAGTAGTAAAAACTGGATGACGATCGTACGCACGCCTCGGCAAGATATCGGCAACGTCAGTCTCAGCGCTTAAGGTATTCGTATTCATTCCGATGCTGAGCAATGGAAACCTGCGCGTTTTAGGAGGACCCTATCCCTAACCAGTAGAGTCAACAGAAGAGAGCTGAAGCGAAGGGACGCCCTCCAGTTTTATTTTATTGTTGCAAACTTTCTCCCTTTTAAATTGTGTTTTGACCAGTCACTTTCTGCCATATTTGCTCTTTGCTCCATCATGCTACCCCCTGCACCTCTTTCTTAGCAGTTTTGTCTTTCATTCATCAGTTGTGTACAAGATGTGTGAGAGCGGTCAGGATGAAAACACAATATACAGTTCATTCAAAAGTCAGTAGATAGTTTGACGTTGACGACAACTAACTCGGACTGTAATTCAACAAAATGGTTGAGAATTGTGGTCCTGACCTTCGCTTCCAAAGCACGTCGACCGACGCGATTCCCAATAGCATCGTGTATAACCTCCCAGTCAAGCTCCTCGAAGAGGCTGTTGTTGAACTTCAAGTCGATATCCAACTGCTGGAGGCGGGGGAAATGCCCTGAGGTCAACATCCTGTTAAGCGAGCTCCAACTGATATCATTTGCCAGTACATCCTTCCTCTCCATCCAAAAGTCGTCATTGAGGCTATCACCCCCATCTAGAGTCAAAATGAGTTTGATGGTCTCAAGCCTCGGTACAGCTTCTGACACTTCGAAATACCCAAGTACATCTCTTAACAATGGGACGTCGTCGGGCCGTTCTGCCCATGCTCCGCCATTATACGAGTAAGTGAGCGATGCGAGGTTGGGGAACATGTTCAGCTTGAGGTCTGCAGGGATAGAGGGGTACATGTGGGAATTCGGCATATTGGGCAGATAACCTTCTTCAAACCGACGGCCGTCAGAAACGGTTCCAAGTCTCTTTGTCAATCAAAGAAAACAACTCACTTTCTATGTCATATACGTAAAATGTTTCCAGACTCTGACAAGCAGCCTTGATGTCTCTCCAAACCACCCGACAATCATCAGGAGAGAGGCTTGTTGTGGTGATGCTCCTTAAAGTAGGTGGCACCAATCCTTTGGGTAAAGGCAGCGTGTCGGCAGTGGAAAAGTGTTTCAAGTTGGGGATAGTCGTAGTCGTGACTCCGGCCACCACCGGCATGGCGGGGAACCCGCTGCAGCCGTAGATCCTCAAATCTTGCAATTTTGTGTTGTCGCATAGAGAGTGAATTGGGAAATGTTCGATATCTCCAAGGAATAGGGTGGATATTACTCCAAGGATGGACAGTAGAGCCGTCTGGATGCTTCGTGGAACTTGACTCCAATCAGTGTTGATCCTACTAGGATTTCGAGACATCGATCCGTAAAGGGACAGACACTCCAGACGAGGCATTTCACGAAATGATTCCAACAACGGCAAGAGCGCCGCCTCATCAATAGGTGGGTTGTGTAATCGGCGGTTATTGATAAAGCTGAGAGAGAGGGATCTAACAAAACGTCCAGTGCCGCTTAGGCTAGGATTGACTTCGTCCGTGAAGAGGCGCTGGTACGTAGCCTTGAGATTGTCGCCAGTGTCCGTAAGTGTAACATTGCAATCCTGATAAATGTTCCGCAGCGCGCATGCGTGAAAATGCCGTGACACAAGAAGACAAGATGTCGCTGACGACCTGTCTGCGAAATCTACGATCCTGTCCAGTAGCTCTGGTGGTAAGCGCGGTGTCGGTTTGATGTCGAATGTCATGTCAATACTCTGGAAACCGAAGTGCCAACTCTGGCAATGGCAGAAGGGTGGTGGTGGTCTTTAGGGGAAAGGAGGAAATGGAGGGAGAGACAATGTGTTTGTTTTAAATAAAATAAAATATTAGCGGATCACGATGACCACCGGGAATAGCCGAATTAAGCGTTTTGAATGTATTCCGAATCTTCGGGAACATTTCTGCCACGACTTTAACCACTCTAAGCCTTACTCCAGCCCTTTACAGGTCTATGCCACAGCTTTTTTCGACAATGTTCCCCTCGCTACCCTTGGAGATTCTCGAACTCATCGTCAGCTACCATGGAGAACCGGTTAAATGTCCAGAAAATGGCCCACATTGGTTTGGCTGGTCATCGACTCTCCTCGCACTTCACTTGACATCCAGACAATTTCGTGTATGCGCGCTCCGTGAAATGGGCAATAACTACTCTATCGGCTTCGGGGATCCCACAAGATCAAGTAAGAAGTTGCGCCATCTTCTCTTGTTGAGCACGCCATGCCCTCGACTTGGGAAAACCGCAGAGTACATCAAGTCGCTGGCCATTTGTGTTTGGGACATAGATAGCTTAAACACTACCCAGGCCTTTAATTTTTTCTGAATTCGACCTCTTGCAATACTTTTGCGATCATGTTGCTCTTCAAGAGGTGCATCTGGATGGGAGGAATTACGGATTAGAAGAAGCTGGCTCGAATGACACTGTATACTGCCTCGCCTGGAGCGAATTGCCTCAAGACGTCATTCAAAAAATTCAACGACTGATCCGAATACCTACTTTGGAAGTTTTAAGTTTTGACGCTATCGAAAACTTACCTCAAGTTCTGTTCAAAGACACTATATCCGAAGAAGTGGTTCTCACAAAATGCAAATTCGTGGAACTTTCCCCAGATGTCCCAGAATCGGTCAACGTAGCTTTCACATCGAGGACTCGGATATACCAACAAGTGTGGCCCTGCCAAATCTGAAATTCATCTCCAGCACTTTGAAGCGATCATGGACAGAAACGCTCAGGAATCATCCTCGAATCCGGAAGGTAAACCGACTGTGGTGATATTTCTATGATTCGCCGCAGCCCTCCGGACCCTTCGCGTTACAACTTCCACCGATCTTCATACCCAAAACTCTGTACTACAACTGGCTTGAGTGCCTCAACTTCCAAATCGCTGATTCTACATGCCTGACAATTTCCACCTTTCGTCGTGTTAACGCCTGAAAACATTGGCCATCCGGAGTACAACGTCGTACTACTTGCTTCTCCGAAGGCCTGGTTGACGGATGTTTCAATGGATGGATGTCGTTGCTGCCTGTTGAATGCGAAATGGAGGAGACTGCCTTCAGGCGTAGGCATGGGTTTGAGTCCAGCGGGTGTGCCGAGGCTTGGTAGATTAAGGTTTGCATGATGATATGAGGCTCATGGCGATGCTCCTTTACTAGTTTTCGGAATGCCATCCTTCCATGTTGCTGTATCCCATCAGAATGACTTTGTCAATTATTCTCAAGGGCTGACGAAAACGTAGATGCGCACCTTCTCTCTTGTTATCCATCTCAATGAACGAGGCACCAAGGCAATATCAAGGTTTGCTGTACGGAGGGGGGGAACCGTGCACCAATGTTGTGTCGCTTCCAAAGTGATGATTTTGTATCCCCAGTGCACCCTCAGAACCATGTCTTCCGCCATTCAAGGTATCTGTCAACTTCTTGCCAAGCCGGCGGTCGCGTCTTCCGAACAGTTTCTTTTTCCGGCGCATTGGATCTCGTCCTCGACCACTGTCGTTTGCTTCGTACGGCGGTGCTCTACCAGTTTGTAAGGATAGGGCAACTGCGGCACGTCGTGCCTTTTTGGCTCGTCTCTTCTTCTTTTGGTGCTTCACGGCCTTGTATACGCCAACGCCGACAGCAATACTGATAGCGGCGCCCATTGGCTATGGATAGTTGCGAACGAGGAGTCTTGAGTGATAGTTAGTGAAAAGCAGCACAGGCACTGCAAAGGGTGTTGTCGAGAGCGTATGTTTATCCAGTTCTGTCCCTCAGGTTATATTGGATGAGTGGCACCGCCTTGGCTTCGGTCAAAAAGAATTGCTATGCCTGAGTCCGGGAGGCCTGAGTAAGACATGCCCGTTCCTGTTCGGTCAAGTGACTTCCGAGCTGTTTGAGTCAACCAATCTGTCCCCGAATTCGGATTCTCGACTTCATCGAAACGTCGAATGACCATCCATTTGGCTGGGACATTTCTCAAAACAAGGTGTATATGTAGTTTTCGAAATTGTAGCACTGCGTCCGCGTTTCGCATTCAACACCGACCGCTAAAGGCAAGCCATCTGCAATAGGCACTTAGGGACCCTCGGGTAAGTACCCCGCTTAGGAATAGAGTAGTGATCTGACCTTCATCCATGGTAGGGGACTTCGTGGCAAGAGATAACAACTTTGACAATCGGATGAAAGAGACGGGAGCATGCCCAGTCGATGAAACTAATAATCAGTGCCGCTGCACGCCGGTTCTGATCCGGATCGGGGTTTGCTGAAGTCAGTGGCTCGCTTGAACATGGCCAGAAGAAGCAAAGCTCTAAAATAAACTAACTACGATGCCGGAACGATTACTGACGGTTACTGAATACCCGCACGGACCCTCAATGTACATACCAAGGAGGTGTGCCCTTAGGTACAGTTACCTTGTGCTCATGGCTCCATCGATATATCGTTTTCATTGTAATCAGCTCTTGCATGCTTGTGTGGCTCAGAGGCAGCACCGCGGCCACAACGTCTCCGTAGTTTGCCCATTACATAAACAACCTTTTTGAGTTTTACAGACTTTTGAGAATGTCAGCAGCCTGGCAGGTACTGTTGAATTAGCGTACTGTGTCTAAAAGAGGCACAGATGTCACACCTGCCTTTTCTCCAATGGCATACGCAATCGCTTGCGTGTGGCATGCTACTTCCTAATATTAGGCGTTAATCAGGATCTACTGACTTGTATTAACCATCTAACCAAAGGCAGTATGGATAAGTCGACCTGTGTGAGGGGCATCAGCCGCAGACTTGCCATCCGAAGCAACAAAATGACTACCAACCACGCGGAGGTTATCAGTCCCGTAGACTTTTAAAGCGCTATCCACCACCCCACCATCAGCCAGTGGAAGCATCGCCGCTGTGCCCACTGGATGAAATACTGGAGCGCAACTCTGTTTTATGAAGTCACGCATTCGGTCTCGGAGACCAGCATCTGGTTTCAGAACCTCTTCACTCGGAACCACGTATGAGCGCACGATGTCCTTGAACGGGGATGTTTTCAAGATCTTGTTAGTAAAGTTGAATGTCTCGATGGGAATATCCACGTCCGCCTCGTTGCTGAGATAGTTGGGGTCGATTGCTGGTGCAACAAGAGGGTCGGAAGAGCAGATATGGACTGTCCCTCTTGACAGAGGGTGCATGCCCACGTTTACAAAGGTTGTGTAGTGCTTTCCTGGTGCGGGGAGCGGAAACTGCAAGATATGATGCTTCATTTGAATCACAATCCTTGAGCGGAGATAAATGGTCAGTATTGTGCGTCCATAAAGAGAGTAAACACGCACTCCGCTTGCGATAGATTGTCGTCCTCAGTCCATGTCTTTTGTATCTCATACTGCTTCTGTGCACCGTTTCTGAGTGTAAGGTCCGCCGCATTTATCTTTTCTGGAGAAAAATGATCAACAAATTTGTGCCAGATATCCTCATTATGCTTGATTCCGAGGTGCTGGCTTGATAAAAATGCACATCCGCTCCAGGATGCATTGGCAAGGTACCCTTTATTTTCTTTGCTGAACCAGAATAGTCAATCAAGAGTCGAATTGCTTACGAGCATATAACACACTTACTAGAGGTCAAGCTGCTGTTGCATTACCTCTGGATCTCTCAATATGTCCAAGGTCTCGTATGCCGGGTCAATTTCCACTACCGAACGGGTGCAAACGTGGTCCTCTTATTTGAGCGCCTACCCATCAGCTCAGCAGCAGCAAGCAGATGAATGTATACACTCACGCAGGTTTTCGCCGACACCAGGAAGGTGAATTATGGACTCTATTTCGTGAGCATTCAGAATTGTTTTATTCCCGATTCCAGAGAGTTCTAAAAGCTGGGGCGTCTGAAATGCGCCGGCGGAGAGAATTACCTCTTTTTTTGTCACTGGAGATTACTTCGACACCAGTAGCTCTTCGGCTTCCATTTTCGCTGAGTTGAAGGAGGACCTATCGCAGTGTTAGTGATATGACGGGGGGTTAAAACAGGTTGGAATTGGTAACAAACTTTGATGACTTGCGCGTTGATAGCAACTAAGAGATTCGGTCGTCCGGCATTGCGTGCGTAGTGCTCCGAAGCGGCATATGAGCGCCTACCTGTCTTGACATCGACTGACTGCATTGGGGTCATGGACCCGGTATTACTTCCATTGTACTACGAAGGGTCAGGTTACGTTTAACTGATTCTTGAGATAGGCCAGCTATTGTCCACATACCATATCGGCATTCCTATGCACACCCAGCGCTTCGGCAGTGTCGAAGAACAAGCTATTGACATCCATTAGAAAGGAAGGAAATGACTTCTTTATTGCCCCTATTTCTCTTTTGAGACGAGGGACCATAAATGTTGAGCGCTGGCTGCTCACCTGACGTTCCATGAAAATGTGGGTCTGGACCAGCTGAGTACCTTGCAGCGTCGGCGGGAAGGTATTCCACTGGGGCCGTAGTTTCGCTCTTCAGTGTTGTATATATTGATTACTACGAGTGGCACTTTGAGAGAGTAGAAAATAAATGCAGCTGACCTTCTTGAAGTATTCCAGCATTGAATCCCAGTTCCATCCTGGGTTTCCCAATGTCTTGAGCGCGTCAATTTCTTCCTTGGAAGGACGTAACATCCCCAGAAAATTGATCTTTATACTAGCCCGTCAGTATAAACCACTCATGGGAGGCCTATGGGTATCAAGTTACTGCGGAGGAGCCACCGAGGCCTTTCCCTCGTGGTTGGCGAATCTGTAAACCAGCGACATGCTTCTGTGGAACAGATAAAAATGACCAGTCGTACGTCCGGTGTCCAACGGTACGTCCCATATAGCCTGCACATGGAACGCACATATCAACATCGAGATGAAAAGGTACATGGGTGTCAATGATATGTACCTGGGACATTGATTCCTTCTGCTTCTGGATGATATCCTCCTGCTTCGATGACCCCTACGTTGGCGTTTTGGTCCTCACTGAGTCTAGTAACATCAGATGAACCGTACGATGTGAGTTATATCCCTGATCGCAACCAGGGTTTCAAAAACGAAAGTACCTTGCGGCCAATGTCAGTCCACAAGTACCTCCACCGATGATGAGATAGTCCAATGGAGTCTCCTGAAGCTTTTCGATCGATACTATAGGCATTATTACCAGGTATGCAACTAAAACGGATGGTTGGTAGTAGAATGAATCAAGGCCATCTTGTAAATATCGCACGCTACAGGGCATGGCTCGGACCCTGTTGTCATGAAAGAAACAACGACAAGTTAAGCAAAGCGATTGCAGCAGAAAGATGGACAGAGTATGGCAGCATTAAGAAACCACCGACTAAGAATTGTCCTTCTTTAGCATCCTAAACTGTGATTAAATTGTTCAACATCTGATTTTCAGGCTGCGCGCATTGACCTTCACAGAAGCGCGCGCTTTTTGGCCAGACGCCGCGAACAAGTCCCCGACGGCTATTTCAACAGTGCTAGCCAAACCGGGAACCTGCGCGAGTCCTGGTGCACACACTAGAATCTTGACGGTGATTCTGATAGCCGACAAAGCAGGAAAGCTTCCGCTCGCCAATAGGTTGTCCATACGCGCCCACATTTCCCTCCTATAAGTCACAGTGTTGATGGCGTCCTGAAGCGACGCAATGAACGTTTCGTACTTGAGATCCAGAATTAGCCTCTTGGGGCCCTTGTGCGGAGTCGTGACGCTTAATAACCCACAGAGAATCTGAAGATATGGTCAATGGATGAAGCCACATAGGCGAGCTCGCGAAGACTCGGAGTGATTGCAACATTGGGTGCGGCGGGGATGGGTTCGTTATTATGCCACATGACCGGAGGAGGTGCGGCTCATCCATTGCGGACGCATAATCTTCATATATCTCAGCAAGCTTGAGTTTCTTCATTGTGGAACCGACTTTCTCGATATCGCTCCAAATTTCTTCGAGGGCATCGAATGTCGTAAACCTGAACGCAAAATCTGTTTTGACTTTTTCCTTCGCAGCCGAACCCGGTATAATGGAAGGGAGGGCGGAAGTTTGCGTGTCGGGGTTGTTGCCTGGGCCAAGTTCTCGAGGGACATCACCGAGCCCGTCGATGTTAATGGAAGTAAGACTTGGTAGTTGCAGCAGAGATGTTAAGAAATCTCGAAAACGTTCAGAGAGGTCGTTCCAGGAGTGTGGCTTGCCTTCTTCATCCTCCGCATTAGCGACTAGCTTGAAGGTAAGACTGGAGAGATGGCCCTCTCGTTGAATAGTAGTGAGAATGGCGATGACGTTGTCTTGGTCGAAAAAGTCGTGCAAGCTCCGTTCGTCATGGCCGTAAGAGAACCTGAGGACCAGTTGTTTCACGTAGCCGCTAGCGGTAATCAAAACAATCGAGTTGGCAGCCTGGCTGTGGCCACTAATAATACAGCGTAGTTGTTCGGTGCCATAGTCGGTATTGTCTAATTCGACGGTACTGAACAAGCGCCGTAAGGCACAGTCTCGGACATCTATGGAGACTAAGAGCAGCTGGGGACTGGCAACGCCCTCGTCTACGATGCGTTCAAGGACTTCCAATGGGAAGAGTGGCTTTCGGCTGTCCATACTCGACTGGCAAAAGTGTGAGTGGTATTGGTATAAGCAAGAAATTGGAGCAAGAGTATACTTTATCTCAGTTAACAAGACACGGTCGAAGTCGAGGATAGGAATGCACAGAGCAAGTTACTGGTGACTCGCGGCTTTAGTGCAGATTTTGACATGATTGAGCCCTTGAAGTACATTGTAATTTGGTGTGCCAAGGAGCTGCAGATGATAAGTGGCTCACAATCGGAGAAGCTAGGCCCTGGACTGCGAACAATAAGTGCTGAAAGTAATAACGACAACGCGGATTACAACATTAGATAATAAAAAGGAGGATATAATACTTAAACTACGTAAAGTAGGTGATCCATCTCCAGTGTGGTAACAGTAATGACAGAAAAGACGGGTGTATGCCTCTGTAGGCACATAGAAGTGTCAGAAAAGAATGTGTGTGGAGTGTATTTGTATGTGTGTGCGCATGTGGGTGACGCACATTATGAAGTATTCCTGACAGACCAAATGATGAATAAAAATAAGATTCCAGACTGGAGATGAAACCGTTCTGGGCGGGATGTGAAGAATCTGGAGGCACTCCGATCATGCACTCTCCAGAGTCTCCAGCATCGCTTCTGCGACGGCCGTCGGCGGAAGGTGGTCATGATCATGCCCTGGAGAAAGGGGCTGCGGCTGTGACGGTGGCGTCATTTTACGCCTTCGCTCACCAACCTTCCAGATGACATCCTTCAGCTCCTCCACGACCTCGCCCCCTGGACCCCAGCGTTCCCTTACACCACCCCGCGTGCGCGCCTCATCGGGATTGTCATCAACATCCCCGTCCTCCTCCTGCCCGGTGGCCGTACCGCCAAGCTCCACGCCCAATCCGCGACCGGCAGCAGCAGCCTCTCTGCGCGCCCTGGCAATGCGAATTCGCTCCTCCCTGGACAACTTCGACCGTTCTCTGGTAAACGCGACCTTGGCGCCTGTGTCTGCTTCGAATACCTCCTCAATACCCGGAAGTGGCAGGTGCTGCGCCGTTGCGGCCAGTAGGAGGTGCCTTGTCGCATCATCCGCATCTTCGTCGGCCCCAACCCCAACTGCGCCCGCGCTAAGGACCCGTGTATGGAGACCAGCGTCCCCTTCATCGTCAGACGGCGAGTTTGGGTTGTCTGCCTTGTCCGAGTCGTCGCTGGCATCGTGCCCGAGCCCAGGAAGGTCGTCGAGCTCTCCGTCTCCGTCTGCCTCCCCATCACTGGATAGTGGCGGTGAGTATACGAGGGTCATCAACTGCTCCCGGCCACGTTCGCACTCGCGCAGAGCGAGCCCAAGCTCACGCCGCAGCCGCTCATACGCCTGGACTGCTGGTGGTTCTGCGCTTTCCATACCTTTGTCGTAGACATCGCGAGGATTCTCTGAAGATGAGGGTGCCTTGGCCTCGTTCGCAGAAGGGGATAATCCAGGGCTAAACGGGTCAGATTCGTCCTTCAGTGCAGAGACACACTGGTTCATGTGTTCCCTTGCATCGTCCAGCGCTGTTGAGATGGCCGCTATATGCGCCGCGAACTTCGATATATGGCTCGGCATTGGCGCAAACGAGGCCTTGTTCGTGCTCGATCGCTTTCGTCGCCCGAATACTGTGTCGAGATTGCTGAGGTCAACCAGTGCCTTGGGCTCATTGGCATTTCTATCCAGCTCTGGCGACTCGCCAAAACTTGGTGTCGGGATCTGGTCACGGAGATTCTCCTGTTCCATCTCCGTTAGCGCCTCCTGAAGGCGTGAATATCCGTCCGTCAGGGTGCTGCTCAGTAGGCCCATCATGCTCCGGACGTCTTCCCAGTACCCTTCATCCTCATCCTCCTTGAAGCGCAACGCAAGCAGATGGGCGCAAGCATACCGCTTCGCGCCAAGTGCGCCTTCCAGAGCTTGTTTCAGCGAAGAATGCGACAGACGAGAATTAGAGGCGAATTTCGACGATAAAGACATGCTCTGTCGCATGCCTGGCGAGCCGAAATGCTGAGGACGCGAGCGAAAGGCATCTAAGCCCCCTTTCCGCCGACTGCGCTGTAGATCTAGCGCCACCGCGCCAAAGTGATCTGAAGCGAGGGCTTCATTTTCGCCGTCGAGGTTATCGGTAAATGATAGGGGGGTGCCAGGTGCGCTAGCCGTGTCCTGGAACACATCAGAGAGGTTGAGACGGTGCTTTGCTCTTCTCTGCATAAGTGGACTGGCGGGACTGCCGTAATAACCCAACCCGGCGTATGAGCCGTTCCAAGTCGATCTTTTATTGCGCAGCGGGGTGGTGGGAGACGGAGAAAGCGGCGAACGCGGAGAATAGGCGTGCATGTTGAGTTCAGATTTTGCGGGCGAAGGAGGTGCATACATCTCTGCAAGTTGTGCAAGCTCCGAGGGAGAGGTGAGTGCAGAGAAGATATGGCGAACACTGTCGCATTGCGTCTGCGTGGTCTGTAGACACGACAGAAGAGCGACGCGAATTCGGGAAGGTGAAGCTAGTCCTGATGAACTTCGAAGGTGACTAAAAATATTGTGAGTTTCAAATATATCCTGCAAACGTGGCGGTTCTGCTCACCTGAGCTCTTCGTTATCCAGGAATGTAATTGCATCCTGGATAACCGAGTCCCACAGATTGTTGGCAGTTATAAGGTCGTCAAGGGCGTTAAATGACTGACAACATGTTAAATTTCCAATTTCGGGGTTAAGGCAGAGAGAAAACTTACAGAGGACATGTCGTGCTTGGACGTCTCGGTCGTGGAATACAGAAGATACAATGAATAAAAAGTCCCCATGATAAAAAGAAATGAAAGGAAAGGGTATCCGATGCTGTGGGATATAGCGGCACATAGGGCCGTGTAAGATGCGGGACCGTAAATAGATTCAGTCGGTTCGGTGGGAGCTGGAAGTGGTGGGGGTGATGGAGGACGGTCAAGCTCCATGCTGCACGCTCTTACGTGCAGTCTTCCCGGTATTGAGGGTGAGTGACGAGGGCGAGATGATGGTGAAGCAGGCGCGAGCAGGGAAGAAGAAATCACATTGTACTTGAATCTCTCGACGAAGGCATTCAAGTGATTTGTTGAATGTGAAGGCGAGAGATGCGAATGGAGAATCTGCAGCACATTAAGTAAGTGATTCGACATTTTTAGGATTTACGACGCACCTCTAGCAACTCAAGTAGCATCTGTGGGCACCAATCCAGGTCCACATCATCCGTCACCTCATCGAACACTCCAAAGTTGGGGTCAAGCTCTCGCTGTAGCTCTGGCGTTGTCCCAGGCCATAATAGCGGCGACTCTCCAGACTCTACGTTCGAATTGCATGAGCGAGCGCATTGCAAGCTTGAAAACCAACTGACCTCTTAGATATTCTTCTAATGGATGTTCATCGAAAACCGCTTGTGCCATAAGATTTTGGGTAACTGCTAGCCGTCGTGAGCGTGTCGTTAAGAGTCACAAATGCGTTGCAAATGGCGATTAAAGCACTCGAACTGAAAGGCGGGACAAGTGTGGTGGGAGGGAGGAGAGAACCTATGCGACTTGGCGCGAAGAGACTGGAGTTGGTCGGGATCATTGTCTTATGTAAGCATGCTTTGGCCCCTCACTGTATTGCTTTTGTACACCTTGGATACTGCACAAGTCCTGTGTGCCCCTATAAATGAGAAGTTGACGATGTCGGCCAATACTGCATGGACCTATGTTTCTGTCTTTGTAGTGAGACGATGAAGCCCCCATAATCATTGAGTGGTAAAGCAAAGCTTGATAAACATGACGATCACGATCAAGATGCAGTTGAACAGTGGTTGTAACTCTCCTTACATCTTCCCCTGATAGCATCCAAAATGGAATCGGACCGCCCCCTGGTCGTCGATAACGGTACTGGTGTACGTCTTGGAACAAAAGTGTATAGATTATATGATTACTGACCCTATCGACGCGCAGTTCGTCAAAGTCGGTTATGCTGGCTCCAATTTCCCTGAACATGGTGCGCATCGTTCTTATATCACCCCTTGATTCAAGCTTACAGTCCCCAACAAATGCAGTCTTCCCCTCGGTCGTCGGTCGGCCCATCCTGCGCGCAGAAGAGCGCGTCGGGAGCGCCATCATCAAGGACATCATGGTCGGCGACGAGGCTGCGGAGAACCGCAACTACCTCCAAGTCACGCAGCCCATGGAGCACGGCATTGTGAAGAACTGGGAGGACATGAAGCACCTGTGGGACTACACATTTGACGAGAAGCTCAAGATCAACCCACAAGGCCGCAAGGTTCTGCTCACCGAGCCGCCGATGAACCCCAAGGTCAATCGGCAGCGCATGTGCCAGGTTATGTTCGAGGAGTACGGGTTCCAGGGCGTGTATGTCGCGATCCAGGCCGTGCTCACCCTGTACGCGCAAGGTGCGTCGCGATCGCCGTGATATCCTGGCGACTGACGACCGATGCGATGTAGGTCTGACAACGGGCGTGGTCGTCGATTCCGGAGACGGTGTGACGCACATTGTGCCTGTATACGATGGCTTCGCGCTGCCCCACCTGACGAGGCGTCTCGACATTGCTGGCCGCGATGTGACGCGATACCTGATCAAGCTGCTGCTGATGAGGGGCTACGCCTTCAACCGTACCGCCGACTTCGAGACCGTCCGCGAGATCAAGGAGAAGTTATGCTATGTCAGGTAATCACAAGTGCGCGCCTCGCTGCACAACAAATTATTGATCACAGTTACGAACCACCAGCTACGACTTGGAGCTGGACAAAAGGCTGGCCGAAGAGACTACTGTCCTGGTGGAAAGCTACACAGTAAGTATCCTACCTCCGCATCGCTCGGCCACCACTAATCCCACCTACGCACTAGCTCCCTGATGGTCGCACAATCAAAGTCGGCTCAGAGCGGTATGAAGCGCCGGAGTGCATGTTCCAGCCCCACCTCGTCGATGTCGAGCAGCCCGGTGTTGCAGGTGCGTCCTGCTCGGTCATCTTTGCATCTCAAGATGAATCATTGACGTCTGAATAATAAATAGAGATGCTGTTCCAAACCATCCAGGCAGCCGCAGTCGACATCCGGTCCGACCTCTACAAGCATATCGTCCTTTCCGGCGGTTCAAGTATGTACCCTGGCCTGCCAAGTCGCCTTGAAAAGGAGATCAAGCAGCTGCACCTCACACGACTCCTGAACGGCGACCCCACACGGCTGAACGTGCGTGCATATTTCATCACTTTTTCCTGGCCTTCGTTCTTTCCTTCTTTATTGAGCTTCACCCTCCTTATACTCCTTTTGCTGTCCGCATACCTGCACACCCACACACGCGCTTTCTCTCTCTCATCTTCCTTGCACGTCGGCTCCTTCATATTATATACTTTCCCTTGCTTCGCGCACACTCTATCCCTGATCCTGACCCTCCCTTCTGCACCTACAGAAATTCAAGATCAAGATCGAAGACCCTCCCCGCCGGAAGCACATGGTCTTCCTAGGCGGCGCAGTGCTCGCAGACATCATGAAGGGCCGCGAGGACTTCTGGATCTCGCGTGAAGAGTGGTTCGAGCAGGGCGTCGGTGCGCTCGACAAGCTGGGCCGCAGTGAAGGCTAGCGGACCTACCACATGCAAATGCATATTATATTGCAATTGGATGCGCATATGTATAATATGAAGCAGAAGGGCGCAGTGATGACCGTTCGAGCTTGAACTTGATCGACGGCCGATGGACGATGAGGGTGGAAATACGTATACACACATTACAGTTTTAAAGTTACCCATTGTTTCATTTCATTTGGTTTCTGCCTCCCCCGCTTGCCCCGGATGAGCATATACGAGATGCCAAGTGCACTTTCAAAGTGGCTTCTAGCTTACAACTGGTTCATGATCAAGGACCGGTTCGCGCAAAGAATATGAGCAGGTTTGAATACACTCGAGGGCTTGCTTAACTGCACCAGTGACCAGATGAGTTGGGTTGAACGTGTTGTACATTTGATTGGTTCTAATGAGCAATAGCAGAGAGGATAAACCAGAGTCAAGAGGTGAGGAATATATAAGTAAGAGAAAGCAATGTCGCTTGCCACTCGAGGCCATGGGTGATTCTTGATCTACAGCTGCTCGAAACTGCTGCGTACACCGCGTCTCTCGGCGAAGCTTGCAGCCCTGAGCTCCATTTGAATGGCGAGCAAACGCTTGTAGGTAAATGCAAGGGATGGTGAGATGTCTATGAGGACGAGGCAGATCAAGAGGGCCAAGCAATCCGATGGTAGTGACAAAACGGATGAGCAAGGCAGAACAAAAATGCGCGATGTTGCAAGAATGCATAATTGCTACGAAGAAAGTGTATAACAGACGTGAATGGATATTGGATGGGTATCTATAGAGCGGAATGGATGGGATGGGTAGACAGACGAAAGCAACAACAAAGCCTGGAAGACAAAAGGGGCACTTTGTTTGGTACTGGTACAGTATTCAGGAAAATATGTGAGCATCTTTTGAGGTTTCGTAAGAAGGATTTGCGGCTTGCGCTTGAGTTTGTCGTCTATAACGGATGGGCAAAAGAGGGACTGCAGCAAGCGCAGGAGCAAAGAAGAAACCAAATGAGGATAAAAAGGCAGAAGAAAGCTAGGCAGGGGAAGAACGACAGAAGTCCGCCATCCAAGTGTTTTGGGAATTGCGATTTGTCCGTTTTTCAAAAGAAAAAGAATGCTAAGCAAGGAATGAAACCAAGCACTGAATGAACGACGGGCAACGAAAAGAAAGGAACACAAAAAGAGTAGAGTGAGAAGGTACTGACAAAAGAGTGTCCCGGATATCACAAAAATTTGTTAGTCCTTGAGGAAGCAAAGCAGAAGGAAGAAGATATTGCACAAAGAAGCGAATGGATAAGCGTGTTTTGTGTGGTTTCTGGAGATGCGGAGGTGGGAAGAAAAGAACGACGTGCCAGCCCAAGGAAATGTCAAAAACGGAAACAGAAAGGAAAGGACGTATATACATCAAAGATGGCATCCGAGGCGTCGATCGCAAAGTGGAGCGACGACCGACAAGAAGCCATAAACCTCTGGTATCCAGGAGCGAAGTGAACAACAAGGTGTTTAAAAGCGACTTGAGCTCTAAGATTGCCCAGTCAGACTTTAACGACCGTTCAAATCTATCTCAGCAGTGGTGATTGACAGCAGAGGGGTACTGGCATTGTTGTTCCTCGTCAAGGTCCCAATGTTGGGGATTCCTCTGGGCATCATGCCACTTCCGCTCCTGGGACGACCCACGCCACCCACATTACCTCCAAGTCCGCCCTGTTGCCAGAGCGGGGGAGCGTACCCCATAGGCGCACTATCGCTCCTCGCACGGCTCGACTTCTTCGGTACAGTGAGGTTGGAGATCGCAGGCCCAGAGCCAGGCGACGACACTGAGGACATCAAGGACATTGAGTCTCCAGAGCCCATGACGTTTATGCCGTTGATGTTGACGCTGATGCCCACGCTGTTATCGTCCAGCCTTTGGCGCTTCGTACTGCCGCGGCCAGATGGCGGTGGGTCACCAGTACCATCGTCGAAGAGGTCCATGGATATTGAACCTGGTGATGACGGCAAAGGCGTTGACGATGTGCTGTCCCTCTGATAATTCATGGGGAAGCTATGCTGTCTCGACAGCGAATGCTGCCCATGCCCATGGTGCATATGCGCCGATGGGAAATCGGCCGCAGTGGGGCTCGAGTTGGGGCTACTCATATTTTGTAAGCCATGAATGTTCATCGACAACGGTGGTGGGTATCTTGAAGTCGACGTCGGCGACGTGATGTATATGTTTGGACTATCAGACGATTCTAGCAGGTCTGGCGGGAATGGCGGCAGGGTACCTTAAAAAGCATCAAAACATCAGTAATTTGTTCCCATCTAGACGTAACGACAGGAGACGGAAACGAAGTACAACTCACCACCTGGGAATCCTTTCCCAACAACGTCCCATAGTCGGCCTACAAGGTTGACAAGCTGGTCGACCTTGCGTTTCTCCGCCGACAACTGGTCCCACATGCGCATGTTGTCCTCCCTCATCGCGCTCAGCTGCGCAGCGACCTGAATCAATTGGTGGAGCAGTCAGTAAGCATACGAAACATACGTGCGCAATGCGTCGCAGAAATAAACGCGACAACAGAGAAAAAGGGTCAGATACTCACCTCTCCTGGTAATTCAACGCGATGCTTCATGCTCGGGTCGGGTTCAAGCGCCTTCCTCTTAATTTCATCGAGCAGATCAGGACGGCCTCGCAGAAACTTGGTATGTGAGAACTCCCAAGTCTGCGCGTCGGTGGTAGTCCTCTGTGCACGAGGGGTCTGTGAAGCTATGGTGTCAATAGACGCCGGTAAAATGTATATAAAGCAATATTAGACGCACCCGATTGATCTTGTGGAAGCCATACATGTTCAACTGCCGGACGAAACTCGAGAACTGCACGGTGGCTGTTTAGCTTCCGGACACAGGCAGAAGCCGAATAAATAAGGGGGGTTAACACACATTGTTATGCTTAAAATGCGACCCCAAAATGCTCCTGCTGAACTCGCCGACATTGGACACGACAAACGAGGCACCAAGCTCGGTCCAGGCAATGAATTGTGCAGACTTGGGGTCGTTAATCATCCTGTCAGCGAAAAGAAAAGAAAAAGAGAACGCGTCTCGGTTAGTGATCTGCCCATTGCCCATAAACGTACACATGAGAAATAGAAGTCGTGTATAACATAAACAAAGGAAGACGCGCCGAGGAGCCATGAAAGCAATTCAACGAGCCCAGAGCGAAAGTGAAGATCAGAGCGTCCTCGCACCGGTACGTGTAGCGATGTCAAAAACAGCACAGAAATCAGTCGATGGAAATCGAAGAACACCACGAAATGCATCAGAAGATAATGATGCGTTCCACAAAAGCGCATATACGCTGCCACAGAACATAAGAACAGCACACGGAAGCCCGAAGAAGAACATAAGAACAGAAACACATTGTTTCTGTTATCCAATGGTCCACCACGTCTCACTCCTCCACCGCACCTCCGCATGCAATTCGATCAGTCACTTCATCTCCATGGGAACACATGGCGCAGAAAAGCATAAATACGCAGAAGATTTGCCAGAGACTGCGTATGCTCCACCCCATTTAATTCCCTCCTCTGCCATCGAAAGACACTCGGACGGCGGAGGACAACCTTGGCGTCCATGAAGATCTAGGAGCCGCACACCCATGTGTCATCTTCATCTTTGCTGAACACCTGAAGTGCGAAGGGGCAGCGGCGGGCACATGATACTGCAGCGCGCCAATGACCGCAAGACGCTCTCTGGGGCGGAAGAAATAGTGCATATACAAGCGTCATCCAACGTCCAGAGGTTTCTGGGCAACATGGCAAGTATCTGAACCACCAACGCCACCGCAGAACACCCAAAGTTGCCGACGGGGCCAGACCGGAGTAGGCAGCCACGCCACAAAGGTATGCGGCGGGTGGGGCGAATTTGCCAGCACGCCGGTAGTGCGTTGCTAGTACCAGGCTGAGGTTGCGCTATCGTCAGATAACACAGGCGCGGACGTCATGCTGTGCACAATCGCTAGTGGTGGCCGAAGATAGAGACCAATATACGGCAATATGCCAGCCAGGACGGAGGCATATAGATACGCGAGCGAGAGGCGAGTGGCAATGCAAATTCAATAATGGGGCGGACTGTGATTGGCTGTGGCGCTTGGTTGATCGGCTGGTTGACCACCAGGACGGATAAATGGGCTTTGAGGCAGATGGACGTCAACAGGTGGAGAGGAAGCGCGGGTAATCACGCTGAAGGGTATCATGGGCTGGCAAATCGACTAAACTTTGCAGATTGTGGCCCAGTGGCGAGGGTGGATCAGCATGCGATGGATGACCATTGTGGGGTGCGGCGGGGATGTATTCTCGTCCTGGATGGATGAGGGTCTGGTGGCGATTCCAAATGATGCGAGATGCTAATGCGATATCGAGGCTGAGGGCGTATCGAGGCTTGCTGATTGAGAATCCCCCGCTCCGTGAGAAGTGTCATGGCGCACGTTTCAGAGGAGACCGGCTGACGATCTTGCGGTATTCAAACGGGAGGGATGGGTCGCTGGTTGAATGCCTCAATGGAGGGATACGTTGGATAGATGCGATGCGATAGACGATAGACGTGTATAGGCCCACGAGCATATATTGGGGTGGATCACTCCATAATCTCTTTCTGCGTCCTCCTCTCTCCCGCCTCGTATACTCCTCTGGGCAACGCAAGCAGTCAACCGCATATATGCAGGTTATAGGCGTATTCATGGACGCAGGCAGCATGGATGTGGCGGCCATACATTGCTAGATTTGTTCCTTTCCATATATCTGTCGCAAAATCGTGCTTGCGAGTTGTGCTCCAGGTTCTGCCCGCTGTTCACAAAAAGAGGCCATTCTCCGACTCGAAACCATGTCCAACAAGTCCGATATCCTCGCTGCCGCACGCCATCCATCTCCTTCCGCAAGCTCAGGAGTTTTATGCCATCGAGAAGCGGCGACCAAACGAGCCGGATCCGAGAATGCAGAAAGGCAAGCACAAAGCACACACAAACATCGCAAGAAACAAAGTGCTGATACACGCGCCTCGAAGGAAAGGAAGCAAAGCAAAGAAAGAAAGAAGACGAGGACGAAAGAAGAAAATACACGCACTGGTAGAGCTTGGTCACAAAGTTGTTGGTCGCTAATGGCTTCCCTAGCACGTTCATCATGCTGCCAGCGCCGCCCATTCCCATCATGCCCGCACCCCCACCACCAATAGCCCCATATCCATCTTCCGCACCCGACGGACTGCCCGTGCCGTCATCCGCACTTCCGCTGTCCCTGTCCCCGCCGCCCCCTGGATCGGCCAAGTTCGCACTGGACCCATTCGCCTTGGCGTTCAAGATATTCGGCTTGACATCGCGGTCGCGATACGCCATCTCCTCGTAGGTGGCGCCGTCTGCAAGCTCCATCGCCGCGTCGCGTGCTTCATCATCGTACGGCGACATCTGGGGCTGCTGCCCGTGAGGGTGGCCCTGCGCGTGGTACTGGTGGTGCACCTGTCCGTGACCATGTGCATGGGCGTTTTCTTCAACGAGAGTGAGGGGAACACCCATGGTGGTAATCGAGAGGCCGCTCCCTGCGCGGCCGCGTGCGGTGCTGGATATAGGCGTCTGCGCTGTGCTCGACTGCACGAGGGACGGCGTGCTGCCACCCATCGAATTCAACGAAGCCAAAGAGGAAGTCGAAGGCGAGGTGAGGGAGTTTAGAGACGAGGTAGACGCAGAAGCAGCCGGGTTGGCAGTGAAGCTGCGTTTCCTGGGCAGCTGGGACGTGGAAGAGACAGAAGGGTTGCGCGAGGGTGCAGGGGTGCGTCTGGGGTCATATGCCTGGGCTGCCTGAGCCTGCTGCTGACGCTGATGCTCATCGTAGTGTTGCTGATGATGCAGACGCGACGGGCTCTTCTGCTGTGCCTGCGAAGGGTCGTAGGAGTAGGGCATATGCGGCTGCATCTGGTGTTGCTGCTGCTGCTGGCCCGCCTGCGCGCCAAAGGGGTTGGTCGAGGGGCTGATGGGCGTGCCAGGCGTCAGACCGCTGGTAGGTGGGTTTATGGGCGACAGATTGGTGGGGGACGCCACGGTCAGCGAGGAGAGGTTGAGTGAAAGAGTAGACGCGGAGCGGTTGAGCTGGTCTGGCTGGTCAGGCTGCTGTTGCTGCTGCTGCTGCTGGGCCTGTGCCTGTGCCTGGGTCTGGAAGAACTGGGGATAGGCATTGTCTGTGGTGAGGAGATGGGGGGACCAGTGCTGGCGGTGGTGGTAGTGCTGGTCGGGATAGCCTGTATCCATGGTTGGTGGTCAGGAATGGCGCATACGCCGTTCTCTTTGAGCAGCGCAGCGAGAAAAGGACAGGTAATACCCGAGATCCACCAGATCCCTTGGGTAATCAGCCTCCGTGCGAATCGCCATCACGCGCACAGACCACCCAAACCACTCCAACCCACCCCGCCGCCAGAACCTGCCACAAGGCGCAATCCCACAGCACACCCGCAGAGCTAGATAGAATATTCACTGGTACTTTTGAGGATCCCCTCTGAAAGCCCAATAATTTAATAGGCGCTCAGATCACGGTTAGATCTCCAAGGAGGAAGATACCCCAGACTGCCAACGGTAAGAGACAACGGAACTCAATACACATACGATCTCCATGGTTATCATATTACACTTCCCAATGTCAATTATCACGCTTCTATTGTCTATTGAAATTCTCACAACGTTGAATACTAATACCTATAGGCTAAGTGGTGGGCACGCCGAATTCACAGCAACCTTGCTTATCGCAACAGTAGCTATCACAGGAAAAAACCTCGATTAGGCGACACATCATCCACGCCTTGTTATACAAACGGATCGTCGACACTCACGTAGTCAAACCCAAGCCAATTCGTGAACCGAGTGTCTTGCTTCATTGCTTGCCGGAGTACATACAGTGATATACCGATGCGCGTCGGACGAGCTCTGCAGGGAGCCTATTCAGTTGGAGAGCGTGGTGATTAAGCGCGCGTCGGGGAAGAATGGTCACATGACGACGTAGTGGCACACACCTCCTCGAGACGCCACACGGACACAAGCACGACAATTCCTAAGACGCCCAATTGAAAAATTCCAGAGTGCCTTCTGAAAGCCTCAGCTGCCAGCCTTGAGCCCATGAAATGATTCTAGACACTCACTAGAGTGCTGAGCGACGCCCGATGCCCGATGCTCTTGAATATCAACTGCCTTGAATATCCACCTCAATTGCCACTGGCATGACTATGAGCGCACAGCGGAGTTTTGCATCTCGCCGCTCGGCGTAATGCGCACAGCATGACATCGACAGAACAATAAATGCCTCACCGTGGGGATGAATAAGCGCCCGTCTTCGCGGGCACATGATTATGGCCGCGACACGCCCGGGCGGTTAGAGTATGCCTGAGCAGGGTCGAGAATAATGCCTCGATGAAGCCCGAATGTGTGCGCATGAGGGAAGGTGGAGCGAGGCCATGATGTGCGATGGGAGCGCGTGCGCGTTCACTTCAACTTCAAAGTGCGGTGCGTGGTGGTAGACTTCAAATGCTCTGTTCCAATTACATTCTGCCGTCTTAAAGTCTTGAGGATACACTACGATATAGCATCCTATCAATACGGAAGTGAGCGTATGACCTCTATCATCTCCGCCAAAAAAAAAAATAAGCGCCCGTGCCAGAAGAAGAAACAATGAACTTGTAAAGGCAGACAAAGTACCGCACGCGAGCCACTCACAGCCGGTCCGTCGTCCTACGTACATTTGTAAATGTTGGCCGGGACTAAATGAAGAGAAACGCGTTCATGACACGACTGGCCTTGCAGTCGTGACAGTAATAATCACTCTTGTGAGTCAAGGTATTCGAGTCGCCCTGAGTCGCGTCGAGCTAGATGTTTCAGTCACCTAGTACCTCAGGCACTTCTCCTCCCCTCCCTCATGAACGTGTGCTCAAGAAGGCCCAAATAATGACGACTCCAACACATTGTTTTCACGCCTTAAAGGCACATTAATTCAGGGCGATATCAAAATCAAGTTCTCTGAGCAGCTGCCTGTGCGATTGTGCGCACACGATAAGACACGATATGGATATCGCACATCAGGTATTTGATGCACGTTGCCGACAAGCGCTTGCCCATCATGCATGATGTATGCTGATGTACGCTGCACGAGGCTGAGGAGTGCACGTTGTCGATGTGTGCACTGTGAGCAGCGGCTCAACGGAACTCAACGGCTCGGAATCTTAGTATTATAAAATAGCTGCAGGCTGCTGCTACTAGCAGGAGTGCACGAGGATGCCTGCACACGCACGACGGCCTCCTGGATCGGCGGCTCTTACTGGTCAAACAGCGTCGGATTGGATTGGAGTGCCTCGGGGAAGCTCGATCGTCGCTCATAGCCTGCGCATCATACCGCTTCATACGCAGGTATACGCGCCGTGCCAAGGCGCCACCAGGCAGCTTACGTGCGTTTTCGAGGCCTTCTCAAAACGAGGTGTCTGAAAAAAAAACAAAATGAGAGAAGCATGAAAGTTGCAGAAGAGGTTCATAAGAATTCGTAGTTCCGGAACGGTTGTATGAGACTGTGCTGAGCGGTTCTTGAATATGCCCCTTGACGCAGAAACGCGCGTCTTTTGCGGAGTGCGGACCGTTTCGCCACTTGTGCTGCGCCGAAACGCGCTGCCTGATTCCTGCCTGCGCCGCGCGGTGCGTGCGTGTTCGTGCAACTGCGCGGGTACTTCGACGCGCACGCTCATCTCTCTTTTTTTACCTCCAATATACCTCGTTGTGCTCATTATCCCGCGCGCGTGGCATCGCGCACGAGTCGCGCATCCCAGCGCACTCAAGTTCCGCAGCCTCGTTCATATCTACAAACCTGAGAAAAAACGCGCGGGAAGCTCAGCGCGATGCCGTAGGCACCTGCCTAACACCACGGCCATGTCCACATCCCGACCCGTACCGTACAACGCCGCCCGGGGGCGCCTGAATAGGTCACCGGTTTCCCACAGTTTGTGTCTACACAGTGCAGGGAAGGGCAGCCACGGCTTCGAGGAAAGCGCGAGGGTAAGCGCATGCGGGGTCACGCGCGTGCTGTATGGACGACACGAACTCTCAAGAACCCCGCGACGAGGAAGCGACCTGGTTTAGACGTGGCTCAGCTCCATACATATCCCAGCCTCTAGGCGAGCAGATATAGAAATCCGAGGGTCGCCAGAGCTTTGAGTTTGGGCAGGCTTCGTGCTTCGTGGGCAACGTTGAACAACGCGCCAAGGCAGCGGTCCCGTGGATGATACGTGTGTCAACGCTCGTGGATAAGAATACTGAGCGCTCGAGCCACCCCGGGAATATGGTCAACCAGTGAGGGACCCACAGAGACGTCTGCATCAATTGCTTACTTTGAGCTCACACCAATAATTAAGATAAGTATCAGCTGATACCATCCTATTGTCATCTGTACAGTCTCTAGCTAGTGCCGCCGAAATTGTATACAGGATCGCTGACTTTGTAACCTGGATTACGAGCTCACCTCAACAGCGGATACAACGCTGTCTGGACACGGCCTCACACGCCATGATCTCCACGGCGATGATGCGCTCGAGATGGACGAAGCAGGATATTAGACCGCACATCTTTACACGGCTTCAAGTGAATATGGGACTCAAGTTCATCCAATCCAGGAGTTCCCCGCGGTGGACTTGCCCATGTTCTATAATTAGCAACAGTCAACGAGAACATATATGGCCCCATAGATAGCCTCGTGCCCGCGAGTTCTCGTGTGCACTATAATTGAACGACGTGTGTGCTTGACCTGAGATAATGACTCAATATTGAGAGCTCGATAACGACTGAATGAGTGGCATTTATAGGTCTGTTTCTACGAGTCGGGAACTTCCATAAACCTGCTTAAAATGAGTACGTGCGACCACACACCTACTTATAATTATCAAAATACTGTCGTCCGGTACGATAAAGGGTGTGTTATTTTGTCCAAACCGTTACAGACTCGTAGATGAATCAAGCTCATTGGTTTTATATGTACAGTACAGGAGAGATCCTGTATCAAACTGACAATGCACACCTGTTCCGTATCAAAATGGTGACCTTTTTCCAAGCATTAACGTACTAGACAGTCTAGACTTCATACTTGCACAAACATGTGTCACGAGCGTAGACTCAGCAGTATTGGTTCTTCCGGGTATGAAGGCCCCGCAAGTGCAAATCAATGACCATGATGGCGACGGAAAGGAACTTCTCCGTCATCCGATGACTTGATGGGAATGGATCGCGGACTCGTCGCGGACTACGACGAACACCGGTGCACCCAAGAAACCAACTCTAATCCAAAAAGATAGCATGAGAATATGTATCGTTCAGTCCGGGTCATATATACTTACACATATATTATTTAACCTCGACCCTCCTCCATTTTGGAGCGATTTACTGATTCGCGCAGCTGGGGCATTCCAAAAGGGCGACCGCAATGCTCCGATGGTTTCAGATCGTTATAGCGAAAGGTATGTGAAGTTCCGTATTTAAGTCGTCAAAACGTCAATCCCACCACGAGCACTTTGTAGAAGGCGCATATAGAAAGTGGCGGACTCAGTGAACCCGTCAGGAGAGCCACTCACTCGGAGAACTCTGTGGAGCACGTCAAGAAGGTATATACAATTGCAAGGTCAAGGATAGGCAGAGCACTTATTCCGCGACCATAGCAGCATGTAGAGGCGCAGCGGAAAATTGATACCCTATAAATATGATGACATTTCTTCTTTACTCCTTGCGGTGCCAACAAACTTTACTGGGCATTTGTCGCTTCGTCGAGTTGCCCGACAATGCTAGTGAGCCGTCGGTCCGAAAGAACGCGTCTTCCTAGGCAGATTTTTAAATTTGTGGATTTTCTTCGTTATGTGCGAAAGGGCGGCAGAAGGTGTGCGGCGTGCGGTATGAGTAGAACGTTGACTCTGACATCCCGTTCATGATCAAGTCCCGCGAATCATTTACCAGTCAGAATTGGGCAATTATGGTACAATTGAGATGCGATTCACATGGAGCGAATTGGTAAAAACCCTTCTCTTCGCCCTCAGGTATACGATCCCTCTTTTTCGACATGTTGGATCACTTGTGGCATTGTCTGAGGACCACAATGGACCTGAATATCCTTTTCTGAGTGCTATGCGGGTGCTTTGGCCAGTCATGTCAAACTGAGACATAGCACATGAACCTCAATCACCCTCTGCGCTAACCTTGAATCTCTCACCGCACAGACCTCATACCAAAATCATGGATAGCTGAAAGCCCGTCTTCCCCCGCGATGTTCTCGAGCGAATTGTGCACACGAAGATGTTGCCAATTCCAGATTAGTCGCTGTCTCGAAGGATATCAGGGACTGTGTAATGCGACAGCTGTTCCATTCCGTCTAGATATCCAACACCGACAATCGCACCGAGAGACTCCGAGATGTAGTCAGTCACCCTACTGGCACCCCCAGTAATATGGCCACCGCTGGTAGCTACGTCAGAGAACTGATGCTCAAGTTCTCCGATGATCATGACGACAAGAATATGCACTGCTTCTTTGGCCAAGATGCTATACTGGCCATCCTCAGTTCAATTCAGCAAGAGGGCCGCCTCTGTGCGCTGACCTTGAGCGTAGTCACGAACAACTTTGACAGGAGACCGCACGAATGGAATGACCTTTCCCAACATTTTCGAGACATCCTCACTTCCATCGTCTAACTCCCAAGTCTTGCGACCTTGACCATCGATGGCTTAGACGATATGCCTTTACTCTTTCAAGAGTACGGTAATTTTTAAATCAAATGCTAGACGCTAACATGCCGGTCGCCCACTCCGGACCTGCAGACCGACGATGAGGGTGAGGACGACGACGACGAGAACGAAATCGAAAATAGCCATACCTTCGAATTCTCCAATATGGAAAACTTTCCGAGATATCCAAAGCGATTGAAGAAGATGGTCATGATATAGAAATATTGAATATTAACAACAAGGATTAGCCTGACTACGCAGACGCAATGGGTTCGTCATCTTCGGTTCATCACCAACAAGAAAGCGACGGTCATTCACCAAGGACGCGTGAATATAGCTCCAAATTTTGCTCAAAAAAGCTCAAATACTCCTGGACTGCCGTCGCTCACAATCACGCCGAACCTTCGCGAACTCAATTATGTGGCCTCGTCGGTTGATAGCGGGTCGCCTTACCTGAAGATCCTGCGGCCCCTCTTCAGCGTCCCGAAAGCGCATAAAAATCTCAAGACAATCAGCCTGGTGATCAAATATGGCACATGCATTACGTCTGTACCGGAGGCCCGCCAGGCGATATCATGCAGCCCAGATGTGTGGGCGCATGTGGACACACTCTTGGCGAGTGGAAGCTTTCCTGCCTTGTCGGCAATCAGAATTACTGTCCAAATGCTCTGCCCATCGGCGCTCAGAAAGTCTGTGGCATTGCCAGCTGCCATTAGGTCCATTTTCGAAGGCAAATCCGTTTTTTTTGGATACAGACTTCGACGAGACCAATTACTATTGACTGCACTAATATTCCGTGTGTATGCCATATGTATGAGGTTATTTTCCGTTAAAAAATACCAATGTTAAGAATCAATTATCTGTTGCTTGATACGAGCAGGTTTCTGGTGTCAACTTCCTGCTTTTATCAAGTCTGGTAAGTCGGCTACGAGTTTTGGCAAGGTTCTGGTAAACATATGACAGCGGGCAAGCTATTAAGCGACATCAACAAGACATCAATCACATCAAATGGCCAAATTTGCTCTTGCCTCTCATGTGACTCGGTCCCTCCTTTTCGCCCAAGAACCTTTGATATCGGAGGAGAAGGTATTTTGCAGGGCTTTAATCATGAAAGGCATCATATTATAGACCATGGCTGAGTCTTTCAAAGATACTTTATTATTCACGCAATATTTACCCTAATGGATGGTGTATTTGGTGGAAAATCTTGGGAAATCGAGTGTTTCCCAACGCCTCAGAACCAAAATGCGCGGATTCTCGGACAAAAAATGCTGACTACGCGGGAGGTATTTACAAACTTATCTCATTAGAAATTGTATTAGAAAAAGCTCTGAAAGGTGTCTTGGGGCGCGTCAACAGGTGCTTCGGCAGAACGATTGATAGCCGAGAGCGCAGGTTTCAGACACTTGACAGTAGGCATCACATTGTGATAACCGATTGTTTGTTAGACTTCCAACAGACTAAGTACTGGTACTGGTACTTGGTACCAGACAAAACACTGAATGTTATTGATCAACGGAAAATATAGTCATAGATACCGCCTACGCTACAGTGCCAGAAATGCGCAGTATTGAAGATGTTTCTACTGAACTTACAATCCAAGATGTGGAGGTTAATTACGAATTTGTTGACGTTTCGATTGTACGCATTTCTGGAGAAAATAAATTTATATTTGTCGTGTAGTTATATAACCGTCCATTCACCTACTTCAATTCTTAAGCTGATATATAGTATGTTCAACTGCATCAAGCCACCGCGAACTCTCTGTTCTGTCATGTTCTCAGCAGAGTGAATTAAGCGCCATATCGGTCGCAGTCTGGGGAAATGATCCGTTGCATGTGACCTGACACCAGGTTTCACGCGAAAGGAGTTAATAATCGCCTCATTAATACACCTCTTTCTTAGTCGTATTGTCCAGCTAGTATGTCAGATGGCTCGAAGTAAGTTGTTTAGCGCCCAGGGTTTCCCAGCTAATGCGGTTTCAGGTTGAAACAATCATGGTATTCGGCGCTGAGCGATGCAGAAGCGTATTTTCGACAACTTCTCACCTCGCCGCCAGCAGACTGGAAGAGGCTCACTCATTCGGGAGATTCCTCGCTGTCAAAGCAGAAAGGCAAAGCTAGGCTTTCCTCCGTACCGGAACTCGCGGACGTTGTGGTACAACGTAATGCGAACACGCCAGGAGAGGATGTCTACAAGATGGTGCTGGAGGTTCTTACCACGGAGGAGGAAATGTCCTTGGAACCTTGGAAAGCTGTTTTGACGACACCTGAGCTGAGGCAGGAGTGGGATCCTGCCGTCGAGGATGCTCACCTACTTGAGATGTTTGATCGAAACACGCGCATCTCAAAGACCAATTACACGCTGGGGTGGCCGTCAAAGTGAGTTTGTTCATTCAGAGTCGGTATTCTACTGACTTGCAACAGCCCGAGGGACTCTGTCACTATTTCACGCGCTTTCCAAGATGCAACCACTGTAATTGACATCACAACCTCTCTTCCGCGATCACCAGACGAGCCTGCATACCTTCGGCCGTCTCCCCCATTCGTGCGATCTCATGTACAACGTGCGTGCTCGTTGTCCGGTCGGACGGTGCTTGTACTCACATCTTCTCAGTGTTTGCTTGGTGTATACAGTATGTGCGACCTACAGACGCGAAGAAAGTGGCCCGGCTGCGCATGACATGTTTCTGGCAGCACGACTTGAAGGCGTTGTGGGGCTTTGGGTCCTCGACGGCAGCAATCGCTCAGCAGCTCGCGACCATGACACTCAGCCTCTTCAAGACCGTTATCAAGCGCGGAGGCCGCGTGCCAAAGCTGATAGGATATGGGAATGGGGTGTCCGTGGAACATGCGCGATATCAAATCGACCGGGAAGCACTGACGATCGACTATGCTATCATCCCCGACGACGAAGACCACGTCCACCACGAGCTGGGTCTGCAAGGAATGGACGAGGTGCACGCATTGCGCGAATACCGGCGCCTTACTCGGTCGATCGAATGTGTCTTACCATCAACAGCTGGTTGGGATATCCAGGTCACGATCAAGGGGTCTTCAGCTGAGGTCGAAAGTATTCCGTGGTCCGGACATGCTACACGCTCCTCGCCAGATCAGATTCTCTTCCGCCTAACTCATGGAGCGCTGACGGACGATGATGCAGTCTTGAAGGTGAAAGTGGTTCTTGAAGTCTCTGGCGGCACACGTGGACTGAGAGTAAACGGCCTTGCAACAAAAATACATGACCTCGAGGAGCGTGATCCCACATCTAGAACAATTCCCCAGAAGATATTGCAGGATGTGGCTAGTGCGGTGGACCTGAGCATACAGACGTCATCTTCGATGGCTACCGTAAGCAGTACTGCATCCTCGAGCATGGGCCTTCCAGTCCTTAGACAACATATGGAAAGGACGCCTGCTGCCGAAAAGTCCATCTTGTCCAAAGTTAGAAGGAATTATATATACTTCTCTTCTCTACTACAGGAGCCAGAGGCTAAATGGCGACGCAGTACGTGTCTTTGGTATGTCTACTTGAATCGGAATCTGACGATGTTATCTAGCAACTGAAGCAAGAGGCGTGTCAATAACACAATTGGATTCTATTGATCCAACACTCGTTGTATACCGGGCAGAAGCGACGTTTGTGGGAGTAGGGCTATGGGATCTGTATGGTGCGGTCGTGTCGCCAGGCGCCCGAGTTTACTGGGACAAGCAGCATGAGGACGGTGTGCTTTTGGAAGACGTCAACGAGCTTACAGAACTCTGGCACTTCAAGACGAAACCAGCATGGCCTGTCAAGTATGTCCACTTCACGTTCCATCTAGATAGCATAAATAATAACATTCTGTTGACAGTGGCCGCGACTCCGTCGTGCTCAAGACAGTGTATAAATCACCTACTACAATACACGTATTCTCCTTCTCAGCTGAAGATCCCCACCTCTTTCCTCACATACCTCCCGCCGAGCCCAACGTCATCCGGACCCAGGTCGATCTCCAAGGATGGGCCATTGAGGCGCTTTCTCCAACCACCACTCTTCTTACATTGCTCGAGCAATCCGATCCAAAAGGATGGACGAACAAGACGTCGATACCGACGCAAATGATCAACACGCTCGCTGGTATCGGAGAGTTCGCGATCAAGTGCGGCGGGCCACCCGTGGTAACACGTTTGGCAGGTTCAAAAGCTAACGAACTTCGATATGACCATGAACGAGGCGTTTTCAAGGTCGAGTACGAACCCTCGGCTAATCGGCGGTCGACTGGAACGAACAATCCAAGTACATCAGACAACAGCAGCCACCCAGCTATCGAGTGCGAAATCAGGTGTGATGTTGACACTTGGGCGGCATCGTTGGATATCGTTGTGGATCCTCCACCACATTCAATCACTTGTTTGCGGCGGCATCGTCTTTCTTCGGAAGGTGGAGGACTTTGGCTGACCCTGACGCACGACTCCATATTCGTTGATGATGAACGCCTTTTGGCCATTGTGCGGCGGGCTCCTGGGAAGGAGAAAGGCTTGGTCATGGTTAATGGCGCTAAAGTCCAAGTCGACGTCGAGGAGCTACCGGAGCACGAGATCAAGAATCTGATACGCCAGAAACGCGTCAAGCCTCCACGAATACCTCTCGATCAGCCACCTGTCATTGGTCTTGTGAAGAGGAGGAGAGCCGAGTGGAGCGGGTCCGAGAACCAGGACTCAAAAACTGACCAGACGACGCAGATGACGGATGACAAGTCAAAAGGAAGTTCCTCAGCGGCGGCATGGGGTTCTTCCCCGAAAACGCCCAGTCCCCTTGCACGATTCTTCACATTTGCAGTAGACCAGGCGACGGCTACAACTCAGCAGGCTGTAGCAGCTATTACTCCTGCAAGTCCTGCGGTCGTCTCCTCTGTTCAGTCATTGGACCCAGCAAAGCCCGCGATGCAGTATGCTCTCGACGCGCTTGCCTGGACGCAAGAGTTCAACTCCAAGTCGCAGAGTCAAGACGGCTGGACATTGGTCTCGGACAAGGGGGTGGTTGTGCAACGCAAACTATTGCCGGAGATATCCCCTGTCGTCCCTGTCCACAAGGGCTTCAAGGTCATTGAAGGCGTGTCCGCGGAGGAGCTTGCCTCTGTGATCACCGAGTTCGATTGCAGGAAAAACTGGGATGAGCGCTATGAATCTGTTCGCATTCTGGAAACGTATGGTGGTCAATCGCGCACCGCTTTTATGACGGCCAAGGGTGGATTCCCATTCCGAGACAGAGGGTTCTATCTTGCTAGTGTCCTTGCTAGAGAATGTTTGCCTGCCTCCTCCACATCTCGTCGCAGCCCGGGTGAGGTCGCTGAACAGTCACCAACCACGCGGAACGCTATCCTTTGCGTATCGACCTCCTTTAGCCCAGAAGCTGGAAATGGTTTCTCGCCAGCCAAGTACAACCCTTACACGCTTCCAATCGGTCGTGTTTTCATCGACGCATGGATTCTGGAGACTCTTGATCCTTATACAAAAGAGAACTATACGATCCCATCTTCCCGCTGCACACGACTTGTCGCCATTGATTACGCAGGTTCGATTCCTGCCACCTTCAACACCAATATCAACGCCACCATGGCGCGCGGTGTCCTTGCCATCGAGACATATATGAAGACAATTGTCAAAGCGCCCATACCGATTACGCGTCTTCCTGCACCAGGTCTGATTATTAGTGAGAGGAAAACGGAGGACAACGGTGCTGGAACCCCTGTGCACTCCTCTGCCCTGGCCGAGGTTGCTGGGGCCAACTCGATGTCCTGGAAGCTTAAGAAGAGGGACGACTTCAGGGTTTTGCTCGACGCCCAGTTTGATGTTGAGAAGAAGGTGTACCGGTCGAGCGTATTGGTTACGATGCCGCAAGCGCGCAGGATGAGACCCTCCAGCTCACGACGAGAACCATCCAGTGCTACAATTGTCCCATCAGTCAATGACGTCAATACGGCAGCGAGTGCTCCAGACAAAGGCGGCATCACCCCTAAGCCAAGCCATCTGGTTTTGAGCTCAAGTCCTCATGGACGGCAGAGGCAACCTTCAGGAGAATCCCTTCCCGAGACTATCGATTCAACCCACAGCGATGCAACCCTCAACGCCCCAGAGGCTAACGCCAGCGATGCTTCACATACCAACAGCGTCACTTGGTCGGTAACCTCATCTACGCAATCCCTACTTAACACCCCCGTGCCTCCTATGCCTGGTGCTATGTCCCCCGGCATCCCTCTTCGTCCTGCATTCCCCACACCATCATCTTTGACCTCTAGCAGCATCTTGCCTTCCACGTCCGCCACAATATCTCGGGCCGGACATGCCGTCTCACCCTCCTCATCCGTTCGCCATGATCCTACGATCTCAATATCGCCGCCACGCATTCGCCAACGGGCAGCATCGTCTGGAAGTAATGCATTCAATTTCAATGCTAGAACACTGTACCATCCAGATGGCTCAGTCGTCCGCGGACGTACCACAAGTGCAGCGTTCGGAAACAAAAGTGATGTGCGCTCCCCCACGGCCAATTCAAACTTGATAGTTTTGGAGATGATTATTGATACCAAAACTTACGCCGCCGGTGCACCAGCAGGATGGTGTGGGTATGCCCTCGATATACGAGCGCGGAAACGCGGGGCGGTAGCTTTGAAGCGGGACGGCCAGGCAGAAACTGTGGCACTTTCGATACTTGGTAAGGACATTCAGTCTACGGGATCGAAGCCAACACCAGCCTCCTCGGACAGCGCCACAATCTCTTCATCCTCGACACCAGTCTCCACGTCTGTACCTCCGAGCACAAATGTCGCCTCCGCGGATTTATCGGACTTGACAAGCGCCCTCCCATTTGTCTACACCGTGCACACAGTTCCCGCGTCGCAGCTGCACTCCTCGGGGCTAAGCGCAGAGCGCGGCGCGACGCGTCACCTCGTGCGCCTTGTTCTACCAACTGCGCAATACTACGAAACTCCTGTGAGTGACCCGCTCACGGAGGACAACACTGGCAACAGCAGCGGTGCGCCGAAACCGCGGCCCGCATGGCTCGAGGAGCTGGAGCAGGAAGACAGCGGCATTGTTGTCGAGGCTGTTGTACGCGCCCTAGCCAAAGGCGAAGGAAGTACCATCAAGGAGAAGAAGCACGGCGCGAAGTCTAGGGTGTGGATTAACGGTCAGGTGGTCCCTGTGGTATCGGAGAAGGAGAGCTTGTCGAGTCTTGGGCGTGAAGAACTGCTGAGCGATCGCATATCGAAGACGAGTGTATTGTCCAGGTGAGTTGATGCTGCCAATCTTTTCGGTCCGTTTCTTCTTGCTATTTCGACGCCCTTCAAGCGTCTTGAGTTACTCATTTATCGCGGGCTTCACTTGCTCTGCCTCTACCTCGCCAGTATTTTTGAGCCGCATTTTGGCGCTACCTTGGGATTGAGTTGATTGTGGAGCTTTGCAAGATGCTATTCCCGCTTGCATGCTTCCTGAACACGATAAAGCTATCGGAGGAGCTTGCGTCCGTCTAGAATTTGATTTTTACTTTCTTTGAATCCCGCTAGAATCATTCAAGCGCTAGTAGCACCAGATGTGATATCACTCTGATTGCATTCATTCACTGTTGAATGAATGAGCAAATGAATGAAGCTTCGCGGCAACTATTTTCTGCCTCTTAGCTCTTCTCTTCATCCCGTGCTTCCACTTCCCGCATCTGTATTTTTCTACGTTTTTAATACCACTATCAATATGGTTGCCTGCAATACGAGTTCCGCGCGCTAATCTATATCCATCCCTGTCTTTATCGCTATTCTCTATTACAGGGCGCCGAACGAAGCGGAACCTCTGCCTGTGGAGCTGCGTGCCCCCGTGGCGCTCGCAGACGACCTGCTTGTACAACCTGTGCTTACTTCCTCAACGGATACTGCCAGCGGGGTCGTCGCGGGTTTGGCGACCGACGCAGTGCTTGGGTCTGGGTCTGGTGCATCGGACGAGAAGCAAGTGGGCGATGATGGTAATAGGGGAGGCGAGGATTGCCCGAGGACGGTATGTGTTCCTCCGATATTTACTATGATTAGATGCGAGAGCTGACGGGCTGAATTCCTTTTTCTTCTGTTTTCACTGCTCATTTCTTCAAATTCTCTGTGTCTGGTTGGCTGTCGGGCTCCCTGTCGGTCTCTATCTATCTATGGATATGACCATGCTTCCTTCTCTCCCGCGCGTGTCTGTCTATTGATACTTTGATAACACCCGGACATGTCTATGGCTATTTTTGTGTGGTTGGCTCTCGGTTGCCTTCTTCGCGATTTTGAACTTTGGGGCGTCTCGGTCGCGTCTCTGTGCGTATGCGCGTTGGACGCGCCATGACCGTGATGGCTCCTCACAATGTACTGTGCCGTGCCATGTTATGCTGAACCGTGTCACATTATTGCAGACCAAGGCGGACGGCACAGCGCTACACGAACTCGCACCGGGCATGGCGAGTGGCCTGTTTGGCTTCCTGCAGTCTTATGGGCAGAACACGCTGACGATGTTCGGCTCGGGCACCATTGGTGCTGGTGCGGGTGCGGGCTCATCGCCTAGCGCTGCGCCAGGTGCAGACGCCTCCGGCACCTCAGAACCAACAGCAGGTGGTGCCACCACCGCTCCAGGGGCTGGTGAAGGAACTGCGTCCTCGACTCCGTCTGCCTCTGCTGCTGGTGATGCAAAGAGTGACGCCACCAGCACAGTTGAAAACCCGCAAGACGCCGCGGCGCGTGTTGGGCATCGTGACAGGCCGCAAGGCCCGCCGCGGATGTACCCACGCTCGACGCTACTGTTCGTCGCGCTCATCGCGTTTCTGCTCGGCTCCCTCCTGCGCTCGTTGCTGTCGCCCGCGGATTTTATCTATGTCGTCACCGATGCGAATGACGCGAATGATGCCGCCATTGCCACCGCCTGTGTTGCTCCTCCTGGGACTGGTGTCGGTGCTGGTGTCGGCGATCCTGGAGCTTGTATGCCAACCTCTGGGAGGTCGAAAGCGGCAGAGCTGGCGCAAAGCGCCGGGGTGGGCATGGATGGGAGCGGGTGGCGCGAGATTAGGCGGCTGTTGGAGATCAAGTATTTGGTGGGCGGGTGGGATTTCCAGGTTGCGGTTGTGCGCAGGCACTAAGCGTTGAGCGAGATTGCGCGTACATGCTCACACATACTTACATATCTTAATTTAATATGCAACAGGAGGGAGGACGAATGTCAGACAATATGGACATGAGGCATTATGATGTATGCATGTACGATAGATATAATTCATTTTCTACGGGACTTCCTTGAACAGCAGCGGGCTCGCGGGAGGATCATTTTAATTTTGGATTACCATAGTTGCCTACGGCCTGCATGCATGGGTGGGTCTGAAAGCTTCTGACTAGTTGCATTCGACTACATGTGTGCATGACTGTAAAACGCCGATTGTGGGCGGCGAATTCTAACTTCAGGGTGTAGTAGGGTCTAGTGCTGAGTCGCCGAAATGCAAAGCTTCTAGTAGGGTTGAATATTATATAGCTCTTGTATTCAGTTGCAAGCGAGGCGATCTATGCCGATTTTTGTGCTGATTTTTGTCGATAATCTTTTTGTCTCTGTCTAGACTACAGCGTCCGCACTTCTGAATTTGTTTCGCAGATGCACCCCGAGCGTATGTGTTTGGGTGCTAGGCGCCCATTCAGGCTTACCCCAATAGGCAAGCACCCACTGTCAGCATTAGTAACATGGCAGACACGGTTGCAATGGGATACAAATTGAAAGTCCCTGAAACTATACAGCAAAACCTCCAAGTTTGCGGTCTCAACCTTGCGGATTGTACCAAGAGGCTCTAGTCCATGCAAGATTCAGGGAAGCATTCCAGGTGTTTCCGCATAGCGATAAAGAGTGGCATATGCATATCGGCTGTGAACGGGATAACGTACAGCTGTCGTAATGGAGAGAGATGTGGTTGAGCATTTCGCCGAGAGAGGGCGTTTTTTGTGCGCGTTTCAGAGTCGAGTCAAGGGAGGTGAGTTGTGGTTGAATGGAGGACGAGCGTCTATTGGACGGATCTATTCAGACAGACAATGACCGGCAACAGGCGGCGGTGACTGAAGTTGTGATGGCGTGTTTGGCCACTCTCCCCTCGCGCTTCCCATCCGCTCTCCCCTCTTCTTCCACAGCACCCATCTGCTCGCCGTCCACGACACCCTCCTCGTCGTCCCACACAGCGAGCAGCCCCCCGTCGTCGCTGCCTATCTCCTCTCCCCGTCGGCCTACCCGTCGACCGCCGCTGGAGTGACAGCGCACCACGCAGGGCCCGCACACACGCATCGCACGAGAAGCCTGCTTAGTCCTTTTTTCCCAAGCCACCTGGGGCTCTCCCTCCCGTCGATTCTTAATCCAGACACGCTCCAGCCGCACCCCTGCGCCCGCTCCCTCCTCCTCCAATAGCCTATTCCGCCACCCCCCGCAGTCCTACCAGCCCTCCATCCACTCGGCTCTCAACTGCCACCGTACACATGGCATCAACCAGTACTCCGACCCCCAAGGCACCCCCGCCGCCAGTCACGATCCCGCCCATCACCTGGGAAGGTGACCGGATGTGCGTTCACCGCTTTCTGTCCTCATGTATCCTATTGTACTCATCGCCCGCTAGGTTTAACATCTACGTTCTCGACTATTGCAACAAGCACGGTTACAGGAAGACTGCCGAACAACTATGCCGCGAGGCAGATATTCCCTCCGACGCTACCCCTCCAATAAATGCCAGGCAAGGCTTGCTTTTCGAGTTAGTTTAACCCTCAGTTTCTTGATGTATCGTCATCTAACTTTTCGAAGATGGTGGAGCGTATTCTGGATCCTATTCCAGGCGAAGACTGGTAACGTTACCACGGACGATGCCCTTACATACACCATGGTACGCAAATTTCTTATCGTCTTGTTTCCCTACCCCACATCTCCAGTCGACACTCATCTATGCATACAGCATCAAAACAATCAGCGAAATGCCCGAAACGCTGTACACCAACCAGGCCATGGTGCTGGTCCAGCTAATCGAATGACAAACGGAATGCCAACAAACAATCTCCCGAATGGCATCGCAGGTCGTCAACCCACTGGCTTTGCCCCCGGCGCCTCCATACCAAACGGTGCACCTATGGGTGGACAACCGCCACCAGGGCAACCTATGCAGCCCGGGTCTTCTTCGATGGGCTTCGTCGGTGTGGGTGGTTCCCATGGGCCATCGCATGTCAACGCTGCCGCAAGCGGTAGCGGACAAAATGGACCTCATCAACCATCTCAGCAGCAGCAGCCTCCTGGTACACAGGGCGGTCCCATGCCCTTTGGCATGATGCCCGGCCAGCGCCCTCCCATAAACGGCGTTCCCCTGCCACAACAAGGTCAACAACGTGGTCCTCTTAGCAATGGACCTTTCCACGGCTCACCGTCCATGGCACCCTCACCACAGCACAATGTCGGCGGATCTGGTCCTGGCCCACACCAGCAGCAGCCAGGACATCCCGGACAGCCAGGGCAGCTAGGAGGGCCTGCACCCATGGCTCAATTAGGGCCGTCACCGCATATGGTACCAAATCCGATGAGTAGGGGAATACCACCACCAGGCAATGGAGGACCTGGTATGCAGATAGGCCCGATGAATCCGGGGATGCAGCCGCAGCCTAACGGTGGACCCCCGACACCAGGCTACGCACAGCAACAGGGAGGACGTCCACCTAGCAGAACGCAGACCCCACGAGGTCCGGGTGCGATGATGCCAACACCAAGTCCGTCTCTAGCTCCACGACAAACGCCTGGAGGTGGTCCGCCCGGTATGGGTCCTGGCTCTGGGCCTATGCAGCCAGGACATTCTATGATGGGTGGGGGCATGATGGGTGGGCCGCCTCAAATGGGTATACCAATGGGCATGCCTCCTCCAGGAAACAACGACGCTATCATAAACTCTGAGATCATGACGATCCCGCAAAACACTTTTAATCAGTTGAAGGGTGAGCTCGGATTCGAGGAGAAGGATATCGCGAGCTTGAACATGGCTGAGAAGGTGAGTAAACGGTAGCCTCACGATGCCTCGCATTGTTACCCTTTGGCTTTCACGCCTCAATGGATTGGCTCTGTTGAGCTTTGCCACCATGGTCGTGTTACTACAAAAGTTGTAGTACGACGGACGTGAATATATTCTTTCCTTTACGCTTTCATCCTTTGCAACTAGGATAGTCTCCTCAAACAGTTCTATCTGACACAGCGCTCTTCTTTAGGGCCAGATACTCGGACTATGGCGCACGAGGAACAAACCGCCAGCCAGCATGATGCAGCCTCCTGGTCCGATGTTGCAGCAACAGAGACAGGGGGGTGCACCCCCTCCGCCGCAATCAGGGGGGCAACAAAGGCTGAAGAGGAGCAGCACGTCGCCTGGGGAGGAGGTAAGCACGTGTCCATTTCAGCGCGTCTGCTAGCCGTTGACAGTTCGACTGACAATGACATTTAACTTGCCACTCACATCATTACATCGATCGCCGTCATGTCCTGCCTATGCCTTTTTTTGTTCTCGTTTATCGGACTTCGTGGTCTTTTCTCGGGAATATTGGACGTTGCTTCACCCAACCGCCCATGATACGTGTCCGTCTGTGCGTTCGGAATGACAGCACGAGACTCTGCCGCGTAACGATTCATCGCCGCCAGAGAGGAAACGTTTGCGCCGCTCGCCCGCTGATCAGCCCACACCGTACCCGCCTCTGCAGCAAGGCCAGCAGCAACCGCAGCAGCCAGGTCAGCAGCAGCAGCACCCAGGGCCGATGGCTCCGCCGCAGCCTGGGCAGCAACAACAACCAGGGCAGCAGCAGAAGAACGGACCGCCTGGAGGGCCTCAAGTCGGACCGCCGCCGCCTGGGGGTGCTCTGCCCCAAGGTGGACCACCACCGGGATCCATGGGCGGACCTCCGGGCATTGGCAATATGATGCGCCCTCCGCCTGGTATGCCGATGAACATGGGTCCTGGGAATGGCCCGCCGCCGCCTGGTTCGCAGCCGTCTGGTGGACCTCAGCCGCAACATATGATGAACGGCATGATGCCAATGGGTATGCCAACCGGTCCTCCTCGCAACTTCCCTCCTCAGCAATCGCCACAGCAATCCCAGCGACAGCAACCGCAACAACAGCAGGATGTGCGCACTCTTCATTATTCCCTTTCTTCTCTTCTTCATAAAATCTTGTCTGACACATACTTTTTCCATATGTAGCAACCGCGAAACCCGATGTACCCGTTCCACCCCGGTGGGCCTGGGCCAAATCAAGGGGGCGCACCGACTCCTGGGTCTCAGCCGCACTTCGCCTCGTCCCCTCTGAACATTAACCGCAAAACCCCGTCCATGCCGGGCATGTTGCCGCCTCCGCCGCCATCACCGGCGATGAGTGCTCAAGCCAAAGATGCCAAGACACCCGGTGGGAGCGCACAGCAGGCCAACGGCCAACCTCAGCCGCCGCAAGGAGGACCAGCGCCTCCGGCGCACAGCGTGAATGGGTCGCCGAGAAATCCGTCTGGCGGGGGCACTGCCCCGCCGACGCCGGTGCCCAGCAACCAAGCCACGCCCCAACAGCAACCACAACAGCAAGGGCCGCCACCACCGCCTGCTCCGCCGCCGTCAGCATCTCAGACGCCGTCCCAGCAACAGCAGCAGACCTCACAGCAGCAGCAGAACCACATTAACAACATCATGGGCGCGGGGCTCATGGACATGGGTTCCGCCGGCAGCATGGATGGCAGCGACATGATTTTCGACGCGGAGTTTCTGAGCATGACGAACATGAGCAATATTGACGGGGATTATGATGCGAGCAACATATTCCAGCCGAACGATATCAATTTTGAGAGGGATTTTGGGCAGTGGTTCCAGCCGGACACGGAGGCGGGTGGGGCCATGGGCGCGGGCCTTGATTTGACTGGATAAACTGAATTGTGAGAGGTAGCCCCGCACTATGTGTATGTCCGGTCTGTGGTGGCGTGCTGCTTGTTACTGCTTGACATCCATCGTCGTGTGCCTGGTCCTGGTCCTGGTTTTTGGTACTGGTTCCTGGCGTTGGATGAGTTCGCTCTGGGTGGTATGTCGAATTCGATGACCAAATCACTTCGGTCGTCTTCTTTCGTGTGTATACGCGCTTCTGTCTGCGTGTGCCGTCACCTATTCTTCGACCACCTTGTCGTGTGATTCAATCACCTACCCGTCTTGTATCCTCCTCCAATGTGCCATATTCCCCGGAGGAGACTATAATACCCCCACACTCAATCACCCAGAAACACACTCGCTGTTCATCACATACACGGCCCCTGGATATGCTTCTATCCTCTCTACCTCCACAAAACAGCTGCTATCCTATTCTTTCTCAACCCATAGATGCATGTCTCCCTGTTGGAGACCCGCACCACATTCGTCCTCCTCCTCCTTTATAGATTGCGCCCTAGGTGCGCTTGCTCAGGCGAGCCATCGTCACTCTTCTATTTTCTTCCTTTTCTCCTACCTTCTTTGTCCTGTGTTGTTTTTTTTTTGTTGCTTCATTTCAATTCACCTTTTGACGTTGTTGCCACCTTTCTCAATGTTGTTTTATATATTGTGCTTCAATTCCTTCCCACATCTCGCCTGTTTCGTATCCCCCGGATTTCTTGTCTATACCTCCCTCGTCCTTCTCTCCTTCTATCGTATATTTTACCGTGCTATCCAGTATTGCTATCTTGGTTCTTTTCCTCCTCTTCGAACACCGTTCATGTTTCTTCCCTCATTTTTGGTTGCCTAGGCTTGCTGCGACCCCGCGCTCCCGGCAGCGAGTGGACTTCATTCTTTGTTTGTCTGCCTCCCCCGCACCCATTACTCAATTTCATATCCTGCAACTCATACAACTCCCTGTCGTACATATCATTAAGGACCGCGCACTTTCGCGTCGGTCTGTGTTGTTTTAATATATTCCTGCTTTTTTGTGCCCATCTACTTGTCCCCAACCGTGCTTATCAGCATCACCATCGCACTTGCCAGATTCACATCCTTCCGAGTCATTTCTTTTCAATTTCTCTCTTTTTTTGCCTTCTTCCGTTCTCCAGTAGTGTCTTGTCTCATTTTTCACTTTAGTCTCGTTCCGACAGATTTTCCTCGCCTCATTTGTACAACATCATCTGATTTCTGAATTATCATTTCCTCCGCCTCTTTCTCTCCGTCACCCTCCATTGTGTGATCTTCCTCGGATTGTCAATTTCTTCACAGCGAGGACGAAAACAGCTGAGAGCGAGGAAATAGGCGCCCGTCCCCTGTTGACCCAGCACTATGAAATCACTGGGAAAACGCCTTTACAGACCCATCTGAAAAGATTGAGAATTGAAGAATCTACGCTAACAACAGACATTCTCGCTCCGGACTAAATGGAGGACCTAGGCAGCAGGCGCCCTAGTCCATAATTCAAGGCTCGGAACCTAGCCGTAGTGGTGTTTTTGCAAGTCCAGTGAGTTTCCAGTTGTAAAAATACTGGTCTCATCTGATCCTTGCCGGGTTATTAGATTGTATTGAAGTATGAGGATAATTCACATATGACCGCTGGGCGTCGCAAGGCCCTCTGAGGTCTAGACTCAGCCATTTGCGGCCTGTCAATGCTCTAGCTGTAGCAGTGCTTTTGCTGTCCCAAATCGGGATTACTGCTTCTCTATAAATAAAAAGGGGAGGAAATTGGCGACTACTGCTTCATTCTCAAACTTGATACACGTATCTGTGAATTTAGAAAGACTCAAACACACCTCAATATTTTATAGTGAGTCTCTGTTCGTGCTCTTGCTTCGACATGACTTCCCTTGAACAGAAGGAACTCTGCAAGGATGAGCACATCCTCTTCCGAATCCCTTCGATCTCCATCATCAGCTGCAAGCGTGGGCAACCACTCCGGGAGGGTCTCCGCCACAGAGAAGACTCTATTTGTGAGTGACCATTTGTGAATCGATTGCCTTATGTTAGCATGAAGACTGTGGACCCAAAAAGAACAATTCACCCCAGGATTTGTTACCAAGCTCTTCGACTCTCACAACACACCCCCTTCCGCCGAATATTCACCCGATGCACTCCTTATCCATGTCACGCGTAAACGGTTCAGTCAAGGGTGTCTGGGCGATCAATCCCTCCCTCTTCATGCCTGCTAGTTTTCTGCCTCCTGTGAAAGACGTGGACGAGCGCCCCAATGTTTCGTTGCACGCCGTGAACGGCAGCGTGGACGCTGAGCTTTACATCATCACCCCAAGCTCCTGTTCAACCGGATTTACGGCCCCTACGAGTGGCACGACGACTACAGCACTGGGAGAGTGGAGACCCAAGTCGAAGGTCGGCATAAACGTCACATCGAGAAACGGTAGCATTACATGCAAGATTGTAAGCACTGACACCGCCTATCTTGCATTTTATGTGCTGATTTGAAGTCGATATCTGACTTTCTCCAGCGAGAAACCTTTACAAACGACTATCCACCATCGACACCCACCCATCTGCCACTCGACATAATGAGTGAGGCAATAAATGGCGGCATTGCAGTCTATATCCCTCGTGCGTTCCAGGGTCCAATTCGAGCGAAGGCAACTCTCGGCGCCGTCAAATACTCGCTGGGCATACAAAGCGCTCTCACGCGCTTCTCCTGCGTCGATGGCGTTGAACGTGGGTTCCTAGGCAACTTCGAACCGACGGAGTGGCTACAGTACGAGGCGACTGGAGGAACTTGGGCAGGCGACGAGATGAGCCTGGAGACTCGGCTCGGGAGTGTGAACATTTGTTATGTGGATGAACTGGATGTTCCCGAGCAGCCAAGAATGGGTTTGCTCAGTAGGCTGCTGTGGTGGGCACATCCACGTTCATAGTGCCTAGAAATTTCATTGGCACCTTGACAGTAATTTACCGTAACTATATACGCATCCTATTCTCGTGCTGCATATCAGGTTTTAACAGGGAGTCAAGGTCTATCATCCACTCCGGTACCAAGAGTGAGCGTATTCAAGGAGCAGCCTGAAAAAGCATAGCGCCAAGTCACACTTTGAGACACAGGCCTGCGTAACCCATATAATTGCCAATTCGGGAGTGCACAGCCTCAAAGGACAGTGAAGAAAAGCCCCCCCGGTGTACTATCATTGACCAGTACCTCGTACTTTACCACTACCTCGTACTTTTGCCATTCCTCCCGTTTTCCTCCGGAATTATCCCTCGTGGGGGCTTCATACAGTGCCCTATAGCTTATATATGTGCTTTGGTATCGATTTAAGAGGGAGAAAACGACGGGAGAGGGTGGTCAAAAGTTGGCCCTTGTCACGCTCTTGTCACATTTACCGCCAAAATGTGTGACAGTACGAGGTACTGGTCAATGATAGTATTGGAGCGTTCCTAGTCGAGTCTCCTTTGATGTAATAAACGATCCGAGAGGTAACGATCAAGTAAGACCAAAAATGGATATAAACTTTCCTTTTGCGGAGTTCATTCGCGAATTGCCGGAATCATGTTTTTCAGTCGATACTAGTACGTTCTACTCGGCCCTTCGACCACTTCAGCTTGTGATAGCGTGGCTGGAATATCCAGCCTTGACCACAGCTGGCGTTGTCTTGCGACAGCGAGCCACTGCTGCTATGCAGAGCAACTATATCGCGCCCGTGGGCCTGTCATAGATAAACCATAGTATGGACTTATGGAACGTTATCATATTATGCTCACTGACTGACAAGCTCGAGTGTACAGCTTACTTTGAACTCCGTCCAGCCTGGTTGTTGGAACATAGTCCCACAAAGTGAGCATCTGTGCGCAAAGCATTGGCAAGTGCTAATCTAGTGAGGGATATGGGCAAGATATGGGTACTCTTGATTCTGGCCTGCATTATTTCTTGTTGGACTATTTGGGTGTATCCAGTTAAATTGATGTCATGAGAAGTATATATCCCATTGGGCCCATTGATAAGGCTGCGCCGGGTTTGGCGTGGGCAGACTCATCATCAGCCTTTGACTTTTGTGATCAAATATAGGAGTCTGACTGCGGGAGAGTGGACATGATCCGTTCATGGATGCTACCTGTATTTCTAGCCAATCTTGCATTTGTATCTCAACTCTGATGTACTTTTATTATTATTAACGCTCAACGGGAATGTAGAGTCGGGCCAGCTGTCAATGACAATTTAAGCGTGCGACAGTATCTGGCTTTCTCGAGGAAGCCAAAAGTAATTGTCCAGCACTTCGTGTCGTCGCGCAAGTTTGACACTTCGCATGGAACAAAATTGTATCTTGGGATGCGGCGGCCAAGTTAAAACCTCGAAATACATTACAAATGGAAGAAAGCAGGGCAAAGTCGGGAGGTCCAGCAAGGTGGAGTTTGTCATATGGGTATTTACTTATTTTCTAAAACGTCGAAGTTTGAAAGTGCGACGCATTGCTGCTAGAACTTGATCCTCTCCTCTACCCAACTCTGACAATGCAAACCTGTTGGAGAGACCAATGAAGCCCCGCTGAAACTGTACGAAGGCAAACATGAGAACACAAATAGGCGTGACATCTGTGACAATGTCCATACGTGTGAGAGTGTGACATCCTATTGTGACACGCGCTTGCGGGACAATGTGCGCGCGTCAGGGCGGTTGCCAGCACTTCACCTGTCCTCTGTCCAGCATTGTTCAGTTTAGCTTCTTTTTTGTCCATTCAAATAATATAAGGAATGCAGACGGACTCGTCACTTCATCCCATTCTTGAGCTAGTCTCGTCTGGACACCCACCGCTACATCTTTCTTCAGGATTTCATATTTTCTCTTCACCTTCGCATTCTATACGTGCCTTCAACGACCTATACCTATTCACGGTGAGCACCCACCTACACAGTATCGCACTGGACGGCAGCTGATACCTTCACAGAATTTTTCGCCATGACTTCCCAGACTATCGAGTATCAAGCCACCTTCATGAAGCCTCAGTTTGCTTTCCTGGCCAAACCGCCCCCGCCGCAGAAGAGACGCCCCAGCCCCGACATGCCTCTGCCTCCTATCCCCAAGGCACAATCCACACCACCTCCTGTGCTGCCAATACATAGGTCAAATGCATACTCCAGCATCTTGGCGTGGGCAGCGCATGTTCAGCCTGGATCACCAGGTTCCCCACCCGTTCCCCACTCACCTCGTCGCCGCCCTTCTGTGAGCAGCAATGGTTCCCGCCGCCCATCTATCTCTCGCATGCACCGTAGGCCATCCATCTCGCATAACCGCGCGCGTTCTGGCTCTTCCTTCGTTTTCGTAGAGACGCCTATGAAATCCGCTTCTGGAGCTGCCAACTTCGATTTGACTGCGCTGGGCTATGCCTCCGTTTTCGTTCACTTCCCCAAGACCCCTACGACCCCTTCGCCATATCTTCGTGCCCGTCAGGAATCTCAGCAGCCACAGGTGGAGGAAGCTCCCTCAAAACCGCTCACTGCAGCCCTGTATGCACACATCCCGATCCCTCCCATCCCCGCCGACGACGCTCCTCCGAAGCGCAAGGGCATAAAGCGATTCCGTTCCCTCACCATCCTGCGCCCCAAACCTGCCAAATCCACAGGCCCGTCATCCCCTTCCGCCCTCTCATCAAAATCCACCGCTAAAAAGTCGGTCTCGCGTGACCCAGCTTCCATTGTGAAGGCGAAGCAGGTCAAATACAAGCACGTTGCGCCGCCGCCGACGCTCGCCAACGAGATTGCGCTGATGCAGTTCGCAGAGGGTGGGAGCACGAACGACAATGTGAGGCGGATTATGGAGGCGCAAGCCAAGGCCGCTGGTGCTGGCGGTGTCGGTGATGTGTACCGGGATGGCAAGAATGGGCTGTGGTGGGACGCGGATGAGGAGATGGAGTACGCGCCGCTGCTCGGCGGCAAGACGGCACAGGACCTCATCAAGGATGGTCAAGACGTCGAAATGGATATGGAATGGGAGGCATTCGGCAGCGCAGCTGCTTCGCCCCTAGCCCCCTTCCTCTCGCGGAATGGTGATCTGATCCGGCGAACGAGCAGCTCAACACAAGATTCGGACCTCCAGCCCCAGTACATCCTCCCGGTTCCTGACTCGCAGGACGACCGTGTATTGTCCTCGCAGCGGATAGGCGCCCCCGGCATGAGCGTACTCGCACTCCCCTCCCGTCCCCGCCGAACAGCGCTGCACCTCCAAAAACCCGCAACATTCCTGCTCGACGTCGCTGCATTCGCGCCCAAGAGCCCGCGCAGTCCTGGGTTCAAGGTGCACACGCCCCAGTCCCGGCAGAAGGCGCGCCGGCGCCCCGCGCCACTCACCCTCGCCAGCTCAGCCTACGGCGCCAACGTACGGATGATGCGCCGCTCGCCACGTACTCCTCGTTCCTCGCGCGCTGCCACCTTCAGTACCACGCACGTCGCCGTGCCTCCTCCCGTCACGGTGCTGGTGCCCAGCCCGACTGGTGTGGAGAAGGCAAAACGCGAGTTCCTCGAGGACTCCTTTGCCCCAGCACTTTCGCCCGTGATCCCGGCATACATATCTGTTCCTATTCTTCCTCCGACCTCCTCTGGCCACACGGCGAAAGGGCAACGCCGGGGCGGCGTCCGCGGCCTGTTCTCCCGACGAGCCGGAGACTCGTAAAATCACCTCCATCTATCCAACAGTGTGCGCCTTCGTTGTGCTCTCCCGCACATGTATTATTTCATGACATGTTGTAACGATCTCGACCTGTATGATACATTAAAAGTTTGCACCTTGCTTGATGCTAGCTGCTACACTGATGACGATCCTGTACGAACTCTTCGCGATACCCCTGTTTATTACTGTAATATCCTACCTTAATCAATCTCCATTTTCTGGACCTTGCAATCCTTTTTGTTAAAGGAAGCTGCTGAATGGAGGGACCTTTTTGACCGCATCCTGGAGAGCAAGCTGCACCGCAGCCATGTGTATACAGGCTGCGTATTGATCAGGGCAAGCGCGGCAGCCTTCCATATCTGTAGCTCTGCTTCTTGTTCCGGGTACTTCATGAAATCCGGATGGTTGAAAAGACAAGGGGGCACTTTTCACCAACGGCCAGCCCATATCTCCCGGACACGTGATTGCCGTAGAGAGATCCGCTACGCTGCCTATCACTTTCTCGAGGGTCATAACCCAAGCCTTCAACATGAAGAAGCAGCTGTTGCAGATGAATTCACCACGGGGTTCAGTAGATGAGACACTCAGGGGTGTAAACTGAAACTGATGTGGAGACGGAGGGTGGAGTTGAATCATGGCGGCAAGATTGCCTTTCCTGCTGAAGTCCAGAAATGACTGCTATTCCAGCGCTAAAGACAGACGCCCAGGATTCCTGGTATTTGGCCTTGACACCAGAATAATCCGATTAATTGTCGCGATCTGATTCTCATTTGTTCTCTGACAAACGTACCCAGGGATGGATGGCAACAACAGGCAGCCTTTTGGTCATCGTAGTCCACGAGTATCGCGCAACACTGATGGCAGCCTTATCGATAAGCTCAGGATAGTTGTGCTTGATTCCGTGAGCAAATATATCCAGTGCGTGCTCGGGTAGGGTCTCCCTACACGAGAGTGGTTTGGAATAAAGTACAATGATCAGAACAAGCTGTCTGTTTATGGCCGGTTCACAAGGACAGACCTTAGACGCATGGATGCAATGTTCATAGCGGCAAAGACCTCATATTTCTCCGCCGCTTCGGCAACTTGACTTAGCAAGGTGAAATCCAAATCCTCCAAGGTTGGGTGGCGTTGTGGATAGATGAACTTGAAGAGAATGGCAAGGACATCGCTCCTCTCTGTCAGATGCACGACTTCGCTGTTTGTCTCGAATTCAGCACCAGGAAACGCTCCAGTACTCGTCTCCAGATTCTTTCGGTGAATATTGAACTTGATATTATCGCAAGACTGGATTGTAACCACTCCTTCATTCAGATCTCCTGGAGTAACTGTGAAAGGGGAAGCATTTCCAAGTGGCTCCAAATCAAGGTTCAGGTCATAGGGGTCGGTCAAGCGCGCTACTCACAAAGCTCGTGCCACTGGCACTCATTCGCCGTCGATAGGATCTGTATTAGGATGATTGAAGGACGGAAACAGACTAACGATTTGTAATTAAGTGAAAGAGGGTCCCAAAGAGTCCGACTCTCTTAACGCTCACGGCAAGGGCCGACGCCGAGGTGCCGGGAGCCAACGAACAGATAATTGGGGAGAAGTTCGCACTCTGTTAAGCAATCGATACACGCTTCTCTGTGATTAAGCGCCCGTCTAAATAAAACCTCGGCCTAATGCACAAAAGGGCGGATCCCAGCGCCAATTGGCACCGGAATCCGCCCTTTTATGCTCTATCTACTGTACGTTTTATTTTTATTTTTCTGTTTTTATTTTTATTGTTATTTACTGTCAACGTTCAGGAACTCGGTCACACGGTAATAAAAACTGAATTGTACTCTACTCACAGGGCCAAATGCTTTGAAACAGTTTCAAGTCGATAAAATATTATCTCAAAAACCTCTCGCTGAGGTCTCAGAATTTTAGAGCGTGAATTACGTCCAGGGGGAATATTCTACGAACGCTCCTCGGGCTCTAAATTGCTGACCTAGTACTCGGCCATCACTGGAACCGGCCGGCTATCACGCTTGGCACTCTGGCCCTCAGTTGTGATAGACGCTCATTGGTTTCTACAACAATCCTCGCGTCCTTTTGGCAAAAGGTTATGACCTATGAGTCATCCAACAGCTTCTCTACCCATTATATATGCTTTAATAGCGTATTTAGGCTGAAAATATTGGCCAAAGTTGACTGGAAATTGAGTCCCAGTAGGCACCTTTGAAATTGATATCACGTTCACAATTTTGGCAGTACAAGACCTGGGACAGAAAAAACTCCTCTACGTAGTAATATATTAGAAAAGGAAGGTCTCTCCGCTGGAAGATCAATGGTTCAGTGGGAAAGATAATTACAAATAGTATCACTTCCTCAACCCTTAAAGAGCTTGAATGCTAAGTTGAATTTGCTTTCATCTGCAGCTTCTTATCGGTATACAGTACCTCTATCATGTATCCGTTACTGTTCTATATCAAATTTACAACTATTTAATTCAATGTTAGGTGGGGATTTCCGATAATCCATTGCAGACAACATAGAAAGTAGATGATGGATGGAAGATGAATGATGCAAGAACAAGATAGCCAATGTCAGAAGTATAACTTGTTTACAGGTGTAGAGGCTCTCTTTGAACGTCGATGCCACATATCCCGATGTTTAGACCAACATTCAAAGCCCCCATTCGGTGCTTGGACGGACTTGGAAAAATGGTCAAAAGCTGCCCTATTGTTACGGCGATTGTAAGACCATTTTTGGGTCAATCGTCCTAGTTTCCTGATTTATGTAATGAATGCACGTTCTGATCAGTACCTGGAGCAGTTTAAGAGACATTGAGCCCGCAGGTATTGCCATAAAATCTCAATCTTTCACGATCCGAACATAGATCTATTTTCAGATATAGCTCTATAGAAGCCAGAATAAAATTTGTAAAAATGATACTGCCATCAGCCCAGCATCTCAACCCTGTTGGGCCCCCGTGTACCAGATTTTGTAGTGATACCTGAACCTTTCCCGGTGATATAGCCCAAAAGATATGGTCTACTGATGACTCTAAACATGATCAATACCATTATTATCTTAATCACAGCAAATTCTCCTGCGCAGATATGACTTCCAGAGCTGTACCATTTGATAGAGCAGATACTTCAATATATATAACATGTCTTGCCGGAATAGAGATAAACATGTCTCCTCCTCCATCCCGCGATCTTCAACGCGCCATCAAATATCACATCAGGAAATAGGCTATTTTTAGAATATTCTCGTCTTTCTTCATCATTTTATCGCAAAAGGGTGGACCGATTGAACTGATTTCTGCATTTTCATGTAGCTGTAACTGAGATCTTTCATATGATATACGTTTTATAGCCATGACTGTAGGTACTTGTAGGCTACATCACTGTTGACCGAGTAGCCAGGTTGGCCGAGATGATGATTACGTACAGTATTTTATCTTTCTTTTTTTGTGCCAAAATCCACGTTCAGGCTATTACACCTGCCCAGTGTGGCAAAAGGACTTTTGATTTTGTTTGCTTTAGGGAAGAGTGGTTCGCAACTCCTGCGCTAGCGAATTATGCTTCGCCAGGAAGCGTGAGTCTCGAAAGGTACACTAAAAGAGGGTTGCGTCGAAATGAATGTTTTCGCTGTTCGAGCGCCCACGGCATGCCCCGCGGGTTGGCCAAAGTCACGCAGCACCTGTTTCTGCGCCCGCGGATGCGCCCCGCAGGTTGGCGATGGAGCACGTTTGAGGCTGATCACACAGGTTCACACAAGAAGTGGTTGACGACGATGACCCGATCAGGGCCTTGTTGACGCGATGGTCGAGCCAAGTGAGGCGTGGACCAATGCACGCGCGGCTGTGCGCCAACTGTGCGCGACTATGGCAGCACAAGGACACCAAGACCCGAGCGCGTCAGCTGGCTCGCAATGCAGCCCAGAGTCAGCGCATCGAGACGAAGATGGTGCCTGCGAAGAGGGTAATCTAGAACCGGATGTTGTCAGCCTCCAGGTGTAATCATAAGGAAGGAGAAAGACATACTGGTAATGGGAGAACGGTACAGGTATCTGCAGCCGGAAAGAAACTTGGGGCAAGGATTAGACCTGATAATCAGGGGAGGAGGAAGGCCTACTTTAAGGCATTTGGTAGGCGCTGGACCACCTCTGAGTAAGAGGGGACATGGTGGGCAAGAGCGACGACACCAAAATCCGCCACTAGGCTGGCTCAGCCAGACCTAGTCTTGAGAAAGGGCGACGCAATGCGGGTGTGGGTGATGATCGGCTGCGAGAGACGACGACGACACTCAGCCGTCGTGGTCAGACTAGAGTGGCGGCGACATTGCTCTCGAGCGCGAAGCACGATAGGGCATAGTGGCCACCATGTTTAGCACCTGTCTGAGCGTCAGAGAGGAAGTAGAAAAGCTGACGAAGAGGGGGAGAGCTCTACCTTTGCGTAGGCAAGGTGATGTTGGTGGTGGTTGAGTGAAGGAGAGGAGAGCGAAGTAAGGGGGGTTTATATAACTTTCCAGACCCTATTGTGTCAGCTCCTCCCGCACCCCTATTGTGTCAGCCACTTCCGAAACCCTAGTCCAGCCTAGTCCCGGACGTTTGCTTGAGGCCCAGCCCACATCCGATCGCCTACAAGCCCTATCTCGAGCGCAGTGATCGCGGGCCAGCTCTGTGTGCACCCCAAAACAATTGGCCCACATGCGTTTTGCCCACAAATCAGCGCCGAGTAGCTCTCAAGAATTATTCCTCTGGAGATCTAAACCTGAAATCAGCTTGTCGAAAATGTTGCCCTTCGGCTGAGAAGGTGCTGCGAGGGTACCTCGAGGCTTTGATTCCCTGGCGAGCTGTCAAAAAGGTTATCAGTGAGCTTCAGTACTTCTAGGTAAGTTCACCTTCATGTTCGGTGGATATCACCACGTCATACGACTGCTTAATAATTCAGTCGAAGAAACGCGTCTTAGTCAGTAGCGGAGGATTGTTGTCGGACGCGAGAGGACGTCAATTCCTCGCACTTCAGGCGTTGGCGCTCTGTCGATTTCCCACACAGCAGCGACACAGGAGTAGTTTTGTTAGCCATTGAAAACACCTAGACGAGGCGAATTTTCCGAATTTTCGCGGGTTGTCTCGAATTCGGCACCGGGAAACGCTGCAGTGCTCATCTCTAGATTCTCTCTGTGAATATTGAACCAGACATTGTTACAAGATCGGATCGTAACCACTCCTTCATTCAGATCACCCACGACAACTGTGAAAGGGGTAGAATTTTGTACTAAGTGGCTCTAAATCAAGGTTCAGGTCGTAGGTGTCGGCCAAACACGTTACTCACAAAGCTCGTGCCACAGTCATTCGCCATCGTCGGGGTCGGTATTGCTGGGTTATGGAAAGATTGAAAGAGGGTAGGGTCTGGCCCTTTCACTCTCGCGGCAGGGGCCGACGCCGAGGTGCCGGCAGGAAATGGACGATGAAACAACCTGGGACGAATTTGGGACAAGTTCGCACTCCGCTAAGCAGTCAACAAACACACTGAGTCCATGCTACCAGGGGCCGTCAACCACGCCTACTTTGGGGTTGATGTCATCGCCAATGCATAAATCGTACTGGAATTCGCCTAAAAGCCTGATAATGTAAGCCACTTTTGCACATATAGTGTATATACGCCTCTTATGCTGTGGCTCCCTGAAAATATTTCTTCATGTTCCCACGCATCTGATGAGTATCGATCAATGGCCACATGAGGCAAAGTAGACATGCTTGTCGCCCCTGAATACAAAGGATTATTGCTGTGAAACAACGAGTTCGTCGTACCTTAGACGTTTGAAGGAAGTTTCGACGGTGATAACTCAGTATGTATACAGAAGTCACGATCCTATAAATCATGTATTTAGCTCTGGATCTCTTAGTTCCAACTTAGTTCCCTTTCAAAATATCGGCAGCCTGTAAAGTTGGTGTTATTAGAAGCGTAAATTGCTACACAAAAATTTATTTCACTTACCTTCTCCCCAATAGCATATGCGAACGCTTGAGTGTGAGCAGCCAGCTCCTGTAGAACAACATCAGATATCCGAGTTTGTGGTGGAGAAATACAAAAAAAACTCCGAACCAAAGGAAGTATAGAAACGTCGACCTGAATTAAGAACGTCAGTGATCATTACCTGACATAATGGATCACATTTACTCACAACACGGAGGTTGTCAGTCCCGTACACCTTCAAAGAACTGTCAACCACTCCACCATCTTCACGTGGTAGCATAGAAGCCGTGCCGACAGGGTGGAAGACAGGACCGCAGCCCTGCTTGATATGCTCGCGCATTCGATCCTTAAGTCCCGCATCAGGTGCTAGAGCCTCTCCTCCCGGGATCACATACGAGCGCACAATGTTTCCAAATGGAGGCGTCTGCGTGAGCTTGATTGTGAAGTTGAGTGTTTCCATGAGAACTTCCATATCGGCGTCGTTCCCAAAATAGTTGGGGTCAATTAAAGGTGCAGCAAGCGGGTCAGACGAGCCAATGTGAACGGTTCCTCTAGACAGGGGATGCATAACCGCGCTAACCATCGTCGTGTACCGCTTTCCGGGGACAGGAAGCGGGGTTGGGACCGGCTGATGTCCAATGTAGATTAAGATCCTGCTCACTGGATTAGCGATGCAATGGAACATCAGAATGGTACCCACTCAGCCTGCGATAAATGTTCTTCTTTCCACCAGGATTTCTGAATCTCATACTGCTTCTGAAGGCCATTTCTAAGGGTAGGCTCCAGGTGTGCAGTCTTTTCGGACGAGAATCCATCATTTATCTTGTTCCAGACCTGCTGCTTATCCTTGATTCCAAGATGACCACTGGAGAGGAACATGTACCCAGGAGCGGCAACATTAGCGAGATGGCCTTTCTGCTCCTGGCTATAAATCAATGACGTATGAACGTCAGTCGATGATTGCTTATGATGATGTTAAAGAGCATGTACTAGAGTTCGAGTTGCTTTGTCATAACCTCTGGATCTCTCAAGATATCCACCGTCTCGTAGGATGGGTCGATCTCTACAATTGAGCGCACACAAACATGATCCTCTATGGTTGAGTGAAAACTTTCAGTACAACACCCAGGGTTATCAGATATTCGAGAGTATGCTTACGAAGGTTTTCACCGACTCCTGGAAGGTCAATCACAGATTCGATGCCGTGGCTTTGAAGAATATTCTTATTACCAATGCCGGAAAGCTCCAACAGCGGAGGGGTTTGGAAGGATCCGGCAGAAACAATGATGTCCTTTTTCACCCCTTTGACTGTGAACTTATCCCCGTTAGCAGTAAGATCGACGCCAAACGCGCGCTGGCTCCCTGCCGAGCCCGGCTCGAGTAGAATCTAGAGGACAGGTGGATGAGACGAGAACAGATATGACGAGCCGGAGATGACAACCTTGGTTACGTGGGCGTTGAGAAGGACAAGAAAGTTTGGACGCTTGGCGTTGGGTGCATAATAGTCGGATGCTGCGTACGAGCGCTTCGCCGTCTTGGGATCAATAGATTGGAATCCTGTCATAGACCCCACATTGCTGCCGTTCGCCTCATGAAAGGAGTGGTTAGCCTTATTCATACAGCATGGCAAAGAAATAGTGTACCATCTCGCCATTCCTAGGCAGGCCCAATGCCTCTGCTGAGTCGAACAGCAAGGCGTGAGCCTCCGTCAGAACGGACGGCAACGTTTTCTTGATTGGACCTATCGAATCTATAAATTATCACACCTCCTCAAGTATATAAAAATTCCTCACCAGACGTTCCGTGGAATTCTAGGACTGGGTCGGCTCCATACTTCGCGGCGTTCTCAGGAGAATAGTCACTTCTGGTGGCCGTTTCACTCTGCAGGGATGTTAACACAGCATGCACAGAGCATCAATTGAATGATCACCTTTTTGAAATATTCGAGCACAGAAGCCCAGTTCCAGCCTGGGTTTCCCAATTTTTCGAGAGCATCCACCTCATCCGCTGCAGGGCGGAACATCCCAAAGAAATTATTCTGTGAGAAATAGTTGAATAGAGTATCGTACACAACAGCGATGAAGTTTCGTACGGCAGACGAGCCACCAAGTCCCTTTCCGCGTGGTTGGATTATGGGCGCGTTGGCAGCATGTTTCTGCGGCACAGAGAAAAAGGTCCAGTCATAAGTAGGGTGAGCGAGCGTTCGGCCCAGGTAGCCTACCAGACGAGGCGGAATGTTGAGTACAAGCACTTGTAAGCCAATATGAAAACAAACCCGGAATATTGATTTCAGTCGAGTCTGGATGATATCCTCCAGCTTCAATCACGCCAACAGTGACATTCTTGTCTTCAGTAAGCCTTGAATAAATCGTGCAACACACTCGGTTAGCTAAGCGCGCGGAAAGCTTCAAGGTGTGACTATCACCTTGCCGCCAGTGTTAAACCAGATGTGCCGCCACCGATGATGAGATAGTCAAGAGGCGCGGCTTGGAGTTGCTCAATGGAAATGATGGGCATGTTAAAGATGGGGGCCTGGGGATCGAACGATGCGAGCTTATCAAGGAGTACTTTGAACCTTCTGTAACAGCCAGCTTTGTAATCTCACAACTTTACACACCAGTTACACACTGGAGTTCATCGGTCGGGAAGGCGTTATCAGCCTGCTGATGCCGCTGGCCGAATGTTTGATGATCTATACCTGCCTTCCTTCAAGCTTCTTGAGTTATGCAGAATACCATTATTAGAAGCATAATCCCGGGTAGCTTCGAGCTATACTTACCGGCTCTCTCAGTGATTGCGCGAGATGTTCTTGATTTGTTTCTGATGACCAAGGAAGTAGTACATTCTCCCACATGTACTCAAACTTTTCAGAGAGCAGAAGACTTGTTACATTGTTTGCTTACGGCCATATCAACGTGAGCCCCACAGACGTGACATTCTAATTCCCTCTGATCCGGGTCAATTGGCCTTTTAGCCACCAGTTGACTCTCTAATGACCATTGACCGGCGTACAGATTGGGATGCAACATATCTAACATATCCATAACTTACGATGGCCCAATTTCCAAATTGGCAAAATCAAGCCGCCTCCATTCAAGCTGCAGAGTGTAACCATCAATCAGATATCTGTGGACACCTACAAGTTCATTTATCAGGACGTGTAAATCTGAGTCTTGCCGGTATCGTATACATGGTTTTTGGATTTAAGACTCGTAAACGCGGCAGACTTTGCTATGGCACATTGATACACTATTGTTTAGAGGCTCTTGTGGAGGGTGTTGATTGAATAGGGGAACTCAAAGTTAACCTGTAGAATTTCTACAGAATCTACAAACCACTTTCTACGTAATCTACGGTGTCTACAGCTTTGGATACCCCGTCTACAAAAGTCTCTACAAAACCTGAAACACTTGATGGGGAGATCGTGCCGTGGCCAGCCGCATGCTTACATACACAAGGGTCACCCAATCTGGGGAGGGTCAGGAAGCCAAGACCCGTTTGGCTCGCCGGCCTTCTCTAGGCCGGTGCCGAAGTGCCTGGCCATCAAATGCATGATTTCCCATCAGCAAATGAGATGGACAACGCATTGCCAAGCATAATACGTGGGACGTTCACAACCAGCAGCTCAGCGTCGTCGTCAATGTTGAGAACAGTTTACTTGCTCAATTTTGAGTCCAACGTTGGCGGTCTTATGGATTTGCCTTTGGAATATAATTCAAACTACATTCACAGAAAACTGACTGTATTTCTGAGATACAGTAGTTGATAATGCCGTGGCGGGATATGAGGGCGGGCAGCGCCCAACAGCGTCGGGCATCATTCAATAAGCGTCGGTCATTGCGAAAGCCATGAGAATGACATTTTGATGGGACCTTGATCAGGGCAACCATCAGAGCTTCAAGTGGAGATTAAATTAGTTGATCCAATAGTCATTACAAATTGTTGTCAGTCTGGCAGACACCTCGCATCATTTATTTCGGATTCGGCTTTCTACATCATTTGGATCAAAATCCATCAAATAGTTTGCTGGAGCAAAATCTACGGAATCTGTGATAAGAATCTGTAGTTGTAGATTTTGTAGAAATTCTACAGGTTAACTTTGAGTTCCCCTAATATCATGTCGCAGCGATGATTGTTATACAAGTCGAGGTACCTGCAATCCCGGATTATTGAGCCATCGAATAAATTTCGAGTGGATCCCTGAAAGACCCACATACAGGCAGCATGGCCTTTAAGCCTCATCGGCTTTGGGGGTACCCAGAAACGTCGTGAAGAGAGGAACTTTCCTTATGGCCGCCTCGAGTGTCCTCCGCACCTCTTTCTGATGCTGACAAGAGAATGCGCAGGCACTGCAAAAGACTGAATACTTTTTGTTTGCACCAATGCTTGATATGCTGTCCAGATGAGGGCGTGTAATTGCGGATTCGAGCTGTGAAACGCCTTTACCTATTTTCGTAAGCTGAAAAATCCACGCTTTCATGCAGCAGTAGCAATTGTTACAAATCCGAAAGGAAGTAGCCCCTGGCTTCGATGAGCTGGGGGAAGAGCTGCAGTGATCCGAGCCATGCATGGAAGAAAGCTTGCGACTGGCTTGTGTAAAAACATCCTCCCATGCCTCTTGATACTTGGCCTGGAATCACATTACATGGTCAGTGCTCTCAGCAAATAGTGACGCACGACTGACCCATGGGTTGATCGCAACTATAGGAAGAGTATATGTCATGTCGTACCACGGTGCGCGAGCAACACATAAGGCAGCTTTATCAATGAGTGCTGGATAATCGTGTTTAATTGCGTGTGCCAGAATCTGCTCTGGATAGCAAGGGAGATATTCGCTGTATACAGTATCATTATATATGCCATGCGTTGCATGTACACTGTTGATTCCATTGTTGAAACACAACGCACCTGAGGCGTATACATGCAATATTCATGATTGAGAATATTTCGTACTTTTCAGCAGCTTCGGCTACGTCCGCGACGTCCTCAAAAGGAAGCCCTTCAAGAGTGGGATGTCGCTTGGGGTATATAAATTGAAATACGAGTTCGAGAGTCTTTCCGGTCTCCGTAAGCTGAACAGCTTCGCCATTCGTTTTGAACTCAGCACAAGGAAATGCGCCAGCATTTGCTTCCAGATTTTTTCGATGGACATTGAACGCGACGTTATCAGAGGATTTGATAATGACCATATCCGACTCTTCGTTGCCAACTGAAGACGTCCGTGAGTGTTCAGAATGATTGAAGATATCAACGGATACTTTATTGATACTAACTCAAGGTCGAACTTGATGTTGAGGCGACTTGTTCCATTTTTTGTTTAGGTGAGACTCGGGAGAACACAGATCTTAGGAGCGGTGAAAATTTCACAAGCCCAAAGTGCGAGGCACAGATGCAAGATATGGAGGACTACCTTTCGCTCGTTCGGCGGCTACCACTAGGAGCAAGCTGAGAGTTGACTCGTGAAAGGTTGCAGATCGTGGAGACCAAAGTTGAGACATTCTTAAACTACGAACCCCAACGTCAGTGCACTGTGCACAATAACTATTAAAACTTCGATGATTGTGCCACTTGCCTCAGCCCCAACTTCCCATGAATATTGCAGATTCACACTCGAAATCTCACATTGCAGATGTAAGACAAGGTGCATCTGAGTGACTCTTAGTGCCTTGCAAGTTGGAATTCACTCTGACTGCTTTACTACGGGTGCGACTCCGCTCACAGAAAGCTATGATGTGTGACACCCACTTCGTGATCCGTCGGCAAATTCCGCAATTAAAAGTTTGGATAGCGCCTGTCGCCACTCATTCGCTTGACAACACACCACTGCTTCTCTATTCTTTTGCCACATAGATGGCCTCTAACCAAGAGACTGGGGTTGAGCATGCCACCACAACAGGCATCACTACTGCTAGTCACCCTTTCTGCGACCCTAAATGCGATTTTGTCCTTCAAACCGGCGACAATGTCCTTTTTCATGTTCACAAAGTGATCCTTTCGCTGGTCTCCCCCGTGTTTGAAGGCATGTTCAGTATATCACCAATGGACGCCCAAGAGATGCACAACGGTCGCCCCAGCATCCATGTCTCCGAGGACAGCACATCACTCCGTGACTTCCTGATCTGGTGTGACCCCAGGTCAACCGAGCTATCCAAGACGCTGGAATCCCTCAAAAATGCGCTAGAAGTGGCAGACAAATACAGCTGCGACAGCGTTATAAAGCGTATTGAATCTTTCATGTACTCAAACCCACATATGTGGCAGCATGCGCCTCTTGTCGCGTACTCGCTGTCCATTCGGTTCCGGTTCGACTCGCTCGCGCCCATTGCCGCAAGGATGTGTTTCAAAATACCTATGTCACAATGGCCGTCAAATCCAGATATGGGGCATATCAGCGGACTTGCGATGCACAACCTCATGGACTACCACTATAAGGCCGGCGCGGCAGCGGCATCTGCTGCAACAGACTTCAGTTGGATACCAAGAACGGTGGGGTGTCCGTCATCCTATTTCACCATGCCCTGTGGAAGCGAGAAGGACTGCAAAACAGTTGGAGCAGGATCGAATAGATGGCTTGCATGGTTTGTAGATTATATGAAGGCGGTCGCTGAGCGTGTACAGCTCACGCCCGTTTGTGAGATGTCGCAGGACCTGAACCTCCTCACATCTATTCATTCGAAAATTAGCACGAGCAAATGCCCTAATTGTCATGTTCATGCACATACTCGCCTAACTCAATTCTCCGAAATACTGGGTGTCGAGATTAACAGGCGTATAGCGGAAGTGAGCTCCAAAGTCCAAAGTCATGTTGATTGATACAATTCTAATGCAAAACACAGGTCCCGTTTACTATCAAATACTGAGATGGGTATAGTCCGTTAAATATGTTGTGCTCGGAGAGGTGGAGACCGCGGTGGCGACCAGGATACAGGGTAATATGGAGCAGCGGAGGGGGATAATAGAGACCCGGGGAGATATAGTGGTATGGTTGGATATAATTCAAAGACATGTTGCATTATGCCCTTGGTTGGTCGGCCAGGCTGGTTGGATTCTGGCAAGTTCATGACGGCGTGCACCCGTGGCTCCTGCACCATGTGGTCGTCTGAGCCCTCAGCAGGTACAACTGCTACACCGCCGTCCAGGTTTCTTCCATCCCATACACAGCGAATTTCGTTTCCTGGAATTATCTGAGCAAGCCGGCCGGTCTCAAGATGTCGAATCTCAATAAATCGAACGTCGAAGAGGAGTACGTATGGCGCATGCAGTGCGACACGCTCTGCAGTTCCTTCCCACTCAATGACGCCTGCTTTTCGGCTGGGACGCCCTTGTCTATCCACAAACACTCCAAATTCTTCCGATACAATAAATCAACTTTCCAGAAGTCAAGTAAGGAGGAAGCCAATTACCGTTGTAACATAGAAGGAATTCGTTTTCTTTTGACCTGAAGATTCCTAATGCTTTGCATGCATCGCAACGCTTAGCCAAGTAGGGGAATTCAGGGTTGTCCCTCTGAGGAATAGGAACACCATTGTTACTGTGAATGACAAACTCATCAGTGCCCTGTGTAATACGAAAGCTAAACATCTTACTCGTCAAGTTTCATGATCATAAATCCTTTCGAACAAAGAACTGCTATCCTTTGATTTAAAAAGATCACGTCGTGCGCATCCGGAAGAGAAAACTCTTTGAAGTGCCGGAACCACTCCGCTTTAGTCTTTCTCGGAATAAATCGATTGCTGGTGGCCTTGGGCGTTTCATGAATTTTGTCAATGACAGGTTCAACAATGTGCAATACACAATCACTGTTCTGCGGTTTGGTCAGCGGAGCGCCTCTACAACGCATGTATGAGAAACTTACCCCTTTTTTCTTCATGTAAATGACCAATGTTCGTTCCTGGAGAACGCCAACTGAGAAAAAATGTACATCTTTTCCGTTTATCTTCTGAGGCGTTTGTGACGCGTGTGCGTTTGCTGTGGTAGTGGGAACTAGTGCCTCTAAGTGGTACGCGAATAGCACCTGTATGTAGGTCAGGAAGCAGAACCCGAGGGCAAAAAAGCCTGACATGCCTTATCAGCTAATACAAGGAAAAGCCCAAATTCCTCGAGAATGGCACATTGGGTAACCATTCTCAGGTGGAGGACTCGCCTCAATGCTAGATTGGACAGCAATATTTTGAGCAAGAACCTATGAGTCGATAAACACTGAACCTACACCGAGAGTCGTGACGATATCCAATCCATACCCCTTCTGCACATCCTATTGCGACAAGACCTCTTCGATCGGGTGTTGCTAATGAACGAAGGGGACTGAATATTCAGAGTGTTGAAAATGACCAACGATGCACTTACTGAATGGGACAGAACAGGTGACCTTTCCAGTGAACAAAGTTCCGTCTTGCCACACCGTGGAGTTGGGCCCTATACTTGCACTGGGAAGCAAGAAAGTGTCTACACTCAGACTTTCGACCTCGAAGACCTTGTTTGACTCCTGAACGACTTTACGGAGACCCTTGGTCTCTTCCAGCTTTTGCTTCCACTCCTGCCGCGAGGAGGAGGAATGAGCAAAAATAATATACTGTCCACTCATTCCCAAGCGTCCATTGTGGTGTATCACGAAGGGGAATAGTACCCGTGACTCATTCGCCTCTCGGTCTTGTGTACGGGACGAGATACTGTTGGTGTCACTGTTATTGCCACTCCAGAATGAACGCCGGATATTAGCGTTGACAGGGCGTTGGACCGCAGACTCTGAGAAGCTGACAAGTGTCAACAAGTCGAGGGGAATAGGCTGGAATGTAATCAGCCACAATCCTAGTAATATCATGGGAAACATGAACGAACTCGACGATGGAGATGATATTTGGTGACACCATCTTTCTCTCGTGCATGGGTCATGACCACTGCTTCGTTGTTAACTGAGTTTTATGGCCATGAAACCGCAACGCTTACAGTAATTATCGAACAGCATGACAAATAGCTCTTCCATGCCCTGCCCTGTGTCTGCGTGTCGCAGTAGCTTTCCAGTATGATTAAGAGAGCGTTGCTCATTGAGAAGATCCATATCCTAAGATATTTCAGAGAAGTGAACATCAAAAAACAAACGAAAGAAAATACCACATGCTCCCCGGGCTTAAAGACCAGGTAGGAGTTATATCTCCATAGTTCGACTTTCTGCTTGGAAGACATAACTCCTGGCTCTGTCTCTTTACCGAGGCTTTTGATCAAATCGATGACTTGGGGTATAGTGTCACGATCATCGTGGTAGGCAGAGGTTTCTGATAGAATATCCTTCAACAGTAATTCATAGCGCAGCAAGCGCGGAATGGGCCTATTGATGAAGCTTTTCATGTCCAAGCGATGTGCGTCGGGATGCCGGATTGTATTCTGGTATTGCGGCAGTAAGTACAATATACAAGCCGTGGACGACGGATCTAATACTCACCGTGACGAAAGCTTTGAAGGCCGGATTGTTCGCCATTTCGTCGTCTATCCGGTACGCAGCAATCGGATAGTTTGGAATGTACTCCAAATACGCATCTCTGAAATTTAATGCAGCATCGAAAATGGCCGCAGTAATGCTACGGATTTGCGGATGCTCGTCCCGTTGAATTTCATGTAGAGTGTCAACCAGCCTTCGGTGGTGAGCGTGAAGTTCGCTGAAATTGTGGAAAACATCGACCAAAAACTGCTCTAGTCTCTCCAGGGGGATGATAGGCGGTTCTGCGTTTCTCAGAGGTCGCACATACATCTGATAGTCATAAGCAACTTTGTGTGAGCAACGGAACATTGTATACTCACCGTCTCAATGTTCTCGAGATCACGGACGTATGCCATTTCGCCCTTTATCAGTTCAAATATGACACTAGGGAGTTTGATTTAGCATGAAAGGCAGAAGTATTCACCATATCACTCACGATTGCCGTTTGCACTCTTCCCTTGCTAGTCTCGCAACCATTTCGGATGAGACCAGATCACTCCACTCCCACCTCCCAGTGCTGCCCTTTCCCATCGCTGATTGGAATGTCCGCAACTGCGCCACATTTTGCAGATTCTGGATCGCAGCAATGGCCTCTTGAAGGTAATCGCCATCCGGATTGCTTTCTTCGGTTTCCTTGAAGACTGCCTCCAGTAGTACTGGGTACTTTTGCAGGTGCTCAGACGGCCTGTTCAGGTAATGCGTCCAGTCCAAATTGAGGCGAGTGCCACCACCTGGCCTTGAGGGGAGCTGTCTGGAGCATTTCTGACCGACATCAATCAGTTCGATATACGATTACCTGAAGCAAAATAAAAACGCCAACCTCAATGAAAAGTCGAAATTCAAGATTGGTTTCCAGTTCTTCTCGCATCTTCTTTTCGGCCAAAGGGTGATGTCCAACATATGTTGGGTATACCGTCCTAAATTCTGTTGCCGCTTCCAGGAATACGTCCCCTATATATAGAATAACAGGATGTTGTTCGCGTTGGCGGATATACAACATATCCAAAAGTCGACGATTGCATTCCCGAAGTTCGAGGATATTTCCAAACACCTCCTCGATGAAGTCTTCCAGGTTGATGGGAGTCATGATGGGAGGATCAGCTAATCGTAAAGGCTTGATGAAGACGTTTTCGACCATGTTGAGATCTTCAATGTATTGCTCCTCTTTGCTGATGAGCTTGTGAATGATCCTATGAAGGAATTTATTAGTTTGCTTGGTAAAAAACGCCTTCATGCAACATACGCACGTCTGTCGATTGATTTCCTCTTCTGTGAGCATTCTTCTAACCTCAAGCGGGACCCTCCTTGACCACTCTTCCCGGGAGGAACCATTTGGGGTATCCGAGCTAATTGATAATTGTTGTATCCCCTGTGGCATGATCAGCTTATGAGGGTCATTGCGGGATCTGAGAAGCGCACTTTACGAGGGCACGCATAGGCATAGCATTCACCGCCATCACCGCACCCAGCAGAATAACACTTGGTTAAGACAGTTACTACTCCCGTGGGGAGTTCTGCCCGTTCCGTATGTGTTTCGCCAGAAGGCCCGTCTTGATCATCCATAAACATGTAAACGTCCTCTACACCATCTTGAAGGACCTGTGCTCCCCACTCCACTTCGTAGAAGAACAGCATGGTCTGTAGGCTTCGCGCAACTAACAATGCCGCTCGCCGATCTGTAATGGGTACGCCGTGTTCGTATTGAGTGCCCCTCATGATGATGGAGCAAAGTGTTGACTGTATACACGATTAGTTCCCGAAAGTAACTGATACATTTTCGATGGGGACATACCACAATGTCCTTGCCCGTGAATGCTCGGGGATACGGAATGCTCCCTTTCACTTGGATTCCTCGGGGCACTGAATCACGTAGCTGAACGGCAAGATGGGAGAGTAGGGATGGGTTGATAAAGCGCCTTTCGTCTTCATCGATCGCTTCTTCCTCTTCTTCGTTATGTAGTTTCAGATGGAAACGCTGGTCAAAATTGGCGATTTCACGAATGACGTTTGTGTACCGCCGGTGGAGATCGCTAGGGCCAGCTTCCATCCAATCTTCGTGATCACCCACATTATATGACCCAGTGGTGTCGTGCCGTATCGGAGGGGTGGCTGCGAATTGAACACTGTTACGAGGTAAATCCGCTTCTGGGGTGTCTGGGACTGGAACGGGATCTGGAGCTAGAGAATCGTCATATTCTGTGGGATCCATAGCCGGCAACTCAGAGACCTCAGACGGTGGTTGCAGTATCGCATAGTGGCCTGAGATTTGTTAGGATTGGCTGCATAGGGGAAGGTCGTCGACTTACTCATCGTAAGCATAGTCTCCGAAGGTTGATAAGTTGCTTGTTGGGCTGAGGTTAAATGTGATCGGTACATGGTCGAGTCGTCATCCTCTACAACAGACCAATTAGCCGATTCACAGTCTTAAGTCTTAGGTGGTACAATGTCGGTCTTACCGGGTTCTAGATCTGCATTTGCGGCCTGATATCTATGGATTATTGAAGACCCAGAATCGACACTGCGATAACGTGGGTCGTCATGCAAAGATGGCTCGTAGGCTTCCTCTGGAGGGGGGGCCGTATAATCGGCTTCTGGTTGATGTGGCACAACAGGCCACGCATGGGATGCGTTTGGATCTTCGCGGGGGTCTTCAAAATACCCAGGCAGAAAAGCGCCATAAGAGTCTGGAAACTCGGTCGTTGGCGACGTCGGCACTTCCTCCTCAAGAGGCTGTTCGGCGTAGCTATTGGATGGTACAGCAGCACTGTCGACGGATGTATCTCCTGGGTGTTCCGAAGTTTCCTGAGGCTGCCGTTGAAGGTATACCCTCGAAATCTTCCGACTGAGATTGCGGCGAAGGTCTGTACGGCGACTACATGAAAGATGATGAACAGACGCCCCTCGACACATGCAAGGTAATGCCCACTCACGTATTGGATGAGCTTCCTTGTGACGGTCCTGCTTCGGGAGTTGAGCGGGATGACGATGCCTCCAGGGTGGCAGAGGATGAGGCTTGTGCTACGGGTGCGCCTGGGTCTGCGGAAGGCGGTCGTGGAAGAGGTCGTCTGCCGCGAGACGGCGCCGGCGCTCCTGCATTGTTTGAAGAGAAGTCCGTGCTATATGGCCGTGAATCATTGGAAATAAGGCTTGGGGTATCTGACGCGTCACATTAGAGGAGAACACGGGCCACGAGGGAAAACGTACAGCTGAGAGGGCGATGAAGCGAAGCAGAATCATCGAGCCTGATGCCAATGGCCCTGGAGCTCTCTCCCTCGGATAGCACAGTCCCTTCCATTGAATCGGCATTACTCTCTGTTGGACTGGCTATGAATCCTCTGAGGACAGAATCGTACAGTGCATCGAGGTTCTCTTCGTCGTCTGCGGGTGGTAGACTGATCTGGGGTATGGATGTCGCAGACATAGTGGTATCTCCGGGTAAGTGTATATATGTCAAATGTAGTATGGTCGAGAGGAAAAGCCTGACAGTATCAGAGAATAAGAGAATGTCTATCGTTCTGAGAGTACGACATCGAGAGTAGCAATGTCAAGAAGAGACCTGCGTCTGCGGCTATCGCGCGACCTATTAGAGATGATGATCAGCCCAATCAGTCGCTGCCCTCAGACTCTCATAACCACTGTCACTCATTCACCTCACCCAAGCTCTTGTCGCTCTCTGCTGCAGGCCACTCCGGCTTTATTATAACTCTCACCAGGGTTGCTCTGATTACCGTCGAGTGCTCCCCGCCTTGTTTATTACATCTCTCTGATCCGGCCCTTGCGAAGGATCACTGTCGCTCTTCGCAGATAACTCCCGAAGAACTTCTATTTCCACCCTCAAAACCCTCACTGCGTTCGTTACCACTCGCGTGGTGCCTCCAATCCCTCGTATACTCTCCCTTTGTTTCGATTACTATGGCACACAATCCCCAGGCGTCGAATAAAAAGGCGACATCTTCGGTCCAGGACGTTAACGAGGACAAACCACCTTTTGGATCAAGGTATGTTTTTCACCTACCCATCTCGTTGGGGGTGCACAAGGGAAAGTCTGACAGGTGATATTGGCAAGGTTTCTGACAGATGAACAAGACGTCTGGAGTCAGAATGCTTGGGATCATGTACCGCCTCCGGACGATCAGGATGAAGCCATCGCGAAATCGCTGTCGAAGCAACGATCAGCACCAGTTCCCGATGAAGAGAAAGTCAGATTGAATGAGAAGCCAGCTAAACACTGGTGCGCTACTGCTTATTCTGTGAGATGACGATGTGTAAAAAGATTGACTGGATGGTCAATTCACAGGGATAACTTCTACAAGATGAATGCTGCTAACTTTTTTCGCAACCGCAAATGGTACGGGTGAATTTGAATATTCATTGGTGTGTTGTTGAAGTCGAGTCCTGTTTGTCCCCAGGCTTCACAATGAATTTCCAGAGCTTGTGGCATCCACAACAGTAGACGCCGGTCCTGTCACCATCGTCGAGATCGGCTGTGGTAGACATCTTTATCTTATCTCGTCACACCTAAACTCACTCAATCACATTAGGCGCTGGCAACTCTGTCTTTCCTCTTCTTGCTGCGAACAAAAACCCAGCCCTTAGCTTGCATGCATATGACTATGCCAACCACGCCGTTAAACTCGTTCAGGTAGCCATCTCCAGCTTTCAGAAGTTTCCTCTATTTATGGCGATGAACACCGGCAGAACGATCCACTCTACTTATCTCCCCCCGTTGGAAAAATTCACGCATCTGTCTGGGACGTCACCTCCCCGGATGGAATACCGGATGACATTGTTCCTGGCACCGTCGACATCGTGATTATGGTCTTTGTGATGAGTGCGTTGCATCCAAATGAATGGGGCCGCGCCATCAACAATGTCCAAAAGGTTTGCGCCGGATACCTCTAGTGCGACCTTTTTAGATTAGAGCGCTAATGAAGGCATGACCTTAGATACTCAAGCCGGGAGGACATGTTCTTTTCCGCGACTACGGTCGCTACGATTTGACTCAATTGAGATTTAAAGGCGGCAGACTGCTGGACGAGAACTTCTACATTCGCGGGGACAAGACTCGCGTCTACTTCTTCGAACTTGGTGCGGACCTTACAAGCCGTGTTCTAAAAACGGACTATACTTACCCCTTTGCACCACATTCCCCTTTAGACGAGCTGTCCCTGCTCTTCACTGGCGCAAAGGCCTCATCCGCTGCAAGTCAGCCGACTGATACTACCACAACTGAGGTAATGCAAGACGGGGACGAAGGCGGTGTCGCTCTTATCACGGAGACCAATGAGACCGAAGAGACTAGCATCAGCGATCCAGTCGCTCTTACCTCAAAATCAGGATCTAGGGTAACTCTTCCTGATGCTACCGAGGACGGTACTGAAGCTACCGAATCTCACGTCCATCAGACGCCAAAACAGCCTTCGCCGACAGCATCACTGATACACCCTAATCTGCTTGCGCCGCTGGCAGGTTGCCCTGCACACCCACTATTCGTCGCCGAACAACTTGGGGTCGATAGGCGCCTAATCGTAAACCGGAAGAGACAGCTGAAGATGTACCGTGTATGGATGCAGGGCAAGTTTCAAAAACTATGAAAGTAACATAGATTTTTATCGCAACTCGAGCACTAAACCATCCGTCAAGGTGGACTAGAATTTAATGCGCAACATCCTTCCTGACTTGCGGCATACTATGGATTCAACAACAGTGTATTAATGCAAATGAGTAGAAGAGGAACAATAGACGATCGATTATGGTGAAGGGCGTTAGAACAGGACAGCTGCAATCTTTTCCCCAATATTTTTGGGCGGAATTTCTTCCGTCTCGGTCTCTTCCAGACTGGGGATACCCTGAAAGGAAGACACAGCTGACGTCAGTCGATAGTCTTGACAGATTCGGTAGATATTTTGAAGCTCACCGTGACAAAGTCCATCTCCAAGGGCTTCCAGATGGACGTCCGCTTCACGATTTTGTATCCAAAGTAGAGGACCACAAAAATCGGGATATTGATGTCTATCAATACGCAGTCATAAGCCATCCGCACGTGAAGAGCATAGTGTGCACTTACACGCTGTTAAAAACTTCGCCGCACTGAAGTGCCAAAAGGCGGCGAAGCCATTGATGATGATGAAGAAGGCAGTCCAGCCAGCACCCCAGTATGCGATGTATGGCTGCATCTTGTTGTGGTAGGCGTTTGATGCGGGGTCGTAGCCTTGGGCAATCAAACCGCGACCTAGGTGAAAGGGTTAGTGTCAACGCTCTCTCGTTCTGTCTGTGACAAATACATACGGAAGAAGATGTATGTGATGTTCATGACAAACCAACTGGTGAAGCCACCAGTGGTCGATAGGTTGACGAACCAGCTACGGAGCAGAGCACGTCATGAGTTTCCACAAAGAATAGAAGGCGGACTGCCTTGGACGTACTTGAACACGTTATTTGATCCTGACGACACGCTCATGAAGGACAGGAGCGAGAACGCCGAGGCGAAGAGGACGGCGTTGATAGGAAGCCCACGTTTGGTGCAGTATGCAAAGACCTTAGGCGCCTGTCCGCGAAGCGCAAGGCCGTAGAGAACACGAGAGGAACAGAACAAAAAGCTGTTCCCGGCAGAGAAGGCACTGGTGAAGATCACGCCGTTCACGATATGAGGCAGCACTGTCATTAGGAATTTCGTTAGACTGATCATTAATCGTGATTCAATATGTGACTGCAAGCATACCTTTGATACCGGAGCGCGTGATGGCGATGACGAACGGTGACGACGCAGCAGTGTTGTTACCCTGAAGAGAGAGAAGGCTCTCGTCGTTGTAGGCGACAAGCATGCCGATCATGAGGATACCAAGGATCTGAAGTATTTGGTCAACAAACTTCCTCTGGCTGTAACAAGATGGCGGACGCACGTAAAACACCAAAATCCTGTAGAACACACGGCGAACGGCCTTGGCGATGTTACGACGAGGGCTCTCTGTTTCAGAGGCCGCACTTTGGGTGACATAGATAATAAGCGTCCATTCAGCAAAACGACTGATGCTAAAGCTTACATGACGACCAGTTCCATGCCTTGGTACGAGAAGGCAGCCTGCACAAGCGTGCCTAGAATGGCGAGAAATCTGTCCCATCCAATATGGTTGGGCTCCAGGCCGGAACGAGCAATTGCGCCGGGGTTCCTCCAGAACTGGTACAATTTTTTAGTTCAATCGCTGACCTTGAAGGATGACTATGCTGCACTAACCTGGAAGCCAGTGCGATGATGGTCGGGACCTCCTCCAAGATCGATAACGAGACCGACAAGCAAGAGGCCGATAATCAGCGTCACTTCAAAATGTGAATGCGGTTTGTCAGTAAGAGGGAATACCGGGCACTAAAGTGCTACTCACGCTTGAGAGTGGCAAAAATAAACTCGGCTGAATATAGTAGTTAGCATGCAGTTCACACGGCGATACACAAGAATGTGGGTATTCTTACATTCGCCAAAGTATCTAGATACGTCATGAAATTTGTTAGAGGTCCAGGCTCGGGCAACATGGGATGAATGCTTTACCTGACACCAAAGATATTGATCATACAGACCAGTATGCAGAGAACGAGCGTGTAAGCGGCGATATGAGATGTCTTCGTCGCGCTCAGCTTTGGGGGCAAACCTGGAGAGATAGCAAACTTACCGGTGCATTTTTGTCCCAGAAGGTCAGAAGAATGACAGCCGCAGTAATCTCGACAGGCGTCGAGATTCTGTGCAGATAAAGATATGGGTTTCTACTTCAGTTGTGGAGATATGATCACGCACGCATTGGTGTAGAAATAGTTCTGTCATTCCAAGATCAGCTGTTATCACTCCAATACTCTTGTATCAAACATACCCATCCGGTGGCGAAGCCAAGAGCGGGGTCCACCCACCGTGCAGCTGAAACGGTGTGAGCGATGACAACGGGGGCTGGATGAGGCGGTACAAACCAAAGTGGGGGAAAGTGCCAGAGATAGGCGCCCATGTGGACATTTCTCCAACGGCACAGAGCGACCTATTGTGATGTGAGTTGAGTTGAAGCTACGCGAGGAGCCAGAGAAAATACACACGAATACGCGACAGTCCCTACCAGCGCATAGGAAAGCAGGGCACCGAGTGGTCCAGCGTTGGCCAGTGCCCCACCAGAGCCCAAGAACAAACCAGTACCGATAGTGCCAGCAATCTTATTGCAGAATCAGCTCCTGAGGCACACCAGACTGTTATCAGACTTACGGCAATCCTAATAAGGGTTTGTGTGAGCTTGGGTATTATGGCTAGCAATGTTGGGAGCTCACATTTGAACGTGCCTTTGTTTAAGGCGACGTTGTACCTGGTCGAGGTCATGGACGTCGAAGTGGTAACTGAGAATATACTAAGCACGACACTGTTGTCACCGTTGAAAGCAACATACTGAGGGTTCGAGTTAGTGATAGGCGCTTCCTTGCTACCACCGTTCTCGAGACTCCTGCTATCGATTTCTTTTGAACTTTCACGTTTCTCGTCCATGGTGAGGGTTGGTCAGGGGGAGGAGAAGGATGAGGTTGACGAAAGAGTGCGCCTGAGAGAGTTCTGAGAAGCAGCGAGCCTATGTAGGATTCTGACCAGAGGGGGTCCAATGCAACTCGGCCAAATCAACTGTCGTAACCGATGTCAATGCGCTAAAAATAGACCCACCGCCTCACATGGTTCTTTGGGAGAGTGATAGCCAGCACACTCTAGATAACAGGGTTCGTTCTTTGAATGAAGTTGGTGTGAATACAGCTGTCATGACACGATATCATGAGGAGCCCTTCGCGTTTCAAACCCATATACACCCATATCTGAGCATATGCCTGTGCTGTTTCCATGGGGCACGCAGAGGAGGTGGCGTACAAATACAGCTTGTGCCAGAAATACGCCTCTCCGCTGAGGAGCCTGTGGCCGAAAATGTTGACGAGGATTCCATTGACATCATCGGGAACTCACGGTTTATTCCCCCTCGATAGACAGACTGCAGGCCCCACCGTCGCGTATGTGCGAAAGAACAAGTGCGCTCCAGTTGACCGTGGGCATTGAAAAACGGTGAAGAACGAGACGAATAGTCGGGCATCAAAGTGGTGCACCCCTGTGAAATCTTGAGCTATTGTGGGGTTGCTTGAACTACTTCCTCGACATTATCGGCGTTGATTCATAATTACCAGAGTCCGAATAAGCAGGGTTTCGGGTCAAGGGCACCAGCCATACGTGCAAGCAAAGCAAAAGCAGAGCATAGCCATTCCAGGTTCTAGTTTAGCGCCGTCAAAGCAGAGAGAGAAGGTCCGGATCACTGAAAGCGCTCATTGAAGCCTAACTCCCGACATTAACGCAGCTCAAAGCAAGTGATCCCTGCTCCTCTGTCTGTGTGATCCTTAGCTGATCGTGCAGTTCGTATTGCAACGTCCAGGCACCGAGGGAAAGAGAATTTTAGAGTTTGAGACGATGAGAGGTCCATTGAATTGAGCGGCCCTTGACAGATTTCATTCAAATCTATGCTGGAGGGCGTTGTGATCAGAGAGAAGGCAAAGCCTCTGTTCGGGGGCGCTGGCGAAAAGCCATGGTCACAGTTTGTGTGACTCATATTGGGTGTGACTAGGCAGGTGCCAAGAGTTTCAGGGGGCATTGACCTCAACCACCTTTCGCTCATAACCGCCATGCTTTTTGCAGCTGTTCTGTAAACGCATCTATCTCTCAGGTCGCTCTACATATCTAAAGGGCAATGACTTCTCGGTTAAAGAAGAAGCTGGGCGACTTGGGAGTCGACACATCAAGTCGGAAAGCAAACGAGAATTTCTGTTTGGCATGTCGCCGCCAATTTTGTGGAATCAGTTCAGCGCTTATACTATATACTATATACAGATAGGAACACCCCTACCACCTCTAGAGAAATCCAAGGACACCGGGGAATTCGTTCCGCTATGGAAGCAAGAAGTCCGCGATGAAAAAGGCAGGAAGCGTTTGCACGGCGCATTTACTGGCGGATTCTCTGCTGGGTACTTCAATTCAGTTGGCTCGAAAGAGGGTGAGTGGTGTTGAACGATGCCATGAATCCTGTATCTGAAATCAACCAGGCTGGACGCCCGCAACATTTACTTCGTCGCGAAATGACAGGGCGAAGAAGGCCGCGTATCGTCCGGAGGACTTCATGGACGAGGAAGATCTTCAAGACCTGAAGGATAGTAGGAACATAGTGGACACTACGGAGGAGATGGATTTCTTAGGTGGAACCCAGGCTGCCCTCGCAGATGAAGACAAGGAGTGCGTATCTCCTTGCATACCATAACATTCGCGAACTTACGATGGTACAGTCCAATAACGCGTACACTTGAGGCATCTCTCTTGCCGGCGCCTAAAGATTCCATTGGCGCCAAAATACTCAAGAAGATGGGTTGGAGGCTGGGGCAAGGCATTGGCCCGCGAATATCATTGAATGAGCGCAAGAAGCAAGATGTGCAAGCCTACGAAGCCACAACTGGAACCAAGTTCTCTGGCAGCACCCTTGACATCGCCGACGACGACGAAGAGGCGAACAAGCACATGTATGCCCCGCGCGACACGCCGATACTGTCGGTGAAGCGGAAGGACAACATGCACGGACTAGGATACACACCGGGGTTGTCTTTGAACGAAAGTCTTGGAGGGTCTTCCGGCGGTAGCGGAGGGCCGAAGTTGGCTGGTGGATTTGGTCTTGGTGCTCTCAACGACGCGGACGAAGATGACCTCGATGTCTATGATCATCAACCTAACAGCTCGCGTTCACGTCACGCATATGACCATATCAATGGAGATGACGATGATACAGTTGTGATTGGAGGGAAAGCAGATAAGAAAGCGTCTGGCGCTGTAGGTTTTCATTGTACCCAGAATTCAAATATCATGTTGACAGTTCCAAGAGGTTGCCGTCGTTATCGCAGTCTCAATATTTCAGAGACGGGAGGGCGGTTCTTACTGGATTCATTCTAGACGACAAGCCTGTGGCTGAGGATAGATGGTGAGTGTCCCCTCGTACTTCTCGGCACCTCTAACAGAGGCACCAGGTTCCCATTGCCTGATGTTCCAACGGGTTGGAAACCTGATCCCAAGAGTGTGTGGACTGCCGACAAAGAAAATCGAGTTGCACCAAAGCCTGGGGTCCAGACGCACGGCCAATGGAAGACGTCAAGAAAGTCGGCAGATCAGGTATGTTTATATTATACTACCAATTGTGAACACCTATGATTTATGGGCATGTATAGCGAGGTGCTATACTGGGCGAAACGCCGTTACAAGGAGCGCCAAAGTCTGTATTCGACTACATGTCACAAAAGGACAGGGAGCGAATCAAAGGCATTGCTTCTGGATTGGCAGCTCACTCAGCGCGGGCAGGCGGTGGCGCATCCGCCTCTACAGGGGCAGCACCTCCCCCCGTGCAACTCACCAAACTCGAGCCACACATCGCGCAAGCTGCTCTGCGCGGGTTCCAGCCCTTCACGACCGACCCAGCCAAGCAGCGGCGGTACACCTTATATCTAGAATCCCAGGCAAATCAAGACGGAAGTGCACCTCCGCTCGCGCGGCTCCCGCAGCAGGGCGTCGATGAGTTTACCAAAGAACTGGAAGACTACGCAAAGGCCGCGTCGCTGTTCAAGCCCATCTCAGGCGCGATGGCTGGCCGGTTCACGAGCGCCGCGGTGATCGACTTCGGTCCCAAGGTCGTGGAGGGGCTGCACCAGCCGAGCCAGGCAGAGATAGAGGCAAAGGAGGCTGAGAGGCTGAAAGAGGAAGAGGAGAAGATCAGCCCAAAGGCACACGCGGCAAAGATGGGCATGTATGGCCCATTGACGCGCGAGAAGAAGCCCTGGCAGCCCGCGAAGCTGCTCTGCAAACGTTTCAACGTCAAAGAGCCAGCAATTGAGGGACTTGCTGAGCCGACGCCCGGACCGAGCCAAGCCGGCCCGTCGTTCACCCATCCAGAGCCAGATATGTCTGCATCTGCGTCCGCGCCCGCTGATATCAATGGTCCCTCAGACACCATGCCTGTACAGAGGACAGGGCCTCGAGATTTAGCCAACATTGGTCTAGGAGAAGACGAGACGCAAGGTCAGGACACCCTGACATATGAGCGGCCGTCGATGGACATATTCAAGGCGATCTTTGCAAGCGACGATGAGGATTCGGACGACGACGATAAACTAGATGACGGGGACGAGCCAGTCTCATCTGTGATGGAAACTCCTAAAGAAACTGGCACGGGATTCACGCCCGCCACGAAGATTCTCGAGGACGACACGCCCGTCGACATTAACACCTTCAAGCCGACCTTCATTCCGCGAGATGGTAAAGGCAAGCGGTCGAAAGACGACGAGAAATTCACAGAGAAAGGTAGAAAGGAAAAGAAGGAGAAAAAGAAGAAGGAAAAGAAGAGCAAGCTGGTATCGTTCGAGATGGAAGAGGATGCCGGGGGCGACGATGCGTCTGAGCTTAGGCAGCCGAAAGACAGGCCTAAAAAGAAGAAAAAGGACAAAGAAGCGGGAGAAGATGGCAAAGACGGTGCGATGTTCACTGACCCACCACCGAATGATCCTCCTTCCAAAACACCTTCTGTCGATCCCACTGTCACCGCCGCTGCTCGATCAACACCTATACAAGAGGAACGGCCGAGAGGTCGCAAACGAGCTATAGACTTCATGTAATAATGCTCTGTGCCGTTTGATTGATATATGATGCATCAGTGAAGATCTTGCGTCCGTTTCATATGTTAGAAAGTTTCGGCAAAGTGTATGTCTGCGATGAGTGAAAAGTCTAGTCTACGTCAATCAGTCAGACTCCTCAAATTCAGCTTCCTCATCTTCCTCCCCCTCTTCTTCATCCTCTTCATTCTCATCCTCATCTTCCTCCCAGCCCGCGCCAAATGCAGTTGGCTCGTCATCTTCTGACTCCTCACCCCCAGCCTCGTCCTCGTCTTCATCCTCTTCATCACGTTTACGCTTGCCATCGCCAGATGCATCAATCTTATCCGTTAAGTTATCTGCTAGCGTCACACAAGTGAGACGGGTTCCCTTCGTGTCGTACGATGTGATGGGATCGATCTGAGCAACTTCCGTACTGTGGTTGCCCTCGGGAACGGATGCAACGTCGTACACATTGATCAGTCCGTCGGAGGACACGGTGCTGATAATTGTTGTCGATGTCCGACCGCAGCCTTCTGGGAGAGCGATGTCCAGCGTTTGAATGGCCTTGACACTATTTACCATCCCAATTGTCAATTATACAACGTTGGCGAGAACTAATAGAACTAACCGGTTTGTGTGTCCTGTTGTTGCAGCAACAATCTTTGGTGCCGATCCATCTTTCGGCACATCGTATATTGTTAGCTTGTGGTCTTCAGCGCCCACAAGCATAAGTTCGCTTTCGCTCCCTACACGACTGCAAAATTTGACATCTTGTATTCGGGAGGCGTGGGTGATAGTATACAGCAGGTCCATGTTCTACACGACAAAGTCAGCGATTTGGCTCTCGAAGAACAACGGCCAACATACTGTAGCATAAACGTCCATAGTTGAGCCAGACTGAACCACAAATTTCGACCCGTCTATTGACCAGCGGACAACTTCTCCCTCTACGCGAATAAACCTTAGCCAAAGTTTCGTATATAAAGTGACAAGGGTTACATACCTTTGCCCAGCTTCGTACTTGCAACGCCCTTTCCGCGCATGAGATCCCACATTCTCAGCGCTCTGTCTTTGCCAACGCTAAGCGCCACTTTTCCCGAGGGGTGAATTGCGATGGCATTCACGCGGCCTTTATGGCCCTTGAGTGCGCGTAGGACTGCCCAATCACGCGCACGGAATAAGCATAGTGTGCCATCTTCCGAGGCAGACATTAGGTGTGAACGAGAGGGGAATACAAGATGGGTGATAGAGCCTGGAGCAGCAGTATAATCAGTATTCTAAGCTCCAAATAAAATCGTACTGGTTGTCGCACCTTCATGGTGCATGAGTCCACCAATTTCTTTTCGTCTCCTTAGGTCCCAAACCTTGATGATCTCATCTGCACTCCCCGTCGCGAGCCATTTTCCGCCATGAGGTGAAGCAGCGACAGCTTTTATACAGGATACATGCGCAGGGAAGATGAACGAAGGCTTCAAATGGAACGCAAGTTTCAAGTCGTCTTCCAGTGTGATTGTCCCGTCGAGGCCATAGAGAAGTTTTTCATACGATCCAGCCACAATCTTGAATGAAGTAGGTAGCTCAGTGGGCTCCCCGCGAGTCTTTGCCTTGACTTTCTTTGTCTTGGGTTTTGAGGCGATTTCGGCGGGTGTTGATTCCTTTTCTTTGCCCTTAACAGATAATGGCGATGGTTTTGAGGCTTTTTGTTCCGCTTTTTGATCTGGACGCGTCGGTTTTGCGCGTTTTTCAGTGGGTGTCTCTAGTTTTGTCTTTTTAGCGGGAGGTGGCGCAGTGGCGAGTCCTTTTCCCTTTGTTTTTGAGAATCTGGCCATGATGAGGGAGGTAATCGTGGAAGTTATTGAGCAAGGCTTGGGTGCGGTGCAGACAGAAGCCCAAAAATCCTGAGTTAGAACGAGAAGGTACTGCCAAACAGCGCGCCTTGGGCGCTTGTCCAGACTCCAAACCTTTACACCTGATCTTCACTGGTCACTCTTTTCTCCTATCTACTTTTTGACCAGGGAACTGGTCGGAGATGAGCTCCAATGTAGCGCGAAGATGCAAAAGTCTCGTCAGTTCTCGCCTGCGAGCCTATTCCACTCAATGTCAACACCGACAACGAATCACAGAAAGAAATCCCGTCGTCAACGCGTTCGTCAGCGTGTCGGAACAATCTAACGCCTCAACCGGACCCCTGGCGGACCTCAAAGTCGCAATGAAGGACAATATCGCGACCTCCCAACTTCCGACTACGTGTTCGTCGGCCATTCTTCGAGGTTCGTGATCGTCCTCACACGCACCAGAGCATCACGCCGACCTTAGCGCAGACTTTGTATCCCCGTTCGACGCGACTGTCGTGGAGCTGTTGCAGTCTAGTGGCGCAGATATTATCGGAAAGACGAACTGTGATGAATTCGGCATGGGGTAAGTTAGTACTAAGCTTACTCTCTTGTGTTGACTAATGCACAACCGCATTGTTTACTTTGCTTCGCAAGTTCGCTGAATATTCATTCGGCCCATGGCCCTGTTGTAAACCCTTTTTGTCTGTCTGAGGAAAATGATACTTCTAAAGCAAGATCCGCGGGAGGAAGTTCAGGTGGAAGCGCAGCTGCAGTGGCGGCTGGTATGTGCGATGCGTATGTCAGGTGCCTGCTTCAGTGACCTTGCCTAACTAGAATTGCAGTGCTCTGGGAACTGACACGGGAGGATCTGTTCGTCTTCCTGCGTCGTATTGTGGTGTTGTTGGGCTGAAACCTTCATACGGCATCATTAGCAGGTAATTCATTCATTCTAATCTACCATATACAGCGGTATTTACAATTGCTAAGATGGGGTGTAGTATCTTATGCAGATAGTCTGGACTGCGTAGGAATCCTGGCGAATGATGTTAGAACAACCAAGCGTCTTTTTGGTGCGCTCCTCACCCCTTACCCGTCTTGTTTCTTCATGGGCTCATAGTGCCCAGACAGCATAGCGCGGTACGATGACAAGGACCCGACTGCAGCCCCGACGGACATTAGGACGCTGGCTTCGCAACACACAGCATCGGTCTTGTCATCATCGCCAATTCTCCAAGGGTTGCGCATTGGTATACCTCAGGTACGTTTGCTGAAGATAATATTTTCGTTGGCATACCTATCCCCCTTCTAGGAATATTTCCCTGCCGAAATTTCAGCTGAGATCCTGGATCATATGCGTAGTGTTATCAAGCGCCTGAAGAATGCTGGAGCGACAATTGTACCGGTGTCACTTCCCACAACATCCTACGCCCTCAGCTCGTATTATGTACTCGCTAGCGCCGAAGCAAGTAGCAATCTTGCTCGGTACGATGGAGTGCAATACGGTAGAAATCTTTACTCCATCCAAGCTGATGTCGATCTGATTCTCCACCCCAGGGTCATACGTGAAACCTGATCCAACCACCGACAAAACAAAAACATCGAACATCTACGCGCAGAGGCGTTCGGCCAACTTTGGTTCCGAGGTCCAGAAACGCATCTTGCTAGGCACATACGCGCTCTCTGCAGAGTAAGCCTTTCTGACATCTTCACTTTCCTAAACTGAATTCTAATTCTCCGTAGCGCTTTCGATAATTACTTTCTACAAGCTCAACGCGTCCGGCAGCTTATCAAAGACGACTTCAACCGCGTCTTCAGCATCCCCAACTGCTTCTCCGACGCACCTGAAGCCCATTCCTCCACCGACTCGTCGCACGTTGATATCCTCCTCCACCCATCTGCCATCCGCACTGCACCGCTGCTGTCGGAAGGCAGAAACAGCAGCGCAGCGGATCTGAGCTCATACGTGCAGGACGTGCTCACCGTTCCGGCGTCGCTCGCAGGCCTCCCTGCCCTGTCCGTGCCTGTGCGCCGTACAAAGCCTGAGGAGTGGCCGATTGGCATCAGTGTGGTCGGGCAGTGGGGAACGGATGAGCTGGTGCTTGCTGTTGGAGACGCGATTGAGAAGTTGTAATTCATGGATGCCATAACTACATAAGTGAGTCGCAACATAATACTCCTCCCACTAGACAGGTCTTATGTATTGATGAATGGCGTATACAGTTTGGATTTGCGTTCTATTTTTAAATGCATAATTTAGCGCCCGTGTTATTCGCTTATGCACGTCAATGGGTGATCGAGGTAAAGGAGCGCCCATAGGCGCCCATTTGCCAACGACAATATTCACCTGACAGATTGTCTGCGGGGTGGACCCTGCAAGACCCTGCATCACTAGCCGCTAGCGCGCCATTTTGATGCCCGTCACGCTCGTGGGCGGCGTTGTTTGTTCGTTCGCCTCTCTTTCAGCTTCGGTACCTTCATCTTCGACTCTCCCATAACTTGTCTTGTACAAGAGCACGTCGTCGTCCGCACCACGCCCTCGACACAGTCATGACCATAGAACCTGGAGTCTTTTTTTTGTTTTGCTAAGCCTCTATTTCTGCTTTTCCTCTGACATTGACATCAAGGTCTAACACAAATTGAGTCTCCGGATTTATTTATGATGCGAAAAGGACACGATGTCGCGTTGATGATTGTAATGATGATGTCAATTCTCAGCCTTTAAACTCCTGTCCAAGCAATCAAGTGCGTGGCGATATGGAAGCTTGCGATTGGGAGGCATGACTTCTGTGATAGTGATGCTGGACCTGACCTTAGTGGGTGATTGATTGCAGTGATTGCTTACGATTGGCAAGCTCCGACGTTTGCCACTTGCTCTTCTTCGTTTGCGAGGGATTCGCCAGAGTCTGGACTCACCGAGCGATTGACGTAGGCGGACGCTGCGAGATAATATTCTCTCAAATGACGGTTTGCACTCCATGGTTGCTCGGCGTGCACGGCGATACCAAGCGCGAAAAAGACACTTTATACTTTACCGAAATGACCCGGTAACATCCCACGACATGTACGTCTCAGAAGGCGTCCAATCCACCACGTTTTCCGACGTCTATGTCTATTTAAGGCGCCAGGCAAACGCAAGCTCGACATCAATGAAATCATCCCCTCTCCCTGTGCACGACCCGCTGTCGGAATCAAGGATTGGCTTTTGAAAGAGTCCCGCTCGATAGAATCACGCTCCACAAAGCGTCAAAAGACACGTCAATACCGACGACGGAAGAATCATGGATGGCTATCAGGGGCTATCCGTTTGTGCTCTTTTCATATCTCTTCGAGTCCCAGACTCCCAGGACATCGTGCAACACGTGGGGCACGAAGAGAGTCATAGGAAGCCCTCCTCTCCTATGATGTACCATCTTACACTATCCAGTCCTGCTGAGTGCGCACCAGAAGAGACCAGTAATTTAAGTACTGTATGTACAATTTGATCTAAAGAATCCGAGGCGAGACCACAAACTCAGCTGTCTGCGGGTTCTCATCTTGGGTTACATACACCGGCGAATATGTTCGACGTCTGTGAGTACATCTCCGCAAAAGCCTCGTGAATCTGCAAGAGATTGTGCTCTTCTCGCAAGGTCGATGTTTCTGTTCAAGAGAACTACCTCTCTGCAACCCCTCTGTCATGGAGGAGACTAATGAGGAACAGGACGGAATAAACATGACAACATCAATTCACAAGGTCCCGATCGCTGAGGGATCTCGATTGGATCTATTACGGGACATTGGTGGTTGGTGTGAGTGCGACGGACGATCGACGATTGAGTAAGAAGGAAATAAAAAAGTTCCCACTATCCTCCCTCGAATCATACCCCAGCTGACGTTGCCCTTCAACACTCATGAACGTCGCCGCCCTCCTCCAGGACTCGCCTTCAGAGGATCGGAGGCGCGCCCCGCCGCCCTCATCGGCCGCACAGTCTCAGCAGTACCAGTCGCCAGACCAATCATCTCAGCCACATAGCTCACCCCATAGCCAGCGCGCATCTCCTCTTCAACAACGTCGAGACGTTGCGAATGAAGGCCGCCCCCTGCCAGGCCCGGGGATCATTCCTCCCGGGGCTGTTGTCGGAGGAAGTCCGGGTGGAGGCTTGGGAGGAGCGAGGGTGTCTTTGAATAGCACCGGAGGCGCAGGAGCAGCAGGCGGAGGAGGCGCAGGACACAGCAGAGGTGGGTCGCAAAACACGACTCCTAATGCTGGCAACACCCCCAGCGCGTACCACTTCCAGCAACCGGCACCACCAACGTCGCCTCGTCTGCTCAGGGGTCCATCTATTTCCTCATCCACGTCGTTCAACAACAACGGCACGCCTCCAATTCACACTTCCGGGCTTAGCATCAATACCCATCCCATCAGTTCACCACCACCTTCCGCGCTTCAGCCTGTGCCCATGGTCATGCCACCCCTGCGCGCGGTACTTGCAGGCGACCCCCAGCCGTCCCCTGGTTTATCACACCCGTCACGTCCGTCCCAGCCGCCACAGACGCAACTTATGCATTCTCCGCCATCAGCTTCCTCGATCCTGCCTTCGCAGAGTTCGACTCCCCATCTTCACAGTTCAGTCACCGTTTCCCACCCACAATCCGTCTCGTATGCCTCCGGATCGGCGAACATTCATTCGGCAGCTTTTGCTGGAGGGCCCAGTCGCGTGACCACACCCGGCGTCGCTCCCAATATGGGACCGGGAATTCCCACGAACACGGCCATGTCCCATCATTTGCAACCACATCATCAACAACAACAATCATCAGGATTTGCAAACCCGTCCTTCAACTCCAGTTCCAACGTCCAGCAGCAGCAGCCAGGTCGTCATTTACAGCACCCTCAGTCCTACTCTCACCAACACGCTCCGACACCGCGAACACCAGGTATGGATGCCAGACTGGGCGACAGAGACAGGTTGTCCGATAAAGAAAGGGAGAGGGAGCGAGATATGCTCGAACGGGATTCACGAGGCCGTCCAGACATTCTCAACAGAGACTTGCCAACCATGCCCCGCGATGCAAGAGACCGCGACGCCGTAATGCGGGAAAGAGAGTTCCGGGATATGAGAGAGAGAGACGATAGAGACAGGGAGCGTGATATGGAACGGCGGAGGGTATCCTCTGGCCCGACTGGTCCAGGAGGAACGCCGCTTGTGGGGCCTGGGGGCGCGTTTCCTCATGGTGAGTGCCTTGTCTTCTTGATTTTGCCCCCGTGGAGTGCGCCAGCGCCTTCTGCGTTTTGGTCGTTGCGTAATTGCGCCCATTTGATTCAAGTCGGGCCGTTCCCATGGTCTGTCAATACCCTCTTATGCGTGTTGTCCTGTTGTATTGGGCTGGAAACTCCCCATTGAGTGAGGGTCATCGGCCTCGATATCGTGTAGGACTGCTCGGTGCTCTCAGTTATGGGCACTTTGTCCCATATATACTCTGTTCTTCTCCTTTTCTTGCTTTGGCGCTCGATCACACTTTTTGGTCTCAATCGCAATGTTTTCGCTGACCTTATTCGCTGATCCGTTGAATCCGTTACAGACAAACCCAATCTTTTGCCATCTTCATCCTCCATGCCATCAATGTCGTCGTCATCAACTCCGGGTATGCCACTGGCGTCGTCCTCGTCCTCCAGGCCACGAACACCACCTGGGACCTCGTCATTGCTGACAGGCTCAGACAAAAGACACTCGCATTCGCTTTCGCCTATCTCAAGACGTGGTCCCGGTCCGGACGATATTCTCATGCGCGACGCCCGCGATGTGAGGGACAGAGACCTCAGGGATATGCGGGATAGAGACCCGAGGGATGTGAGAGACCCGCGAGACAGACCTTCGTCATCCTCCGTCCCGTTTTCTCCAACTATGGCGACTGCGCCGCGCCAGCAGCTTCCGCCTCTCCATCCTTCGCAGCAGCAGGGCCAAGGCCCGTCTCAGCCTCATCGTCGTATCTCAGATGAGTTTTCCCAGAGACAGGAAGCGCGTCGGTCGGGAACATACGATGCTATCATAGGCATCGACCGCGACATTGATCTTGCACGGGTTCGCGACAGGGAACGAGAGAGAGAGCGCGACAAGGAAAGGGAAAGAGACCTGTCGGACCGCGAGTTGCTCTGGGCGCGTGACCCGGAGTCACGGCGCCTAGACCAGGAGAGGCAGGCCCTCAATAGGCAGCGGGACGTTGCGCGGGACAGGGAGAGGCTTCCTGGCCCGGGCGTTTTGCCGCCTTTCGACCGCCGCGTTCCTACCCCGACAGAGCTGGCTCCACGTGAGAGAGACCGCGAGAGGGACAGGGACAGAGAGCGAGAGAGGATAGAGAGAGAGCGCGAGCGCGATCGTAAGGATCGAGAGTGGTTGTCCTCCTCCAGCTCCGGTTTGAACTCCGGTAGCGGCGCGCCTCCAGCAAGTGGCGGCCGGCCACCCTCCTCTTCGTCCGGCAACTATCCCCTGCTGCCCTCCCAGGGCGGCCTACCTCCGCCCCCGTCTTCTGGTGGATCAGCACCGTTACACTCGAACCTTCCGCCGCCCTCACATCCTCCTACCCCCATGTCGATGCATGGCTCACCCCCCATGCGCAGTGTTAGTGGTGCAGCGACCAACACCTCCGGTATGAAGGCGCCACTCGCGCCGCCGACCGGGCCAGCTCGTAGAGACTCCAGTCTTGGGCGCGATGCCAGAGACGTCCGCGATGCGCGTGACCCGCGCGATCCCAGGGATGTCCGCGACCCGCGGGACATTGGGCGCGATCGCGATCTCAGAGACGACAGGGGGATGCTCTCGTCTGCAAATGCCCACCCTTACCTGCATCCAAGTGGACATTTACCTCAAGCGCATCATGCGCCGCATTCGGCCCATGCTGGTCATCCTGGGCATGCAACCCACCCAGGACATGCTAGCCATCCAAGTCACTCGCATGTGCACCCAGGTGCGGTGCATCCTGGTTACGAGAGGGAGCGCGAAAGAGAAAGGGACAGGGAGCGCATTGACAGAGACCGGGATATGGAACGCGAGCGGATGGAGAGGGAGAGGATAGAGAGAGTGCGGCTGGATAGAGACATGCGGGATCGGGAAAAGGCAGACAGAGAGCGCGAACGTGAGAGAGAGCGCGAGCTCCGAGAGCGGGAACAGCGCGACAGAGAGCGTCATCCAGTACACCCCTCTGGACCGCCCTCGCGCCAGGCGTCTCTGGCACCGTCGCAAGCACATCAAGGTACGGTCTCCATTCCTCCAGCGCCTCCTCGCAACCAACCGCCTTCTGTAGCGCAAGTACCGCCCCCCATACAGCAGCTGCAGCAGCAGGGGCCGCCGCCTCAGTCTGGCGGCACGTACTCCCGGTTCCACACGACGTTCTTCGTCGATACCGGACCACACGACAGGGAACGCGAACGAGAGTTGCGGGAGCGGGACCGCGCAAGCTCCCGTGTCGCCTCACCGGCACCTGTCGTCGGTCCTGGCATGGGCTTGGGTGTGGACAAACGCGACGCTGGAAAGCGCTCGGGTCGAAGCAGTGTCATTGGAGGCGGCAAAGGCGTTGTTGACGACCGCGACAGAGGGCGCGACCGCGAGTTGGGTCGCGAGAAAGGCCGTGAGCAGTACCAACAGGCCATGCTGAAGTCAGATCCAAGGGACCGCGAGATGCAACAGCCTCCCCGCGAGCGCGAGAGGGACTACCCAGGGCTTCCTCCTGAACATATGAGCAGTGGTATGTACGGACAACCTCCGCGCGGCATTCAGTATCCGCCCGCTCCTCCTGGCTACCACCCGCACCCACAGCCCATGGGCGGACCCCGCCACCCCCCAGACGCGATGATAGTTGACGACCATATGCATCCTCCTCCGCCTCACCACGGTCATCCCCAGCAACGTTTGATACTCGGCGGGCCGTACGGCCCCGCTCCCGGAGAGTATGTCGGACACCCAATACCAATGGACCCCAGGCATATTGACCGCGATGTTGACATGGACGTCCATGGGCACCCGCACGACCCCCAAATTATGCAAGGTGGGGCAGTCCCGCCTCATGGGCACCAGCCGCCGCACTCGCGTGGTCCCTCTGGCGGAGGGGCTCGCGAGATGGGCATCCCCGCTGAAGATAGTGGCCCCTGGTATGGCCAAATGGGCGGGTACCAACGGGATGGACGGAGCCATAGGGAGAGGGTTCCGCGCGAGAGGGAGACATATGGCGACCCGCGTCTCCCTCAGTCAATGCACCCGCAACAGCAGCAGCAAATCCAGATCCAGCAACAATATCAGCACCAGCAACCCGCCCAACCGCATCAACATCACGTACAACCGCAGCAAGTGTCTCCCGCCCAAGGGCCGGCTGATGCAGCGGACTCATACTGGGCGGAAGAGGCTGGCGTGGATGAGTCGGAGGAGTGGTTAATGGAGGCTGACGATGAACAACGCGCCCGTGTGCGCGTCGATCTCGGGACCTGGGTCTACCCTCGTATACCATTCCCCTACTTTTTCGACCTTGGCGGTGGACTGGTTGGTGCTAAAGAGCGCGAGGAAGCTCGCGAGAAAGTACGGAAAGCCAAAGAAGCGCAGGACGAGCGGGAGAGAGAGGAATTCGCACGTAGAGAAAGGGAAAGGAAGGAGAGGGAAGAACGCGAGAGGTTGGAAATGGAACTGAAAGCCAAGGAGGAGGAGGCAAGAGAGAAGGAGCGGCTGGCAAAGGAGGCTGTAGAGAAAGAACGGTTAGTGAAGGAAGAGGAGGAAGCAAAGGCCAAAGCAGCGGCCGCTGGACCCCCAGAGGAGAATATGGAAGAAGGCGAGATTGACGAGGAGGCAGAGATACTCAAGGCGGCCAAAGCGAAGGAAGAAGTGGAGAGAAAGGTGAAGGAGAGAGAGGTGGCTCTGGAAAAAGAACGCCTTGAACGTGAGCGGGAAAAGCAAGAGCAAGAGCGGGCCGCCGCTGCCGCCAAAGCTTTGGCGGAGAAACAGAAACAGACTCCGCCGGCTGAAACGCGCCCTCCTTTCATGCCTTCGCTGCTCGACCCAGCACCCGAGGAAATCGATCCTCTCTTGCAACCACCCTACATTGACCGTGAAACACGCACAACTATCCTCATTCCTTCAGGTTATATCCCGACGGAGAAGCCACTACGTCCACGTCTCTGGGGTGGTGGTGGCGTTGATGTCCGGCCTCGCGGTCCTCCTTTGCGCCGTAATGCATCGTCAAAGCGCAACGTCAATACCAACTCCAAGCGTGGGCGGGCTGGCGTCATTTCAAGGAAGGGCAGTGCCATGGGCGTGTCTCCCAATGATCCGCTGACAAATGGTAAATCTACCGCTGCTAGCTTGGCTTTGCGTCGTCCGCGTCGCGTATACACAGATGACTCCGACATATTCCTGTGCGCGGTCCATTCTGGCTGGCTTACCTGGTCTGGTGCTCGCAAAGCCCGCGCGCTTGGTCGTGATCTCAAAATCGACGTTCGCGTCATCCGTTGTGCGGGTGCCGGCGCTGGCAGCATCTTTGCCCGTGGTATTGGCCGCGCATCCTTGAAGAATAATTCTGCCCCCAATCATGGACTTCTCGGTGGCCCAGTTGCTCCTTCCGTCGTCGCTGCTCAGCAAGCTCAGGCAGCAGCAGCAAATGGAGGCAGCGATCCTGACACCGTACGTGAAGAGATGGTTGGACGCTTCGTTGGTGGATATGGAGAACGATGCTTCAATCCTTTGGGCCGTACAGGCTCTATCGCCGGCGAAGAGGGTGCCGAAGGCATGTATGGATTCCTTGGCTTCAACGAGGACACTGGTGAACCAATTATCGATGGTGCCCCCTCATTGCTTGCCGTTGATGGTGACACCGCTCACATGCTGCTGCCTTTCGATGATGCTGAGGATGACGGGCGAAGCCTTGTATCGGCTGCATGGGGCACTGCTCACGATGGTAGCGCCATTGAGATCGTTGGGGTTGAGTTCGTCGAGGTAAGGACATATATGCCACCGTGGAGAACTATCATACTGAGGACTGTTCCAGCGTGACACCGCACATAAAGGACCTGGCGTTGGAAGACGTAATCGCGCACAACGCCTGCGTGAATATGCCGAGCGACGCGCTGCTGTTCTAGGACCAACAAGAGCCGCTACTTGTGCTGTCGCTGGTCGCAAGAGACGCCGCGACTGGGACGCGTGGCCTGTTCAGCCTCGCCAACTACCAAACTCTACTGTTCTTGATGTCATCCATGAAATGGATGAGAGGGATACAGATGAGGAAGAACAGCGCCGGCATGCCAAGCGAGTCAAGGTGTTGCATGAGCAGAAAAGGCTCATGGACGTGCGGACTATAGTTGTTGGCACAGGAGCTGGCAATGACCTCAAAGTTGGGTAAGTGCGCTTTTTGTGAACCGAAGGTTAGCAGCAATGCTGACCCCCATTGCGTAGCTTCAAGTATGTCCCTGATGCTCTGAAGAATCTTTTGTTCCCCTCACCGGTCTCAGAGTCTTCTTCGACACGCGGAAAACGCAGACGGGCCCGCGAGGTTGAGGACGTGGAGATGCTTGATGGGAATGCACTTGCTCTCACCATTCCCAAGCCTGCATCACTATCCCAAACGGTTCCTCTTCGTCCAGTCATTTTGGAGACCTCAAAGGAAAGCTATCTACTGTCGCCGAGTCTTCCAGTTGATGGCGCTATTAAGCCTCGATCATACGAAATTGCACTCATCCTCGAAACTGAAGTCGTTGTAGAAGAGGAGCAAGCATCGGTTGAAGAAGCTGCTGATAAAGATCAGCCAGACGCCCCAGCTGCAGATAATATGGCAGATCAGTCAACGGCTCCTCGCGAACAAACCGCCGATGTGCCTATGGAGGAGGCTGACCCCGTTCAGGAGGCTGCTAATCCGCCAGAGACTGCAGTTCCTATCTCCGAGGGTGTTGATACCCGTAAATCTGGCGCACCTTCAGAAACGCCCAAAGAATCGGATGTTGCACCAGAGCCTGCGCCTGCTGCAGAGAAGCAACCGACACCACCGCCGACGCTCCCTCCAATCCCACCTATCGTTGATTCTGGTATAATGACACCCCCACCGCGCAGTATCTCGCCCGTACACTCACCTGACAACAATGACGGTCCTACCTCCTCCCCATACGCATACAAGTCCCGCCAGCCCGGTCTTCTTGGGCTCGGTCTCGATGAAGAGGAGGCGGTCGAAGACAGCGTGTCGAAGGCATCACTGTCACCTGTCTTCTCCGTACAGGTGCTGCAGCAGAATATGACCGAAGACATGTTCCGCTTTACGCCGGAGGGTGTTTATGTCAGAGACGCCAGCGGCGGGAAGGACGATGGTTCGACCGCTATGGAAACGGAGTGGGTGATCCAGGTCAAAGACTGGAAGTGGGTGTCTGGGAATTGGCGGGGCGTAGTCGAGCGTCCTCTTTAAAAAGTTTTGAAATTGCTGAATCTTCTATTTGCTATCGTGATATTCCCTGCTCTTAATATAGTGTAGTTGTTCATCTCCTCCTTGTCACAGCTTCATACTTTTTATCTTCTTCAACTGCTTGTATTTACAGCTCCTTCCATGAAGTTACATGTTACTTATGAAATTTACAATCCTTCCGCCGATGCTGATTACTTTCCAAGGAATTCAATAAATCCTGGGATACGATCCATGTCAAGCCCCAAGTCCAAACTAACGTCAGGAACAAAGACACAAATTGTGTGTGGTGCACACGTCGTGCATAATATACCTTTCGTGCCCATAACCTCTCTGTCTATTTCTCCGCGTACTTGGGATTTAAGACTGGTATAAGACTCAAGTTTGGAGAGATGGCTGATCCAGCTGTCCACCAGAGAGAAACAAGAGCTACAGATGCGTGGCGCGTCCTCGCCGTCCATATCAACAGCCTGGGGATTGCAGAACCATCTCGCCCTAAACAATCGCTTGCTGCTGAGGTTTAAAGACGCTGCCGTGAATATAGAGTCCCATCTTGCACGATATTGCGTCTGTCAGGATATGAGACTTATATTCCTGACATGCTCGAAAAATACGCACCCATGCAGGAATTACTTGCGGGATCAACCTGCTCATCATGAAAGCTACATTGCAACGAGCAGTCTGACGAGCGGCCTTATCAATGAGGATGGGATGATGATGTTTCACGGCGTGATTCAGAATTGCGATGCATTCTTCATCTGAAAGGCACCTACACAGCGTGAGTCTTTTGACCTACAATAGTGAATCTGAGAACATGGACATACGGAGATTCAGAGTTCAAAAGTGATTCTATCCGAAGGGCTGTGATGTTCACTGCAGCATGTACTTCGTATTTCTCTGCGGCCTCCCCGACGCTCATGAGGCACTTGAATGGAGTTTGCTCCAGATGAGGATACTCCCTGGGCGGTATAAATTGGAAGAGGATGGCCAGGATTTCAGCAGTTTCAGTCAAGTCGACCAGTTCGCCATTCGTTTGTATTTCAGGACCAGGGAATGCGCCAGCACCCGTTTCGAGACATCGACGTTGGAGATGCAATAGAACACCATCAGAAGACTTGAACGTCACTAGGCTTTCCGGAGGGCCGGTGGGAGGGACTGAATGGTTAAGTCAGGACAAAGCGAAGCGCGCTTCAAATGCCGAAAAACCACAGAAGTGATACCAACGTACAGAGTTTGTGGGTGGACGGGTCACAAAGCCATCTGCGGAAACTTGAAGTTGTCCTGTAAAGTAGACTTGCGTTCTGCATTATGCGGCGCTTGGCTCAGATGGTACTGTGAACACCAGAGATATAGCGAAAAGGAGGCAGGCTCCTTTGAGCACGTCGTCAGCTGCACCTGGAGTGTCTGGGCCAAATACACTAAGAATAGCTCTCCAATCGCTCTTCCGACTGGGAACACAGCCTATCCGTCCCGTAGGTGCAGCAATTTCAATCTTTTTATTGTTGTATATTCTCTGAAATTCGTCTAGAATCATCGAGCGCATTATCAGTGCAGGTTCAATGTCATGGATTGAACTTGTACCATAATTTGCGAGAAGACACAAAGACAGTAAAATCTGCAAGATGATAGAGACAGCTAGTCTCGTGACCATCCCCTCCAAGTTATCCCGGGAGGGTTCCTTGTTAATCAATTCAAGCTTTAAGGATTATTGTGGCAGTGAAAAAGGAGGCGACTGATGATTGCCAGATACGGGAATTCCTCATCTATTTTGAGCTGCTGGATCTATAAGTAAGCGGGACGGCCATTGGCGTCAATTCAAAGTAATGCCCGAGACTCCCGTGGCCATTGGTTTCCCGCAAAAGTTGATAGGTGCAGAAGTTTCCAGCTGTCTGTTGTTTTTGAAAGTGCCCCTCTCTGACTTCGCTCAAGTTATAAGCAAGCTTTAGCTATGTCAATTAAGACTCAACATTCCAATGTGTTATATTTCTATCGAGCCAACAACTTCCTTAACTTGACGCCGAGGCCGAGTCAAGAAGATCTGCTAGCTTGGGAAGACCCTCTATCTTCTCGCCACAAGATGACACCAACGTGGTCAGGTGGACGCACATTCCAGGATCGCAGGATTGACAATACCGTCCAGAGGAAGAGTGTGCCAGGTTTGGTTGTGCCAATGCGGCGCTAAGGTCATCGAGTCCCTTTGCTTTCCGTAGTTCCTCGACCCAGAATTCCAGGCGGAGCGCGCAGGCGTCGCAGCAGTGATTAGGCAAACCACAAGTTAACGAGCGGCTAGCTTTGATTCTGATCAATTTATGGAGGTCGTCGAAGATTTCGTCCCATTTGTGCTCATATTCTACCTGAAGACCGGGCAATTTCAAGGGGAGTCAACAAATATCTTCATTGAGAATTAGCACATGAATCATACCCATGCGACGAAGAATCTTGGATGTAACCCTTCCTTCACGAAAGCCTTCAATATGGTTTGAACAGGGCTGGTTCGTGCAACCATCTTCGACGCTTCGTTGATTAACACATTACTGTAGTCGCCATAGTGTCTAGCCGCATGACAAAACACCTTCAATGTGTGTGTCGAAATTATATCCCTGTCAATATTGAGATTGTCAATCATTCACATAGCAGGAGGAGCGAAGAAGGTAACTTACCTAAGTCTACTTCCACAGACATACATCGCAGAGAAGACCCGATATTTCTGCACCGCTTCCGCCACTTCAAGTAGAACCTCGGGACTCAGGCCATCCAGTTCAGGCTGTTTCCGTGGATACATGAATTGGAAGAGGATTTCCAAGGTGCTCGCTGGCTCCTCGAGTCGTACTATCTCGCCCTTTGTATGAAATTCTGCTCCTGGAAAGGCCTCCGAATGTGTCTCTAAGTTCTTGCGATGTAGAAGGAAACGAACGCCCTCGCATGATTCAATGGTGACATCGGAATCGCCGTGGTTGACTAGTGTATATATAAGTCATGGAGCAACAAAAGCGATGGTGCCCCACTTACATGTAGAAGACGTCCTTTGTTCGATGGCCATCCTTGTAGAAGTCGGGATCTAGCGAAAGGTACAAAGCAAGAGTAAAGCCCCTATTTGCCACTTTCTCTGGATGGCTTATGTAATGAGTCGATGCCGAATCGGCGCAAGCCCTCATGATTGAACTTCAATGAGCTTCAAAACTGTGCAAATTATTCATTCATTTCAACCTGGAGGGATAAAGTGGGATTTAAATGAAATATGAAGATGGTATTGAATGAATACATGTAACTCGGATACAGTTCCCCCGTCACAAGCCTTATCCTACCTTCATCCTACTGTAACAATGTTCCAAGGCTGATGCCCATTGGGTCTTCGTGCTTTGGCAGGTATATTATCTGTCGTTAAGGTATTTCAGTTTTTAGAAGCAGAAAAACTAGCGCTAAACTGGGGCATATTTGCAATCTTGTCGCGGCATGCAGATATCAGCTCGTCGCGATGTATACAATGATTATCGACGGAGCATGATGAGCACCGCATGTACTGGGGTCTTTCATGAACAGACGAAAATACGGGATTTGTCAAGGACGCTTCGAGTGCGGGGAGGCTTGGAGCTTGCTGCAAAACTTGTATCCATGCCATCATAGCACTTCTGCAATTATTGCAGCATCCAGGCCCGTTGCTGTCTCTCAGGCATTGAGAGACGGGTCGAATGGCCCCCAGGATGCTTCGTAATTCGGCAAACAGGTCATCCCATTTTTCTTGATATCTTATCTGTTCGTATTTCAAAATGAGGGACGGGCGAACATGAGTTATTCATCGAAACTTACCCAGGCTAACATCAGTCTTTGATCAATACCCATTCCCATCAATTGCGCAAGAACCGGAGAAATCCGCATTCTCGACGTTGCTAGAGCAGCTTTATTGACCAGCGACTCGTCGTAATCTTCATAGTGCCTGAGTACGTGCGCTAGAGTTCGAGCTGGGTCTTCTGCGACCAGCTCTCTTTATAAATTGAATTTATGTGAGACGAGCAAGCAGCATGGCAGGAACGGCGTACTTACTTCAATCGCATCTCGCACAAGTAAACCGCACTGACGATTTGATATTTCTGGACTGCTTCTGCGACAGCGAGAACAGTCTCAAAGCTAGACTCCTGCAGTCTTGGCTGCTTAATTGGATAGATGAACTGGAATACAATCCCGAGGATGTTGGCTGGCTCCGTAAGCTGGGTGATTTCACCGTTGGTGTCGAACTCCGCTCCAGGGAATACCTGTGTATGCGTCTCGAGGTTCTTGCGGTGTATGAGGAACCGAACGCCATCGGAGGATTCAACTGTCAGGTCGGAATCCGTAGAATTGACTTTTGAATACAATCATAATGAGAGACCAAAGCACGAAGATCAGATCGACCACTGTTGGCTAACAACTAAGTTGAGAGGACTTACAGTTCTCAGATGTCTTGGGCTGGGATGTCATTTCAGAGAGAAAGCTGAAGATGTCTGCTCTGGTGGTGTAAAGGAAGAAGGAAGAGGAAGGCCCCCCTTCTAGTGGTAGTGCGTGCCCTTATCGATGCACGTGGGGGTAAATAGGCGCCCATGGCAATGCTATGACAAGCACATGCAAACACAGACTCGCTTCGTCGCCGTAAGCACTTGCCTTCCAAATCCCTTCTGCAAGCAACACACCCTCAAGTCACCGAAGTAATCACTGTCCCGAAGTCGTCTGTTGTGCTTATTAAAACATCTTTGCCTTTACTTCAGTTCAATATGTACGGCTAGCTCAGATAAACACAAGACAAACAGTGATGTCCTGGGGTTCCAGTTCATTTTGTATATGAGGACTTGGTTCAAAGAAAAATTGGTTGGCCTCATTGAGCATGATGCATGATGTCTCACCCACAAAACTGCCTTTTCTGAGGCTATTTGTAAAGCAAGAGTCGAGAACCCGCTTCTAGTCGTGGGTCCGCTTGCGTCGGCATTTGCCGGCATAGCCGAGCTCGTTGATTGAATGCGAACCTAATGCCGACCTTCCCAACTCTTTCTTTGCAGTTCTTCATTGTATTCTCTCTTTTCCAGTGTCGTAACACTCTGTCATGGTGTTCTCACCAAAATGTAGTCAATATCTGATTCTATAGCAAGAGATGATCCTTGAACACCAATATCTTCCCGACCTAACACGCTATGGGCCGCAGAGGCGTCCGCCGTTGACAGCTTAATACCCAAATATATATACGCAAATATCCGAATGAAGTGATCTCTGGAGACCCTATTCACTGTAAGCATTGTTTAACGAGGAGTCCGTCTGCATTCTCTATCCTGTAATCTCAAGAGAGACTAGATCTAACTGCCCTATAGCTAGCTTACCGAATCTCTAGTTAAGCAGAACCTAGGTCGCTGATGACATTTCATATCGGCTCCTTTCGTAATCGGTCAAATCATATTGACCATCTACCTCGACTTTTGGCGTTTGTATCCGCCGTCCTCCGTCCTGCGAGGAGATGTGATATGTGGATGGTCAATCGCCCGGACCACGGCAATTGCTCACGCGGCTGTGTACACATCCAGTACGTCCACTCGTTAACCACTCGTATTGACTTTAAGATTGAGATTATATATATACTTGTTTTTGACCCAGTGACGCTCCTGCACGCTCTGTTATTCAGTCCTGATAAACGCGCGCAATACTGGCCAAGGTTCTATGACATCTTTGTATCGCATGATAGAAACTCCGAAAGAGATTTTACTCTCTTGAGTTGATGATTAGTGCACATTTCCAGGCACTAGTGACATTCAATGTGTACACACACGATGCTAATGCCCTTACATTAGGAATACGCTCTGCATTTGTCGATCTGACATGCAAGAGCTCTGAATCGTCTCGCTGCATGAGTAATCACATTCCTTCTCAATCGACATATGTGCAAGTTTTCTTTGATCGGTTGCAAGATATTAAGAATGCAATAATTTTCAAGTGACGGGAAGTGAGAACACGTTGACCTTTCCGAAATTGTGGATTTCTGTGTGCGATATCCAAAAATAGGACCGTTCGCGGGCTGCCTATTCCGGGTGAAGTCATGAGGTTTGGTCGGCGAGTGTAGTCGGTGAGCTGTTGAGGGTTGTGCCGACTACTCTGACTACGACTACCATTGCGTAAACCCAAGTAGAGGGTATGCTTCACTATGTTTAGCTCTGTGCGCTGTCTGATCATCAATTTCAAGGCCAATCTCGTACCATGGCTTCGTCTTCTGTCCCCGGTCAGCGACCAACATCACCTGTCGAAGAGGACCTCCAAAAGCTCTACAGCGAAGTCTGGGCAGCGTTTGGAGACGAGGCGCCAGCATCCGAGCGCGATCTCGATAATATCTACAGCGGCTACGCAGACGATAACGACACCGCCCCGTCGCCATCGACCACCCAGCAACCGTACAGTGAGTCGTTTTGACCCTCCCTGCCATCTCGTTGATCTGGACATGTACAGGCCGGCGCACCCCCAGTCCCTATAGAGTGGACACCGAGAATATAGCGCCTGCATCGCCGAGCAAGTCTCCAACCAGACGCAGATTGCCTCCAACCCCCGCATCACCAACTGCTGCGTATCTAATGCCAGAAGCGGAGCCATATTTGCCACCAGGCGCTTCACGACCCCGTCTGCCTGCCACATACTCATCCTTCGCGTCCTCGTCGAGTAATGGGTATCACTCAGATAACACACCAGCTCCGGCACTTCCACCCAAGCCGTCTGCATACCAGACGCCTTCCTACGATCAACAATATCGACCACCATCACACCAGACACTTCCATCCCGTCCAAATCAGTACCTTCCGTCCAAGGCTCCAACGCCTCCACCTCGACCGCCGCCGCCGCAAGCTCCAGTTTACGCACAGGCCAATCCGTATCTGCCACATGCTACATACAACGTAACGTCGCCGACGGAGTTATCGCCTTGTAGGTTGTCTGTCAACTATAGTTTGTTGCTACTCACACTGTGCTAGATGGAACATTGGGGTCCGAGTACAACTTGAGAAACGGCAGCTATGTTGAAGTTGAACCACCGCAGCGGCCAGCGAGCAACTATCAACAGCAAGAAGAAGAGGACGATTGGGACCCCAATGTGTATACCTACCAGGAGGAAGCGCATCCTGGCGTTGAACGCCGCCCCACAGACATCCTGAAAACGCTCGGGGACCCCGACGCTTCGCACGGTCCACTGGATCTGCATTCGCATTCGGAGCCCGTGGACGACTACTGGGAAGACGATGAGGATGAGGACGAGTCGCGCTTCGTCAACTTTGCGCTACTGTCCCACATCGCAATGCAGCTGCGCGACAAGGTGCCCCGCGGGACGCATGTGAAGGGCAGCGTGCCGTACCCCCGCGCGTTCACGGGCAAGGACATCGTGTCGACGATTCAAGGCCAGATCCAGCGCGAGCTTGCGATAAATCATGGCGTGTCGACGAACGATCGTCGCGTTGCGCTGCAGGTGGCGCGCAGTCTGCAAAGCCAGCTGTTTTTCTTCGAAGTCGAGTGGGGCGGGAAGCTGCTGCAGGACGGTGTCGAGGAGGTCTACACTTTTCTTGATGACCAAGAAGGTGGCTCCGATATGGTTCCCGAGCGCGAAGAACTGCCAACCGGAGTGATCACAATGCTGTCAAGGTGCTACTCGCCAAGCTGTGGCGAGGGAGTTACCTGTTATTCTTACATGTGCCCTCGAAAGGTGATTATGAGCTTCATGAACAACATTTAAGCGTGATCTAACGTTATGACAGGCAAATTTCATACAGGCTTTACCACCAGCACAACCAGAATCACCAGCTCTTGAGAAAGAAGAAGATTGGGCCGCCACCATCGATAAGGAAGTACTCAAAACCATCCCTCAAAGCGAGGTCAACAGGCAAACGTGGGTCTGTTTCCCTCAATTTCATAACGCGATGCTAATCATGTTCCCATAATAGGATCATTCACAAGCTCATTGCCCGCGAAAAGCAATACCTTGCGGACCTCGACGTTGTGGAGACTGTCTTTATCAAACCGCTGCGAGCTGCCAACCCCCCGGTCTTGGCCCCCAACGTCTTGGAAGACTTCATCGACGATGTTTTCGGTAACATCCTGGATCTGCGCGAAACCAACAGGCGTTTGCTCGAGGTGATGTTCGTGCGTCAGCGGGAGGAGTCCCCGGTCATCGTGCGTATAGGAGACATCTTCCTGCAGGCGGCGTCCGATTTCAGGTTCGCGTATCCCACCTACATCGGCCACTACCCAGTATCGGAGAAGAGGCTGAAAGAGGAGATGGACTTGAACTCCAATTTCAGGATATTCCTTGAGGTGAATATCACATACATTCCCCTCGTTCAGAAATTCACACTAAAATTCCTTCCAGCATTGCTCACGGCATAACTCCTCCAGAAACGGGGAGACGGTCAAGCTGGACTTGAAGCATTTCCTCAACCGCCCGTCGGAGCACTTGCAAAAGTACCCTGTTCTCCTGGAAGCAGTGTTTAAGGAGACCGACGATGAGAACTACGACAAGGAGTTCCTGTCGCAAGCCATTCAAGCTATCAAGAACCTGCAACTTGTCTCCCAGCTGCGAACCTTCCAGTCTGCCATGGGCAAAGGGACGCCGGGGAAATGGGAGTGGCATGACATTGTCCCCGCTGAGGTCAGGGAGACATTCACGAAGAAGGAAGCCAAGCGACAGGCGTAAGTGTTTTCGTTTTAATCAATATTGTGGCCATGATACTGAGAACCCCGGTTAGAATTATCTTCGAGCTGATCAAGGGTGAAATGGCGTACGTGAAGGACTTGGAGAATATTGGCAATGTATGTGACTTCGCCTCTTGCTTTACTCCTTTTGCTTTGCTCACACAGATTGTAGATGTACATCACACCCCTGCGAAAAGCAGAACCTGCTATCATTCCCGGGAATCGGCTGGACCAGTTCATCGAGGACGTTTATCACAATTACGCCGAGCTCTATGCTCACCACAAAAAGCTCGTCGACGCCCTACACGAAATCCAACGCGAACAGCATCCACACATCCAAAGCATCACGGCGGCACTTTTCGACGCAGCGCTTCATTTCCGCGATGCGTACATGGAGTATATCCCGAACTACCCCATTGCGGCGTATCGGATTGACGCAGAGATGGCCACCAATCCGGCGTTCAAGACATTTGTTGATGTAAGTGCAATGTGACATACCACCTGCAGTGCGTCGCTTATACACCAGTATTCGATATGTAGCAATGCGTCCGGCATCCCGATGCACATAGGCTGGACATGAAGAGCTTTATCAATAGGCCTATTCCCCGTTTGCTGCGGTACGAGCTCCTGCTGAAGGGAATCATGGACGAGACCCTGGAGGGGAACGAAGACCTGGAATCGATTCCTAATGTCATCGAGGTTATCAAGTCGCTTGGCAAGGAGACAGAGCCTGGTGTGCAGTCGGCTAAACAAAAAGTCGAAGTATGGCGGTACAACGCCAACCTTGTGTTTAAGGGAGGGGAATCTGTCGTAAGTTCCAACGATGATCGTCCAAAGTTTCATTTTCATAATGAACTTCAAAACAGGATATGGATCTGCTCAATGAGCACAGATTCATGATACATAGCGGGAAGCTGCTTCGGCAACCAGAAAGTGGTCTTGAATGGAATGGATGGAGCGAGCTTCATGTTCTTCTGTTCGACAACTATCGTGAGTAACTGGTGAACACCTTAATGACCCAAGTTATTGAATTTTCTGTGTAGTGGTAATGACAAAGCCAAAGGAGAAAGACGGCGACACAAAATATGTGGTAAATCGCAGGGCAAGTGGATGGTTCATATTGTGCAATGCGCTCGAACTGACCTTATTCACAGCCGATACCGCTAGACCTGCTTACTCTTGTCAGCTTCAACGACCCACCAACTCAACGCAGCACCGGCATCCTGCGCAACTTGAGAGGCGGCGAGCGCCACGAAGGTGGCAACGCCCCCGGCCTCAGTCCAGAAAATGCGAACGACTCTCGCTCGGTTTACCCCCTCACCCTCCATCACAATGGTCGCACGGGCGGTCCCTACATCCTATACGCCGAGTCGTCTCAGTCCCGGCTGGATTGGAAAGCGAAACTCGAGGATGCATTGGCGCTCAGAACTGCGGTGCAGGAGTCCAACAAGGTCTTCGAAATCGAGTACTTGAGCAGGGATACGTTTGTCATGCCATCAATGGCGGTGACCACGGGTCCAGCATGGAACCAGGATAACCAGTTTACAGGCAAGGTCACTTGCTCTGTGCCATTCAGTAAGAAGTTTTGTGCACAGAGGTTAAAGGCTTGGTGCTAATCACATATCTAGATACCCCCGACGGTCGTGCTCTTGTTGCAATTGGATGTACAGAAGGCGTGTGGATTGGGTTCCGACATGATCCCAAGTGTACGAGTTCTCTTCATTCTGACTTGATAAGGTCTTAGTTTGAACATTTGTAGCTATTCGGCGTGTCTTGCATCTAAAAATGGTGACACAATGCGCCATGCTTGAGGACTTTGGTATATTTTTGGTGCTTGCAGATAAGGTTCTTTTTTCATTCATTTTTAAGGTACCTAGACTGATGTTCCCCAGGCGCTCTTTGCGTATCATATTGAAGCACTTGTTCCCTCTTCTCCTCACGGGGCTCATACTTCACAAGTCCCACAAAAACTCAGCGGAACCAAAGATGTTCACTTTTTCAGTGTCGGGACGCTACAAGGACGCACTCTCATCATATATATGAAGAAGAAATCTGTGAGTCCCTCGCAAATCATTGAGATAACAACGCTCACTCGCTTGTATCATTAGTTGAACAGCATATTCCGCGTCCTCGAACCGGTGGGGGACAAGATCAACGAAGGCGCTAAAGCTCCTGCTGGACTCGGCTCTCGTCTAGGCTTCCGATCCGCCAAGTCAGAATGGTTCAGGATCTACCGCGACTTCTTCTTGCCATCGGACTCGTTTGATGTTATTTTCCTAAAGGCCAGAATCGCTATATTCTGTGCTAAAGGTTTCGAGATCATGAATCTGCATGAGTACGTTCAGATATCTGTTTAACTTGATATCACCGCTCATTGATTCGGATGTAAATCCTTCAGTTTTGAAAGTATCACTATCCCTCAGCGTGAAGACCCTAGGCATGCTCAGCTTGCGAAACGATGCGAATCGGCCCGACCCTTGGGCATGTTCCGCTCATCTGAGGAGGAATTCCTACTGTGTTACGATGGTATGTACTCCCAGTATGCTCTCCAAATGCAACGCTCTCATCTACGTTACAGAGTTCGGGCTGTATGTCGACAAACATGGAGATCCTTGCCGAACTATTGGCACTATTGAGTGGGAAGGTACTGCTGAACGCGTTGCATTCCACGCACCATACATTCTTCTCTTCGATTCCCGTTTCATCGAAGTACGGCACGTCGAGACCGGTCGCCTTGCTCAAATTATACCAGGGAATGAGATTCGATGCACATGGGATGGCCGCGGAGTCAGCACGCAGACCCCCGCCGTTCCCATCGACGAGGATGGCAATCAGGAGGCGCAAGTTCACTTCGTCATGAATAGTACCGATGGGTCAGGAGCGATGCGCACTCGAAACATCGTCCAACATGTCTGCGAGTTGATACCGACCGTCCTGATCTCTGCACAGGGTACCAACGGCACAAGCCCAAGCCCCAGAGGTCCACTGACCCCCTCCAGGCCCTCGGATGCCTCACAACGATCACATGCACCCGCACTTGCGCATATGTCGAGAGATTCCTACGCATCGTCTGGGTCGGCGCCGACTTCCCAATACTATGCATCTCAAGGAGGTGCGCAGCCATATGCAGCATCTCCAATGTCGGCTGCTTCCAGTGCGCACTTTTATCCTGCCGGTGCAGCGCAGCCTTATACAGCAGCATCATCTCCATCCACGACACATTCCTATTCGTCTTCAACAGTACCTCAAGCCTACCCATTTACGGCCACACCAGGAACACCCTACTCTAATACAGTCCCTGGGGCGAATTCTTACTATACCAATCGTGCAGCGTTGCCGCCTGGGAGCGCACCCCCTTCTGCTGAACTCAGATCTACTCATTCTTGGCGGTCATGATATACACATGGCGTCAAATTGGACATGCTAGGCTAGTCTCTCTTGGTTTGTAATATCTTTGTGTAGATTTATGCTCTTTCCCGTACTCGGTAGCTATGCTTTTCCATAATATCAGATGGGGTGAAACCAACAAAGGGCCGGATCCTTTGAGCGCTTATTGTGACAGCAACTGAGGGTCGGACTTCGAAATTTCATCAAATCAAAATGACAGAACATACATAGCAGTACCAGACTAAGCTTGAGCTTGAGCACGAACCGTGTTTAGTACGACCAGTCGCATTTCTGAATCCTTCCCCCATAAGCTGCGTAGTGCTATAGGTTTATCGCGTCGCCTCAACTTGCAACATGGACTCCATGATGATGGAGACGGCCTCTCTACCAGTTCACGAGCTGTATACGTTCATATTTTTGCAATGTTATTCTTGGGGGGCACCCCGTCAACTCACCGCAACAAGTGCACAGTTCCACCAGACGGCCCTATAGACGAGATGGTATTCAAATCATCAGACAAAGCCATCTTCTACGTTCGACGTCAATATCTTGAAGCGAACACAGGAGGATTCCCTGGGCCTGAGTTGCGCACAAATGGAGAGATAGTGGAACTGTCGGAGAAGTCGGAGGTCCTCGCTATTCTTTTCAAGTTGATTCCACCGAGCAGGCATCCGCTCCTTGAAGACGTGCAATTTCCTCTGCTTGGGGAAATTGCAGAAGCAGCAGAAAAGTATCAAGTCTTCCCAGCTACGGGACTCGTCATTCATTGGATGCGGTTTATTGTTTCCAAGTACGTGTGTTTCTTGCTTTCGCAATCATTTCTGCTTGCTAAATCTTCCTTCCTGTTTCCGGGGACTTCAGGTCAGAAACTAGCCCTGCTTTCTCTTTTCTTACTCATGCTGTCAAGCATGACTACCCAACTTTCATCAACGAAGCGGCGCTCAACATTGCTTTCTCCAATCTATCTGACATAGCGAACAAGCTATCGCCCAATATAGTGCCTGCTTGGTGCGTGCTCCATTTTTTTTCTCTTAGTCTTCATTGACTGAAATGAATGTCTGTCGGAGGGTCGATGATGTTCTTTACATATTTGTAAAGCATGCAAAGAAACGTGGCATCGTTCTGAATGCATGTATGTGTATGAACTGCAGACCAAGTTATAGGGGCTCATTGATGATGTTCCACCATTTGCTACCTTTTTGTAATGGGCCTCGAATACTCTACCTGCATTGTTTTGTAATCATCTTATTTGTTCAAACGTTCCTTGTTGTCATAAAAGGGAGACAATGCTCGAAAGACGTTTATCGTGCAATTGCCGCAAGACGTATCTCACCACTTGAAGATTACGTCTTCTATTGGTGCTGGTAGGCGCTGAGCCTCGGCAGATGCCGAGCTTGACACAATGATGACCCGTGCGTTGATTCTTCAAGCTCGAGCCCAAAAGGATCAAGGAATATCGGGTTCATCTTTATTACGCACATGCGCGAAGGACAGAGAGAAAGTACATATTTGTCATGGCAAAGCTTGGGTGTACATTGCTGCTATACCTGACCTGCACAGAGTCTCTGATTCAACATTACAAAGGTGCCTAGAGCCCGAGGAGCAATTCAGAGTATGTGATACAACAATATCTGACAAGGGACTGCTTCCCTTTCTTTCCTCTTTCCTCTTTCCTCTTTCCTCTTTCCTCTTTCCTCTTTCCTCTTTCCTCTTTCCTCTTTCCTCTTTCCTCTTTCCTCTTTCCTCTTTCCTCTTTCCTCTTTCCTCTTTCCTCTTTCCTCTTTCCTCTTTCCTCTTTCCTCTTTCCTCTTTCCTCTTTCCTCTTTCCTCTTTCCTCTTTCCTCTTTCCTCTTTCCTCTTTCCTCTTTCCTCTTTCCTCTTTCCTCTTTCCTCTTCCTCTTTCCTCTTTCCTCTTTCCTCTTTCCTCTTTCCTCTTTCCTCTTCCTCTTTCCTCTTTCCTCTTTCCTCTTTCCTCTTTCCTCTTTCCTCTTTCCTCTTTCCTCTTTCCTCTTTCCTCTTTCCTCTTTCCTCTTTCCTCTTTCCTCTTTCCTCTTTCCTCTTTCCTCTTTCCTCTTTCCTCTTTCCTCTTTCCTCTTTCCTCTTTCCTCTTTCCTCTTTCCTCTTTCCTCTTTCCTCTTTCCTCTCTTTGTCATATATCTTACAGTCCAAAAAATGGAGTAAAAATGGAGTAAAAAGGAGCTGCCCCAGTGAGGCTCGAACTCACGACCTTCCGATTTGAAATTACGTAAGCATTACTAAGCATGTAACAGTCGGACGCTGTAACCAACTCAGCCATGGGGCAGATATTTAACTAGTGCTTTGTACTTTATAATTCAAGATTATACATCACTTGAAGCGCCTATACTATACTCAATATCTACGAAATGAAACAAAGTAATGAGGATTTTGCTTGTGCGTAATCTCTCCGTCTGTAAGTGTGTCTCTTATGACTGAGGCCTTTTTTTCGAAAGGTTTATGGTAATTGACCTTTACAATACTGTGCCTATACTACCTATGCGATTTTTTTTGTTGTTTTGAAGATTTGAGCAAGATTTGAGGAATTCCAGAAAATCTGATAAATTGAAAAAGAATAAAGTCTGTTGTCAGAAAAAAAATGGTAGTGGTGGTGGTGGTGGTGGTGGCGGTGGCTGCAGACAAATCATGAGAGACAGAGAGAGAAGATAGCTTGGAGTGTTTATAGCTAGTTGGTTTTAACTTGCAGTTGGAAAGTTCAAAGAAAGTTCAGAGCAAAATCCCAAACCAATGGAAATGTATTGGCTCGCTGTGCAACAGCTAGACTCCTTACCCACTAAATTCGAGCACAAACAGATATCATCTGATGGATCAGAGTTTCCCATCAAGGCATCATGCATTAATTATAGGTCGAGAGCTTGCGTTCGATTCCGTTTAAACTCGCAAGATTATTTCTAGAAATCTAGTCTCTCATCTTTGAAAAATAGCAAGCCTCGAGATGACTTTGTCATCTCCTAGTAGCATATGTGTATATAAGGTCAAAAACAAGACCAACAGAAAGAGCACATCATTGAAAGCTCTCGAAATGTCCGTGCCAACAGATGCTGGTGAGTCAGTGCTGAGCGCTGAGCTTCCTGCTGCCCCTCTACGAGTAACCGTGGTCTTTAAAGCACCGACAGCGCAGGAAATGTTCGGTCGTCCCAGTGAATTTCCCTTTTCTCGAAGGTACTCTCGCCCTGCAGAGCGACAAATGCAGTGCCGGTACGTGAGAAGAAATGTGCATAGATTTGGACAACTCGGCGTTTGCCGGTGCAGAGATGAGGCGAGTACTTGCAGACAACTCGCAGATGACACATTTGGCGCCAAGGTCCTACCACTACTAGTTACTGCTAGTAACCCTGTTGTACTCTGTTGACATGTTCTGATACGCTATACGAGATGAATACTTCACAACATACCCCAGCGAGTAAACGGCCCCGCGCACCCTCATCACCACGGGTCAACTCGATCGGATATGCGTCTCCAGACCCACCCTCAAAGGCCTCTCGCATCCACCCTCAATCTCTCGTAGGATCCGATCCTGCTGCTCCAGATACTTCTGCTCATGCTTCTGGGACTACCGCTGGCTCTGCTGTACCCTTGATCTGCAACCTGCCTCCGACCTGCCACCATCGGCCCACAGCAATCGCAAACTCGACAGATCTCGAAAGGCATTACGCCACATACCATGCGCATGTATGTGGAGAGAAGGGATGTGCTTGTGTCTTTCCGGAAGCGCGGCTACTAGAACTTGTAAGCTCTGCGAGGCTGTATAGTCTTGACGGTACTTACTCACTGTCGATCTAGCATCAAACAGAGTGCCACGATCCGATAGCAGCGTTGAACAAGGAACGAGGAAAGAAAATCGTCAGTACATCAATCACTCCAGCTGTTATCCTGCCGACTCTGATTCTGTACTTTTCTTCCATTTATCTAGTTCCAATGCCATCTACCGGCACCAACCTGTGGTCGTTATTTTATGACTCCAAAAGCACGAAGGTTGCATCTCATCCAGGCGCACGCGTACCCCAAACAGTACTTTTTCGCCGTCACCAACAAAGGGATAGGTCAGCTCCTGAAGAAATGGGGAGAAGGTGCGAGTATGGTGCGGAAGGAATGGAAGCCGCGTGAGAGTCAGGCCGCGGAAGAGACCATGGCGTACAGGGACGACGAAGATAAAATGGATGAAGATGACGATGTCGGCGGTGACCACGACAGTGACGATGATGACGATGACGACGACGACGAAATTGCCAGTCAAGAGGCAGAATTGGAAGAAGACGAAGAGATGCCCAAAGACGAGGAGGACGTCGAGGCGACCCCGCGCATGCTGCCCCGGACGACAGGAATTGGCATCCACTCACCACAGTCTTCCATCTCTGATGCATCGTCCTTGCCCCCGGCATCGAGACGGGGGACCAAGGCCCGCGTAGGCGCGCCATCGCAGAGTCAAAACAATAACAGCGGCGCAGGGGTTGACAGCCTCGTCAACTCTCTCGAATCACTGACGCTTATTCCCAACTCTGTGCGCTTTGGACGAGGCGGAAAGGCAAGCGGGTTCGCACCGAACCCAAGGGGAAGGGGCCGCGGCCGCGCACGAGGTGGCATCGTCCCTCCCCCACCTACTCGTGGCCGTGGAGGAACCCCCGCGCCTGTGCCTATGTCTGTGGATGTGCGTCCACCAGCACCAGCTGGCGATCAAGACGCAGGTGGACCACCAAGGGTGGGTGGTATCATTCAGGTATCTCCAGATGTGATCCCGAGAGGCAGAGGGAGGGGTGGAATTGGAAGGGCGCGTGCTGCGAGAAGCCGCGGGCGAGGAAGAGGTACTTGAGGCTTGGAAGCTCGTTCATCGTTTCATTGTCATGGGCGTGTCATGGTAATTCTGAATGGACGACACAATCATGTTATGCCAGGATTTGTGAAACTGCTAAATCTTTGTACAGGATGGCTTTGTGTGTAAGGACGGTATATAGGCATCGTGTGTATTTGCTATAGTACAATTGTTTTGTGTACAGCAGTATCATGGTCAATGGAAATGTGTGTCAGCATAAGATATCACGAGCGCTTATGTGCAATGAGGACACCACGTGTCTAGTAGAGGACTTATGCTGCAGACGTACTGCAAGCAAGACTGGACAGGCCGAGAGAGAGAGAGAGAGAGAGGATTTTATTACCGGCCTCCCATTCTGAGTCAGCCGGCCCGTAGGCATCAGGTGAGCCTAGCTATGTACTACAACTCAGTAATAAATAGCTACTCTAATGCACAACTACGGGTCACCCATCGTTATTACCGCTCCGTTCATCCCACGAGATTACGAAGAACTCTCCCGGCTCCGGACTGAGCAACAGTCCTCGGCAGGATTGCGGATTAAAACCCAGTGGGATATGGCCAGGGTTCTCCCCGGCCATATAAAAATCCTCCGCTTCCAGAGAGGACGCATTCAAACGGGAGCCATACGGTCTCAAACGGTAGGGCGCATACTTGCTTTCTCACACCGTCCAGGGACGGCGTGAAGGCCCAAGACAACGAAAGTATCAGCAGATTGCGGGGCGTGAGTTGGAGAGCATCGGAGTTGAGAGACAAGCCCGCTAGCGTTGAGACCCACCCAGCCCAAGCATCCAATATGACGCGTACATAACTGCGACATAGTGAGACATTTGCCTCAGTGCACGGGCCAGTTTTCATCACAATGAGGGCGGAGCAAGCGCGGCAGACTCAACTACCTGATGCCCAATGTGGGCCAGCATGCCGGATACAGTGTGAACGCCCAATACCAGGAGCAATAAGCGCGAATTTGGGACCACTCTGGACCAACGATTCTGGGAACGCTTCTGAGAACGAGGCTTGGAACGCCGAAATAATGGTGATGCGGGTCAAGGCAAGGATGATCCGCACCCCGGCAGTCTCAGATGGGTAATTGGACCCCCATAGACCATCACATTTGGGCCAAAATATATATCTTGAACCTGCCACAACCCTTGTATGGGGTTGAAGGTGGGCGCCTAATGGGCGCTTGATCAAAGGCATTCCGACGTTCAAAGTTATCAGCGTAAAAATATCGAACGCGATTTAATACAGCACGATCACCTCGTGAAGTCAGGTAAATTATTACGCCCGGGCCGGTTCCAGCCAGGTACATTACGGCTCTCAATTGCTCCAGCATGCAGTGTTGGTCTTAAGCCTTAAGTCTTATTAAGGTTTAAGGCTTAATATCATATTAATGTTAAGACTTAGATTGAGTCGAGGCCCTTATGATCTTTAATAACCCCTTAATAACATCACAGAATTGTTCTGACTAAGATTTTTTTACTGGTCTGAATGACTGGCACTGGGCAGCTCAGAGCTAGATTTGTTGATCTCTTACTAGTCTCTATTCTCAGAAAAATTTACTACCAACTATGATGCCCCCGCTGAAGGGTCTAGACTGCTCTGGGACTGTTCCTTCCCAGTGCAAAGCAGAACGCCTCCCATGTTGATGCACATTGCCGTGGATGTCTCAAGAAACAGCGCCCTAGTACCACAACTGCAATTGAACTCAATGACAATGTTGCGATGATGGGAATCCAAAATTCATGTTGGCAACAGATGCATGGGTTATAAATGGTTCCAAAATGGTAACAGACAACAGTACATTTACATTGATGAAAATGTGATGCTGAAAAGAATGTGGCTTGCACAGCAGATGCTGGAAGTGTTCTTGGAGTAAAAGATGCAATAATTACACATCTTCTGGGGAAAGGAGGTGCAAAGCAATGCACAAATGCATCCTCAACGGACCAACGGTTCAACAAGTGGCACTCAACATGAAGGCTGCAGCACCAGAAAAAAAACCAGTGGAAAGAGCAAGCATGTTACATCTACAGAAAGAGATTCGGGCTCGGAATCATCAGAAAAGCGTGACAGCCACAAAACCAATAGGTGATGGCAAATTCGGCCAATGCCACTATTCATTCTTAACCCTTAATTATATGTCTTAATTAAGAGGCCTTAATTAAGAGTTAAGACTTAAGAACAAGATTTGGGGTTATTAACCCCTTAGTTTCCAACACTGCCAGCATGTCGTCCACCTCTATCTCAACGTCATTGCATCGAAGTTCCGAGCCACATACCATCGCTCGTGCCTCCATATTATTGTTAAAGTTGCACTCACCATGTTGCTGAACTGCATATGTCACACAAACGGGATATGTTGTTGACCAATGGCCAACCAATGGCGCAATATCTAACCATGCTATCTATATTGTGTTAGTCAACTTGGCTGTCACATAGGGATCTTCCTGCAGGCCCATTGTGAGCGTACGCAAGGGTAACTCCAGCATCACGGTGCCATGGGAGCATAGGAGCTGAAACGCTGAACGTTTAAGAGGGGGAGCTGCTACACCGCCGAATGTCCACAGTTGGCATGGCCTCTTCCTCTGCTCTCCTCGTTCATCATGAGCTGATGGCAGTGAGTCTCCTAGAGCTTTTTTCCGTTGTTTGTTGATCCCCCCTTGCATCTATCTCAATATTGGGCTCATCTGTTGCTGATGCAGTCAACTTGGCGGACTCCGACATTACCATCGAGTCATCGGATGTCGTTCGCTTTCACCTACATCGTAAGAACTTGGAAACGCACACCGAAAAACTCCCTGGATTAGATTCCAAACTGGCTGCCAAAGGCGAGATCGTGAGACTCACTGAATCAGCCGAGATTCTCGAGATCCTCTTTCAATTCGTCTATCCGAGGCGTCAGCCTGTGCTCAGTGTGCTAGGGCTAGAGACTCTGCTTGCGCTAGCGGAGGCTGTGCATGCTTTAAGTATCTTAGTGCATGCTCTCAGGCACTACAGGGGTTATGAAACCCTCACTTTGGTGGATGAATGTGCCCGCTGATAAGCCTGGCGTGAGAACACGGGTGAAATATCGTCTGTAAAGGTGTTTTTAACCACTTCGCGAACCTAAAATAAATACAAGGAAGCTGCGGTACGCTCGGAGACCCGACGAGGAGTACTAAGACTGTATGAAAGAGTGCCATATACACGAATTAACTGGCCAAACGCGACGATGGTAGCCAATATTACCTTGGATGAGGTGTATTTGCAGACCGGGAGGCGGTAGCACCAGGCAGTATAGTCAATTCAGCGCTCGAGCACGCTATTACCCACCTTTTCAGGTGCTCTACAGTAATAATGAACCAATGGGTGTGTGGATGATGGATAAACTATGGCATATCAACTTTGCGAAGTGAAATAAGTCGAATATTAGAGCTACACTACGAAGGGCGAACATCGCGAAGTAGAAGACACGCATAAATTTAAGAATAGGAATGATCGACAGTGGCTGTACATGGCCATCACCGGTTCCAATAAATAAGAGCGCTAATCACGGCTAAACTCCGAACGGGCATCTAAGTGCTTAAAACACCTTCGTGAATCACTATCGGGCGCTCTCCCGTCCCTGGGGACACTTCGTGAGTACCCCTACAGTATATCCGAGCCCCGAGTATCAGTAAAACAATAGAAAAGAGCGATAACAGCACTGATTCGAGACGATAAGAGCGCGCCGCGCTCGAAAATAGTGACATCTGACCTTCGCGAAGACGAATTTGGCAGGTGTAGCGGCGAAATAGAGGTCTAGAAACTTCCAGAATGCACCCAAAGTAGTAATAAGAGGTCTGGAGGGTGGTCAGCTGGCCGTCCGGGGTAGATAACAATAAACTCGGCCTACATCATATGTTATTTATTGGTACCTGTACATAACACTCTGTAGAACTATAAAAGTAGCTAGAAAACCTTTGCAATAGACAGGATAGCCTACCCCCACGATTATAGCTCAGAGAACGCGTACTACGTCGTTTGAGAGTCTTTGTCATTGGCTTGGGAGATCCTCTTGTGTTCTGAACATTTGTTTGACACGAAGTCGTGATCTTGTGTGAATTTTGGACTTGATTTGTGAAGATTAAATCGGGAACAAGAGTTCTGGGTCGTATAGGTTGAGATTCGAGTCATTTGTGTGTCATTTGCCCCCATTCCGCTGTTTGCGATAACAGCACCCGTTTTACCATCGTTTTGAACGAATCTAACAGTAAATCTATTAAAACTTAAATCCCTTAGCACCTTAAAACGAACTAAAGGCACTATTATACACGAAAGGAGTCGATTATCAGCCAAATAGTACATTTACACACTTCACAAAGTCGTTTTGTTAGCCTTTTTGGGGCGTCGCTCGTCTTCTAGAAGCCTCGCTCCTTGTGGGGTTTAGTGTTTTGGTTGTGTTTCGTTCGTGTTCCGTAGCAGACCTTTCATCTGGAGCCCACCGCGAGGGGGTGTGTTTTTAGAGATTTTACTTCAGATTCGAACTTGTTCCGTCGAAAAATCCCATAAAATTGTAAAAATCATAAAATTTCGTATAAACCCATAAAAAGTTGAAAAAGTGGAAACCCGAAACAGAAATTACGTGGAGAATCCGGTAGAAGCGAAGAAACCCCCACGGAAGAGAAAAATCACCAGGGTAGGAACTTCGAGAATCCCAACCCCAAAGATCACCAAGACGGCAGCTAATCCGAAACCGAAAACAATAAATAAAGGAAAACAGAAAGCAGTGGAGCCTGTGCCTGGTCCCTCATCTAGATCAATTTATCCGTCGCTTCGCGAAGAGGGTATTTCACAGACCGGAGAGACTAGTGTCTGGCAGGAAGTCCCTGGAGCGTTCAGTCCTTTAAGACTACCGCCTAGGGTACCTAGTATCGAAGCAGAACAAGTCCCGCTGCCAGAAACCGCAGAGGAGGACCTATCAATCTTGACACCTGTGCCAAGCGATTATTCAGATCAGGAAAAAGCGCTCTCGACCAAAGAATTAACCTTAGGAATCAACGAAGTTCTAGGGAACGAGACTAGTGAAAGAGACTGGGGATCAGCGAGTGAGACAGACAGTACTACAGAATTTTTACATCAACAATTTGGGGATACACTTCCTAATAATTATCACGCGTCTATAAAAGGAATACTAGAGGAAATTGACGAAAGAGAAGAACAATATCTACAGATAGCGCAATCCCTAGACCAAGATAGTCGCTGGCTTGGAGCAGCAGTAAGCGCCTTACCAGATAAACAACAAATAAAAGAGGAACCAAGAGAACCGGATTATCTACCTGAATATACTTCAGCTTCGCATTCGGGAACACCCCAGAAGCGATACAGATCAAAGAAAGAAAGGCATACAGCCCAGAATAAATTACACTTCCAGCAGAACGCTTCAATCGCAGCAACTGTAGCTAGACAGAACAATAATAGCTTTGTAGGTTTATCCTCGAATTTAGCAGGATATCAACAGTCTATTTTACAAAGAATGGCGTCCAGTAACAATAAAACTATGCCGACGAGGACGTCGAGGGACGCGCCGCAGTTCAATGAGTCTAAACCATTAGAACTTGAACGCTACTTCAAGGACCTCGAAGATCAATTTGATGCGTGTGGAATAACCGATGAACAAAAGCGAAAAGAAGCAGCGCTTAAGTATGTAGTGCCTCACGTAGAAGAAGCCTGGAAATTAGTAAAGGGCTTTGAGACGACAAGTAGTTGGGCAGACTTCAAGAAGGGCGTCAAAGCTGAGTATCCCGAAGCTGCTTGGGCAGACGAGGGATCGTTGCCAAAATTGAAACAGCTTATGAAAGAGAATCAGCGCATTAGTGAGAATGATGTAGCTACTCTACTTTCATTCAAGCGTCAATTTGAAGTACAAGCTCGGCGCCTTACTAAAGAGCCAGCTCTTCTAACCGATCACACAATAATTGGCTACTTCACGAGCTGCCTTACCGATAGCTTCAAAGATCGATTATTCGCCTCATTAGATGGCATGAGAACAGCACAAGCTGGGGTCAAGGATATGATTGATGATTTGAAACAACAACAAGCCGCTGCGAACAGACCAGGCGCGCAAGGACAAGCTGGAGCGCAAGCGGCGGCAGCAAAGAAAACGCGCCATGATTCGCGCTATACATTTGAAGAGGTATTAAAGCGAGCCGTAGATATGGCTCTCGCTAAAAATCCTCACATGGAATACAGAGAGACGGCTACTAAGAAAGAGAAAGGGAGAACAGAGGCTGAAACTCTACTTCTCGAAGAGCTTGAGACTACCGCGCGAACAATTTGCGCTTCTCAAAGATCAATTAGTGCTGGCAGCTAAGAAACATGAGAGTGCGATGGCCGAACAACTTAGAGTGATGCAACAGCAAGTGCCTCACGCTCAGCAGGTACAGACTGTAGAGCAGTACCAACAGCAGGAACTGATGGCTCAGGGCGCACCAACAGGACAACAAGTTCCAATGGCCCCCGCTGCGCCACAGGCCGCAGCGCCGTATTATGCGCCACAAGGGAATACCTATCCACAAGGGCAAGGCTCGAACTCAAGGTATCCCCAGATGCATGGTCCGGCACCGGCGCCTAATAATGGATATCAGCCGAAACTGATGGGCGCGTACAGAACGAGCTCTTCGATAAGATGCCATTATTGTCATGGTATGGGACATGTTATGCAGGACTGTAATGTCAGGCAAGGCCATATTAACGAAGGCAAGATTACTGTGTCCCCTGATGGAAAAATGCGCTTCGATAACGGATGGGTCATTACTTGGGGGACTCAGACGCCGATCAGGAAGATAGTGGATGATTATTTATTCTCACGACAAGCTAACTACCAGAACCCGCCGTATGAGCCCCAGGGACCACTAAAACCTGGCCCAGTACCTGGTATGATTACTGTACAGGGTATCGTACCGCAATACTATCAGCAGGATCCATATGATCCACGCGACGCTGAAGTTGAGCGCTTAAAATCTATTATTAGCAATTTAGAACTACAGAGCGCTTCGGGAAGTGAGGTCTCGCAGTATGCGCAGGTCCCTCATGGGACTCATGGGATGGTCCAGCCTATGCAAGTCCATCCAGGCTACCCGCCTTTACCGATATACCAGCAGCAAGTGATGTACCCTCATCCGATGTACCAACAGCCGATGGTACCTCAAGCGGTGTATCAACACATGGTGCAGCCTGCGGCGGCACAGCCGATGGTACAGAGTGCTTTACCACCTAATTGGGAACAAATGGTATTGCAGTTCATGAAGGAGAAGTCAAACGGGGAAGATAATGCTGCTTCGCGAACTACGCGCTCGCAAACTCAGAGTCAGACGCAGCAGGGTTTCCAGTAAGTTCGAGGAAGGGGAAGGCGAACGGCAAGCCAAAGAGCGCTACGTTTCAAGCCCCGGAGAACGACCAAGAGCCGAGCGATGATGAAGAGGAAGATGGCGATGAAGGGGATGTTGAGTCAGATAATCAGCATTTCCCTTATCAGAAGTCCGCGGCACCTAAGTCCAAGCAGAAACCCGTGCCGCAAGGCTCGTCAAAGCCAAAATTGATTCCCTACGTACAAGTTCCGTCACTACCTAAGACTAAACCTGAGCACAGAGAGTTCGTGAAGCCAAAACAAGACTTTGCGAAGAAGGAAAATCAATATAGGAGACAAGCGCCCATAGATATTGTGGATAGCGAAGATGACATGAAGGCTATTCTAAATAAATTGGATGGTCTAAAAGTAGAACTGACTCCACGCCAATTATTATGAGTAGCTAAGCCTATCCGTAAAGAAGTCACACGGCTATTAATGCCGAAGCGAGTACCGATTAAGAATGTCTCAATGGTGGAAGTACCAGAAGATGAGACCAGCGATAAGGAGGAACTCTCGGAACTTGGGTCCGTAGAAGAGATACCAGAGGAACTAAGCGAAGACTACGTAATAAGAGATCTGCCCGAACCCGAATGGCATGTTCTCGAAGAAGAGCGTGATGGCTTACCTAAGGGGGCTATTGTTGTCAGTGATCCCGTGTGTCAATACCTGAGCACTTTGGAGCCGGGTGAGGCCGCGAAGAAAATCATTGTCGCTCGCGAATCGCATAATCTCCGGTCCCTGTATCCCCTTATCAATGGCACTGGTCGCGAAGAAAGTCTACTTGATGGTGGATCACAAATCGTGTCCATGTCGCTCGAAGCAGCCAAATTGCTAAATTTAGGATGGGACCCAAATATAGTCATTCACATGCAGAGCGCGAATAAACAAGTGGAACCGACTTTAGGGCTCTCGAAGAACGTACCCTTCCTATTTAATGACATTACTATATATCTACAAGTACATATCATTAGGAACCCAGCATACAGGGTCCTATTAGGTAGACCGTTCGAAGTGGTCACTGAGAGCGCGGTAAAGAATATGAAGGACGGTTCGCAGCTCATAACTTTGACTGATCCAAATAGTGGACGTCAAACTACTATGGCAAGTGTTGAGCGAGGACAACCTCCTAAAATCCTACAAAAATTACCAGCGCGCGATGATTCTTTTCAAGCCTCGATGAATTCCAAGAAGGAGAGGTAGCGTTCTATTTTGAGATGGGTCCGAGTGGCGAAGATATAGAAATCCTAGCGTACAGTAAAGCAGAGAATAACGACTTCGCAAAGACAGAATTAAGGAATTTATACTTAGAGCAAGCACTCAGAGATAATTCAATGGATGATGAGGATCAAGAGGTGTTGCATAAATATTTCTATCAAACCAGAGTATCACCAGGAGCGAACGTAGAGCACTCAACTTCGCGCGGTACATATGCCCCGGAAGACCCAACTAAGCAATACGAGACTCACTCAGTGTTCGCTGGTAAGAAATATAAACCAGTTGCGAAGAAAGTCAAGCCAGTATATCAAGAATTACCTGAGCGATTTAGGATAGTACGTGATATCAAAGGTGACCCTCTCGAACAGATGCCGCCATTAAATCCGCATCCTCGAGACTTCGTACCGACTGGGAGATACACTCAAGAACGCAAAGAGAAAATGGATGAAGTGCACTCAGGGGATTTCCTGTGGCCGGAAGAGAGAAAATTAATTCACGAAGTTATAATGAATCAGAATGAGGCATTCGCATGGGATGACTCTGAACGAGGGAAATTTAAGGAAGAATATTTCCCGCCTATAAATATTCCAGTGATCGAGCACACTCCCTGGGTAGAGAAGAATATTCCTATTCCACCAGGCATGAAAGAACAAGTAATAGAATTTATTAGAAAGAAAATGGATGCGGGAACTTATGAGCCATCAAATTCGTCTTACAGATCAAAATGGTTCACAGTTATGAAGAAGGACGGCAAGTCATTCAGAATCGTACATAGTCTTGAACCATTAAATGCGGTGACTATTGCGCATTCTGGACTACCTCCCGCAGCGGATGAATTAGCAGAGCATTTTGCTGGATGTGCATGTGGTGGAATTTTGGATTTATATGTAGGTTATGATGAGCGAATTCTAGCAGAAAGCTCAAGGGACATGACCACATTCCAGACACCATTTGGGGCGCTTAGATTAGTCACATTACCTATGGGATGGACTAATTCGGTGCCTATCTTCCACGACGATGTTACATATATTCTTCGCGATGAGGTACCTGTCTTCACGAAGCCATATATAGATGATGTACCAATTAGAGGACCATCTACTCGATATGAACTACCAGAAGGAGGATACGAGGTAATACCTGAGAACCCGGGTATCCGCCGTTTCGTCTGGGAGCATCTGGAAGCGGTCAATAGAATTATTCAACGAATGAAATATTCAGGAGGCACTTTCTCAGGCTATAAGTCGCTACTATGCGCTGATGAAATAACCGTTGTCGGCCACTTGTGCACTTATGAAGGCAGAAAACCGGGTATTGATAAATTATGGGCCATCACGAACTGGGGCCCGTGCAAGAATATTAGCGATGTACGCTCATTTTTGGGAACTACAGGGCTTTTAAGAATATACATACCTGACTACGCGCGCAAAGCTGAAGGTTTGCAAAAGCTACTTTGTGGGAAAATTCCGTTCTCGTGGGGAATTGAACAAGAAGAAAGCATGCGCATGCTTAAGGAAGCGGCAGAACAAGCACAGTGCGTTAAGCCACTGGACTATTCAAAACCAGGAAATTTTGTCTTAGCAGTAGACACGTCCTGGCAAGCAGTTGGATATTACATATATTATGAAGACCCTGATAGCCCGAAGAAAAATGAGTACGCAAGGTTCGGCTCAATACGCCTTGAAGAACGCGAACAGAGGTTTTCTCAACCAAAGCGCGAACTATACGGACTATTGAGGGCACTCAATGCTTGTTATTACTGGCTAATAGGCTGTAGAAAATTAGTAATAGAGACTGACGCTAAATATATCAAGGGAATGCTCGATAATCCAGGAATGGGACCGAATGCGACTATAAATAGATGGATAGATCAAATTTTAATGTTCCACTTCGAGCTATGCCATGTTGCGGGCAAGACATTTGGAGCAGATGGTCTATCTAGGAGGGAGTATCAACCAGGGGATGAGGAAGTGACTAATCCGGAGGCAGGATTAAGTGGAGGAGATGCTTTGGAGAGCTACGTGAAGAAGTTCGAGTCAGACCCAGATCCAGAAGAGTTTGAGTCATTCAAACATCAGATAGATACGCGAGGTGGATACCTACAGTCAGTTCGCGAAGAGGAAGACCCATCGTATAATCTTCCCACGAGCCTTATAGACTTAGATTACGAACTTGAATTAGCGAGCCATCAATATCTACTCGAAGAGCGAATGGTAAAGGAGCAGTTCATGCTAGGGAATATTCCCGAAGAACAGGCGCAGTTCTTGATAAAGACACGCTTAGAGTCTGCACCATTAACGTTCTCACTTGAAGACATTGATGAAGACAAAGCTATCTACGATGAGTCTCAACGGCGAGAAGAGGCGATGGCGTGGGATCGTAAACTCCCAGGCATTGCCGAATGGCTCAAAGATACAGACAAACGACCACTTAATCTCTCGGATAAGGCATTCAGAAAATTCAAGAAGAGAGCAGAAAAGTTCTTCACGCAGGATGGAAAATTATATAGAAAAAGCGAAGATGGCGAGCACCGCTTAGTTGTGATGGATAAACCAAAGAGATACGCGATGATGAGGGCTGCGCATGAAGCTTTAGGACACCGGGGCGCATATTCGACTAATGACATGTTAGGCAGGCGTTTCTGGTGGCCTGAAATGGATAAAGACATTAATTGGCATGTTAAAACGTGCCAAAGATGTCAGGAACGTCAGAAAGCGCTGTATCAGATTCCACGAGTAGAGACGCACACGCCGTCAATATTTGAGCATCTCTTTATGGATACCATGTTTATGACACCAGCTTCCAATAATTGTAAATATATTGTACACGGCAGGTGCTCGTTAACAACTTATGCCGAGGCGCGCGCACTTCGCGAAGAAAATACAATAACTGTTACTCAATGGTTATTTGAGGATGTAATATGCCGATGGGGCTGTTTACGCCGGATAACAACGGATAATAGTGCAGTCTTCCAGAAGGTAATTAAACAAATAGAACAGTATTATGGAATTAAAGGGATATCAATCTCGCCATATAATTCAAGAGCGAATGGCAAAGTAGAACGGCCGCACTGGGATCTAAGACAGATGCTAGCTAAAGCATGTGGCAAAGATCACCTTCATAAATGGGCGAAATTTCTTACATTCGTGCTATGGGCTGATAGGATATCTATTCGCAAAGGACTCGGATGCTCACCATTTTTCTTAGTAACGGGAGCGCAGCCCTTAATACCATTAGATATTCAAGAAGCGACTTGGTCAGTTGTAGTAACAGATAAACTACTAACTACTGAGGAAGTCATAGGTTATCGCGCGCGCGCGCTAGCCAGACATAAGGCACATGTAGAAGAAGTCCGTAACCGAGTATCCTTGGAAAAGAGAATAGCGTCGGACCAATTCGAGAAGAAGTGTGTACATAAAATACGTGACTTTAATTTTAAACCAGGAGACCTTGTAATGATGCGGCACAGCGAGATAGAGAGTAATTTAAATAGAAAAATGAAGCGCAGATATTTAGGACCGATGATAGTTATAGCAAGGAAGAAAGGTGGCGCATACGTACTGGCTGAAATGGATGGGCATGTATCACAATTCGGAGTTGCCGCATACAGAGTCATTCCATATTTCGCACGCCCTAATATTAAGCTACCGGATAATATTCACGAAGTCATCGATCAGACGGCTAAATCTCTGGAAGCGATAATAAATAGGGAGGACGAATTTGATGACGAAGATGTACAATATGAGGACTTTAGTGACGATCCTGAGCAGGATTTTCTCATAAATAACTCAGATGAGGACTTAAATGACGCGATACATGGCCAGAAAGAGCCGAAAAAGGACAAACAAGGTCGCCAAGTTAGGCGATCAGACAGAAATAGATAAGTTACCGTTTTAGGACATCCAAATGCTCACGGATGATCTCCGAGAACGAAGATCAATTTTGGTCTGGGGGAGGGATAGGTGTTAGGGGCGCCGAAGAACATGATGCATCATTTAAAAGAACCGTAACAAAAAGAAATAGCTACTCGAGAACAACAGGCTGAACAAAAGAGGTCGCGACCCTCCACGAGCACTGCCTAGGAACACCGGGGAGTAGATGTCGACGACGCAAATGCCCGAACATGCATTCGCGAAGTCAATGGCCTTGGTGTAGCAAGGGAAAGACGACTAACCCTTGCAAGCGAGAGACTCGAGACGACCTTCGGTGACCTCGAGCTCCTCCATGTAGAAGGCGCGCTGGCGCAAGAGAAGGTCGATCTGCGCGACGGCACGGTTAATTTCTGCACGAAGGGCGGACCTCCAGTGCTGGAGAGAAACCACGTCGTCGAAGACATCCGGACCGTTGGAGATAGCGTCGTTGGCACGTCCAACAACGTCGCGAGAGAAAGGGGAGTGGAGAGAAACGTTAGGGCCTACAAATAAAATCAGATAAAATATTTAGAATAATATAGAAAGAACATACCATCGATGGCAGCAGAAACGCCGACGCCAGAGGGTCCCACGACAGCGTTGCCGGAGGAGGTCTTCTTCGCCTTCTTGGAAGCGGGCTCATGAGGAGCAAGGGCGTTGGCCTTGAGAAAAGCGCGGCTGGTGAGATCCATGCCAGGGACATCCTTATAACAAAGGCCACGTACCTCTCTGCGAATGGGGGCCTTCAAGAAGTGAATATTAGACTTCACGAAGTAAAAATAATTGAAAAATAAGAAGTACCTTGCCCGCAGCCTTGTCAGAGGCGCGACCACGCTTCTTAGAAACTGGAGTGACCGGGAGCGCAGTACCGCCGGAGGAAACACCGGGGTCAGTAACAATTTCCATAGAGTCATCATCGACGAGCATCAACTGGCGAAGGAAGTAAGCAAGGGCTTCAGCGCTGAAAACTAGTAAATAAATAAATAAATAAATAAGTGCACGTACATCATCGTTGTTAGAGTTTGTCCCACCAACGATATTGGGGAGGCTCTGGGTATCAGCGCCGCCGGCAGGAGTGTTCGGGACGGTGGGAACCAAAGCTCCAGCAGGGGGAGTGGTTGGAACAGCCTGAGCGCCAGCGATGACGGCAGGAGCGGCGAGCGCGACCACAGCGGGAGCAGCAGCTACAGCGGTGATAACCGCGGGCGCAGGGACAACACCGACAGGAGTGTTGGCCACAGGGGCAACAGGCGCGGGCGCAGCGTTGGGAACAGCGCCGCCTCCACCCAAGTTGGGAGCGAGGAGAGCCGTGTTCGCTAAGAACGGAGTAAGAGAAGCAGGAGCCTCGATGCCGACGGCGAGGGCGAGTTCGATGATGCCAGAGCGCATGACAGCACTCGGAATCCAGCCAGGATAGGCGGTAGCATGGCGGTCGACCGCCATGAGCGCTTCGCGAAGACCGCGAATGGCAGTCTCGTTAGAGCGAATGCCAGAGATATTACGCGCCCACAGGGACTAAAATTACAAAGTAAATAGAAATAAAACAGTAGAATAAAGGACAACGTACACTGATAGTTGCAAGGTCGTTGAACTGACCAAGGATAACGGTGGGACCGAAGGAACCAGCATTGTTCTGAAGAGTAGGAAGGCTATGGACCTTCTGCATGTAGGCCTTAAAATGGGCTAAATTGACGCGGTTGGGATCCATTGCGAGAAAAGACGAGTGGGGATGGAGTATAAGCAGTAAAATTCACGAGCTATTTATACAAAAATGGCGCAAGCAGTACGAGAAGTGTGTAGGGGATGAAAAGAGGGAAAACTCGACGACGAGACCCTCTCTGACCCGGAAAACCTCGAGGCAATACCCAAGCCATCTAGAGATAGATAGAAAGTGAGTAAGCGAGTAGAGCATTGAGAGAATAAGCGAAGGAGGACGCACCAACACTAATAGCTGCTGGCCTGATACATAAACATGGGTAACTATCCAATAAGGAGTTTATATCACAGATGGTAGTTGCCCAAGGCCTGTGGCTGTGCTCACCAGCCAGTTTTCAAGGGTATCTGAGATTAAAATTTCACCTAGTATTTGATGGCATCACCCTGCCATCAAACACCTCAAACTCTATCAACTGATGGCAACTGTGATGGATTCCGGGCAAATTCCGAAAATTCCCACGCCCAAAAAAACACCTCAGATTGATAGACCATCAATGGTAATGGCCGCTTTTTTTTCACAGCCACCCTGATATCTAATCAGAAGCCTCTCAAATCACCATTTGATGGCAAAACAGGATTGATGGCTTATGTCAAAGATTCTCACGGGAGCTAAAATCACCAGAAAATGCAGAGAAATTGGATACATGGGTTCGTCTTTGAATCGCATTCTAATTTGGTCTACAGCAGGTGCTAGAGCGCCATCATTGCGTTCTAAAAATAGCGATGTTGCTCAGATGTGGGTGTATCCGGACAATCTTGGTACCATCTTGTAGCTAATTTTCACCTGAATCCAACGCACATACTCTCATGACTGTCCGCTTAGTGGTTGTTGTGCTATTCATAAAATGGGCATATTTACCAAAAGTGTGCCACCCAGCCATAGCTTACCCATTTCTTCGAATTTTTGGACGCTTCTGGTACCATCTTGAAGGGAATTTCAACGTGTGTCCAGTGCATGTATTATCATCACAGCGCGTTCAGCGGTTGATTTGCTATTAACAAAATGGTGATTTCTGATAAAACACCTGTACATGGGCCATTTCTTTATATTTTTGGATGGCTGCTAGACCATTCTGTAGACATTTTGACTCTGCTTCCAATGGATATATTTTCATAGCAGCATGCACAGCCAATGATTTTATACCCATTAAACAGTAGTATTTTGCGAAAATATGCCACTCAGCCATGGCTTGCCCATTTTTTCGAATTTTGGGACGCTTCTGGTACCATCTGATAGCTATTATTAATGTGAATCCAACGCATATTTCATCATCTGGCTGCGCTCAGCCGTTGTCTTGCTACTAACAAAACACTGATTTCTACCAGAAGTGTGTCATTTGGCTGTACTATGGTTATTCTTTTCAATTTTTGCATGCCTTTGCAACTGTCTTGTAGATATGATATATTCCCTGCTAGCTCACCTTTATCAGCTGAAACTCTCAGCTCTGGACTTATTTGCCATATTCCAGATAATATGTTATTACCACACCAGCAGAGCTATAGTGTGACTTTGGTACAGATACCCCTACCTCCTGATAACTCATTGTAGACCAATGTCACCTTTTTACATTTTCTGTTCTTACAGTACACATGAAAATATATAGCCACAATCCCTGAATCTGAATTTCAGATTAGTGGATTACACATGTATCAGCTCAAGCAGCACAAGCATATTGAGCTATAGTATAATGATGTAAAGGCTGGTCCTTACCTATATTAGAGTGGCTTCCACTGTGCAGCAGCAGTAACTAGATTCTTTTTCAACTGTGTTTTCCAATATGGTGTTACTTAGGTGCAGGTACTAAAGTAAGAGCACTCTAGGCTAGACTGCTTATAAAGTATATCATCTCTATTCCAGACTCTCATTATCATTATTTCCCAGTCACTAATTTTGAATCAGGTTGGTATCAGTTTCCAATACTCAGGCATGTTTCCTAGATACTGGTACATTGATTCATACTTCAATGACAACAAGTATCATGGTGGTCCATAAAGTGTGGTATATAGACATTTAACTATTACCACTATAGACATCTGACTACAGTAGTCCAAACTATACAATAACAGGTCTATGAAATTCTTCCAGAAGACCAAAATGCTACATGTATTTTAAAAGTAAAAGTGTAAAGTATCTGGATGTGGTATGTGCTTAGCCCCCAACTCAATATGACTGACTAGTATAGTAGGGAAATGCCATGATACACAAAATTGCAAATGATATACTGAATTCCTTGAGAAGTCCAACCACAGGGTGCATTTCTGAGGCAAAATGTGTTTTATAATAGATGTGAATAAGATTCCAAGACAAAACTAGAGCATCTAGAAATACAGGAAAACAGCATAGTACAGCCAAATGACACACTTCTGGTAGAAATCAGTGTTTTGTTAGTAGCAAGACAACGGCTGAGCGCAGCCAGATGATGAAATATGCGTTGGATTCACATTAATAATAGCTATCAGATGGTACCAGAAGCGTCCCAAAATTCGAAAAAATGGGCAAGCCATGGCTGAGTGGCATATTTTCGCAAAATACTACTGTTTAATGGGTATAAAATCATTGGCTGTGCATGCTGCTATGAAAATATATCCATTGGAAGCAGAGTCAAAATGTCTACAGAATGGTCTAGCAGCCATCCAAAAATATAAAGAAATGGCCCATGTACAGGTGTTTTATCAGAAATCACCATTTTGTTAATAGCAAATCAACCGCTGAACGCGCTGTGATGATAATACATGCACTGGACACACGTTGAAATTCCCTTCAAGATGGTACCAGAAGCGTCCAAAAATTCGAAGAAATGGGTAAGCTATGGCTGGGTGGCACACTTTTGGTAAATATGCCCATTTTATGAATAGCACAACAACCACTAAGCGGACAGTCATGAGAGTATGTGCGTTGGATTCAGGTGAAAATTAGCTACAAGATGGTACCAAGATTGTCCGGATACACCCACATCTGAGCAACATCGCTATTTTTAGAACGCAATGATGGCGCTCTAGCACCTGCTGTAGACCAAATTAGAATGCGATTCAAAGACGAACCCATGTATCCAATTTCTCTGCATTTTCTGGTGATTTTAGCTCCCGTGAGAATCTTTGACATAAGCCATCAATCCTGTTTTGCCATCAAATGGTGATTTGAGAGGCTTCTGATTAGATATCAGGGTGGCTGTGAAAAAAAAGCGGCCATTACCATTGATGGTCTATCAATCTGAGGTGTTTTTTTGGGCGTGGGAATTTTCGGAATTTGCCCGGAATCCATCACAGTTGCCATCAGTTGATAGAGTTTGAGGTGTTTGATGGCAGGGTGATGCCATCAAATACTAGGTGAAATTTTAATCTCAGATACCCTTGAAAACTGGCTGGTGAGCACAGCCACAGGCCTTGGGCAACTACCATCTGTGATATAAACTCCTTATTGGATAGTTACCCATGATTGATGTAAAATATTAGCAGCTATGGTTGGCACCAAATGAGCCAGGCATAGAAGATATCATCAACGCGACGTGTCTGCATAGAGATATGACCCTCGCTGATACGTTCAAAGTCAGGGCGAGCACGGAGATCTTCGCCGAGTTTGGTGGACTAGACAAAAATAATTATATCAGAATAGTGATAATTATGTACTTCGTGAAGAGCGTACACGGTCTTCCGCTTCGGAAATGGCTTTAGCCCCCCAGCCACTGTTTACGAGAAAGTATGGTTCAAGGGCGTCGAGCTGGTCACGAAAGATCTGGTGTCCCCAGAGCGCCTTGCTAGCGTAGAGCACAGAAAGTAGAATGCGGATAACTTTGTTAAACCGGTAATCGGGGATGCGAGTGTTAGACACGATGGTGGCGTGCTGCGCGAAGACAAATGAGCGAAAAAGGCAGGCAACGAGGCAAGGAAGGTACAACGCACCACTTCTTCGACAAGAGGGCGTAACTTATCGAACAATTGCTCCATATCAATTGGAGAAGAGAACAGCATTAATTCCAAATCGCGCGCTTTGGACTCCCAGACCGACGTGCGATAGTGAGCATCAGCGAGATTCATAGTGGTAGGAGTGGGCATAGGGACTATACATCGAGAAACGTGTTTATACTACCTAAATACTGGCCAAGAGCAACCCATACTGCTGATATTTGACATTATGCCCTGGAAACTCCCCAGGTAGCAACTTATATCTGGGGCGGAAATTTCCCAAGCCCCCTGGGGTACTTTGCAATAGCTTGTTGGGGGCATTTGGGATCAGCTAAATTCAAACTCAGCTATGCAGGCAGGTAGGCCTGGCAAATACAAAATTCCCACACTTACTGAAATCACCTGCGCCATCAAAAATGATGGCATTTCTTAGAAATTCCCACACTCAGCAAAAGCATGTAGGCCCATCAGAAATGATGGCACCCTTCCAAAATTCTCACGCTCACTAAAAATTCTCAAAAATGCGGAAAAATCAGGAACACCGGTCACCGTGGGAATCATGTCCAAATTCGGCCTACAGCAGGCTCCAGGGCCCTTTTTTCATTTTAAACGACGCACTTTTGCCTATTTTTAGGTTGCAATTCTCATGATATCAAACTGGAATATGATACTAGGCTATAGATGTGATTTTTTGAGCCCAGAATCATCCAGTTTAGTGGACTGGTTGAAGAGATATGGCTATAATTAGCCCAGTATTCCCCTAGCTGTATCTGGCTCATTTCTTCATATTTCTGGATGCTTTAAGGACCATTATGTAGGGATTTTAAGCGCGCTTCCAATGAACTTTTAATCATGTTAATGCACCCAGTAGTTGTGCTGCTATTAATAAAACCGCAATTTCCAGCAAAGTGTGCCACTCAGCTGTATATTACCCATTTCTTCATATTTTCGGACGCTTCTGGTACCATCTTGTAGGTAATTTAAATTCAAATCCAATGAATATTCAATCATCCCAGTGCGCTTATTGGTTGCTTTGCTATTAGCCAAACAGTTGTACCTATCAAAGTGTGCCACTTGGCTGTATCTCTCTCATTTCTTCATATTTCCGGACATTTTTGCTGTTAATCTGTAGGTATAATTTAGGACATCAGAACGCACTATTTTTCAAATACTTTCGCCAAGTATATGCACTAGAATCTTGCAAACAGTGATTAATCACTGAATCAGAGCCAATTTGGCCACTGAATTGGCTATACTTGACCGATTGGTGCGCTTTTTGGACCAGCTTGTAGCTGCGCACTATAGCTTTCCAACGCATATTTTATGTTTGCGAGGCGCTCAATACATCATGTGCAATTGGTCAAAAGAAGCGAAGTGACAACTCATCACACCTGATATATGGCAACACTCTGTATCTAGCATGTCACAACTCAACACCAACTCATACTACCTATGCCCATGCATGTATTATACACAAGTCTGACATGGTTTTGCTCTAGCACTCATTGTTCACATCCTATCAAACACTATCAAGCCATTCAGTTGGACATGATGATATAAGCTCCAAGGCTCTATGTCACCACTTATGAGTAGTGTTATACAGTGATTGTTACTACATTAACTATGTGTCAGGAATTCTACCAGTAGTGTGTTTAAATAGTACTAGCATACCAACTAGGATATATGTTACATCTCTACAAGGCATGGTATGATGTATAATAGAGTGAAATGCACAATACAGAGTGGTGGGACATATATTAGGTGTGATGAGTTGTCACTTCGCTTCTTTTGACCAATTGCACATGATGTATTGAGCGCCTCGCAAACATAAAATATGCGTTGGAAAGCTATAGTGCGCAGCTACAAGCTGGTCCAAAAAGCGCACCAATCGGTCAAGTATAGCCAATTCAGTGGCCAAATTGGCTCTGATTCAGTGATTAATCACTGTTTGCAAGATTCTAGTGCATATACTTGGCGAAAGTATTTGAAAAATAGTGCGTTCTGATGTCCTAAATTATACCTACAGATTAACAGCAAAAATGTCCGGAAATATGAAGAAATGAGAGAGATACAGCCAAGTGGCACACTTTGATAGGTACAACTGTTTGGCTAATAGCAAAGCAACCAATAAGCGCACTGGGATGATTGAATATTCATTGGATTTGAATTTAAATTACCTACAAGATGGTACCAGAAGCGTCCGAAAATATGAAGAAATGGGTAATATACAGCTGAGTGGCACACTTTGCTGGAAATTGCGGTTTTATTAATAGCAGCACAACTACTGGGTGCATTAACATGATTAAAAGTTCATTGGAAGCGCGCTTAAAATCCCTACATAATGGTCCTTAAAGCATCCAGAAATATGAAGAAATGAGCCAGATACAGCTAGGGGAATACTGGGCTAATTATAGCCATATCTCTTCAACCAGTCCACTAAACTGGATGATTCTGGGCTCAAAAAATCACATCTATAGCCTAGTATCATATTCCAGTTTGATATCATGAGAATTGCAACCTAAAAATAGGCAAAAGTGCGTCGTTTAAAATGAAAAAAGGGCCCTGGAGCCTGCTGTAGGCCGAATTTGGACATGATTCCCACGGTGACCGGTGTTCCTGATTTTTCCGCATTTTTGAGAATTTTTAGTGAGCGTGAGAATTTTGGAAGGGTGCCATCATTTCTGATGGGCCTACATGCTTTTGCTGAGTGTGGGAATTTCTAAGAAATGCCATCATTTTTGATGGCGCAGGTGATTTCAGTAAGTGTGGGAATTTTGTATTTGCCAGGCCTACCTGCCTGCATAGCTGAGTTTGAATTTAGCTGATCCCAAATGCCCCCAACAAGCTATTGCAAAGTACCCCAGGGGGCTTGGGAAATTTCCGCCCCAGATATAAGTTGCTACCTGGGGAGTTTCCAGAACTTATATAAAAGTACAGCTGATATATGTGCCAAGAGACACTTCGCGAAGATCGAATCTTGAAGTATCACGGCTGGGAAAAGGACCGGGAACATTTTCGGTGGAGGTCCATAGACCACTGATCTAAGCGAGAGCGCGTGAAAATCAATTAGCCTAATTAAGACAGAGGCGCTGATGATGGGAACTCAGAGTCCGGCATCAGATGGCCTAGAACCAGTGCGCCCGACGTATGAAAGGGAGATAAAGGATGAGCAATGAGGTGCCCAGCATGAATCCCATCGATCAGAATGCGCCCCAAGGTGCGATTTCGCTGAGAGGTTGGTCAGCTGGCACTTCGCGAAGTTGAACACAAGGTACTGTGGCGCTAAAATACGAACGCGAATGCGCCTAGCGCATGCACACTGAGAATCAGGGCGCACCAAGGTGGCGAGCGCATGGGTAAAGGCGGCCTCAATGCATTGACACGATTATTATTTACCCGGAATGCAGTGCGGACAAGGAGAACAGTGAGAAAATTGGAGTACAAACAGAGTAGTACGACGCGATTATGAAATTTGATGATCTTACACAACGAGCAACTGAGGACAGTTGTTTCATTTTGTCTGGGGGGAGAGAGTGGACCCGGAGCATGAAATTTTTACGAATTTTCGACGAAAATTGGTACTTTTACAGCAAGATCTTGAAGATATATCTCAGGATACACATAGAAGTCACATCAGAACCCTCTCAAACTTCATCAAAATAATAATAGAAAGTCAATCTAGTCTTGCAATCTTACTTAGACATCACATAGAGGGTACAGGACAAGGAAACAAAGTGCATTGAGAAATCTATATACTTTTAATATCTAACTTCTACTGGAAGTAAGAGGAGACAAAAATTGCACAACAAGAAAGCGAAGTGATGCAGTAAGGGATGATGGATGACAAGATAGCAAGATATGTAAAATTACCGACGATCAACGAGGAGGACGAGTGCCGACATAGTGACAAACACGTGCACCACTGGCGATGGGAGCGACAGCGGAAGGGGCGTCAGGTCCGCCGTAGCTATGTCCGCAAAGACGTTTGATGCGCTTCTCCACACCAGGCACGTTCAAAGAGAGGATGTCGTTGAGTGGGCGGAGCGAGGTGTAACCCGAAGTCCAGACGCCAGGGAGGCTGGAATGGACCTGGTGACCGGCGAGTTGGTGATAGTCAAGTAATACCTTGTTAAAGTTGGCATCGGCCAATCGAGCACCCTCGGCAGCGGCATTGGCGAGAGCGGCAGCCTCGACGACGCGACGAGCCGCGTTGTAAACATCTGATAGGAAATAATAAATAAAAGAAGACAAGAAATATAAGAAAAAGTACTTACTAGTGGGGTCAGCGGCGACGAGAGGCATCAAGCCGTGAGAGACAATGTGGCGACCAATATCGTAGGGAGTCTGCAGCGAACAGACTTTCCCCTTCGCGCTACAGTTCTGGCACTTGCCGCCGATATCGATGGGTCCGGCGCAGGAGTCGAAAACATCGGGGTCGTGACTGAAACAACAAGTATGACACTTGACGCCCCCCTAGAAGTACAAGCTAAGTAAGGGAAAAGAAAGAAATAAAATAGAAAAAGACATACGAAGCTCTCAATCTCGAGCGGGACCATACCCTCGTGAATGGCTTGAGAGTGCGACGAAAACTGGGCAGAATAGAGGTCGCGGTTGAAGGAGTAGCAACTGGCGGGGGACTGCTCGCGTTCAGGAAGCTCGCTGAAACGAGCATCCTTGTTGTTGCGAAGTTTCCCGGCGCCTCCGCGAGACCGACCGCCGCGACCACGACCACCACGACCGCGAGACGCGGTAGAACCACGAGCGGGACGGTGATAAGGTTGCAATCGCGCTGTACTCGTAATTTTCGAATATAGAGTGATTTAATACGATTTCATCTCTTCCTAGGGAACTAGAGGGATAGCGGCGCGCCGCACCGGCTGTCCAAGTCTTAGGGATAACGAATTGCTCACTTATAAACCAATCCGACACTGTAATATACGATGGCAAGGCAATCATGTACGATTCCGTGGGGATCTACATTATATACCAAGATATCGTCATATAGCAGGGGAATAACATCCCGCAAGCACCCGTACTGTGCGGCGCCTCTTCCAAGTGGCCCGGCAGTGTAAAGACTAAATATCATAGGCGAATTACGATGGAAATATCACACAATTGAATGAATGACGAGGAAACACGAGCGTAGCACACTCTGTTAAGTTACCCGGGCTATTGTTAGATTGCCAAGGAAGGCACAGCGTGATCGCGTGGCTAGGCTGACAAACTGTTGTTGGCATCACGGCGGTCACCGTTATTCACACCAGTGACGTTTTGAGCGCTTAAACCATCGAGAGTATCACATTCGATCTTAGGAGATTTCCCGGGGATATGATAGGGCCATCTCTATATCAGGGACCGAGTCCGAGTACCTAAGGAAGTCTAGAAACTTAGCGAGCGTCCTCGCCTTACTAGAAATAGTAACAATCGTGATCAGAGCGACTCAGAAACCGCTATCACCTTGATGATTTGAAAGACAAACAGTCAGCAGACTGTAGAAATGCACATGTTCCTCGGGAACAACACCGAAAAGCTTACTAGTTCGTTCTGGATTGGTTAGATATCGTCTCATTCTGTCTCTGTATTACTGTACCATAGCCCGAGCCCGTTTCTGTCTTATAAATTGTATCACATGTATCCTGTCTACCAGTAGTATAAAGTAACGTAGGTTCCGTAGGAATAAAGCAAGCATTGTACTGCCCAGTTCAGAGTGTGTTGAGCCCAGTTGAAGCTAAAGTGTTAGCCAGCGAGCTTGAGATCGTCGAACATAGCGAATAACAGTGACTTCGATTGAAAACCAGAGTGATCCGAGTTGAGAAAGACTTCGCCTAGGAAGCGCAGAGTAACGTTGAGACTATTAAATTGAACGTCCGAACCAGTGTCCCGCAGAGTCAAACGTTGTGTATTTGCATATTCCGTGTCAAGAGAGCGCAGTCGGCGCAACTGAATCGCATTTGGGTTGGATATCAACCTTAGATATCACCGTATACCGTTCCCTGGAAACATTACAAGTGCCCTATCGCTACCAGAGGAATTCATTAGACTCCTCCGAGTCAAAGTGAACTACTAAAAGTGGTGTTAGACGTATAAACTAGTGTTGTCCTACAAAATAAATATATTGCTGACGTCCCCCTGGATAGTTGAGGTCTTAAACCCTGCACTATTATAAAATCGAACGAGCAACTCTACATTCCCGCGGAAACGAATAGAAACGCTTAGGTTCCTTGGCCAGTTTGTTCTGAGAGGGCGTTCGCTCGATTCAGAGTAATCTCGCTCCGCCTTGTGTTTTGTTTTGTGTCTGTGCCAGTGTCGAGCATCTCATCTGGAGCCCACCGCGAGGGGGTGTGATTTTGACTTCCAGAACGTCGAAAATTTATCTTGCCTTCATCTTATAGTCTGATTGATTCTCATTATAAACGCATAAAAACCATATACAAAATTGAAAAATATAAAAAGACCCAAAACACGTTATCAAACTGCCGGGCAAACCAGTTCAGCAGCGAGCGAGACTACCACCGAGATTAGCTCGTACAGATTATATACTATCCGAGGAAGAGTTAGCCGAACGCAGAGCAGAGGCTGAACACCGAGAACAATTAGTACGCGAAGCTGCGGAAGCAGAAGCGCGCCTAAAAGAAAGCAAGAAATTACAAAGATTAGCATCAAAGCTCAAGCCTAATAGTCCGTTACGCATACGGGTTCCCGAGCTAGCGATCTCAGAAATCAAAAGACAAATAGTTGAAGAATCACCTTTAACACCAGAGCCATTAACACCAACTGAAACAGCATTCAGCGGTACCGTTAAAACAGAAGAAGATAGTGCATTGAAATTTCGTGTTCCTGGGGCATATCAACCAACCCCTGCTGTACCAAAAGAGCGTACGCCGCGACAGTTAGCATCAAACTATACCCCAATTGTTAGTAGTCCACTCGGGGTAGGGCAGATCAGATCTCCAGCGGCATCACCACTTGTCGCCAAGTTTCCCCAAAAATACGAGACCCCTGAGAATCAGAAATTATTGACTGATCCTAGTTCAGAAAAGGGAATTCTAGATAGACCTGATTTCCAAGGAACAGGAACACCCAGTCCGAAACAGGTTCTTACTCCTCGAAAAATATCAAAAGTTGCTGAGGCATATCAGAGGTCGCTAAAACCAGACGCTCCTAAGCCGGTTCAGAACGACGGCCCTCAAAAGATAAATAGATTGTTCGTACAACTCTGGTTATTCAACAAGAGACCTTTCAGCGGAATGACCAAAACGAACCAAGATTATGTGTATGGTCAGTTTTCTGACATAGTGGTAGCTTGGGAAACGGCAAGAGGCGGCAATCGCAATGAAAAACCACTGACTTCTGAGGAAGATGCAATCTGGGGAAGAGCTGGTGCTAAGCTTGCGGATACAGGAGACGCTCAGGCAAACAGATCTGCTGCGGCAAAAGTATTAGGGGGTTTATTCAACCTAACAGCGCAAAAACCAGCCTCAAGACATAGTAGCCGTTCTGGCTCTCGGCATAGTTCCCGTGGAAGGAAAGGAAGTGAGGAAGCCGTTGATTTGCCAGAAGATATAGCTGGGGAAGCAGTACCCGAGGAGTCTGGTCCTTATGAAAGTACCTTATCCAGCAAACAAATGAAGGGCATGCCCGCTAGAAGACAGAAAGAGGCTCCGCTGTTTGATCCAAAACACTCAGAAGAGCTCCTTAGGTATTTTGACGAACTAGAGCGTCTATTCAATATCCATGAAATTGATTCAAATAAAGCTCGTAAATATTACGCGGCGTTTTACACTCCCGCACATGTTGAGCAAGAATGGAAAGCAATGGACGCATATAGAAAACCGGATATCAATTGGGCTGGATTCAAAAAGGCCATCATCAAGGAGTATCCTGCGGCCATGAATCTCGAGAAAGGGACACTAGAAGGACTCATAAATGTATGCCGAAAGTACCGAGACGTTGGGGAAGAAGATCTGACCCAGTTCTTGCAATTTAAGCGTGCCTTTATCGCTGAGTACACTAAATTGGGCCCACTGATGGCTAATCATAGTCTGGTTCAGTATTTCCTGGGAAGTCTAGATATAGATTTCCGACGCCATGTGATGAATACGTTAGAAAGCTCCATCCACAATAGGAAATATTTGGAAAAATATTTCATTGTCCAGTGGGAGGAAGAACGACGAGTTGAAGATCGATTCACAATCGGAGAGGTAATTGAGGTAGCAGAAACTTTGACACGGAATCGCAGTACCATGGGTGGCGAATTGATTCCGATCACTAAAACCATTCGTGTGACTTCAACTGAAGATTCCAACGGAAAACTCATGGAGCGCTTGGAGGCACAGGCAAATGAAATTGCCATGCTAAAAGATCACTTACAGAGTTCTACCAAGCAGCTACAAAGTACGATTCTCGAGGAATTGAAAAAGGTTCGTGAAGAGCCTAAGACACAATTTCAACAAGTAGCGATGCCCCAGCAAGGACACGAGGCGATGCAGGGATCTAACCAGGGAATGATACCAAATTCCGGGCAAGGACAAATGCAAATGCCGATGCAAGGCCAGTCACAAGGTCGCATGCCCATGCAAGGTGGATATCAGCCGACTTGGCAGAGTAATCAAGGGTTCGGTGGTCAGCAAGGTTTCTCAGGCAATCGCAATTTTGGGCGCAGTAATTTTGGAAACCCTGGGGGTGTTTCTCCTGGATTCAAAATGTTTAATAAGCCTCAAGCGCCGTCTTATGGAAACTGTCATTATTGTGGACAGACTGGACACTTTGGGTTTGACTGCATGGTGCGTGCGCAGCATGTTAAGGATGGCAAAATCCAGATCGGCCAAGACCGTGGCGTTTATCTACCCGAAGGACACAAGGTACCCTGGGAAAATGGGACTCCCATGATTCGATATGTAGAGGACTACTACAAGCAACAGGCTGAAGGACCTAGTTCAGCAGCACTGTTGGCGGAGATTGAAGACCGAGAGCAGAATATGGCGAGAATGGCTGCATATGTGGAACGAATGGAGTATGCTATGATGTATGGATCTGATCCACCGGTAGTTCCCCCGGGAAATAGCGACTCTGATTGGCGCACAATTGCCATAACGCTCCAAAAAGAGAAAGATGATCTGCGCACTCAATTAGCTAATCGACACACACGTTCGCAAACACAGCAGGGTTTCGACTGAGTTCGATGAAGGGGAAGAATCGCAGCCCAGCGACCCCTGAGAACGAAGATGAGGTTGATGAACTGGAGGGAGACGATGATATAGAAGAAGAGAGTGAAGATGAAAGTCAGGAAAAGATATCTGAGCAGAAAACGAAGGCTGGACCTAAATCCAAGCAAGATAAGGAGCGATCTAAAAATAGCCAGGCTAACCCTGGAACCAGCGCTAAACCAACGAAAATGGGTTTAATACCGTATATAGATGTACCTGCGGTAAAAGCAGCTAAGAAACCCACGGTAGAATTTGTTAAAACCTCAGTGGTTATTCCCCGTGGAAAGCCAGCTTACAAGAATCGCGCGCCCATTGATAATGATGATGACAAGTACCAGTCTATCATGAACAAGCTGGATGAGCTCAAAGTAGAGATAACTCAAGGAGATTTAATGAGGATTTCAAACCCCATCAGAAAAGGCTGGGTAAAACATTTGCAGCCAAAACGTGTACCAATTTCCGAGGATACGCGTGAGGTCACATTACAGGGACCTGGTGAAATTGCTGAGATACCGGCGGGATCAGTTCTTGACGTTAGCGACTTGCCGGGCGCTCAATTCAGTGTTACGGAAATAGAAGAAGATGGAATGCCGGCGGGGTCAATTGTATTGAGCGACCCTGTTGAGCAGTTCTTGAATACTCTGTCACCTACTGATGAGATGCCTAAGATAACGATAGCTTGTGCGAGCGAGTCTCATAGCCTCAAAGCGCTTTATCCTATGATCAACAATCAGGGCAAGGAAGAGAGTCTAATTGATGGTGGTTCTCAAATTGTCTCAATGGCTAAATCAGTTGCCGAGGAATTGGGGATTACGTGGGATCCTAGTGTCGTTATCCATATGCAAAGCGCAAACAAGCAGATAGAGCCAACCGAAGGACTCGCTAAAAATGTCCCATTCGAGTTTAATGAAATAACCGTGTACTTACAGGTACATATTATCAACAATGCGGCCTACAAGGTGCTGCTTGGTCGTCCCTGGGAAGTCCTAACCCAGAGTAAAATTGAAAATTTTGGCGATGGAAGTCAGTTTATAACTCTAACCGACCCGGTGACAGGTCAGAAGAGTATGATGCGTAGCCATGATAGGGGCCGACCCCCTACCATACTAAAACGACCTCAGCAAGAGTCTTCTTTTCGGAACTCGATGAATTGACAGACAGTCAAGGAGAGATTGCCACGGTAATAGAGCAAGCGCATGATGGAACGTTACGTATAATTGCACTCACGCTTCCTATGGAAGGAGATAAATTTACACAGAGAGAGTTGCGAAATGCTTATCTAGCCAAGGCAATCTTAGAACCAGGACCAGAGGATAATGAACGAGAAATGGTATATAAATTCTTATGTCAAGTTCCTCTTGAGCGCGACCCAGAACAATACCATAGTTCTCCTCGGGGACAGTTTGGACTGACCGAGCTAGATAACCAGGGAACCCCTGTAGTGCAAGTCTTCGCAGGAAAGAAATACAAGCCAGTGGCACAAAAGATTAAGCCGGTGTATCAAGAGTTACCGGATCAATATCGCATCATACGTGATATAAAAGGAGATCCATTAGCCGACATGCCCCAACTTAGTCTGAATCCACCGGAATTTACACCGACAGGTCGGTATACTCAGGAAAGAAAAGAGCAAATGGATAAAGCCCACGCTGGTCCATTCCTATGGCCGGAAGAGCGAAAATTAGTGCATCAATTAGTCGCACAGCAGAATGAGGCGTTTGCCTGGGAAGATTCTGAGAGAGGACGCTTTAGAGCGGACTTCTTCCCGGATATTGAAATTCCTACGATAGAACACACTCCCTGGGTACTGAAAAATATACCGATACCACCAGGCATGCATGAGCGCGTTATGGAATTTATCCGGATTAAGATTAAAGCTGGCACTTATGAGCCTAGTAACTCATCATACCGATCGAGATGGTTCACAGTGATGAAAAAGGATGGAAAGTCGTTCAGAATAGTACATAGTCTCGAGCCTCTTAACGCGGTCACTATTGCACATTCTGGACTCCCTCCTGCAGCAGAAAGTTTAGCAGAACATTTTGCAGGACGAGCATGCGGAGGAATATTGGATTTATACGTTGGATACGACGAACGAGTACTAGCAGAGAAATCTCGGGATTTAACGACTTTTCAGACTCCATTTGGAGCGTTAAGACTAACTACACTTCCCATGGGATGGACTAATTCAGTACCAATATTTCACAATGATGTCACACACATTCTGAAAGAGGAAATGCCAGAGTTCACGAAACCATATATCGATGATGTACCTATTAGAGGTCCGGCAACGAGATATGAGCTGGAAGATGGAGGATATGAAGTAATGCTGGGGAATGGAGGTATTAGGCGATTTGTTTGGGAACATCTACAGGCCGTCAACAGGATAGTGCAGTGGATGAAATATTCCGGAGGAACCTTTTCCGGGTATAAATCAATTCTGTGCGCTGAAGAGATAACTGTAGTGGGACATGTCTGCACTTACGAAGGCCGAAAACCAGGAGTTGATAAACTCTGGACTATTGCGAACTGGGGACCTTGCAAGGATATCAGTGATGTGCGATCTTTCATGGGAACCATTGGTCTCCTACGGATCTATATTACTGACTATGCTACGAGGGCTGAAGGCCTACAGAAGATGATGCGTGGACAGATACCGTTCAAATGGGGCCCTGAACAAATTGAAAGCATGCAACTGCTTAAGGAGGGTGCGGCTAATGCAAAATGCGTAAAACCTTTGGATTATTCATTACCAGGGAACGTGGTGTTAGCTGTGGATACTTCTTGGCGGGCTGTAGGCTACTATATTTACCAAGAAAACCCGGACGAACCAAAGAAAAAGACATATGCACGGTTCGGTTCAATCCTGTTATCAGAGCGGGAAATGCGATTCTCGCAACCGAAAAGGGAGTTATTTGGATTATTACGTGCGCTGAGCGCGTGCTATTATTGGCTGATAGGTGTGCGACGGCTAGTAGTGGAGACCGACGCTAAATATCTTAAAGGAATGTTAACAAACCCGGGACTAGGACCGAATGCTACTATAAATAGATGGATTGATCACATCTTGATGTTCCAATTTGAGCTACGACATGTGGCAGGAAAAACATTCGGAGCAGATGGTTTATCTAGGCGAGAGGGACAGCCCAGTGATGAGGAAGTATCGAATCCCGAGGAAGGTGTAGGGGATGGTGATCAACTCATGGAGTACTCTAAAAAGTTCGAGAATGATGAGGACCCTTTGGAGTTCGAAGAATTCAAGACAGAGATAGATACTAGAGGAGGTTACACACTGCAAGTTCCATTGGGACAAGAAAAATATGTTCCCGAGGTAGCTGAGCGAGCAGCGGGCGTAGCATATTCCTTCTTAGATTTCCAAGATGAGATCGCTGAAGCTCGGTTACAGTATCAACAGGAAGTAATACTGATAGATCAATTCATTGCCGAGGGTAAGGTACCAGCCACCCACATTAGTTTCCTGCAGAAAAGAAAAGAATTAGAAAAAGAAACTCCTTTGCCATTCTTTGGCATTGATGAAGAGAATGATGGTGGTCTTGAGTATGATGATCGCAACCGCACTGATGTAGCTCGCGAACAAGATCGCTGGATCCCCGAGATACGCTCATGGCTACTTTTGAATCGAAAATATAAACCCCAGGGAATGTCAGAAAAAGACTTTGTGCGCTTCACGAGACAAGCCAGTCACTTCTTTGTAGATAACGAAGCACGCTTGTACCGTAGATCAGTAGATGGAGAGCATCGTTTATTTATAGATCAAGATAAGCGAATGGCTATGCTAAAAGGAGCTCATGAATCACTCGGTCATAGAGGCTCCTATGCAACCCATCAATTGTTAGCGCGACGTTTCTGGTGGCCTCAATTGGACCGCGATGTATACTGGCATGTCAAGACCTGTCACAGATGTCAGGAAAGACAGAAAGCTCTATACCAAATTCCCAGGATAGAGACATTCACGCCATCAATCTTTCAGCAAGTCCATATGGATACGCTTCGAATGACGCCAAAGTCGCAAGGTTGTGCTTACATTGTACATGCAAGATGCGCACTCACTTCTTGGGCCGAAGGCCGAGCATTGAAACATGAAAATTCAAATACCATAGCAGACTGGATGTTCACTGATATAATATGTCGTTGGGGATGTATCAGAGAAGTTATCATTGATAATGGAGGACCATTTGTGAAAGCGCTACGAATTCTGGCAAATAAGTATAATATCCGGGGTATACGCATATCACCGTATAATTCCCAGGCTAATGGAAAAGTTGAGCGCCCGCATTGGGATGTACGGCAGATGTTGTATAAAGCGGTGGGAAAAGAACACCTATCACGATGGTACAAGTTCCTCCCCTATGTATTATGGGCGGACAGGATATCTATTAGAAAGGGAACTGGCTGTTCGCCATTTTTCATGGTAACAGGCGCGCATCCGTTGACTCCCTTGGATATACAAGAAGCGACATGGATTGTGACTGTACCTGATAGATTATTAACAACAGAGGAATTAATTGGTTTCAGAGCGCGAGCACTAGCGCGACATAAGCAGCATGTAGAGGAAATGCGTGCGCGAGTGTCAAAAACAAAGAGGCGTGCCTTAGCGCGCTTTGAACAGGAAAGCAGGTATAAAATTAGAAACTTCGACTTTAAGCCTGGGGACTTGGTCCTTGTGAGAAATAGTAGCGTGGAAAAATCTCTAGACTCTAAGATGCAGCCGAGATATAATGGTCCTATGATAGTAATTGCAAGGAAACGAGGTGGAGCATATGTCCTAGCAGAAATGAACGGATATGTGTCTCAATGGCAAGTAGCCGCGGCAAAAGTCATCCCTTATTTTGCACGAAGAAATATCAAATTACCAGATAATATTTATGATGTAATTGATCAAACTGAGGAGTCACTACGCAAAATCATCGACAGGGAAGAAGATGAAGACGACAATGATGACGCGCATGAGGCGATTGATGAGGACGATGACATACCCGAGGAAAATGAAGATGATGAGGAATTACCTGAGGAATTACGGGAGGACTACCCGGTCAATGAATAAAGGAACTTGGAGAATAGGAACATTTAAGTGGAGGGGGAGAACAAATTTTAATTCGAACAATAAAAAATTAAAACTCCTAAAACTCGCCGGGGGAGGGTAGAGCAAGCTCTAGTGCCTTGTTGACGACCCCGCGCAAGTTGAAACCTCAACAGTGACGATGCTAAGAACCAAGTATCTAATCCTTCTCCTTCTCTTTGCCTTTACCGGTACCCTTGTCCTTGCCAGTAACAGAAGCGATATGGGACTCAAGGTCTGCAATCTGAGCGAGATAGGCATCGCGCTGACGACGGTCACGATCCATGCGACGATTGAGGACAGCCAGATCGACCTGGACCTCAGCAAGGCTACGACGATAGCCAGTAAGGAGGTGATCGGCATCGTCAGCAGAGCTGATAACGGTAGCTGTGAAAAGCGTCAGTGAACCATGAAAAGAATTAGCAAGGGAATACTTACAGGCTTCACCGTCCTTAGCACTCTTAGCGCGTTTGGCCGCCTTAGTGGTCTCTTTGGCCTCCTTCGTAGCAGCAACGGACTTGAGAACCCCCATTGCCTTGAGGTAAGCATAGGAATCAGTATCCATGCCGGGAACATCAGAATAAGGGATAAGAATCACCCTCGGCCCCACTTTAGCGGTGGTCTAGCCAGGGAAAGCAAATTACATTGAGAAAAGAATGAAAAGTAGAAGAAAACTCACGCTGGACTCTTCCTCAGGAGACTTGCGCCTAGCGTTGCGAGGAGCAGCAACTACGGTAGCATCTCCAGCGCCAGATTCGGACGCAGTTTCGGTGGGAGGATCGTCTACGACCATCTGCGACAACGCTTCGGTCAGGGAATCGACGTTGTCTGGAATATAAAGTGTAAACTCACAGGCTGTTCAGAGGAACCAGTGGCAGAGTTACCTGCAAGAGAAGGAGCATCAGCCTGAGACGCTGTATCCGCATAGTGCCGAGCGCGATAGTTGCGACGGTATCGTGGAAGGAAACGCCTCTATAATATGAAATTAGCAAAATAATAATAAAATAAGAACGACAGAGTACTCACACCTCCACTACCAGTGGACCGCTGGGAGCGCTGCTCGGCAGCAATGCGAGCGCGGTCAAAGGTGAAGAAAGTATCCTCAACCGCAGTGCCAAACTGAAACGCAGGCTCGCGCGAACGAATGAGCTCGGTAGCACGAATACCGGTGCGAATAAAGTTGAGAGCGGCGGGATTGGTAAGAATAGCGGGCAAGAGCCGAGAACCCGACCAGCATTCCTAGGGAAATGGAACGTGTTAGAGCAAGACAACAGGAAATAGAAAAGACGAACATTCATAGCAATAGCCACTTTGTCAAGGGCTTTAGCAATGAATAAGGTGGACGAGTCTTCGGCCTCGAGGGCCATTTCAAGAAAGATGATCTTATCTTTAACCTCATAGAAGTTGGGAAGCGGATTGCGAGGAGAACTCATTGTGGAATGCGATGAGTAGAAAGAGCGAAACTTGGTTAACCTTTATACTGCGCTGAATGAGAAGGGATACGGTCCTCGGGAATGAGCAGGACTGCGCCACCACTATCTCAGGAAACTTGGAGAGCATTAACCGGTGCAGACAATCCTGCCCGAGGAAACTGCTCTCAATGCATTAGCATTGTAAAAAGCGCTAAGCACAGTCAATGGTGCCGCTTTTGGAACGTACTCAATGCTAAGCGATCTCAAATTTCTAGTGATCAGCGATGATTTACAAGGTGTCCATGGGCCAGAGTAGGAGCCAGTGCAGACGTTCTCCCGAGGAAATTAGATAAGAACGCATTCACCAAGCCTCAGAGCGCTAGGAGCGCACTACAAGGCGCCAACCGATCAGCAATGCTCTAGCCGTAAGGCACCGTGAGAGAACACGTGTATAAGGAAGGAGTCTACTGGACCAGAGTTATAATACGAACATTTCCAGGAAAATGATCCCGCATGGTCCCACGGAATTGTGGCGCCACAAACATGATGGACAGTGATCTAGCCGAATAGATCGACGATGGATCGGCAGTTCATGACAAAAATAGACCGATGGCTAGGCCAATTAGTTCTATTATGGTAGGGAACTCACCAAGATCTCATAATTCATAAATATTCACGACGATCCGGGGAAACATTGAGTCACACGAGATAAGATAGAAGGCACTTTGGCCCGGCAACACATGATATTCGCAAAAAGTAAGGACTAGTCTATGGTAGAGGGCGCAGCTCCTTCGGCATTGGTACCATCGGTGACCGATTCCAAAGCAGGCACAGTGGTGTCGTCGACAAAGTCGGGGCGAACTGTAGGAGCCGACTCGGAGGAGACTGTAACAGTGCGAGGCGCAGCGTCCCCAATGATAGCGACCACAGGGAGGGAGGACCCAGTGTCGCGCACGACGGTGATGGGAGCATCCTCGGGAACATCCCCAGCTTGAGCTAAGTTGCGGAGGAACGTGCGACGCTCGGTATGCATGGCGCGCTGCCACACTGGCGTGTCGTGGAAGTCAGTAGGACCACGGGGGCGGGTCAGGTACTCGACCGCAACGTTGAGGGTGCGCATCATAGATGCAAGGACCTCGTCGTGAACCACAGGTCCAGGGCCTTCGAACCGATATGAAAATTCCACGTGCGCAGGTTGCACAGGAATGGGATCGGTACTGTTGAGAACCAGATGATGGTTGGGTGCGGCTGGATAATGCTAGTTCCTCAAGCAGTTAGTAAAATATATATATATATCAGGAATAAAAGGAAAGAGAACATACAGCGTGGTCGTGGTTGAGGCCAGCAGAATCGAGGAGAGAGAGACGCTCGTATTCCTCATAAAGAATCTGCAAGTCGATAGCGGAGGGGTATAAATGCTCCACATAAGCATCCGACGCTTCTCGGCACCGGAAGCCATTGGCCACAGACTCTGCGTTTCGCAAGGCGCGACATACAGCAGCTGGCTGGGTACGGAAGACGAGATCTTCGCCAGTATACTCCAAAGCAAGCTGAAATAGATCCTTAGCTAAGAAATCAAGAAAAAGAATAAAAACGTACGAATTTCCGAGTTAAAACGTCTATCTCTTCCAAAACCGAAGCATACGCAATTTCACGGAACAAACTCGTTCCGCGGAGTAAAATGAGACGACGAGAGATAAAGGAGAGTGTTGAGTCGACGACACGAGGTTCGTAGAAGATGTGAGCACGAAGGTTGAGGTTGGGATGGTTAAGGTTGAGCTCGGCGAAAGGGTTGTGCTGAGCCATGGCGATGCAGGGATGGAAAAATCAGAAAACCCCGAACACACCTTTATACCGAAGCCCTACAGTAGACCAGAGTAAGGAATAACGCGTTCCTGAGGAAGAACTCGATCTACTCACACGAACTGGTCAACTGAGGACAGTTGATTTGTTAGTTGGGGGGGAGAGAGAGATGGGTATCTCCATATGAGTGACCTAGCAGCCAAATTTTCGGTTAAGAGGCTAAATAACTTAGATCTTAAGATTCTATTCAGATTCCCGAGGATTTGACAGGTTTACTGACTCAAAATGGACTTAGAACGAAATCATGAAGTCCAAGTGAGACTTCAACTCAAATGTGGGATATATTTGAAGTTCTCAGGAAAGTAATTCCCAAGGAACTCCACAAGCAGATAGCAGAGAAATACAAGTACATAAAAGCGAGCTTAGTATCTAAGGAACATTTAATCCGAAGAGGAACTAGGAGGCAACGAGCAGGCAGATGAGTATCAAGATATAAAAATCATAACAAAAAAGAACAAGAAAATCGACGACGACACCCCGAGAAACCTAAGCCTCCGCATCATCGTCATGAGTAGAGGATCGACGAGAACGACGACGAGATTCGGGACGACTAGTGGAGCCCGTTGCCGGAGAAGTACCAAGATTATCGGGGACGGCAAGGCCATGGATGTCCTTTGGGCCAGAAAGCGAGAGATCCGGGATACGCGTCGCGGCGGAAAGCTTGACAATGGTATTGACAAGTTCCTCGGGATCCTCGTTAAGGAGTTCGTCGAGGGCGTCAGTATCCTTGAAAAACATGGCCTGGGTACCGGGCGAGTGCTGAGCTTGGAGACGGCGCGCCCAGACCACAAGCTCGAATCGGTCGATGTAGTGATCCAGGAGTGACGAGTTGAAGAGGGCCTCTATGGCGATGACGCGTTGAGTGGAGGCGCGGTAGCGACTAACAAGTCGATCGACATCTAATAAAGAAATAAGCAAGAATAAAAGTAATAACGACAAAAATACGTACAGAAAGAATCGGCAGGCTCGAGATTGCGGCCAACAGCAGTAGCATGTGCGACGATCTCCTTGGGAAGATACTGATGAGTGCAGCGCTTACCCTTCTTGCCGGCGCAGCCAACACAGCCGAGTCCACGGCACTGGGAGTAGCATTGAAGGTAGCGGCGAAGTGACATCGGTTGATGGTCGTGGCACATCCAGGTCATCTAAAGATAGGATTAGACGAGAAGATAAGATAAAACAAACAAGAATGCTTACCGGACGGAAGTCGCGATGGCCCACCGCCTCAGAGTCGAGGTTCTTCGTTTCGTGAGAAAAGCCTTCGGGGTTCCAGACGTGAGCGTTCAGGAAGGCTCGAAGCTCCTCCTCGTCGCACCCACGCTGGGTGTCAGTAAGGTCGAAGGCGGTGATGGGGCCATCCGGGTTCGGCAGAGCGAACACGGGCTGATCGCTGACTCGATTTTTGGGCTTGAACTTGTTGTCGGAAGTAGAGCCAGCCTTGCCAGAGACGGCGCGAGAGGTGGATGATCGAGTCTTGCGGCGAGTGGCGTCGTTTGTGGGGTCGGCGTCGTCCTCATCGTCTTCGTTGTCCTCGTGTAGGTCGTTGTCTCCGCCGTTCACAACCTCGGCCTCTACGTCTTCCTCGTCCTCGGATGGAGGATCGGGCTTGGTAGAGCTCTTGGGAGCCGAACCTAAATAAATAGATTGGTTAAGAATGAAAAAAGACATAAGAAAATAAAAGGAAAACTTGCCAGAGGACGAAGCCTTGTGCTTGCCTTTAGACGAAGGCGCCACGGCAGCGGGAGTGTTTTTGGTAGCCGCGACAGGCGCGACAGGGGCGGTACCGGCTGTGGAAGTTTTCTTCCTAGGGCCTGGAGTCGCAGACTTGGTGCGATCGTCGTCGGGAGTACTCTTTGCCTTCGCCTTTGTGGGAACGGGAGGCGGCGGCATTGAGCGCGTAGAGCGTGCGGTCTTTGTGGCGGGTACCTTCAAGGATGCCGCAGTGGAGTCGGTACGAACCGAGCTATATAGAAATTAGTTAGCAAAGTAAGACAGAAAGAGAAAGAAAGCGAATGTACGTCAAACGTTTCTTAGCGGGGCGCTCGTCGGACGACGCCTCCGCCTTGCGCTTGGGCGCCGCGTCCGGTTTCTCCTGCTTGATAGGTTTGGCACGAGGCTTCGAGGGTGAAGCAGCGCTGGCTTTCGCCTTGGGCGTACCCTTTTTGGTCGAGCTTTTAGGAGGAGGTGGAGGGTCGTCGTCGTCATCCTCGTTGTCAAGATCCTCGTCGTCGACGTCTTCGTCGTTGCCGTCGTGTTTCGCAGTCGGCGCGTCGTCCTCGGCACCCTCACCGTCTTCAAACTCCTCATCGGAAGACACGATGTCGTCGGGGTGCATGTTGCGATGTTCCATAGTGGTGATATCGTCCAGCGGGAGGTCATCGATGGCAAAGGACTTCCGTTTCTTGTCGCGAGGAGACCGCTTTGGAGGAAACACAGGGAGCGAGTGGAAGCGCGTCCACTGAAAAGAAAGGTCATGGCAGAAGGGAAGAAGAAGTAGCATAGATAACTTACATTGTAGGAGTCGTCTTCAAGAAAATAGAGGCGCCACCGCTGTGTCGCGACCTTCATTAGACGATCCCGACGCTGATACCCGGCCATGAGCGAGCAGAAGACGATGACGTGAGCGAAATGAACGTCGTCGTTCATGGCGTTCGGGTCGTTATCAAGATGAGCGTTCTGCTCGAAGGTCAGCGACGGAAAACGAAAAGAGAGGAGATAGGTACTTACGAGTACGTCGCACAAAACGTCGAACGCGTCAAGGTGACGAGCCTTGAGTTGGTAGGGATAGCGGAAGAAGCGCGCGAATGGCAGCAGTGCATCTTCGAGGTGCTGGTAGTAGTCGGGTGTTGGCGGAGCGGAAGACGGGCGCCCACGGCGGGAGGTTGTGGGAGAGCGAGCCATGGGGTTGAGAGAGAAAGAGAGAAAGAAGGGCGCGAGAGACAGCGAGGAGCGACCGGTTTATAGCGGTTCGGAAGGTCCGTGCGCACGAAGAACGTGTGGCCGTAAAAGAGTAAAGGCGGACCTCGCATAGCGAGGTCGCCGCTGGCAACAGGGACCAGTGAGGGCAGTGGACGACGTGTAAAGAACTAAGACAAACCTTGTTGGATAAGCGCTCATTAAGAATTTGATCGATGACCTCAGTGGGCGGAGATCGCCGGGTCTGGACCGGGTGCAGTGGTATTAATAGTATCACCGGCGGCAAATGCGGAGTTAATCGGAAATCGTGAAAATGACTTGCTCAGGCACTTGTGTGATTGACTGCGGACAGTCAATATTTGTTGGGGGGGAGATGATAAGGTCGCAATCGCGCTGTACTCGTAATTTTCGAATATAGAGTGATTTAATACGATTTCATCTCTTCCTAGGGAACTAGAGGGATAGCGGCGCGCCGCACCGGCTGTCCAAGTCTTAGGGATAACGAATTGCTCACTTATAAACCAATCCGACACTGTAATATACGATGGCAAGGCAATCATGTACGATTCCGTGGGGATCTACATTATATACCAAGATATCGTCATATAGCAGGGGAATAACATCCCGCAAGCACCCGTACTGTGCGGCGCCTCTTCCAAGTGGCCCGGCAGTGTAAAGACTAAATATCATAGGCGAATTACGATGGAAATATCACACAATTGAATGAATGACGAGGAAACACGAGCGTAGCACACTCTGTTAAGTTACCCGGGCTATTGTTAGATTGCCAAGGAAGGCACAGCGTGATCGCGTGGCTAGGCTGACAAACTGTTGTTGGCATCACGGCGGTCACCGTTATTCACACCAGTGACGTTTTGAGCGCTTAAACCATCGAGAGTATCACATTCGATCTTAGGAGATTTCCCGGGGATATGATAGGGCCATCTCTATATCAGGGACCGAGTCCGAGTACCTAAGGAAGTCTAGAAACTTAGCGAGCGTCCTCGCCTTACTAGAAATAGTAACAATCGTGATCAGAGCGACTCAGAAACCGCTATCACCTTGATGATTTGAAAGACAAACAGTCAGCAGACTGTAGAAATGCACATGTTCCTCGGGAACAACACCGAAAAGCTTACTAGTTCGTTCTGGATTGGTTAGATATCGTCTCATTCTGTCTCTGTATTACTGTACCATAGCCCGAGCCCGTTTCTGTCTTATAAATTGTATCACATGTATCCTGTCTACCAGTAGTATAAAGTAACGTAGGTTCCGTAGGAATAAAGCAAGCATTGTACTGCCCAGTTCAGAGTGTGTTGAGCCCAGTTGAAGCTAAAGTGTTAGCCAGCGAGCTTGAGATCGTCGAACATAGCGAATAACAGTGACTTCGATTGAAAACCAGAGTGATCCGAGTTGAGAAAGACTTCGCCTAGGAAGCGCAGAGTAACGTTGAGACTATTAAATTGAACGTCCGAACCAGTGTCCCGCAGAGTCAAACGTTGTGTATTTGCATATTCCGTGTCAAGAGAGCGCAGTCGGCGCAACTGAATCGCATTTGGGTTGGATATCAACCTTAGATATCACCGTATACCGTTCCCTGGAAACATTACAAGTGCCCTATCGCTACCAGAGGAATTCATTAGACTCCTCCGAGTCAAAGTGAACTACTAAAAGTGGTGTTAGACGTATAAACTAGTGTTGTCCTACAAAATAAATATATTGCTGACGTCCCCCTGGATAGTTGAGGTCTTAAACCCTGCACTATTATAAAATCGAACGAGCAACTCTACATTCCCGCGGAAACGAATAGAAACGCTTAGGTTCCTTGGCCAGTTTGTTCTGAGAGGGCGTTCGCTCGATTCAGAGTAATCTCGCTCCGCCTTGTGTTTTGTTTTGTGTCTGTGCCAGTGTCGAGCATCTCAACGGGCCTCCTTCTCGTCAGGGTTCTCAGCCTCTTCGCCAGAACCCTCGTCTTCGACCTTGTCGTCGTCCTCGTCTTCGTCGGAATTGGCAGCAGGGGCTGGAGTCTTTTTGATGGGTTCCGCCGGAGGCATAGCGTTGGTGGAAGGAGCTTTCTTGAAGATGATTGGACTGGACTTCGCACGGGACTTAGAGCGATCCGGAAGAGGCGCGATCGGTTGTTTGTCGGCTATCTCTGATAACCGGCCTGAGCGGCGTTGTCCAGAGGCGAGAGGTTGATTAACCGGCGCCGACGCGACGAGGCGGAGAGCCTGAGGAGGAGGAATGGTCGCGGTAGAGGCGACAGCGGTGCGAGGCGCCACAGCCAGTGGCTTGCTAGAGGAAGCCTGACCGTGAGGAGCGCGATTGGAACGCGACGGCTGTTTGTCCTGAGTAGGAACCCAAGAGAGCTTGGGCTCGCCAGACAAGGAATCCAGGACCACCGAAGTCTTCTGATGCTTGGGGACAGGAGATTCTGTAGGCGGCGAAGTCGATGGGGGACGAGGACGGCGTAGTTGGTGCGTTTTGGCAGCCACGGGAGTCGGTTCGCGAAGAGACGTGGACGCGCGAGGCGCAGCCGGCTCGGGAACGTACTGACGACTAACGGAGGTCTTGAGCGGACCGGTCTGAATAGTGAGTGGCGAGAAATTGGCGGGAGAAAGGCCGGGAGTGTACCGGTCGGTTCGATCCGCTGGTTCGACAACACCAGTGCGCTGGGCTTGCGTAAGAGAAAGTGCCGGCGACAGGGAAGGAGGCAAGTCGGGAGGCAAGAATACCGGTTCCTTCGCCACGGTGGGAGTGCTCGCTTTAGGTGGAACCTTAGGCTTCGGCACGCCAGTGGGCTTTTTGGCCTTCACGAGGGACAGGGTTGGGGCTAGTAATAAAATAAGAGAGAATAGACAAGCAAGGAGGTGGGAGACATACCAGAGGAGGCAGGAGGCCCCTGAGCGACGGAACGAGACCCCTGGCCGACAGGAAGCAAGGTCGCTGATGAAGCTGGTGGCTCTTTCAAGCACTTCAACTCCTTCGGACGCTGCCTCTCGGCCGGCTGTGCTTCGTGAAGGCGCCGCGCGTTTTCGATGCTGAAAATGACAAACCGGGGACATTCGCGGTTGCGGATGGGGATGTCGAGGCAGCGTCGCACCCAGGAAAAGCTGAAGTCGATGGGGGCGCACCGGGTGACAAGGTCTTTCGCATGATCCGTGGGTTCAAGAGGAGAGAAGGTGTGGCGCTAATAAGAATAGTAAATAAGAATAAGGTGAAAAAGAGAAAGATGAAAAGAGAAATGAGAAGTGAGCGACTTACGGAGTCCACAGGCCCGGATCCCAGGTCAATGAGCCATACATCATGAACCTTTGAAAGCTCAAAATAAGGCTGGTCCTTCATGCACCCGACGATTCGAGAGGCGGAGACGCATAATTGGAGGACGAGCGGGTCGTCGAGCATGGCGGTGGGATCGCGTTCCAGGTGCTGTGTCTGCTCGGGGAGTTCCGGGAAGGAAGAGGAGGAAGAAAAGATCAAGGACGTACCAACTCGTCGAAGAACGAGCTGAGGTAACAATGAATCTCAGCGTCTTCGACCCAGCCAAGGTAGGCGGGCACTAGCTTGGTGGGCTGGACGGACTGGAAGACATGGTAGAGCGGGATGCTGTAGTAGAGAAGACGGCCATAGTAGCCGGTGAAGGAGTTGTATGGAGGTGGCTCGCGTGGATAGCGAACCCAGGGAGAAGGGTTGGCACGAAGGGCTTGGGTCATGAGCATGGTGGTGGAAAGAAAGAATGGGGACGAAGGAAAACGCGATTACGCGTCCTTTTGTACCTACTCGAGATCCGTGAGTAAAGTTGAGCTCACGATCGAGCCCAACGAGCCTCATGCCTTCGCGTAGAGCGGTGGAAAAGCAAGAACGGCGACAGAGAAAAAGTTAATTGGATAGGCGCTCGTCTTAGATGCGATCAGCCCCTGAACCGGAAGCGGCCGGTGGCTGTAACTACGAGATCACCGGAGCCCCAGAATGGTGAAATTTGAAACTCCGACAAAATCAGCGTCGCAGGAGAAATATGCTTGTAGGAGGTGTTTACATTGGGGTTTTCCTTGACTGAGGACAGTCAAAATTTTGTTTGGGGGGAGATGATAAGCCTGGCGTGAGAACACGGGTGAAATATCGTCTGTAAAGGTGTTTTTAACCACTTCGCGAACCTAAAATAAATACAAGGAAGCTGCGGTACGCTCGGAGACCCGACGAGGAGTACTAAGACTGTATGAAAGAGTGCCATATACACGAATTAACTGGCCAAACGCGACGATGGTAGCCAATATTACCTTGGATGAGGTGTATTTGCAGACCGGGAGGCGGTAGCACCAGGCAGTATAGTCAATTCAGCGCTCGAGCACGCTATTACCCACCTTTTCAGGTGCTCTACAGTAATAATGAACCAATGGGTGTGTGGATGATGGATAAACTATGGCATATCAACTTTGCGAAGTGAAATAAGTCGAATATTAGAGCTACACTACGAAGGGCGAACGTCGCGAAGTAGAAGACACGCATAAATCTAAGAATAGGAATGATCGACAGTGGCTGTACATGGCCATCACCGGTTCCAATAAATAAGAGCGCTAATCACGGCTAAACTCCGAACGGGCATCTAAGTGCTTAAAACACCTTCGTGAATCACTATCGGGCGCTCTCCCGTCCCTGGGGACACTTCGTGAGTACCCCTACAGTATATCCGAGCCCCGAGTATCAGTAAAACAATAGAAAAGAGCAATAACAGCACTGATTCGAGACGATAAGAGTGCGCCGCGCTCGAAAATAGTGACATCTGACCTTCGCGAAGACGAATTTGGCAGGTGTAGCGGCGAAATAGAGGTCTAGAAACTTCCAGAATGCACCCAAAGTAGTAATAAGAGGTCTGGAGGGTGGTCAGCTGGCCGTCCGGGGTAGATAACAATAAACTCGGCCTACATCATATGTTATTTATTGGTACCTGTACATAACACTCTGTAGAACTATAAAAGTAGCTAGAAAACCTTTGCAATAGACAGGATAGCCTACCCCCACAATTATAGCTCAGAGAACGCGTACTACGTCGTTTGAGAGTCTTTGTCATTGGCTTGGGAGATCCTCTTGTGTTCTGAACATTTGTTTGACACGAAGTCGTGATCTTGTGTGAATTTTGGACTTGATTTGTGAAGATTAAATCGGGAACAAGAGTTCTGGGTCGTATAGGTTGAGATTCGAGTCATTTGTGTGTCATTTGCCCCCATTCCGCTGTTTGCGATAACAGCACCCGTTTTACCATCGTTTTGAACGAATCTAACAGTAAATCTATTAAAACTTAAATCCCTTAGCACCTTAAAACGAACTAAAGGCACTATTATACACGAAAGGAGTCGATTATCAGCCAAATAGTACATTTACACACTTCACAAAGTCGTTTTGTTAGCCTTTTTGGGGCGTCGCTCGTCTTCTAGAAGCCTCGCTCCTTGTGGGGTTTAGTGTTTTGGTTGTGTTTCGTTCGTGTTCCGTAGCAGACCTTTCACCGCATTATTATCCGGAAGGGGGAAACATTTGCGACTGTGCGTAGGTTTGCTGCAGAAGGTCTTGACAATAACTACATCGTCTGATGGGTATGTGTATATGACCCATCGAATTGTGTTAAGCTGTAAGCTCATTAGTGACTTGTGTTCAGGTTGAATACGAGACGAAGTGGGAGGAGCTATTCAAGAATGTTAAAGGGAAAATCAATGGTATACCTCTACATGAAGACTGCTGGACAGAGAAGCACCTCTGCAGCAGTTGCCGCAACTGTCTTATATCATGGGTCGACGACTTGCGGGATATTCCCACCATCCCCAAGCTTCGGAAGGCTTTGGAACATCCAGTATTCCTGAAACAGCATCACAAACAGTCCCATGAACGCTGTCGGTACTGCAAATTTGACGAGTGCAAGCATCGCAAAGCACTAGTCACATTCTGCCATGATTTGGTGAAGGCAATGCCGGATTTCACCGAGGTGTGGGCGCACATGCTGCTTCGTTGGAGATAATCGAGTGAGTTGTTACGTTGAGGATTGGCTCGCCAACTACACCACAAAGGATGTCGATACACAGTGAGTTTCGCACAACTTTCAAACCAAGAAAATAAATTAAAGACTCATTTTAGCCTTGACATGCTTTACCTGTTGACTAGTATGTACTTCCGTTTGATATAGACCTTTTATTCAATATTCATTACAGCTTATTGCGATACAGCCAGATGCGTGGCCACGGCGTGCCAGGATTTCGATGTCGTTGAAACCGATATTGATGGCTGGATCTTTGCACAGAATAGCTTTGCGCGTAAGGAAGGTATATAAGCTCCACGTATGTTCGTTTGAGTACAAAATATTTTGTGTTATCATGCCAGTATCACTCAGGTCAATGCGTGATCACTGGCGCTTATTTGCAATGAGGCTAGCACGTGCCGAATGGGTGTCCTCTTTTACTCCAGAAAATGAAATGCAACCACCCTCTTCTCTTTCCATTCATGATGGAATCGGATGGCAGCGAGGCTCCACGAACTTCTTCCTTATGTTCGTCGATCCCTCCCTCCCTTCCTCCAACGTGAGCTTACGATGCTGACCTAGTCAATTTTGCCAACTCCGATATCACCATCGAGTCCTCGGACAATGTCCGATTTCTTCTGCACCGCAAGAACCTGGAGACGCACACCGAGGCCTTCCCTGGCTCAGATTTTGAATCCGACAAGACCAATGGCGAAGTCGTGAAACTCACAGAAGCAGCAGAGATTCTCGAGGTCCTCTTTCAGTTCGTCTACCTGAGAAATCAACCAGTCCTTTCCGCACTAGGGGTAGAGACTTTGCTGGTGCTGGCAGAAGCGGTACAGAAATATCAGGTCTTTTCTGCCAAGATCGGATGCGAGGTTCAGTTGAGGTAAATGTCGATCACTCGTTATCGATCCTCAATGATTTTCCAGCCAACTTCCCTTGAATTTCCACAGGAAATATGTGGAGAGTCACTCCATAAGCATCTTGGTACATGCTCTCAAGCACTACGGAAACTACGAGACTGTGGATTTGGTGAACACATGCGCCAGCCTTCTTGTCCGGAAAGGGCAGACCGTCACAATCGTGAGTAGGTTTGCCGAAGAGGGTCTCAATAGCTCTTATATTATTCAATGGGTATATGCAAATGCCTTGATGTGGTGCATACCATCCAGGACTGAACTTGCATTACGGCAGATTATATACGAGAGGCTATGGGAAGACGTATTCAAGAAACTCAAAAACGAAATCAATAGGATACCCTTACATCACGACTGCTGGTCAGAAAACTACCTCTGCAGTAACTGCAGAAACTGCTTGGTCTCTTGGACTGACGACCTCCGAGAAGTGGTCACCATCCTATGACGGTCCGTTTGCACATTAATTAGTTACCAACAATCATTGATTTCATGTAATCGTCACTTGAATTTCTCGTCCTCTAGAAATCCTAGACCTCCCATATTATGCAAACATAGTCTACTACCCCTTAGCTTTCGAGGGGCACTAAAATCGCGATGTTCCAATGAGAGCTTACTTTCCCACGGGGGCCGACATTGTCGGCACTTGTGAAGGCATAACTGGGTCATCCTTCAGGGAATTCCTTAGTGCACATGCGAATCAACAGCCATGGTATACCCCCCCATCGTGCCAGTATAGGTTTATTTATGGAAGTTGCATGGCGTTTGGAATTTAAGTGCACATTTTCGTCGCATTTCAAGTGCCATCAGCGAGTCACGTGGTGTGCCGATCCGTGAGAATGCCTGCTATCTCGAGCGCTTATGGCTTTGACATCCACCTAATTCATCTCCTGCGGTCGCAAAATATACCAGATTTCTCTAAAACGTACACAGTCTAATTCTATACCATATTCACCAACGCACATGCATAAATAATTCACTTCGCAGCTATACAAGTGTATCAAATGATGTTATATTCAGATCACTCATTGTATTCAATTGCGAAGATTACATATATTCGGTGAGCGCTGCATTGGATATATTTTAGCCGGTGGACATGTTAATTTATGTAAATGAATATGCACAGGTGACAATATACGTCCCGGCGGACTCCTTTCTAGCTGCCCTACCCCCAAACAAGTCTTCACAGGTGGGGTATGGAGCGGGACAGACAGACCCTCTTTTGAGCGATGAGGAAGCGCCAATTTTGGAGCAGGGTCAGGCTTTGCAGTAGACAGCCCGGCAGAGAGGTGTGTAAATGGTTGAGGGAAGAGACCAGCAAAGAAGTTGGTGCACTCTTTCTGTGTCTCGTTATAGTCAATTGTAACCGTAGTGTTGTGGGCGCACCCATGATTGTCATACTTGGAAAGGTGCTGACAAGGGACAAAGTAAGGTGTAGGGAAGGGCACTTCCCTGGCGTCGGAACGAGCACGCGCGCCTACATGGTCTACGAGTGATACCCACCATCACTTCCCCACGATCGTGATAAACACGATCCGACATTGTATTGTTCCCCGCATTTGACACACATGCCCGTGGAGCAGGATAATGCGAGATGAGTCACTTGTGTCCCGCTCCATACCCCACCTGTGAAGACTTGTTTGGGGGTAGGGCAGCTAGAAAGGAGTCCGCCGGGACGTATATTGTCACCTGTGCATATTCATTTACATAAATTAACATGTCCACCGGCTAAAATATATCCAATGCAGCGCTCACCGAATATATGTAATCTTCGCAATTGAATACAATGAGTGATCTGAATATAACATCATTTGATACACTTGTATAGCTGCGAAGTGAATTATTTATGCATGTGCGTTGGTGAATATGGTATAGAATTAGACTGTGTACGTTTTAGAGAAATCTGGTATATTTTGCGACCGCAGGAGATGAATTAGGTGGATGTCAAAGCCATAAGCGCTCGAGATAGCAGGCATTCTCACGGATCGGCACACCACGTGACTCGCTGATGGCACTTGAAATGCGACGAAAATGTGCACTTAAATTCCAAACGCCATGCAACTTCCATAAATAAACCTATACTGGCACGATGGGGGGGGTATACCATGGCTGTTGATTCGCATGTGCACTAAGGAATTCCCTGAAGGATGACCCAGTTATGCCTTCACAAGTGCCGACAATGTCGGCCCCCGTGGGAAAGTAAGCTCTCATTGGAACATCGCGATTTTAGTGCCCCTCGAAAGCTAAGGGGTAGTAGACTATGTTTGCATAATATGGGAGGTCTAGGATTTCTAGAGGACGAGAAATTCAAGTGACGATTACGTGAAATCAATGATTGTCAGTAACTAATTAATGTGCAAACGGACCGTCATAACCATCCCTTCTCTTCGAGAAGCCTTAATAGAGCATCCTAAATTCCTAAAGCAACATCCCACTCAATCTCACGATCGCTGTCAGTACTGCAGGTACGACGAGTGCAAGCACCGGGGGCCTTTGGTCAAATTCTGCTTTGATTTGGTGAAAGAAATGCCGGATGTCACCACGGTTTTGGATCCAAATATTGTTTGGGTAATCGAGTGAGGTGCTATATGGTATCAGCGTTGGCTTCTCACCACTCGCACGGTGAGTTACAAACAACCTTCAAACCAAAATCAAATGAAAACTCGTTTGAACTCCGAATCGCCTCAGCGTGTACCACCGTTCGGTACAAACTTGTTTTGCTTAATACATATTACCACAAAAGGCGGGTTCATTACCAAAAGCGGCTCGGCAGACCTCATTTGGTTATGTAAGAAAACTCTTGAAACATTGTAATGTGCGTTATGATCATACACAACGCCATCTGAGCAGCAAGGCCTCAATATTTCAAGCCACCATCAATTACACTGTCGAGGTTCTATTAGGGTAGGTATAGTAAATATACTAATATATGTTTGGTCTGGTGCAATGATTTGGCAATGATCCGAGTGTACTAATGGGATTTCCAAAGGGCCAAGAAGTGTTCATAAAGATTTATACGAATGAGTTTCAACGCTAACATTCAAGGCCTGCATCGCTGCAACGTAGATTCCAGGATTGATCAGAGTGTTCACAAGGAGCGTGATACGTCCGGGGCAGAGTCCGCCAGACGTGTCGATGATCGGCCATCTGACTCACTCCATGTAGGACACCCGCTAATCTCTGTCAAAGTCAAAGTCGCCGTATTGCTGCATTCTGTAGCAGCATTATTCGAGCTCGGGTCGGCGCGCCCATTCGAAGCGTTCGATGAAGACGATGATCCACAACCTCCTGATGATCCAGAGTCGGTGTCTGTGTCGCGGTGCGTGCGTACGTGCAGGTAGGTAACCACCACTAGCAAGTTGCAAACAACCAGCGATATCCCTGTCTGAAATGCCATACAGGTTGCGGTTAGTGAGCCAATTGAATTGTGTAGAAATCAGATGAGATCAAAACTGACCTCGAAATACAGGAACTTCTCTATCAAAATTGTCTTTGCTGGCTCTAAGTTCTCAGATGTGAATTGGAAGACGCCGCATAGAAGCGTGGCGGCGGTGGTACAAGAGCTTGCTGTGAAGGCACCAAGTATTAAGCGTCGCTTCCGCGGGTTCAAGCGGACCCGCCAGAGCTTGTACAACGGCACAGCGACAAGCAACGCGTCAGAGGTTATATTGGCTAATAAATCAGTGTTAGTCAGGTACATTTGATTAATATTACTGCATACCAGCAACCACCAAAACGCGGAGGTCAAGAGACCAATGGCATGCTGCGTCTGGGCCTGAAACGAGGGCTGGCTGATGCGCACAAAGTGTTACGCTGCGGACTATTACAATCGCGCAGAATGCAACCGACATAAACGCCATTCCAATGGCAAACATTCGTGTTGGATCCCGAGGTGGCCATATTCTGGCAATGGCAAGTGCGAGGCTGATTCGAATCGCCCTTTCCTGGGGGTCAGCTTGGGCGCCTATCTGATTATGTAGACTATTGAACATACCAAACAGCAGTGAGAAACAACATTAGGCCCAGCCAATATAGCGCCACTCTCACTTCGTGAGTTTGCAGAATGCTGTCTATATGTCATTGTAAGGCGGTAAACCCCCGACAGCGGCGTCAGTGCGCACACCTTGCTGCGCGTAGTCGAACCACAGGATCGTGATGTATACACAGTCCACCAGCATAGCGAATAGTGCAATCCAGTCGTCCCACCATAGTCTTTGTGTATTTGCTCTGTAGCGAAAGCGGAATATTGTCAATCCAATACCCGTTACATGTATCGCAGTTAACACGACTGCGGATTAACACGCGGCGTAGTTTTGTGAGTATCGTCACTCCTTGGGTCATGAATAGACAAGAGCCTACTTACTGTTCAAGGCCAGTTCAACCCCAAAGCTGATATCCAGCATTTGGCTGATCACGATGTACTTGTAGCGCAAAAGGACAGGTATCGTGCTCAAGGCAAGCAGTGAGAGGCGCGAGGGGTTTTCGGAAGAGGTCCTTCATCATACCAGACAAGGCCCAACTTATATTGCCACATGGCAGGACTGGAACACTTATTCTGCTTGAGAAGCCCTGACAATAATTACTTCGGCTCAACCCAGTATCGTTGCACTCACGCGACGGTGCTTAAATAGTTCACCAACACCACCGATAACTATTCACAGATTTTCGACGTCACGAAGAGGATTTCATTGACTTATGCGAGACAGAGCTTGGGAAGCCGTGCGCAGTCGACGTGTACTAATAGATGACCGCGGTACCATGCGACCATCTTGGGCCTGGATAGTCAAGGCTGCTCGTGGCGGTCTCGGGGAAGGATTTAATATTTGACAACCCTAATCTCGACATCAGTTAGGAACATGCAACTGACCTTTAAATAAACGCCGGTGTCTGAGAAATTCTAACCTGATTGTCTTATGGAGTCACGGTGGGATGAACCACAAGCAAGGGAGATGGAATGAAATAAACCGCCACGCCAGATTGACAACAAAAGAATGTAATATGTCATGAATCGCCGCTGATATCCAGCAACTGTTCTATACTCTTGCCCAGATCACCGTCGTTGGCCTCCAGCACCCATTCAATCACTTCTATATCGACACCGGGGAAAATTTGGAGGAGCGTCTCCTTCGACGCCTTCGCTGCCTGCTCATGCGCCGTATCGATCTGCTGCTGCACCCCAGCAAGGTCCAAGGCCGGCGTAGGCGTTCGCGAAATATGACCCCCTTCAGCACCAGCACCCCAGTCTGGCTGCGCTAGGCTCTGCACCCGCGGTGGGACAAGTGTGTTTCCCGGGAAGTGCGCCTGCTGCGCAGAGTTTGGTTGGTAGGGTCCACCTCGAGATGGTGTATCTGGAGGACCCCATCCGGGCGATCCAGGGGACGGTTGGTGTAGGGATGGCGAAGGGATACGACGCACCCTGGGCTTATATGGTGTTTGTATGGGATTGTAAGAGCCTTCCTGACCATACGATGGCGTTTGCGGGGGAGCTGAACGCGGAGTAGTCTGGCTTTCCCAAGACGACGGATGTGCCCAATGTGGGCCGGAGGGTGGATGGGCTGCAGATGACGGTCCATCCTGTCTGCTTTCTCGCCCAAGTTCGAATGGCGCGAAGGGTCCAGGAAGATATGACAATTTATTTTCGGCGCCGTCAAGGGCCTCTGAGAAAATGCGACCAATAGCGCTCAGTGGCTTCGATATCGTGTCGCCGGTCTTCTGGAATAAACGTTTAGCATCTTCCGAGAGAGTTTGCGCAGGGGCCGCTGATATCGAAAGAGGCTGAGCAGATTCTTCGCCAGCGCGCGGGGAAGCTGGAGTAGGGGCTCTAATCTTCATCTCCGCGAAAGGGATATTAGGAGAATCAGGCTCGGATGATGGGAGTGACTGAATGGCATCTTCCACTTTCCTTATTTTCTCATTAGTAAATGTATTAACTTTGGTCTGTTGACGCTTACTTTTCAAACTCTTCTTGTGTAATATTCGATAGAGAAGTGTGGTCCATAGTTTCGATGAATGATACGGCTCCCATCTGATAAACCAGTAAGGATTTTACTAGGTCTTCTGAGCCAAGAACTTACCAGACTTGAGAGGTAGTAGCCAGCTTCACTCTGAAGTTTCGATGGGTTGCGGAAGCGATTAATAAATCTACTGAAAGTTAGGACATTTTTTAGAAAGAATTCCATGCCATAAGACTCACTCTACATTTGAAAGCAAGTGTTCTGGGTTTGCCTTCAGAACAACAAAGATAAGAATTGGCACAAATGAATCAGCTCCTTCCTCTTTATGTAAATGTCGGATCAGTCCTGCAAGGACGCGGGACGTGAGCTTAAAATAAACCTCAGAACGGTGACGAAATCTCACCGAAGATAACTTTACAACTGTTCAGTATACAGATCAGTTTATCGCGAGGAGCCTTGTAATGATTGATTTTCAAAAGCTCTGACACAAAAAAAGTCAGAAAAATGCAGGTTTCATCAGACTGATTACTTACCTTGCTCTGCAAACATCAAAAAGCCTTTACTACCTTCACCCTCTGGGATATCAAGGTGCTTTTCTTCCAGCCAGCCAAACAGAGCTATCCGCTGTGCCAGCACACGATCTCGTTCAAGATCGTCGGTGGTGACAGGCCGTGGTGGATTCTGGCGCTCCAGCTGGGGAGTAAACGTGCTTTAACATAATGAGTAGACTGCCTCCTGGATGACGCATGTCAAAACTGACAAATCATAGAGGCGGTTCATGACAAGTTTCTCCATGCCTTCCATAGCATTTTCAAACTCGGCTTCGGACGTATTCTTCCATACGTCGCATTCTTGCATTTGTGTGGCGATGAACTAGAGTGATAGTAAGATAACGCGATAAGAGTAGCAAAAATTGTGCTTACTGCAAGGAAATCGTTGATGATCTTAACTTGGTCGTTGACCGTAAACGTCCTTTTGGCGAAATTGCTCAAGAAGCTAGAAGGGTATGAGTACAAGTCTAACGGAGGGGAATAACACGCACGATCGTAGGTACTTCGAGACGGGGTCAGCACTCTTCGTCTTCATTTGATCCAAGAACTTTTGGAAATCAAAGCTTCCATCGCTGCCTTTGGGTGCTGGTGAGGCTGGTCCGCTTCCTGGCTGGCTTGCTGGAGCCTTTCCGATGTCTGGTCGGGCATCCTGCTGCGATGCAAACGTCGATAATGTTGAGGGAGAAGGCACAGCCCTGGCTGACGCATCAAGTGACTGCGGACGCGGACGAAGCGGCAGCGCGAAGCTTTTGGCAAGCGAAGCAAAGGAGGGAAATGGAGATGAAGACGATGCGGGCACTGTAGCTCCTGCTGCGGATCCAGATGCTTTGGGTGGTGTCATGTCGTCCTTTGCAGGAGGTTCTGGGGGTGGCGAAGGCGTACGTGGCGGCGGTGGGTGGCCCTCGGAAGACTCCCAGGCATCTCTCGCAGCTTTTTCCTCCTGGATGGCGAGAGGATCGAACTCGCTGAGGAGCTCTTGCGATACCTCCTGCTTTGGAGCCTCTCCTGAGTCGTCTTTCAGACCAGCAAAGACGGGGTCATCGTATGCTGCAGGATCAAGCGCCGACAAAAGTTTGGCTTCCTCCTTCTCCGGAGTGGGCTGCTTCGATGCTGTTGAATCGTCCCAAGGGTTGGGAGATGACGGTATATCTGCGGCCGCGTTCAATGGTGCAACTGGAGTGGTCGAAGCAGATTCTATGGGGACCTCTAGCGAGCGTTCCGCCGCGTTTGGCGCCGACATGAGCGTGCAGGTTAGTTCTGAGGACCTAAGTCAGTATCAAATAGGTTTGGAGTAGGTCTTGAGGTTGAGGAAGATGAAGAAGAAGTTAAACTGCGAAATCCAGTGCAACGCCATACAGCTAAATGAGGTCATATGATCCTGTCAAACCTCAAAGGGTTATTTCTGGTTTTGAATTTCTGGATCTACTCTAGATTCAACCACTACAATCAAATCATAGTGACCTTGTGGCGGCTTCCAATTTTCGTCTTTTCATGCCAATTCGAGTCTTAGAGTTCTATAGCGGTATAGGTGAGAAGACCTGCTGCTTCGAGCCAAGTCACATATTGAGGACACCACTCAGGCGGTCTGCACCTCGCACTATCCAGGAGCGGCATTGGATCTGAGGTCGTCCAAGCACTCGATTGGGACCAAAATGCGTGTCTAGTGTACAATGCAAACCATGGAAATAATGTCGCGAAGAAGGTACGGATGCGCATTACCAGTGTCCCCTTTTCCTGGCCATCGGGAGCTTGAGCGCTCATTCAACCTTCAGATAGACATTTCAACCCTCACCACGGCTCAGCTCGCGTCTTACCATGCAGATCTATGGCTACTCTCCCCCGCCTGTCAGCCATATACCGTTCTGAATCCGAACGCGAAAGGAGCGCAAGATCCCCGTGCGCAATCGTTCTTGCATCTCGTACAAGTGGTGCTGCCGGAATTAGCGGCGTCAAACAACCACCCCGACCGAATGCTTGTTGAAAACGTGGCTGGCTTCGAGGTATGCACTAATCACCCCTTCGTTCATCCAGATGATAATTTACAACTACTAGGATTCAAGTACTAGACAAATCTTGATCTCGTCTTTGCGCGCCCTCGGGTACGAGACCCTCGAGCTTCTCCTTACCCCGCTCCAATTCGGCATTCCGAACTCGCGTTTACGATACTACCTCCTCGCCAAAAAGGCTCCGTTGCGCTTCTCCGACATTCCGTCTGGATACTCCGGTGAAGTGTGGCGTCAGATCCCGGGACAGGGCCTCGCGTGGACGGATCCTCGCCTAGATGAGAGGGGCGCGGCAAGTGACGATGTAGTGCGTGAGCTGCGCGAGTATTTGGACAAAGACGACCAAGAAGGACAGTATGACGTCCCCGATAAAGTACTCCAGAAGTGGGGGAGGCTTTTTGATATTGTGAAGCCTTCTTCTCGACGGACCTGTTGCTTTACTCGAGGTCAGTTCAAATTCAACGACATTTACCGTCTGTCATTGATAGCGTCTAACCTTGATGTTATAGGTTACACGCAGCTAGTGGAGAGGGCGGGATCAATATTGCAAGAAAATGAAGAACTGGATGTGAGCACAAGTATGCTATTGCTACACGGACCCTTAAAAAAATCTACAACAGACAACCGAGATATTTGATCATTTTCTCGCAAGTCAGGCTGCAGGAGATCCGGATGCAGTCAAGCTCTTGCACCCTCTCAAGCTTCGTTACTTTTCCCCTCCAGAGCTGTTGCGCATATTCGCCTTCGATCCCATTGAAGACCCTACCAAGACGGGGGCCTTGGCTTGGCCCAAGACAACGTCCCGGAAATCGAAATACAAGTTCATTGGGAACAGCATCAACGTGGAAGTGGTGCAGAAACTGATCCGTTACCTCTTCCTCGAGCCCAAATAGCCGACCACCACTAGGCGATGTCGATGCGGGCTACAAGGCCATAGTGGTCACTCACCCACATAGGCTCTCCTTCCACGTCTTCCAGATCCTCTAGATCTCCATTATCGTCACCTCCGCCTTCCATCGTCAGCCCCATGCCAATCACTTCCACCTCCTTGGGCTCTAGCGGCCCCGTCAACAGAATTTTATCCATTCTTCTTTCCGGGAACTGGCTTGGAGGCTGATGACCCCACGTATGTCCCTCCCATTCCTTGTCAGATTTTGCCTTTCCCTCGTAGGAGCCCGCTACACTTCTGTCCTGGCAAACCGTCCAAGCGTCCGACAAGCCCAGTTTCGTGGGGGCAGAGTCGTCATACGGACCAATGGGGTTCATGTCGCCAGCGACGACACCCGCATAGACATCTGGCGCACGGAGACGCTGGGCGACGGACCCGAGCTGCTCAATGCGCATCTTGTCCGCGCGCCCGCGTAGGGACTCTAGATGCACGTTGGCGATACGCAGCACCTTCTCTTCTGCGATACCAATGTCCACATAGAGCGCCGAGCGGCCCATGGTGCTGCTCTTGAACGGTGTGCGGAACACAGCGCGTACGTGTCCCGCGAGGGCCAGGGCCCGGGGGACGAGTGTGAGGGTGCCGTAGTACGCCGCCCAGTCAGCTGCAGTGATGTCTGTGACACAATAATGCGCGCGGACGACCGGGTGTGCGAGGAGTGTGGGTATTGCAGTGTTCCGGAGTTCCTGCACGAGGATGATTGTAGGCACGGGTGGCGAGGCAGCGAGAAGAGGCGCGACGGAGTGCGTATTAAGGAAGGAGAAGATGGTGTGTATCCGCTCGTTCACGAAGTAATTCATGGCATCGATGTTGTAGGTGATTAGAGAAAATGTCTTCGGGTTCAGGCTAGTTGTTTCTTGGGGAGCAGTGTCTTTCAGGGGGAGCCATGTATCACATATCTCGTCGAAGGCATAGAGACTCTTAGTCTCAACCACCTCTTCTTGCTGCATGAGGGAGGATCGTTGGGCTGGAGACGTCCCGCGGCGCCTCTGTGCGGAAAAGTGCAAACGAAATTGAGATCGTGGTGATCGTCAAAACGCAAGCAACGTTTGATGGACGCCACGAACGCAGGTCGGCAAGATCCAGAAATTGATTGATCTAATCATAGATACCCACAAAATGTCTACAGACAGCAAGTGCTCTTGCAGAGTCTGATTCGTAAGCGTATACTGGAAATGAAATACACGCTCATACACGGTGGTGAGATCTGCAAACGTCGCTGACTTTCCCTAGACATTAGGCGCCTTGCCCGAGGAAAGACACTCGCGTACTGGTGCTAATTCTGTACTGTTTCCCCCGCAGTCAACTTGAAATAAAGCCAAAAGAAACCACTCACATAGCCAAGCCCATGCAGAAGCGTCCGATGGGAGACACATTAATATGGCGTGGAAGGTGTGGGGTCCCGACAACTACCCAATTTGACATCAGCCTCTGACTGGGACCCGACTGCCAGCCGATTGCTTTGTGAGATGCATACGTCGCAGACTTGCTCATGCAATTCTGTTGTCAGCTGTCTTGCTTGTGCCTTGCATCATTCTGTATCACTGTGGCCAGGGTAGCATGACATTGATTGAGTTCGAACGTGATACCCCAGATTGTTGATCCATGCGAGGAACTCCTATTTGTGGCAATGATTATCGTTCAGTATGTAATTTGTAGGGCCACTATACACATAATCTGCAAGAGGTGCCGGCAACTATGACTCTGCGTCAGGAAGACCTCTGTAAACGGTGTCCGGATATTATCTGGATCAGACTTGGTGGCATAGTTGACAGCAGGTATCGGGACTCCATATTCCCGAGTGATGACCAAAAATACGACGCCGTGCCCAAACATAGACCTGCATAGAGTCGCGCACGGGTCTTCTAATTCCACATTGTATCCGCACGTTTAGTGATGGAGAAACCCCAGTCAGTGATGAAGGCAAGCCCGAGAGTATGACCGCAGGCCAACGGAGGTGAAGAGTTCGTGAAGGGAATGACGGAAACGGGAAATTGACGCGCATTGACAGGATCTCGTGGCTTCCAACACATACGTATCTTCAAGTTAGTGTATGAGCTGTGTATGACGACTGTAAAATCTCGACCACATGACAGATGAGGACCTCCGTTGCAATTGTGTTCGGAACAGGTTCTCATTTAGCAATATGGCTGTCCGAGGCGCTTCATGGGTCGATAACAGGGTTTGAATGAGAAAAAGCGCCGATGCTGTCGGCACCTGGAATCGTATTCTAGGAGATGGAAAGAGAGAGAAGATGGTGGAGTGTGCGAGAGAGATGTCAGATGGAATGATGGGCTGTGCTTTATCGTCCCATGTCGCCCAAAATGGAAATCTTTAACGCCGACGCCGATTGTTGTTGTTGACTTTTTGAGCATCGCGACGACGCGCCCTTGCTTCCCACCATCACCCTCATTCTTACAAAATACCCATATCTTCCCCGCCTTCATACCCAAAAGCTACGACAGCCTTCCAGCTCGACAGCATCTCTTACCCCTGCAATACTTAACTGTTTTGCTCTTCATTCCCTTCTCAATACCACAAAATGGGCCGTGCCGTCTACTCTTCAGCCTACACCACCTCCGTCCCCGCAGTCGCGGTCAGGACTGAGCCAGAGCCCAATGTCGATATCGCCGTCGAGCGCTGGTCCTCCTGGAACCACTTTGACCCCGACTCAGACGAGTTCTTCCAGGACGCCGAATTTGAGGCCTTCATCAGCCCAGATGAGCTGCGTGCACAGCAGAGCGAAGCCACTCCCTTGATTACCGACCGTATTGCCGAAATGTCAGATTCCAGCGACAGCAGTGACCAGGAGAGCGACACGGCCGATGGATCAGAAAATCAGAGTGGGGGCTCTTCCCCGACCGAGTGGAATAGCCAGGATGCGCGCAGTGCTAGAGAGACAGAGACACTTGCGTCCAACCGTCGTACAACTATCATGGAAGTGTCGGATGGTGTCGTCTATACTATCCATGCACCTAGCGCTACGGAGACGCTCATCAGCAATGCCGTTGACGCCGTACTTCCCACTGCTGGATCCGAAGTCGAGACAGTCAGCGCACACCTCATTGGGCGCTCCCCATCCCCCGAGTTCGCAATGCCCTCAACGCCTCCCCCGCAGCAGACTTTCCCCATTTTCCGTCGGCAGGTCACTCCAAACCGCCTTTTTACCCCCTCCCCGCCTACGTCTGTCCCTCCCCGCTTCTACTCATGGCCCGCCCCAGCCACACCAGCCAGTCCTTCGTTCCTTCCTGTCACCCGCGACGGTCCCCTCCCGAACGCACGGGCTCGCATGTCGTACACCCGCATCGACACCACCCCTGTTCGCGTCCGCATCACCAACCCAGTGATGTAAGCTTCTTCTGGCGCCACTAAACGTAAAGCGGCCAAGAGGAGATCCGTGACCCATATCCGCGGTGGCCTGAGATCAAAATTATGCGCATAATTTCCAGCTACTTTAATGCGTTCAAGACGCTAGACAATAGAGTCTACACCAGCTTCTTTATACACACTTGTTCGATGTACCGCTTCTATTGCTTCGTTGCGGCGCTGTTTGCCGGGCGCCATGTTTCTTCGCTCGGTTTCTCGCCCCTTCGATTTTATGCTCTTCCTTTTGACTTGACCATTCCTTTTTTTATTATGTCTTGATTTATATGCTGTGCTCGCCATCTCCATCTTCCCCTGTCCCTCCATTACACGCTCGACTAGTCCCCTATATACCTATGCCTCTCCGCCTGTCTCTGTCTCCGTCTTGTCTTACTCGCTCTGCGCACTTGCATCCGTACATCCAGTCCAGTCTATATACCTTGTACTGTACCATATGATGCTTGTGTACCACTCACCCTCATCTGTATAAATCCCATGCAATCATTTCATTTTCTATTCGATGATGCCGTAACTTGGCCTTTGAGCAATCTAATCTTTCCGAAGCACGCAAACGAGGCAGTTATTGCCTTGATGCACACCATCATTTTCTCCAATCTGAGATGGTCGATCTTCCTCTTGGTGCGATATCAAGGAAAGCCAAGGAAATTTTGGGATCTGGCACATGGGACAAGTTGTTCGTCAATGCTCTCATGTCATATATGGTCTGCTATGGCAGCGCGCATAGGTCCTGAGAGCCCTTCTATGTGTGGACCCGAGCTATACCGCCGGATAGGATCGCCAAACCGATCTTAACGCAACTATTGCCGTTTATGGAATCAGAATTGCCTTTTTGGTATCAGCTTGCACATTTGCTACACAAAGGTCGACCTTCTACACGCCAGTTGCATTGCCATGATTCCTCAAATAAATATCCTTCTTGCCGTAAAAGACAAGAGGGCTGTATGCTAGCGTATGCTTGGGTAGCAGTGGCCTCTTATCCGGATCGCATTTGTCAAGCGTATAGAAGACAGCGACATTACTAATTTGCTACTATATCAAATATAAAAACATCAAGTTTCTGCGTCATGACAAGTAGATATTTGTCAGTCATGCCAGATAACGACATGTGCCCCTATGTGTGATAGGGGGATTGAGTGGCACAGTGGTCCCTCAGCATAGCATGCCCGAGCAAGCTCAAGGGCGGCTTGAAATTCTGATATCGATTACTGGCATGTAGGAAGTAGACACGATGGTCCGAGGGCATCTGGCCATGTCGGCAGACGGGTGTTCTGCAAAGTTTAGCGTGTAGCAATCGGGTTACTCCCCAATGAGCCCTCGAGTCTGTTGGTAGGTTGATTGATCGAGAAAAAGGCGCTACTTTGAGTTTCGCGAGATTCAATACTCAGATCCAATAAGGGGAGAGCCATTGGATATTTTCGACTTGAAGTGATGGTAAGATATGAAGAGGGTTCGAACTTCGCGGGGCTAAGCGAGGCTGACATTAATGAGTATCACGTGATGAGAATTCTTCCCAACTCCACGCCGCACGGAGATTGCAGTCACTTTGACCTCGAGATGGCCTCGAGTCAGCTTGAGCATAAACCTCGACCAACTCTAACCTTACCTTTCAACTTCATTTGGAGAATTTCTAGTTCAATCACCAATGAGTTCTACCGATAACATCTCTCACATTGACCTCCTCCCACCCGAACTCATCGCCGAAACTCTGCTCTGCTGCCTTCGAGAATGTCCCCCTGAAACCAGGCTCAGTCCTGGAAACCCACCCTGGACATTCGGGAAAATATCTCGACGGTGGAGATCCATAGCACTCAACACCCCAGCTCTATGGACAGACCTCCCCCATTTGACGACAAAAACCAGGAATCAAAGTTACCGCCGACTGTTGGGAACAGCACTTAAGCTATCCAAACCTCTACCAATCTCCATCAATTTAACCGCATCTCTCTCGGGACCAGATCCTACGCCCCCCGATATGCCACTGCTCCATGATATTCTACCTCACCTTCATCGGTGCTGGGATTTATCCCTATCCATTAATCCCTTTGCTGTGCACGAGCTCTCGAATATGTCCGTCCCTTTCGACAACCTAACAAATCTCTCACTCCACTTTTTCGGACGGGACGGCGACTGGGATGGTGTTACTGACCATCTGCGGTTCGCGGCCCCCAAACTCGACAGCCTAACTATCCTCAGCGACGTTTACTTGGGTGGTTGGGTTTTCATTGACATCCCTTCGCCTTTCATGTTCCAATGGTTCAACGTACCCTGGGCCGGGCTCACTACATTTGTGGCCTCATACGTCTCCGTAGACTTCGCATGCGAGGTGCTTAAAAATGCTCCTTCGCTCCGGGAGCTATCTTTAGAAGGACTGTATCACAGCGGCGCCGAGCTTCCCTCCGAACCGATGTCGGTCACTGAATATCCCCTCCACACGCTATTCCTTCTCAACAGCACATCTGATGCATCGGGCGACGCAATGACACGAAGCTTCGCTGCAGTGACATTCTTGAGCTCGCTGAAATTGCCGCAACTCAAGCACCTCAGGTTTGATTACACCCCACGACTGGATAACGACCCTGTCACAGATCTCATTCAACGGTCAGATTGCATACTGACCGCTGTACACGTTCACATCTCGCACTATTGGACGATCGAAGAAGTCAAACGGTTCTTCGAAATCATACCCCATGTACAGGACCTCACAATCCGACCGCCACAGGACTATACAGATGCACAGTTGGTTTTGAGGCTTGAAGATGAGGAAGATTGCGATGCACCTCTTCTTCCGGAGCTACGCAATTTGACAATTGTGTCATCCCAGATCACCGCGCAGGGTATCCACGAACTCATCGACTCCCGCACGCGACCGTCTTCCTTCGCCGACTCGTGCAGTGTGCAGCCCCTTGAAACCGTCAGCGTCTGCATCCCAAGAGAGAGCGTCTATTGCCGTGTCTACGAGATGCTCAATAATCATTTATCGAATCCTCAACAGGGTGACGACCCCATACATGACCACCTAATAATGGCTGCAAAGTCCATCGAGTTGATCAATAACATTTTAACTCAGATGAGGGATGGCGCGCAGATGTTGAATTATTCAGTGAGTTTGATATTTCTTTTTGAGTATGACCGGAAGGCTGATGAAAACATTTATTGAGAAGGTACTGCAAAATGACCTCCTACCGTTCATAGACTCAGACACTTTGACCCTCGTTCACCCTCGACATATCATGGTGAGCATCCATCTTCTCAGCAATAATCCCCAGCCTGATTGCTATACCGTAGACATCCAATATTTTCGAGAATTTACAAAACACCAGTTCAATTTTGTCGTCGCCGGTATTCCATGGCACAGATACCCCGCAAATATTGAAGCCAAAAGTCGATCATGTGCTTGCGGAATGGGCGAAGGCACTGGAGAACTACGTACCATCGCAAGGTTGGCAACACGTCACACCCGAGGCTGTCTACAGCATGAGGTTTGAAACGATGTGCAAGCGGACAACCCCGGCCATGGAACAAGTCCCCATGATGTCATACGCGCTAGAGAAGGCAATGACTCGGAGAGAGAAAGAAGCAGGGCGCCAACGTCAACAAGCTCAGCGACCAGATATCCAGAGACAAGGAAGTACCCTGTATTTCTGACAGGCCAATCATTGGAAAATCAGAAGCGCTCATATTTAATTGGGGTATATGCACTGGATCACTAGTATGAGGGTCTATGCTAATTGCTAAAACAAACAACACGCGCTGATAGAACGCCCCATCAACCTATCCAGCACTAAGAAGAAAAGTATGAGGCTCACGACTGCGCATCAACTGGATACCCGTACAGATATAGAAGTGTAGAGAAAGCGAATGGTAACGGGTACAGAATGCAAAGGGTATGTGAAGGATCGGTTAATTCGGGTACTACTTACAAGTACTACGATGTCCTGTCAGCAAGCAACGACGTGTATCTGAGCAGTGCAGGTAACACTTGGAATAGGAATGGGAGTCGCTGTTAAGGAAAAGAATTTATAAATAATTTATGTGCCTTAGAAGGCATTGAAGCTGCCGTTTCCGGACGAAGGGGCGTATCCACTGACACGCTTTTCTGCAATGAAGGTGGGGAGGTCTTTTCCAAGTTCCCGCAGGCAGTCGAGAGGAATGAGCCCCTGGTCTGCAGGGTTTCCAGAAGTACCGTCCGCATTGACGCGCTCAACGAGAGTCCAGCCGTCATCGAAAACACGGAGCAGGCGGACAGTCTCGCCCACGTTCACAGCTAGCTCGTCAGGGAGCGTGGGGGCGAATGGGCGGCGGATGCATTCCTGTTCAGCGAAACCGGTTGGCAAGACGAAAGTGGGTTGGTGTCCCTCGGCAGAGTTAGAGTCTTCGAAGGGGTTGTCTGCGAAAGGATCGTGCTCCTTGACACCGGGGAGATAAACTCCCGCGGGAATAGCAGGAGTAGGCGGGGTCGGGCTCATACTGGTGGTGCGAGATGTCACTCCACGGAATCCGCTGGCGACAGTGCCGCTGCTAGAGGGCCTCGAGTATGCAGAATTACGATCGGGGTCGGGGGGACGAGGGAAGGCGAACGACTCGGAGGGCGAGAAGGGGCGCACTGACATAGGCGAAATACCATCAGCTTGCGTGTCCTCGCTGGCCCTGTGCGTGACCATAAGCCATTGTCCATTTCCGGTGGCCGTCGAATTATCGCTGCCGCTGGAGAACCTACGATCAGCGGTAATACCGAAGGCCGTAGTCAGATTGGGTGAAGTGCCGTCCTCACGGCCAATACCCGCGACAGGCGGGAGCGAAGGGATCGCGTCGAAAGCGACGAACTGGGGCGGCGATGCCGCGAAATGGTCGGCACTCGTCCCAAAGCTGCTGCGCTGGCTTTGCCTAGCGGTGTTCCAGATGGTGACACTGTCCTTCTCGGAGAACTCTTTCGAGACACGCTTGCGCGCAAACCACCAGCGCTGCGACCGGTTGTCGCGACGGGCCTTGTTGCGCCGACGCATGACGAAGATGGCAATCCCGATGATGAGGAAGATAAAGAGGAGGATGATGCCGGCAATACCGCCAGCGGAGAGCCCACCACTCTTGGATCCGCCGTTAGATGCACCACTACCACCATCGACACCACCCCCGCTGGAACCGTCGCCAGAGCCAGAGCCAAGGCCGCCGACAGCGCCGCTGGGGAGGGGCAATCCATTAGCGCCAGTGGCTTTTGCGCCACCTTTGCCACCAGAGCCGTTGGAGCTGCCGCCACTACCTCCGGGGAGTGATCCAGCGTTGCTGGTACCATCTCCAGGCGCGACACCACTACCGAAGTTTGAGCCAGTAGACCCGGAATCTGAACTGATAGGACTGCCGTCCGGATTGGTACCAGCTTCAGTTGACGAGCCGCCAGCTAAAACAGTTCCAGGAGTGGCGGTACCGCTTGGGTCGGTGGAAGGTTGGTTGGGGTCTGTGGTCCCTGTGGAGGGAGGGGTAGAACCATCTGTTGAGCTGCCGGTAGAAGGCGTGGAGGGATCAGCGCTGCCACCCGTGCCAGTGTCAGTACCACCCCCTGTCGATCCGCCATCCGTCGATCCGTCACCCGTCGATCCGTCACCACTTGTCGATCCACTGGTGCTTCCTCCAGAGCTTCCTCCAGTACTCCCGGTGCTTCCGCCAGTGGACCCGCCGCTGTTTCCTCCGCCATTGCCATTACCGTTGCCATTTCCATTACCATTTCCATTACCGTTGCCATTTCCATTACCGTTGCCATTTCCATTTCCTCCTCCGTTATTTGACCCACCTCCGCCATTTCCTCCAGAGCTCCCACCACCGTTGGTGGGAGTGGAAGAACCTCCACCATTGGTAGGTGTCGGGGCTTTGGTGGTTGGCGCCGGGGCTTTAGTCGTAGGCGCAGGAGTGGGGGACTGGGCCTTCTTGGTTGTAGTGGGTGATGAGCCACCTACGACTTTGTTTACAATACCGCCGACGAGGGGGAGGGTGGGGAGGGGGATTGGCAGCTTGATAAGCTGCGGTTCGCGCACGAGCAAGTCGGCAGCATCCACATGGGCGCTGCGACGCGCGAGCGCGTTGTGTTCGTTGGCTTTGCGAATGACACGCATTGCGATTCCGTGTTCTGTGGTCGACTGAGAGACCTAGGGTATGTATGTGGTCGTGAAGAGACCTGAAATGAGTGAGATAGGAAGGTTAACGAGTGTGAGGTTTGTCTGCTAGACAAAGTATTTTGGATAGATCTGAGGGCCGTCGGAGGCGTAATGCGCGCGGGACGGTCAGAGTGGCATACGGGGAAAAAGAAGGAGAGAAAGAAATGGTTAGGCCGGGAAGTGAGAGATATACTTGTGCCCATCGTTGTCACTCTGTGAACTCAGGGTGAGCCGTTGGTGCAAATGTTTCCCGAGAGAAGGAACTAAACCAAAAGGGGAACGGCTACTCACCCTGGGATGAGAACTTGCCGTTCTGTGCTGGCGGCAACGACGCGCGCATGTTTTTGTGTCCACTTCTCTATGTACGAAATCCCACTCCACAGTGAGGGTTTTGTTATGTTTTTGTACCTGGCCTTGTGAGGTGTTTCCCCGTTTTCTTCATAACAAAGGGGAGAGTTTAGACTACCAAAGCGCACTCATTATGAACTCCCTTCTTTATCCTCAACCAACGTCTTTCAATTATGTTAGTGTTCCCTCTTTGCAAAGAAAGTCTATTATCACTTGCCTCGACAGTCAAGGTGATAGTGGGAACCCGAAGCCGTTGAGCGGTGGCTGTTGGGACGGGACACTGGGAGAGGTTGTGCTGCGTGCAGATGCTGCGTCGGGGTGCGCGGCCTTATCCATGTGGAATTGGAGTCGATGCTGTCGGTGCGACTTTTTGAATGACCTTCGCTCCTTCGTAGTGAAGGACACGAGAAGGCTAGCATGTATGAATAGAATATTGTGCAGATGGAGGGTCTCATCAACTCAAAACGTGGCAATGATATTCGTGGGCATCTGTGGGTCAGTGAATAGAATGCGGAGGAATGGAACCCAGATACATCGATACCGGCTCGGTAAACTCGAGACCACAACTTGAAGTCGACAATCCACTTTCATTCGGAAAACCTACATGGATTATTGGGGACAAAGTCGAGTCCAATACAAAAGCTGTGAGCGTCATCTGCACTGACAAGCTTATTCGGAGGGGACCGCACACAATTCCGCGCACTATATATCGTGGAGCGTTTGACTTGCGTCTGACAGCGCACAGCTGGGAGAGCGCGCATGTTGCGTCATAACCATCGGTCCCCGTCAACGGATATCTGCGGTTGCTGGGCTTTTCTTGCCCGTCAAAGAACTTCAAATCAGAGTCTGGTTCAAGCATAATCTGGTCGCCTGATAAAGATATGAGGAGCAACATGGACCTACAAGTGCGTTCCTCAATTAACAGACCTCCTAGATGGTACTAGCCCAGAATTTGTTACGTGGTTGCCTATGTACATAAGCTAGGGTCCAACTTGAGGACCTGAAGAGGTGGAGATTAATTTTGGGCACATAAGCGCTGTAGATGAAAGGTCGCGTAGCCAATGACGATAGGCAGTCATGCCCATAGCAACCAACTGATGTGTCCATTTATAATGACAAACTTGAAGGTTTGGCACCGAACGGCTTTGACAAGCGCACTTTTCGTCTTTTGAGACTGTTCGAGGATTTCTTGGGGCTCGGGGCTTTCAAGTTCAAGCTAAAACCCAATTGAATTATCTAGGTCACGGCTGAGACAAAGTCTCCGAGTGTCAACCATGTGTGCACGCTCAAAGAGTCAATAAGTTATTATTGCATTACGCACTCGGACACTATCAGGTATTGAGGTGACATTCAACCATCATTGAGCTGCAAATTATCGAGAAAGTTTCCCTATAGTCTCCTGTAGCTCAGCGTCTCGCGGTTATGATCATCCTGGATTCAATGCAGATTCGATGCAGCATCGGCTTGTGGAGGACTACGTACGCGCTCCCGTTAAGCTTGACATACGCGTCAAATATCAACTTCTATCTGAGTACTGAAAGATGGTAAAACTTGTGGTATATCCTTCAAGTAAACGCGTGAAACGGTGGGGGAGTAGGTTCTGGAAGCGCCAACAAGCGAAGTGTGGGAAAGTATACCGGCCCGCCAGCCTGCAGGTCCTCAGCTCAAACCATGCAAAGCAGCAAACCACTGATCCCTGACCAATTCTTGACCAGTCCACCGCGACTTCAATCCGCTTCAGATATCTCTGGACTCGCCTGGACGACTGAACTCAAGGACTCGGCCCTAGCCAAAGAATCTGGTGCCTCAACGAGAACCTCCAAGAGCGCCCCGCGATGGCGTCAAATGCTTTGAGATCGCAAGTTGGCGCCAAGTGGCACGAATCTTTCCAACGCCTGAATGGTGATACTCCAGGAATAACGGGGCTCATGGCGTTTAGCAAGGTGGGATAATATATGAAGCAAATGTCTCAGGTCTAATATATCCGTAGGCTTGGACAATTGCGCTGGAATATCTGCATCCCAAAAACATCGACGACGTCGAGAATTCGGTCGTAGGTGAATCGATTCGTCCATTCGAATGCCGCAGTGTGCTCACCATTCAAAGGAAGATGTGGACTCAGATACAGTTGGACGCGCGTTCAGCGCTCTCATTGCACGGCGGCGGCTCCCTTTACTTATGGAGAGCTTCCTTGGTATGTTTGAACCTGATCAAGTCAATTCAAACCATAATCGTGAATAACAGACGATGTTCAGAGGAGCTTTCATTTGGTTGAACGCGATATCAAGGTCTACACCGAACTCTACGAAGTGCGTAATTCATGTCTTTGAATGCATCGATGGCTTATTTGTCAAAGGCCGAGCAAGACGACCCAACTTCGCACATCTTGAAGCTTATACAGCGTATCATGGCTTGGTATAAAACATGGGCACCTCCTACTCAGTGCGTATGCGAGTTATCTCGCGTATGACGCGTCATTAAATCTTTATACAGTCTGGGGGCTATCATCTTCTCATCATATACTCTACATTTCCAAACGTGCCTCTTCGCCGCCCTTCCACCGGCTTTCTCGCGCGGGTTCAAGAGCTTATGTGCTTCCCTTCTGGCACTTCCCGAGGTGGACCCAATCGACGCAGACGATCATATGGATGAAACGGAGGAAACAGAAGAGGAGTTCGAGGAGCGGAGGCTGAGACGCATCACACAGATGGCAAGGCGGCGGCAGCAGGAACAGCTCCGCGCGGAACAAGGCACGGCACACGCAGGGGTTTGGATGCAGTTTGAGGTGCTGGGCCTCATCGATCGATACGAGAACGTCATTGCAAGCGTGGGGTATGAACATATCGAGAAGCATGTTCTGGCGCATTGCACCGGCCAATGGAGCAAACCAGTGATGGAACGCCTGAAGGGATGGATGGCAGACAATGTAGTACCCTGGATGGTGAATGTATATGCGCGAGATGCGAAAACCGGTGGGTCATTCACCAATTTTTACTTGCGTTTGCATTCTCTAATACCTGCGTCCAGCTGACGATGCACGCGTGATGCTTCAGGGCGTTGGCTCGCGGTTTGACTTCCATATGAACAAAGTGCTCCTGGACCTCCGAACGAGGGAAATATTCGAGATTATTGTAGACTATCCAGACTCCAAAGGCGCGCTGCAGGATATTCATGTAGGCATAGGAGTCACTGTCTACGAGTTTGCCTGCCTGACTAAAGTATGGATAGGCATGTCTCCAACGGGTCGATCAGCGCGCGAATCTCGTTAGTGCCTTGAGACAAGCGTATGCAGCGTTCGCTAGCTTCGGTGTTCGTGTCTAAGCCCGTCCATTTTACAGAAACCGAAAACGTCTTCTTCACCCAGGCGCCGACACGCGGATTATCCTCCAGCAGTATGTATCGACGATAAAATGTTTGCGGGAGATCGATCCGCAAGGTGTCCTTCTCTTCAAGGTGGCAGACCCTATACGACGGTATCTGAGGTTGGTCAGCAGGCGTCCTTTCATTGTAGATAATGCCTGACGGTACTTCAGAGAGCGGCAAGACACCATCCGGTGTATAGTTGCCAACCTTGTGGGGGATGACGACTCTGGCGACTCACTCCTGGACGAAAGCGAGCCAATCCAGCCTTTGCAGCAGCCCGATGTAGAGGATTATATGGATAACAAGTGGCAGCCAGAGCCCATTGACGCAGGTCCCGGTAAGTGGACTTCTCTTCGACTACAAAGGGGGCGTGCTTACCGCGCTTTAGAATTTCGAACGAACAAGCCAAGTGACATAATCAGTACTCTTGTCAGCATATACGACTCGCAGGATCTGTTTGTGAAGGAACTACAAGTTCTGCTCGCGCAAAGACTCTTGGCTATCACCAAGGCCGGTATCGATCGGGTGGAACGCGAGGTAATTGCATTTCTCGGAATTTGGCTACGCTCCTTGATTTTCTCATCCGGTTTTTAGAGAAGGAATATCGAAATCCTAAAAATCAGGTTCGGAGAAGCGGCTCTCCAAGTGTGTGAGGTCATGCTGCGCGACATGACGGACTCGAAGCGGATAGACCAGCATGTCCAGTCACAGAAGACGGTGAGCCAATTGAATTATCCCCAATTAGATTCTGTGGTTAAGAAACACAATGCAGTCCGTTCTTCACCCCACCATTATTTCCCGGGCTTTCTGGCCTTCGTTGGAGTCGAGTGACATGGTTATGCCTGGACAGTTCGAAAGGTATGCGTTGTTCCCTCGTTTCTGAATGAACTCTCAATGTATTTACTCCACAAGGTTATCGGAAAGCTATGCTCGAGAGTTCCAGGTGTTCAAGCCTGATAAGAGGCTCAAGTGGCTTCCCCATCTAGGCACAGTTCAACTGGAAATTGAACTCGAGGACCGCACCCTGTCTGTGGACGTGCCCCCTCTGGAAGCAGCGTTCATTGAACTGTTTTCACAGAAGCGTGTGTAGAATGTTCTTATCTGTTGTCCCAGCTGCACGTTTGCTCAAACTGTAAAATTCATAGCTGTGTGGACATTGGATGAACTCATGCCAGCGGTAGGCAGCGTTGCGAGGAGTGCTGCAGTCAAAGCTCTGGCGACATGGGTCGATATGGGTGTCCTCAAAGAAGATCCCGAGAACACATTCATCCTCTTGGAAAAGAAGGAAGATATTGTCGCTCGCCAGAAGACTTTCGGTGAGCCCTGATCGGTTTTTCACAATGCTCGCAATATATTGACGTGCTTACCTCCGTAGTTCCGGAAGAGGAGGCGGCTCCCGTCATGTCTACCGAACAGCAGCAAGCAGAGCAGATGAGGATGTACTGGAAGGTTGTGCTTATTGTGATCCGCACCTTGATCACCACTTACCTTTTCCGTTTCAAGTTTATCGAAGGCATGCTTACCAACCTGGGTCAACTTCCCATTGACCGTATTCAGTCAATGCTCAAGTTTGCGCCTAATTACGACCGCACCGTAGACCAGCTCTCGGGATTGATGGAAGCTGCGAGGAAAGAAGGTCTGGTAACTGTGCAAGATGGAACGTGGAGGCTCAACAATCGCTGAGTGCTCCACAGGGATGTGACTCGTTTGTCTCTGATCACGTTCGTGATACTCAAATAGGCTCCCATAATGTTGAGTGGCTCGGCGTGGGGCAGATGACAGCCATTGCTATTATTGTGTTGTATGTGGTAGTACATAGTCGAGTAATTATTTGTAGGGTGGAAATGCTGTTTGAGTGTTATTTGCGCTTCAGTTTTAGGCATAGCCTGCACTCCCTGCCAGATGTCGAGTTGAAGTATAGTTTGTCGAATTTGTACAGCCCTTCCACGAGGTCGCATCTCCGATAATGGAAGTCGTATATATCCCCTGTAGCAATGGATCTGTTGTTCCTTTCGCGCTCGAGTGTTCGTGTCAGGGCGGGGTCAGACAAAAATATCCGCTTCTCACTCTTCGTCAGCCTTTTGTGAAAGTGTGCGTATATGGCTCGTAGAATATCCACGACGAGAACCTCCTTGCCCTGAAATGCAGTGACAGTGATTGGGCCCCAGGCTCGCTCTAGCGAAAGTATCGGCTTGTGGCCCAAAGAGATGGAAACATGAGTGATGCTTTTGCAAAGAACTGCCTGCTCGGCAACATTGGCAGACAGGTATAGAGGCGTTGAAATCTCAGACGGTGGCCGATTTACGATCGTATTGTGAGGCTCCTCGCGTATATCCCAGATTATTCTCCCCTCACGCAGGAGCGGGTGGACTGTGATGGGGGGAGTAGTCTTGATCCAAGTGTCCAGATCATCATCTGGGGTGGCAAAAGGTCTTACGGGTGGGTAGATTGGTGGACTGTCGCTGAAATCTAATGTTGGAGGGGGTACCCATAGTGCAGCGTTGCTTTGGTGGTGTCGAGCTGCTCTAGATCGCCTCCGTCGGGGAAAGGGTGTACTGGGCGCGCTGGGTATCAGGTCCACTCTCACACGTCTTGGCAGAGCTGGTGGTACGAGTTAGGAGTCGTGTGGCCTGAGAGAATTAACTGATGGCGCACCGATTGGGGGCTTTGGATCCATCATCATCCATTCAAGCTTCCTTTGCCAGCTGGCAGGCAGGAGATATCGTGATAGTCCCATGAGAAAGATAAACAGAACGAAGTAAGCGATTATGCTCCGATTTGGAGGAAGGTGCCGCCAAAGAAGAAATAAGAGAACGAAGTCGAAGTGAAGCATTGAAAGCGTAGTCCCAGCCTTTAATATGGAGCTCGATATGTGGGTCTTCTGCCAAATTCAGAACAATTAGCAATGATATACAAGCAACAACGGGACCCATACTTGACAACAATATGGCAACAGAGCATACTGCTATCTGCCATAGAGAACAAAGGCACATCATGTCTGTTTAGCTCTCTGATACTTATCCAGGCCATCACATATTCGTTGCCATTACTGCTTGTTCTCTGGTTTGCTTATGGAGTTGCCGGTTGTTGTGGGATGAGCGTGAGAAGGTCGGCAGGCATTGTACTTGAAATTGATTTTGAACTTCAAAATGCATCATCATGTGGACACTTCTACGCAGGAGGGGTTCCGACACTTTAAAAACTCTTGCTTTTGTGTACTCACTCTCTCCTGATCCGAAATCTGACCACAATGACTTCAACGTGTTGTTCCGCGAATAACACCACGAAGTCCATGCAGGACAATGCCAACAATAACACGGACATTGTGGGCATTGTCAAGGAAGCGTACAGCACCAAGGCACGAGAGGGTGTTCCAGCCGAATGTGATTGTTCAACTCCGATGATTCCTTTGAGACTTGCCTGATATTTTTGTTTACAGATGCCAAAAGAGTCGCGCAGGCCTTTGGGTACACAGAAGAACAACTTCTGACAGTCCCAGATGGGGCTTCACTAGGTTTGAGTTGTGGCAATCCTGTTGCGAGCGCAAGCTTGAAGGAGGTATCAACTCGCCCTTATACCAGATAAATGACTTGAGTCTTGATGTCTTCAACTCGATCTTATGTAGGGAGAAACTGTTCTTGACCTTGGTTCAGGCGGCGGCATTGATGTCTTCTTGGCCGCCGCGAAAGTTGGCTCTACTGGTTGTGTCGTTGGACTGGACATGTCCGATGTAAGCGTAGTGACTCATTTGTTACTCACAGAATTTGTCCTCAATGATTCTGACAACTTGGAGTTCCTCCTTAGGACATGATCTCTCTCGCGCGGAAGAATGCTGCACGGAAAGAGCTGAAGCCGCCGCATGTTGCTTTCGTCAAGGCGCTACTCACAGAGCCTCTGCCCATCGAGTCCAACTCCGTGGACTGCATTCTATCGAACTGTGTTCTCAACCTCCTACCTGATGAGGGCAAGGCTGCAGTTTTGAAAGAAGCGTACCGCGTCTTGAAGCCTGGAGGTAGGATTACACTTGACGACGTAGGTGCCACTTCTTATTATGTCCTTCAATTGAAAAATGTTTCATGGAGAGAAATGAGTGCTCATAGTGACACTGTGACCAGATTGTTGCGAAGAAGATCCTCCCAGATAATATCCGCAACGATATCGCAGGCTACATCGGTTGTGTCGCTGGCGCAATTCCTTTGGAAAGGTATCAGGGGCTCTTCGAAGAAGCCGGATTTACGAGTAAGCACTGTCTCCCGCTGATACCAGTATTGCTGTACGAGATTGATCAAACGTGCAGATGTCGTCTTCGTGGACACTAAAAACGACTTGAACATCTATTATGCTGCACCAGGGCAACCGAGCGCAACTACCCCTGCGGGCGCTTCCAGCTGCTGCTCCCCGGCCCCCACCGCTGCTCAAACGAAGCCTGGCAACTCGGCGCAGATTCCCGTCAAGCCAGAATACGAGGTCAATGACTGGGTTGCTTCGTACCAGATATACGCGATCAAAGCTTCAGCAACACCAGCCGTGGAAATCCCGGCCACAGTGCTGGCGCAGTGGTGGGACGCATACCCGGTTGTAAAGTCCTCACCTTCGAATGCTACAGCGGAAGAGGTCGCAGAGCTCATTCGCCAAGCGAACAAGCAGGGCGACGCGAAGAGGGATTTTGCAGTCATCGATGTGCGCCGCAATGACCACGGGGTATGTGCCACTGTCCTGAACATTGATTGTCAATTGCGATATCTCTTGCTCAACTAATTTCCGTGAATTTTGTGTTTGAAGGGTGGGCATGTTCGGGGAAGCCACAACTGGCATGCACAGACGTTCTACGACGACCTGCCCAAATTCTTCGAGGAGTTTAAAGATACACCGCGCGTGTTCTTCTACTGCCAGAGCTCAAATGGGCGTGGGCCTAGGTCGGCCGGCTGGTGAGTATTTCCCCCCCTCCATCTGCAACTTTCCGGGACATCTGAGGACAATGTCAATCTTTGAAGGTACCAAGACTACCTTGATGCGCATACTGGGGACCACAGCTCCGCGGCATATGTTCTTAAAGGAGGGATCAAGAACTGGAAGGCGACGTTTGCGGGCCAGGAGGACCTCATTGATATTGACGAGGAGTAAGTTGTAACCTTATAGGCCATGCGGGACATCCACTGTTCCTTGCGCAAGTTGGTGTAGGCGGTTGGTGTGGGGCTGCTTGATGGTTGACGCTTCGGGGTTCCCGAATTTGACGATTACGAATCTGTATAGTATATGTAGCGGATGTAGCAATCTGCGAATGTATCTGTAAGTCTGTGTTGGAAATCCGGAATGATGCTGTCAAGAAATACTATATACATGTACACATGGAAGTTGGAATGGTTCAATGAGGTTCAATAGCGGGATATGTGGAGAGAGTGCAGCGAAAAAGTATAAATACTGAATAGGATAGGGTAGTTGAAGCTGTCGGGTCGTGTTGCTTTGAGTTGCTTATGGTACATGTTTAAGTTTGAACGAATCGGCGGTAGATCTGTGTGTCCTGACTCTTGAAGAAAGAAAATGTTTACGGGGTGGATATAGAACAAGTTGGAAACTGAGGCGGACAGATGGACGGACGGGCGCTAAAGCACTCAGGATGCTCATGATCAATCGAAGCCGAGAGGCTCCGTCGAGATGGTAAAAGCCTGGACGATGTCCGCTTCGTCCAGATCCAGGTTCATCTCCACCTCCGCTTCACCCGCTTCCGTGCGCTGCGTTTCTGGCGGCAAAGCACCGTCTGACGGGGTCACTTCGACCACCTTCGGCCTAGCCGGCTCCAGGAAATCTAGACACCCGCGCATGCACCCGCGCCAGCGCACAGCAACCGCACCGCCCAAAGTCGCAACGACTGGGGTCGACGTCTCCCAAGTAAACCTCTCCTCCGCGTGGTGGACGAATACACTGGGTATGAGTCCGTGTGCTGGGTTTGGGCACACGCCTGTGCCTGTGATTATGCGGGACTCGTCCTCTAGTGTTGCCGCATCCGCATCGTTGGCCAAGATATCGCCGTCATGCGCGTAGCCGTTATGTCTGGGTCCTTGACTTGCCACAACCGTTGAAGTAGAGTCTCGCTCAACGAGGATAGATCCAGGAACACAGACACCTAGAATACCCCGCAGGGAGTTGGAGATGCCCCGGCTATTGGCGCCAGTGGCGAGCGGAAGCTCGTATGTCTGCTCCAGGCGTGTTTTCACTCTTGACGATGTAGACTGCGAAAACTGTGAGCTGGGCAGCACGGAGGCCGAGGCATCATCTCCCCCAACGTCGACGTCGATAGGTGGTAAGAGCAGCGCGCGGAGGCAGAGCTCTGTGAGGGACGGGACGCGCTCATCTGGGATTGACTGTGTTTTGGAGACGATTTTGGCATGAATAGATGCGGTTGGGCTTTCTGGTGGTGCGGTAGGTCCTAGAGTAGCAGTTGGTGTAGATGGTGGTGCTGGTTGAGCAGGTTGAAGGAGATACGGATTAGGAAAGAGGAAGGGTTTCTTGAGCTTCTTCATGGAGAGAAGCTCGGCAGGGATGAAGCGCAGTTTATTGTGGGCGACATTGAGTTCCACGAGCTCAGTGAGCTGTGCTATTTGTGGTGGGAGATATGTAATATTGTTGTTTCCTAGTGGAATGTAGGTGGATATAGTTAGCAGTAGACCTAATTCGACTTGGAGAAGTCGCGTACTAAGTGACAGAAGGGTTAAGCTCTGGAGGCCCCAGAGCTCAGCAGGGAGCTTGGTGATGCTATTCTGCCCTAGAAGCAGATCCATCGTCTCTCGTGAAGCCCCGAGGACAGAGTTACTGGACATGGTTTTCCCTTGGGGTCCGAACCGATGCGTGCTGGCAGGGGCGGTACGCGTCCGTCCAAACAGTCTCTGCGCAGGCGGATTTGTAGACATCAGTCGCGCCTGCACATCTTCAAATGCCTTCCCAGTTTCTGGCAGAAGTACCATTTTGGAGAGGTCACCAATGATATTTGGTGGAATGCGAGTGATGTTCTTGCCACTGCAGAAACAAGTCCAGTATCAGAACTGTGTTTGGATGAGAAAATAGACAAGGCTACGTACACCAAGTCAATCTTACGCCCCCCGCTCTCAAACACGGTCTCGATCGCTTCTTCCCAGAGGGTCTTCTCGCGAAATGCGTCAACATCGAGGGATCTAGACTGACCCAGCGTGTTTGCAAACGGCGACGTATTTGGGTTAAAACGCGCTTTCTTAGAGGGTGTTTCAGGAGGCGAGTTGAGAAGAACGTGTGAGGGCCTCTTCTTTGACAAATTCGCGTGGTAGGACCCGGCTAAGGGATCTATTGGCGACTCGAGAGACAGGTCCGCGACATCATCGCTGGTCAAGTCGACCGGACGGAAGGTGGGCGAGGAGAGCGGGGACGACGATTGTGTCCATGATAAAGAAGCTGGCGAGGATGGAGGGGACGATGGAGGAGTATTTGACACGTTCCTGTACATGGAAGAGAGAAGAGAAAAGGAGAAGAGGCTTCAGCCTGCGCGCATCACCAAAGCTGGTAAACGAGACTGTGGGAAACTTAGACGCGCACGCGTCGCACGCGTGAGTCGCGTCATTAGCTTAGATAAGCGCTTAGCTTATATAACCGGTAACCATTGAGGACCGCCGCAGTCTCTCATGATCAAGAACAGTCTGCGCTTTCTCGATTCTCCTAATTTTCTCAAAACCAGAATGATACCCACTCCGCCGTCGTCGAGCGCACCCGCTTCGTGGGCCTATCATACCCCCAATAACGCCTGCATCGACTGCCATCACCCGGAAGACAGCAGCAAACTTCCAGAAAACAAGTTGACTGAACAATGCACCGACCAGTGTGTCGTTATTACCTGCGATGACCCTGAGCATGCTGCACTGTGCAGAGACGCTGAAGACTTGGTTCACTGCGATCTCGAATGTGATGCCACCGTCGACTGTACCGACTGCAACGGCTTCGACGCATTTGTAAGCTCACCAAACTTCTTTTGAAAAAGACTTACAATCTCATGTTAACGTTAGCTACAATGTTGCAACGACGACACCTTCTGCCATGGACTTCCAGCAAATACCAACGCATCAGGCAGTGGTGCTATGTGGGCAGCCATGCAAGAGTGGTGCGCAGCGTGCGATAACATGGACCCAACCATATTAACTTACACAAACCCGACAAATGCCCACCACCAACATCATCATCAGAAACATTCGGGACAATTCTCGATACCGACATCGAGTTACACCCAGTCACAACGAGTATCTCAGCCTGTGATACACAGCCAAACCTACCCACAACCAACACTGAATGCAAAACACACTTACGCCGTGACCGAGTCACCCGCGAACTCTGCGAATCAAGCAGATGCCCATTGGCACCATCATGACAGGTATCCCTCGAGTGCGGATTTTAGAATGCAAAGAGTGGAAAATATTCCCCAGCCATTTTCTCAAGCACATATTCATGACCCTTCTGGAGGCTTTGTGCGGAGGACCCATGGTCATTCGTATTCTTCAAACAGCATTGACAGAGGTTCTTCGGTCTCAACTTCGTCAGTGGACGGGCCGTCCTTTTTCTCGTCGTCATCCATCCAAACACCTGCCACAACCGCGCCCACACCCACCTACAATTGTATGTGGTCTGCATGCCAGGCCTCCTTCTCTTCAATGCCTGACCTCGTCAATCACGTAAATCAAAACCACCTCGCCATCAGCTCTGGGATGACAGACGCCCCACACGTCGACAGTCGGAAAGAACGTGCATGCTTATGGGGGAATTGCGACGACACTTCCTTCTTCTCCGTCAGCGACTCTGATCAGTTTTTGAATCACTTGCTGAGCGTTCACCTACAAACATCGCCAATGGAATGGCAATCATATCAGGCACCCCAGATTCAAAGTACAGGGCAATTCGAACCATCTATGGTCAACACTTTGACCATTTCGTCCGCTCCTTCGTCAGCATCCACATCGACATCTGCGTCTTCCTCCCTTCTATCCTCCCCCGCCTCCAAAGCTTCTGCCCCTGCAGAGCTCCCACCAGACGACGCCGTTGCGCGGCAAGCCGCGGCAACACAGCCTCAAGTCGAAGATCATGTCAGTGGTAGCGGGTGTACCTCGGCCGCTGGCGGACAGCATGTGCACGAGTGCCGCTGGAAAGACTGCGAGCACCCGTCCTTCTCCACATGCGACGAGCTGACAGCGCACATCACCGAAGGGCATATTGGGGGCGGGCGGGCGCACTACGAGTGCTTCTGGGACGGATGCACGCGCAACGGCGACCAAGGTTTCCAAAGCAAGCAGAAGATATGCCGGCATGTTCAGGTGAGTGTTCAAAATACCCGCGCCCGTGTGGCCTCGATCTATATTAAGAACGTTAATTGATTGACATTGTGTGACCCATTCCCCATTTCATTGCCGCCGCCTGCGTTGGTCATGTTTGTGTTTGCAGTCGCACACTGGCCACCGTCCCTTCCAGTGCTCGATATGTCATCAGAACTTTTCAGAGGCCGCGACTCTGCAGCAGCATATCAGGCGCCATACTCAAGAGAGTAAGTTTACTGTGCTGTAGCATCATAATCAATTTTGCTAATTGAACTAACAATCACACTCTGTTAGAACCCTACGTCTGTGATTTTCCAGGATGTGGCAAGTCATTTGCCATCACAGGCGCGCTCACGATCCACAAACGGACACATAACGGTGACAAACCATTCAAATGCACGTATTGCGACAGAGGGTTTGCCGAGTCGTCTAATCTCTCAAAACACGTACGTAATACTGGCTGCTCACTTCACCCACGAGTGGCTCATCGATTATTGTCTTATCATTGACTTGTCCACAACAGCTACGGACACACACTGGCGCACGGCCATACGAATGCGCAGAGCCTGGGTGTAACAAGGCGTTTGCTCGTCCGGATCAGCTCAACCGACACAAGGCCGTGCATAAGAAGCAAATTCGGGGTGTGGGCGGACAAGTTGGTGTTCAATAGTCCACGGTCATGGACGCGACATTGTATGTGTACATGATACCTGTTATCTAACTATTGCTGGAATGTCAATGGATGTATTATTGGCAAGAAAGGAATAGGAATAATAAAGATTAGAGGGCGTAATGGAGTTATATTAATATTCTATCAAAGATTTTGGATTAGATGGAGGACCTCTTGGAAAATATCCGTGCCTCGCGAAAACTATTTGTAGATGGATCATTTAAGCCACTGCTCAGAATATCATTCTCGCCCAGATCGACAACAAGCGCAAGGGCTGTGCCCATCACACTATTAGGGAGAGAAGGGAGGGTGTGGCTGGTGTTCAAGTGGAATGAGATGGACTGGCGACGGCGGCGAGGGAGAGGTGGCGGCATGGGTTTAGGATGAGGAGGGTTCACAACACACGTACTCTTGTTTAGCGCCCCATGCACAAGAGCAAACCTCTTTCCTTCGAGGCCCTCTAGTCCGCTGTACACGTTCACGCCAATAGATCGTCCATCGTCCATCTTTGATGTGCTGACGCTGCCCGCGCCCATGCTTATCATGTCGCCTATTGCCCGAAGGACGATAGGGTCGTCGAGATGAGTATTTGCATGCGAACTCGTAAAGCTAACCAAGTTCAGGTCTGGCAGTGTATTGAGTAGATGCTCGCGTTTCGCCGCGCGCGACACGCTTGTGGGGAGTAGACCAAGCTCCTCCGCGATCCAATGCTGAGTCGGATTGGAATGCGAGCTCGCATCATCACTCCCACATATATCGCGATGTGAATGAAAATAATACTCGACGGCGACATGTACGACACGGAATGTCGCGCGATGCAGCGGGGCTGCGTCCGTATCGTGGTGTTCGCGGTACTCCATGACGAGCGAGCTCAGGTTCGGCATGTACTCTAGATGTCTGAACGTGTCGATGGCGTCGCGCAGTAGAGACGCGGGGAGCGCTCGAGCTCCAGTCCCTCGCCCTACAAGAGCGGCGCGCCCCGTATCCCGGCACCTCAATGCGAGACGCCGAGAGATCTCAAGACGTCGGTAGGTTGCAGGAGATTTGGGCACCGGCAGCTGACGCGTGTACGTCCGCGTTATGCTTTCCAAGCTTGAGTCGCCCAGCAAATCCTTGAAGCGCAGGGGCTCAAAGAGGTCTGACCAGTCCGAGACAACGTATGTGCTCGTCGAAAAGATGCGCGCGCATGCCTGGAGCCAATGCTTGCAGACGAGAGGGAGGCAGCGGAGAAGAGCGCGTCTCTCTTGAGGGGACAGATCCGCGAACCAAACCGAGCTCATGATTTCCATCAGGATATCTTCTGGCCAGCGCGGAATGCCTTGTGCAGGCGCCATGACTGACGCAGTGTCCGACCCAAAATTCGAGCGAGTGGAGTTGTCGAGAGAGGGTGGCCACCTGTGGTTGCTTTTTGCGGAGGGCGGTGCCACAGCGACAGATTTGGGCGAGGCATACAGGCGGGTGGGTATATCCTTCGGTCTGCCGTGTTGATTAGTCCTGTGAGGAGCTTGCTGTAATGCGGCGGCGTCGACGACGGCCGCCTGTGCATCTGAGCGCATGAATTTGCTTGAGTATCTGCGTCTTGTTCGAGCCATAGAAAAAAGGTGGAAGTGGGAGTATTGAAAAGACAGAAAGACTATGAACCACAGGGGAAATTTTCATAGCAGAGCTGGATCGTGTCTCTTCCGGCGGACAATGCGAATTCGTGGGCGTCTCGGTTATTGGCTGAGTGGCATATGGGTGCAGATGACGCCGCTGAGACTAATGCGTGGACTTGTCTGGCGCTCGGAGCGGTGGATCTTTTCAGAGAGGGTTTGCGGCGTTTGCCTGTTTCTGAAAATGAGAGGTTGGTGAACGGAAATCAGAAGGCGGGTGCGCCATTTGACTCATTTGCTTTCCAGGCGCCCCAACAGCGGAAGCGCCCTGACTGACTCCGATCACTGCTCATCATATGTCTGCTGCCGATCACGGTGACCATTCTGGTCATAACAGTGCCTACCGTCCAGTTGTCTTCAGTCGTTCACTTGGAACCCAGCTTCGACGAGTACTTTCATTTCCTAACAGGATACCAAGTGCTACTTGAGTACACCTACCTTCCAGAGAGGTTTGAAGGCTTACTTTGAAGCTTACTTTCCGCAATTCAGTGCTAATCTTATGGTGCCTCACGTTCGCCGTGGTGCGCCCATGAGCAGTACTCCTGTCTTCAAAAATCAATCAATCAAACCCGACAAAGATGAAACGATGAATTCAGAACTGGACGGGTTGTCTACAAGAAGCGAACAATGTACAAGACAGAACTGGATCGGAATGCCCACCTAAGTGTGAGCACACTCGCTTTCCATACCGACCATCATCATGAAAAGGTCATGAAGAGTCACTGAAAAGCGCGGCTCCCACTTGAGCAGTGAGCGCACCTTGGAAAAGGAGATTGGCTTCGTCCTAAAAGCCTATCCCATAGATGTCGACGTGCTGGTTGAACTTTGGGGATCCAGGTGAAGTGGATGGGTTGGTTAAGGTGGGTGTCGGGGCAGAGGGCTGCTCGGGACTAGCAGTAAGTCGACTTCGCAGAGAAGACAAACCGGTAGTGCGACGAGTCTTAATGATAGCACCTATAACAAGGCATAAACTGGATGAATCGACACCATAAAACAAGCTCAGCACCTTCTTTTTTTAAGAGGTCATAGGCAACCACACGTGTTTTATCGCATGCTGGGTCGCAGGATGTACCCTCGTCAATTGCAACAAAGTCAATCCGCTTGGACTTCAAGTACTGGTGTGATACCACGTAGGGCGCATCCACAACCACTTCGTCGACCCAGCGACAGTGGCGCACAAGCTCAGCGCGGTCAACCTCAGACCATGTCGCCTTGACGTTGTTCTGCTGCAAGGTTTCGTCTGAGAACACACCAGCAATCAGGTACACAGCCGGGAAGGAAAGCTTTGCCTGTCGGAGCTGCAATACATGTCTATGTGCGTTCATCAGCCCACAGAACCTCCATGTGCGTAAATACGCAGAGGAATAACCACGCACCCGATGTCGAACGAGTCGAACGAGCCGTCCACATACACCCTGACGCGCTTATTGTCGAACGCGCGGGGCGGCAGACTCAGGCCTTTGCGTATGAATGCCTGTATCTCAGTGGCAGACCAGCGGGTCGTCTCGTACCGGTCTTGCGCGTCCTCTGTGGCGGGCGGCTCCTTCACCTCATCCGCTAGTATCATGCTGTTATTTAGCGACCTGCTGCCCGGGTTCGAAATGACATCGTAGTCGTCGTCGCTCAAAACTCCGTTGTCCATGCTTGCAAGTTGTGTTTTCTCTGAGAGAGTGTCGGACGACGCGTAATCCCTAGTAGTGGGAATGGGCGGGAGTTAGCTGGGAGCCTTCCATTAGCGCAGTGTCCTGGATGATATGCGCCTCAACACGAGGCGAATTTACATGGCTAAGCGTGTGATCCAAATAGACTCATAGTGAGTCAAGATGAGTGGTAATCGACACGCGAGGTACAGCCGTGTAGACAGATATTGCACAAGATGTGGAAACTGAGGACAGATTACAGACACGCAGTGGGAGGGAAATGTCAATGAGGTCAATCTCGTTGGAAGGCTTGAAGCTATATTGTATAGTTCTGGGCCATCATTTCTACATCATCCCAATTTGCCACACGTCAAGTCAGCACTCTGGACTGTTTAGGCTCAGGAGACAGGAAGGCATGAAAGCCTGGAAATTTAGGGCTCCATCTTCTCGATGATTCCAACGGACAAATGCAGTAATTGGAAGAGGCGTCTAGGTAGTGGAGGCATTCAATATCATTAGTGGCTTTTGCTGTATACGTAGTAGGAAACTATCAGCAGAATGATATCTAAGTCGCGATGATGGTACAGATAATTAAAACAAGATATAAGAAAGCGAAGTGATGGGTCGGAAGCTGGAGGATAGCGACAAATCAATGATAGAAAAGAACTATCGAGTGCGCATTGGGAACGAATCCAGTAACGCGATAATTGTTACTTCATGATATAGATGCTAGAGAAGTACTGTTGCATCCATGTCAAAGCACGCGTAATGGCACCCACAACACCATCCGGCCTCACAATGACGAAACCACACATATCTGTCGGGCAATACGCATTATACGCATGTCCATCCCTGTCCTCGAGTACAAAGTCTGCCGCGGATATGACTGCCAAGTCCAGCGACACCTTCTCTGTTCTGGAAATGACGACGGTGCGCACCAGAGCCTTCGGGTAAGCCTGCAGGGCACGTAGAATGTCCTTGGGCGCGACAATATCCGAAAAGACGAGCATGGTGTGGTGCCCTGGCCCAAAAATCTGGAATAGTTGGCATGTTGCCGAGAGCTTCGCAAGAGCAGCTGGTGAATGGATAACCAGGCCTGAAGAGTCTGGAGCGCGGTCGCCTGCGCGCAGTCGACCATCGTGTGCCGCACCGTATGAATCCAGCTCGATTGGGCTATCCTCGTCATCGTCGCTGCTCGCATAGTCCTGCAAATATGTGTTTTCGTCCGCCTCGTGGTCTGCTTCCAGTTTTTTCCGCTCGTCGACGACGATGGAGCTCCAGCAGTAATTCACGCCGAGTTGGTAGAGCATTCCGTCCGTCTTCAGCGCGCGCTCGTCGTTCCCAAGAGTATGCCTGAGCAGACGCGTGGTCTGGTCAATCATTTCTGAAATAACGGGGATACGCTCTTCGCTAAATGTATCCAACAAAGAGGGTGGAGAAATGCCCTTCACGACTAGTGCGAGCTTCCAGGCCAGATTGAACGAATCTTGGATACCTGTGTTCATACCCTGCAGTCCATAACGTCAGGAGGTGAATGAGCACTGATCCTTTATCAGAGGAGGGAACGTAATCATACCTGACCTCCCGTTGGGCTGTGGACATGGCCAGCATCTAGGTGAATATTTTCTGATCAGATCCATCCTCGAAGGGTTCTCTGCACAGATGGCAACTAACCTCCTGTGATGTATATTCTTCCATATCCGAAGCGGTCTACCATCCGAATGTTCGGTCTGAGGTATCATGAGAAGAACGATCAGCCCAGAGTCAAAGTAACATGGCAGATGAAGCGTACCTGTATTGCGACATCCACGGGATATCAAGAAATTTGAGATGTGAGCGTCGCCCGGTGTGGTCTCGGAAGAACTGCATCAACGCTGGCTGATCCCCCGACAATGCGGTATGGTTGACGTTCTTCCCTCCGACCAAGAAGTTGAACAGTTTGGGCGTTTCCGTGGCACGCAAGCTTGCCCTAAAAGAATAAGAGCTTGTGAGCCCCTAAATTTTTGTGAGTGGGTTTTGAACAGACACACAAGACATCTGTGGCGTCTCCCCAGATATGCCAGTACTATACCATCAGGGTCAGTAATACGATGTTGAGAAACGTGCAATAACAATGCAAACCTTTTGCGATAAGCCTTCCACTCTAATATCACCCACAATGAAGTTTTCGATGTTATTCGTCTCGCCCTTGAAGGTGAGACCCAACTGCTTCCTCACAACGCCGCGCGCACCGTCTGCACCAACCATCCACGCAAAATGCACCGCCTCGCGCTGCCCCGCGCTCATATCCTGCGAGAGTCCACGCTTGACGAGGTGCGCAGTGACATGCGTCTGATAATGCTCGAAAGACTCCAGCTCCGTCCCAAACTCAACCTCGCATCCGAGCTCCTTCAGTTTCTTGTGAAATATCTTCTCTAGGCTGTCCTGCCCCAGCATGACTGGATTCAACTAAAGAAAAATTACATCAGGATGGGGATAGAAGGGATGTCAGTCGTAGGTGTGGGTCCACGGTTCCTTTACTCCAACAGGAACCGATGTGGGCGGCATAATACGCACAAAGGGGTTTGTGGGCGTCGCATTGAGATGAGGTGACATCTCAAATTCATGCATGACCTCAACACCGTCGGGCATTTTGTATAGACGGGCAGTTGGCGTTGGTATCGCCTGTTTCATCACATCCTCGATAATCCTGATAGCGGCGAAGAGCTCGAGCGAGCGTGGCTGCAAAAATACGAGGAGTTAATACCGTGCAGCAGCGAACGGTCTGGCGCACACTGAGACATCTGAGCAACAATCAACTACGCACCATGATACCAGCCCCACGTTGACCCAACCGGGGAAGAGAGGACTTTTCGATGATGCGGACGGGGACGCCATTAATGAGCAGGCAGATGGCGAGGACCAGTCCGGAGGGGCCTCCTCCGACCTTTGTAGCGCAAAAGAAACAATATGCGGCGTCAGTCCTTGGCTGCGGGACTCATTTGACAGGGGCACACGTACAATCAAAACCTGTGGGCTTTCTGAGGTGGAAGTCATAGGAAGAGCAAGCGGGAGGGTGGTGTACTAGTCCAAGCTCTTGAAAACCTCGACTGGGAAATGAAAATAGCTCGAGAGGAGGATGGTAACCTGCTCGGTGACGTTGGTTGGCCTCGACCCTCTTAAAAGATGGTCGCAATAGAATAGGAGCCAGAAAAAGATGATATAGGCAGCTTTTGGCGTCTTTGTGCATGCATTTCCAAATTTTGGCAATGTCTGACCGCCAATCCTTGTTGAACCTGTACATATGTCCTGATCCGTTCGTGGGTCGCACTACTAGCGTCCTGTGGTGGCCTGTCTTCTTCGAGCAAAACCTCTGCAAATGCTTGGGCGTTGGGTTGACGGTATGCCTCGTACTTTCCGGGCTTCGCATGGGGCTCAGTCTAGTTCGTTGGAGAAAGAGTCCAGGCCGTGCCCGCACGCGTAACTCTATTGGACTCGTCCCACAGAACCCGAACGGAGTGAAAGCGACGAGTTTGTCAGTGATAGCTTGAGAAAATTTGCACGAATACTACAGCATTATCTCTCTCCGTAGGCACGCTTCAAGAAAAAGTGGGTCGGAGAACGTTGGAAAAATTGCAGAAGCAAAGAGGTTTGACAAAGGTTTGACTGACTTTGACAGTGATGGGGGCATCGGGATACCCGGACCAGTGAGGTTATGCTCATGAACAAGTCCTGCTCCAATTTTGGTCAAACTTCAACCCTCCCAACAGCATTGACACCCACTATGTTGCCGATGCTCACGAGTCCTCATACTGGATCGAATTTCATAATCATTCAAGCTTCAAGCTTCAAGACTCAAGACCCGGATAATTTTCCGCACGCGAACGCCGATGAAATGGCGCCAACTCGCGTCGCCTTGAGAATCATTTGAGAACCGAATCTTTCAGACAGGTATGTAGTAGTAAACACTTGGTTCACCCGGACAATTACAAAGTATCTCTGACTGGAGTTTAACTAGAATTAATCAACGTGTTTGCGTGGCTGGTGTGCGGTGGCTTTCATCAACTTAATCTCGCTTCTTCGAGGACACGCCGCTCCAGAGCAGACACTCCTCTCAGACGCAGATAGACAATTAGGATCCGGGGAATTGACAAGGCAGTAGATGCGATGCCTAGTCATCGCGCTGATCAGTGCTGATCCCGTATAGCCGTATGACGGGCTTGTTTCGTGTCTGACGAGTCTATTATTCAAAGTCTAAAGACAACAAGCGCACATTCAATTCACGGAGTTTGGCAAGTATACACAGTGAAGACTTTACGGCCAGTCCTAACCATCTGCACAGATCTGCGTCCAACTGACGTCGTCCTTAGCAGATGAACGAGGAACCATTGATTGTAGGTGGCGCATTGCGATTGGAAATGTCTGGTTCGCGCGAGTTCCGGACAGGACGATTGCCCGAGATCTGGTAGTGGATAAAGCGAGCCCATGATGATTTCAAAGATAGGAACCCGTTCCTTTGAAGCGGAAAGTATAAAGCGGCCAAATGAGAATATTGGATCCAATCCAGTATTTCCAGTTTGGTCGAATGCCGGGTATGAGTGCATATGTGCGCGTTGGCTAACGCCTGATTTTATGTTGGGAAGAGAAATGCGGCTCCCCAAGGACTCAGCAGGAAGGATAGGTTATGACTGATCTAAGTCCATGGCCGTGTCTTCTGTCTTGCTATCTTTCGACTGCGCCTCGAGCTGTGCGCGCTGTCGAGGAGCCAACTTCTTCAGAATCTCTGTTGCGTCCCTTTCGTGGTCCGGACCTGGGTCAGTCCCATCGCCGATGAGAGAAAAGTGGTGTCCCGGACGGGCCACGATCGCGACAGTAGGGTCTATGCTGTTAATCCGGATGAACCGCAGCATGTTGACGAACGCCACTTCCTTCTGGTCCCAGGTGCGAAACAGCTTCACGTTTGCCTCGTGTGTAAGGTCAATGACCTCTGCATGACGCAATCAGTAAATCAGTGATCTGACAGGTTGGGAATGGTTGGGAATGGGAAGGAGGACGCACCCATGCCTGTCCGATACGTCTCTGCCTCGCGCAATTTCATCTCCTCCAGTTTCATCTCCTTAGCGCTTTTCGGCCTGCCTTTCCTTCTCGCTGCCCGTTCGCTCGCTAGTTCTTCATCGTATCGTGTGAGCCAGACCTCCCGGAAGATGGTATGCAGATCTTCGAGTGATAAGACGCCCTCCTCAGGCATAGCGTGATAAAAGAACCCATATACGTCAACTGTTCATTCAAACCGACAGTTAGGTCAAGACCGACTATCAAATCAGATCAAACACGCACCCAGCGATCCAGCTTTTTCACTCCTTTTCGACGCAAGATTCCCCATTTTACCCTTGCGCAGCGCATGTCGTGCTAGCTGTCCTGCCTTGCGCGATGCCGGATGAAACAGCTTTTCCTTCTTCTCTTTGGTCGCCGCAGACGCGGCTTTTGCTTTGGGAGTATTTGCAGGCGCCATTGGATTTGATGTGTCAGGGCCTATAGAAGCGGCTTTGTCTTGTCGGACCTGGGTAGAGATAACTGGAATCAGGAAAAGGGCGCTGGTGGATATGTGAAGAAGGGGATAGACAGATGATAGTTGGACAAGATAGAAAAAAGAGCGTGGGAAGGTTGGCTATTTCTGTGCATACAGACCAATTAGCGTTGGATGCATGCTTGACCCCATTCAGCTTAGATTCCATGTCGACCAAGGAGAACGACCGCAACTCGTCTGCCCAGGAGACTCTCAACAGTGCGTGGCGCTACACATCCGATGAGAGCCGAGGAGGGAATTCACCCCGCCCGACTAGTTCTCTATGAAATATCGCAGCTGTTGAATACCCAGTTAGACAAAGCGACGCTTGCGACGTGCGTGGGCATGATAGAGAACGGGGTCAATCCAGAGGCTCTTGCTGTCCGTGTTGTCGTTCTGAGTCTTGTTATGGCCGTCCCGGCGTTGAGGTGTACCGTAAGCTGACGGTGGGTTGCTGTTATTTAGGCTGTGATCCAGGAACTCCGGAGAGAAGGCGCTACACTTTCAGGTCAACCGGGCGTGTTGGGCACCAACAGTCGATAGGTGACTCCTATGGGGAGGATGATGTGTTGCGGCGGAGTCGAGAATGATTTGGGGATGACGACCACAGCCGATCGTGATGCTTGTGGACACTCATTACATTATCATAGTTGAAAGGGAGCGTCGAGTGCTCAGGTGTGAAGCAGTTTCCTCGTTGTACTTGAACGGCGTGTAAGATAATAAAGAATTGCGAAGAACATGTATAATGTCAAGGGTCAGGAGGCAGTGATAGTGTATTTTGTCAAGTCGGAGTTGTTGCCAAATTTACTACGAAGACTGAGAACTGGATCCCAGTCTTTCTTCTCCTCCTCTCCGACATCACTCGCCCTCCCTCCTTCCTCCGTCATGGCCACCCGCACTCTCCAGCCCTCAGAGTATGAGATTCAACGGGAGGTCGAGGCGCTGCGGGATCTTCGTCGTCGCTCAACAACCCCAGGCGCACTCACCATCGACCCAGACCTCCCAAACCAGTCGCCCCCGTCGTCGCCCACCAACCACTGGCCAGGCAAACCACCCATCTCCCCGTCATCTGCGGCGGATCATAGGGCAGGCGGCGTCTTCGTGAATGGCAGCTCGTCGTCTGACCTCGGCGCCTCCAGTGGGAGCGGGAGCAGCAGTGGTGCCAGGCCAGGCGACGCACCCAACAACCCATCCGATGACCCACTCCATCTCTTCTGGGTCCCAGCCAGTCTCCACCCCGAGATAGCCCCCGCTGAGTTCCGCGCCTTCCTCAAGGAGCATGCACGATCTCCTGCAGATGGGTCAGAGACCGCCTCAGCGTCCTCCGCCTCGTCTTTGTCCGCGTCAAGTAGCCTCAACCGGAAAAAGTCTATGCTAAGCCGCCAGTATCGCCCCAAAGAGAACGACGGTGCAGAGGACGAGAATATAGTCCCACTCAAGCGCAACCGCAGCCTTCTGTACCCAACGAATCCTGGTCCCCAGCTCACTATCAGCGATCTGCAGATGCTCGAGGAGCTCGCAGAGGAGGCGTCGACGAGCGACGATCCTACCAAGCTGCGTAGCGTTTTGCGCAGGAGTCTTAGTCTGAACCTATCACCCTCTGGTGTGTATCACAGCCAACAATGGGTCATTACAATGATCATCACGCTGACAGGCAGTCTCTTCACTTTGCAGCCGTTGAGCTGATGGACGAGGTGCCGGACATGGGCGACGAGGCGGATGCACCTATCATCGTCCCACCGCCAGGCCAGATTCTGCGACGGGCTGCCCGGACGAAGATTCGCAAACCTGGGCTCCCAGGTGATGGCGGCGGGCACAGGTTCGGCGCCTCGCGACGCGGCACCATGCCGAAAACGTCTCCTACGGCCCAGCAACAGCAGTCTGAGGCACGCACCTCTAGTGAGTTTTCCTCGAGCGATCATGGTGACGTTGAGGCCACCGGGCTCTCGATGCGTCGGCACACGCTCTCGGATGAGAGTTCACATACTGCGCCCAGGCCTGATTCATACAGCGAAGAAACTTCTATCTATGATGCATATGCTCGGGATGACGATGATGATGAAGTGCCTGAAGTGCCGTATACACCAGTCCTGGCTACACCTCTTACTCAGGAGCCCATTGAGATCGAAGAACCGCAGATACAACCAGAAGTTGTGGCCCCTGAACCTCAGCAATTCAACGATGCCCCTGTGCTGATACATCAACCTCAACCTCAGCGTTTGCTGGTTCCACAGCCTCCACCAGAACAGGTCACACCCTCACGTACTCCATCGCCAGCAGCTCCTTCCTCTGTACCAGAGCCACCGGCTCCCGTTCAACAACGTCCAAAACCCGTACATTCACCGTCTTCTTACACGCCTGCAACACCTACTACACCTAGCCCACCATCATCGGTGCGGAAGGAAAAGCCAAGCAAAGGTCTATTTAAATGGGGCAGTGACAAGGGTGGCAAGAAGGGACTAAAGGACAAGGACAGGGAAAGCAGGGAGCGTGCAGCAGAGAAAGAGAAAGAGAAGGACTCGGGCTTCTTTGGATCACTGTTCGGTAAGAAGAAACAGGAGGCCGAGTACCAGTCGTCAATGACAGGCGGCACTTCTGGGCGCGAGGCAGCCCAGGCATTACTTGGCGCCTCCAAGTCGTACGTTCCGCCAACGTCCCCCGGATTGGCGCCGGGCATCGGTGGCAACCCGTATGCAAGATACCCCATTCACGTGGAAAGAGCCATCTACAGGCTGAGCCACATTAAACTTGCCAACCCGCGCCGGCCGCTTTACGAGCAAGTGCTGATAAGCAACCTTATGTTCTGGTACCTTGGTGTCATCAACAAGGCTCAGAACCCATCGCCACCCGCAACGACGCCAGCAGCATCATCGGCGGCTGAACCGGGGACGGCGGCGCCTGCCAACGGCAATGGCAGTACAGGCAACGGTGGCACGCCAGAGGATGCAGAACGAGAGGAGCGAGAAAAGGTGCAGAGGGAGAAGGAGCTGCGCGAGAAGGAGATCCGGGAGAAGGCGGAGAAAGAGCGTGCGGAAAAGGAACAGCGGGAGCGGGAGATAATGGAGCAGAAAAAGCGCGAGTCAGGCAAGCGGGGGTCGCTCACCAAGGCGCCGCCGGGTGGGCAGCAGGGCGCAGGCGCGCGCCGCGCGGAGATGCCCATCAAAGGCCCGCAATACGAGATGCAGCATCGGGTCATGGAGCAGGAGTACGGCGGGTATGGTAATAATGGGAATGGCGCGCCGCGCAATCCTGGTCCTCAGGGCGCGCCGCAGATGATGAATGGCGGAGGCCCTGGAGGCATGCCGCCTCAGCAGGGAGGGTACGGTGGCCATCCACATCCACAGCAGCGCCCACCACCGCCCGGACCGTACCGCCCGAATATGGGACCACCACCACCTCAACAACAGAATTATTATCAACAAGCGCCCGGCTTGCCTCCTGGCGCGATGGCACCCGCCGATCAGGCAGGCGGATGGGAGGGCGGGCGTCCCGGTCCACAGCAGTCAATATCCCCGCCGCCGATGCAACAGCAGCGGCGGCACCCATCGCCAGGACCGGGCTCGCGGCGCTCGCACTCCCCGCCGGCGCACGGCAATCACCCGCAATATCCACAACAGTTCCAGCACCAGCAGCATCCACAACAGAAGCAGCCCATGTTGCACAAACTCAACACGTCGCAGGAGTCGCTCGGCTTGGGCCAGGGGGTCCCACAGCAGGGCCGCAGCCCGAGCCGCTCGCTGTCCGCGACGGCGTACACCCCTGGACACCCTGCGGCCAACGGCGCCCTGCAGCGCAAGGGCAACAGTGCGCATGCGGTGATATCGTCTGACAAGCGCCCGCACACCAGCGATGGCATGGTCAATGGTCACGGTGAGGAGGAGGACGTCCCGCTCGCCGTCTGGCAGCAGCAACGGCGAAAGTAGCTTGCGACAACCGTTCATTCTTCGAATTCGTGGCTCTTTTTCTTTCTGTTCCGTCTGACATTGTGATGTCGTGGATTATATAGCTCTACTGGACATTCACGGATAAAAATTACACTTTTCGTAGGGGATTTTTGCTTGGTTATGGTCTGTTCCTCGTCCTGTCCGCTCTTTTTCATCCTGTTATTTGTTGTCGCGTGCGCCCCCTCCGCATCTCTCTGCTCCCATACTCAACGCATCCAAACATCCTCGTCCGCCGCATTCAACTCTTCAGTTTTTGACATTTTCATTCATTTGCATATGATCACGCCGGTGTTCTGCCCGACTCTTCAGACATTTTATTCATAGTTTGTGGCACCTGGCTTTTGAAACTCTCCACTTGCAGCTCCTCTACTACACTACACCACACTATTTATTCCCTCGCTGATGATACCAGGGAGTACATTTTTTTCATTGTCATCCCGTTTCTTTCTGACTTATCATGGAATGGACCAAAGAAAATCAAACCTTTTCCCGATTTGTTGTAAATGAAACTTTTCGTTTGGCATAGGCATTTCGAGCTCAAAGCGAGGCAGAGTGAGTATCCGTTATATTCAGTAAAAGTGAGGTATTAGGTAGTCGGCAAATTAAGCGTTTGTCGTGTCGTTCAAATCCTTCTCCGAGACAATTTCTCGACCTTTGATAGCACTCCTGACCTTTTTGTAGGTCGGCGCTTCGTCTTGGCTCTTCAAGGTACGGATCTGCTCTGCAAACTCGGAGACGAGGTTCTCCCTCTGGTCCCTGCGTTCGTTGACGAGGCGGAGGATATGCGACCTCTTGGTGGCGTATGGCGCATTGAACTTCCAGGACATCCTGCCCTGGCCCTTGGTCATTCGCAGCAGCTCCTCCTTCTGCAGATTGCGGGTATCCTGGATGGCAAAGTGTGTCTCGATCCACTCCTCGCGCTCCTTCCTCTGCTCGGGGGCCATGTCTTCCAGGCGCTTGGGGTAGTAGAAGGGCTCGACGAGGCCGACGACGGCGCGCTTGTAGGTCTTGTACGGGCGGCGCTCCTTGCCTTCGAGGGTGCGGTACCAGGGGGAGATGTAATTGTCGGTGCGGATGTAGGTGGTCTTGACGCCGTACACGGCGAGGAGGAGGGAGCGGACGTCGGTCTTGGTGACGGACTGGGGGATGCGGAAGGTGGCCTCGTACGGGTTGTATGGCTGGCCGGGCGGCGTCTGGTTGCGCACCATGCGCATGATGATGTTGGGGAGGTACACGCGGCGGCCGACGGCGTCCACTTCCTCCTTGCCGCCCTTCATCTGGCGGGTGAGCAGACCGCGCACGCGCGACCGCCGTGTGTTGACGTCCGCGATCCATTGTTCTGGCGGGATGGGCTTGCCCTCCGCGTCGTTGAGCTGCCCCTTTGCGCGCAGGCGGTCGTATCGTGCCCGTTCAGTGGGTGTCATACCGTGCACGGTGGCATCCGACGCGCCTTGGGGCAGCTCGCCGAACTGTTTTCGTCTGCGCTGTCGGACGGCGATTGGTGTTGATGCCGTTCGGGCTATCCTGGCCAACGGGCTCAGTGGTTCAGAGGGTGTTGCGGTGGCGTATCCGCGAGTAGCATGGTGGCAGCGGAGGAGGGTCTTTGCCGTCGAGAACATTGTCGGCGACGTTGATGAGCTGAACCGTTGGGCCGTTGGCACTTGCCCGGAAATTTCTGAGTCTCTGACATTGATGCACGTGATCGGCTATGTGGTAGCAGCATCGTAGGGGGGCATTACATAGATTCCACGTTGAACATTAACCACTTCATATTCCACTAGTAGGGCCCACTTGCAACAGGCAGAAATGCCTTCGAAAGCCTTCAACCTTGGTCGTGGCCTTGGCCGACACATGTGTCTGCCAATGACCACGGTCGTCGGCTTCTCCTTGATGCTCCTCTACATCTTTATCCTTTACCAACCAACGAAAGGGCCAGGGATAAAGCAACGCATGGGATGGCAGTCTTGGGACGTCGTCAATCTATCAAACAAACCGGCGAGTAGTAGTAGCAGCCCGAACGAAACCGTGGGCAGCGACCTGGAACACACTGGTGGATCAGGGGTAGACTGGTGGAATGTGACGACGACAGACGACAAGGTCGACTTTGCGAGCCTCCCACTAGACGTGTGGGCACCACTGCTTCCACACGACACCGGCCGTGCGTAACACCTTTTGCGATGTAGCCACGTATTAATCGTGTATTATATAGTTTCCGAAATAGCAGTTACGAGGTGCATGGTGCAGCCAGAGGTCGCTGGCGATCTCTGTGCCCCCAAATCAACGAGTGAGGAAGACGCAGTCAAGGGCAAGTGGGTGCGGGTGCCGCGAGATCTGAACCTGGAGGCGGGGTACATTGCCGGGTGGCTGGTGCGTGCGGATGCCACGTTCGAGGGCGTTATCTGACTGCGCGCAGAATATCTACTATCGCCGGACGCGGCGGCAGGACATTCGTCTCATCACGGAGCTCAAGATCTTGGGCAAGGGCGAGAAGCCGTCGCCAGATACAGATTGGTGGGTCACCAAAACGTCGCTGCGAGCAGGAATCGTCGGCATGAAGCCGCTCTTTCTGTGGTACAAGCTCGGGAAGACAACAGGAGACATGACATCAGACGAGCGTGCAAATATCATCACCGAGCTGGACGTGTTGTATGGCGAAGACGTGCCGTGGTACGGATTCGAGCCGCTCCAGCCTGCCACTATCGAGCAAAAGGGCAAGGTCGAGGCGACGCATATATGCTACAGACGGGGCGTCAAAAGTGAGCATTCTCGTTGAATTCGCGGTATCACCCCCTCACCACCTGCTAATACTCTCTCCAGTCGCACCGAAAGCCCCGCCTCTGCACTTCAATCACGCTGGTAAATTCAAGATCCTCCAGGTCGCCGATCTGCACTTCTCCGTCTCGCAGGGGACATGCCGGGACACCATCCTCAGCCCCTGCGAGAAATCTGACAACCTCACACAGACGCTCGTCGGGCAAATGATCGATGTGGAAAAACCGGACCTAATCGTGTTCACAGGCGACCAGCTGAATGGGCAGGGCACCTCATGGGACCCGCGGTCTGTGCTAGCAAAGTTCAGTCGGGCAGTCGCCGAGAAGGGCATCCCCTGGGCGGCGGTATTTGGCAACCACGACGAGGAGGACGGGATGGAGAAGGAAAAGCAGCTGGATTTGATGAAGGCGCTGCCTTATAGTCTTGTACAGCGTGGGCCGAAGGATGTACACGGAGTGGGCAATTATGTGCTGAAAGTTTTCAGCCCGGATGCGTGAGTTCTGCTCCAGATCCCAGGTGTTAATGCAGCCGTTTGCTGACCGGAATTGGCGCGTTCAGGTCCAAGACGCATATCCTCACGTTATACTTCCTCGACTCCGGCTCGTATTCCAAGGGCTTCCTGGACTGGTTCGGCTTCTTCACGCCAACCGAGTTCGACTACATCCGCCAGAGCCAGACGGACTGGTTCCTGCAAGAATCTGGTGCGTCTACACATGTGCGATCGCCCGGGAATGGCACTCATATTTTCGCGATGGCCCTTAATAGCATCAATACAGCATATCGAGCGCCCTTTCCACCCGGACGGCGGTAAGGACATCGGCTCAGTGTGGAGGCGGCAGGAGCAGATCACGCCCGTGACGCGCAAGCTCGCAAAGCCCAACGCGCTCATGTTCTTCCATATGCCTCTGTACGTCTCGAACCCTTGAACGAAGCTGAAAGAGTTTGTTCCGGCTGACCTATGGATAACCCAGAACGGAAACATACAACAAACCCGACACGAACCCGCGCACAGGCAAGACCCTCGACGTCGGAAAGACGGGGCTCGAGCCCCCGGGCAACGCCAAGGGCAACGACCAGTTCTTCGAGAAGGGCATCCTCAGGGCGATGGAGAGCGACCATGTTGCAAACCAGGCGCGCGAGGTCAAGGTCATTGGGAATGGGCATTGTCACAGTAAATTCCTCCCCAGTTCAATTTGGCTTCGTGTATGTGTAAACTAATGTGCAATTTCTTGCAGTCACGGAGAACTGCCGCCGCGTGTCTGGTGTGTGGTTCTGCTTCGGTGGTGGGGGTTCATATTCGGGGTACAGCAAAGTCGGGTGCGTGTCTGTGCGATCCAAACAGAAGGAGTGCACTATCAATTCTAACTAATGTGTTGCCAGATTCGACCGCCGATTCCGGATATACGACGTGTCGGAGTATGGTGAGACAATCAAGACCTACAAGCACACCGAGCACGACGAGGTTATCGATGAGATGGTGCTGACGGGGACGGGATCCGCGCCTCTTTCGTGATCATTGGGGAGGTGCATTTGTAACATCATTGCTTTGCCATGGAGGTTGGATGGGACTCGCGTTATGTATAATATAATTAACCATATCTATCGGAAAACTTTCACAAACTTTTATGATTGATCCAGAGTACTGGTCGTCAACATGTGGCCATGACATCACAGGATACCATTGTTTTATTGACCCTTCCCAAAATAGCAAGTTGATTTCCTGTTTGGGAAATGATGGTCCCGCCAAGTAGGCATCAAAGAGCTCCCTTAACCACCTTACACAATCGCGCATATCAGACTCCGAGTTGACAGTGGCCGTGAATGAAATGAGTGGTTAAATCCTAGTCAAAGGGAAGGAAAACAAGATAACGATAAAGAACGAATGTATGCAGTGTTGAAACTTGAAAAGCATGACCAATAATAAAGTGATAGAATGAAATAACACCAAGGAGTGTTGCTATCTCTTGATACAAATCATTATGGAATGGCTGCTGCGAGCGCCGATGAAATATGAGTGTGTAGAGTGAAAAATTGTCCGTGAATATGTAAAGAGTGTTCGTAAACCCAACAGTCCCAATCAAACCTGGGAAAACAAATAATCATATGCCTAGGGCGTCATCGGCTCGTCGTCATCCTCAATGACCCCAAACGAACCAACAGCATTCGGGTCGCCGCCACCAAACATCGCCTTGATCGTCTGCTCATTGCGCTTCTGCCTCACGCGCTCCACCTCCTCCGCGCCGCCCGTCATCTTGAGCTTCTTCTGGCTCACAACGTCCTGGATCTCCATGTGCATCTCGTCCGTGCGCGTCGCCAGGTCCTTCTCGCGGTTCTTCAAGTTCGCCTCGATAGCCTTGAGCCGCCGCTCGGGGTCGACCTGGGCGCCCTTGATCTCGATCATGACCGTGCTCAGCCCGTCGTGGCCCTCGTCGCGCGGTGGCGGGCGGAAGCTGCGGTTCGTCGGGCGCTTGCCTGCGCCGTTCGGCTTACGCAGCGTGATGACCTTCTCGACGTGCCCGTACACCTCGACCATTGCCTTGTAGTCCTCCTGCAGGTCGCTGAGGAACTCCTCTTGATGCGTAAGGAACTGCTGCTCCTCGACGATGTTTTGCAGCTCCTCCTCCCATGTCTTCTTCCACATCGGCTTGACGGTGTTGATGTGCTCCGAGAGGCTCCCAAGCTCCGCTGCGACGGCGTCCATATCTTTCTTGATGTTCTTGAAATAGAGATTGTTTGGCGTGACGTGCCTCTTGATCACATCGTCCTTCACGCTCTCGATGATGTCCTGCAGCTTCTCAACCTCCGTAAGTACATTCTGACTGCGCGTATCGAGCTTCTTCTTGCCGGAGTCGATATATGCACGGGCACCGCCGACGTTCGAATTCGCGAGCTGCTTGACGGACTGAGTTTGGTTGCGCAACGTACCGAGAGACTCCTTGGTGGACTTCATGAAGTCGGTGTACAGCTGCCGCATGATCGCCAAGTCGCGGCGTAAGTTTTGCACCTCGTCAAACTGCGTCTTCAGATCTGTCACCACCCTGCTGGTGTACTCTGACAGGACAGAGCCGCCCGTCATTTGTGCCTGAAGCGACTGGCCCGTCATCTGCGACTGGATCATCGACATGTTCGGCATGGGTGGCTGCTGCCCCGCAAAGAAGGACGGCGGCGAGTCGCCAATGAAGCGCGACAACCTCCGTGCAACATGCGCAAACTGTCTGTCGCTCGGGCGCACGGCGGCTGGTGTGCTTTCCGCCATAGGCTGTGCCGTCATGTCGCCAAGGTGCGCGGACTGGTGATGATTGCTGCTGGTGGTCACGGCAGATCGCAACTCCTTGATGTCATTTGACAGGTTGCTTATTTGTGCGTCGATATGTTGCTTGATTTGATCCAGAGCTGTTGGTGCGCAACGGTCAACTGTGTAGAACACAAAAAGCAGAAAAGAGATACTAACGTTCAATATTGAGAGATAGAAGACACTTCTCCTTGATATCATCGTTGTCTTCCAGTTCGTATTGTATCCCACTCGACGGATCCCGAATATAAATTGCGGGGAAGTTGTCCAAACCGGGGTTGTAAGAGAACTTGTCCACGAACAAGACGCGCATCGACGCGAATGAGATACCAGGCTCAACTTGCACCTTCTTCACCTCGCGTCCCAACTGCAGGAATATCGTTATCCTTCCTGGATCAACAGCGGTGCGGTCGTCAGAGGAAGAGACAGACTCAGCCGTCATCGGTGTCGGTTCTGGTGTTTTCGACGGCGTGGTGGGCAGAGGTGAAACATACGCAGGCCGTTTCGGCGTCGTCGACCGCGTCAGCTTATCCTTCGCCCGTTCAACTGGATCAGCCACCTCCGTCCCGCCACCTTCCTCTTCGTCCGCCTCTGTCAACACCGTCAACTCATGCGCAGTAAGATTGTCAGTCGCAGCCTGCAACGATCGTCGATTAGGATGATTAGAGTTGTTCCTCAGTGATGACCCGCGTGTCATGGGGCCCGTCATCTTGGATATATTATATGTCGAAAACCTTTTCGATGCACGTCTTTCCAGGAGCACGTCATTGGACTTCAAAGCGGCAAGGGACTGGGCGACAGCGGGAGGAGGATCAATGGGAGGGGTATCCGGGGGCGGGGGCGATGTCGACCCATTGACATAATCCTGTGGACTATCGGGTTCAACGATAACAGGAGGAGAGGTGCGTTCGACAGGTTTGTCGACTAATGAGTAGCGCTTGACCTCTGCTGGGACCACCGGCGGCGATTTAGGCGTATCTGCTCCAGGTGTCCCACTCCGGGGCCGGTCTTGCACTTCAGATTGGAAGCTTGACTGCGATTTTGTCTGCGCTATCGGGGGCCGCATACCGCTGCCCGATCCTTGCTGTAAGTTGACCGGAGATCTTGCTCTTTCTGACCCATCCTCCTGCTGCCCTGTCGGGTGTTCAACCAGAGTGGGCGCGAAACCGCCCACAAAATCACCCCCACTGGAAGCCGTCGCTTGTGAGAGCGCGTCCCTCCGTCTCGACGACGCACCGCTCCGCCGCGACAGGCTGCTGCTATCGGTGGGCACGGCCGGGGCGCCATCGGCATCAGCCACCTGCTGCGATGGCTGCGAGCGGTGGCCGTCGCGGCGGGACGTCCCACTCGTGCGCGACGACCTGCTGCTGCTCTCCGTCCGCTCGTGGCCCACCTCGCCCGACCGGTGTCGCTGATCCGAGACTATGCGGCGGTAGATGGACTGCTTCCCGCGAAGGCCCTGCAAAAGGTTTGTGATGATCTGGCGCACGGTGGGCAGATACAGCTCGAGATGCTCTGGTGTTGCGTCTTCGGCAAGGCACTGCTCCAGCACCGTCCGCAGATCTTCCGGCACAGTCGACAGCTCCCTAGGTTAATTAGTTGGAGATCAAAATGGGGGGAGAGCCAAGGAAGCAGACGCACTGCATGTCGATATTGTAAACCGCGAATGCACTGACCGCTGCATTGAAGTCATTTCCCAACCGCACATAGACATTGCTGACGCCTTCCTCGTCCATGCGCAGCTGGCTCCATAGCGTCAGGGCTTCTAGGAGCTGCTTGATAGACACGAGGAGACGAGTGACTGCTGATTCGACGGCGGGCTGGAGGGTCATCAGAGACGCGAATATCGCAAACAAAGTGAACCCACTGAGGTCTGCCGTGTTGAGCCCCTGTCAGTGCGGCCCGAGCCAGATGCTGTAGATGAAATGGACGCATTGTCACGGCGAGAGTGGGAGGAGGCAGACTGGCCAGACCTGGACATGGCGTAGGGGACGAGGATGGCAGATGAGCTCAAAGGAGTTGAAAGCATTCTATCCGCCGTCCTCAATACACAGGATATCGTGGGAATATTGTGCCATTTACAGGGCTACCGGCCAAAAATAGGACAAGCAATTCTTCTCCTCCGACCCACACACGGCCCCTGAATAGAGGGCCGATGATTGTGTGGCAGTGGACTTGGTGTTTGAGCATAGGAAGGTGCTCCATGATGGACAGGTAAAATGATATTACAAAGAACGATAGTATATACACAGCAGGAAGAGATTCATGTTTTTAAGTAGCAAAATTCAAGGGTAGCGGCCAATGCAATGAAGATGTGGACAAGGGAGAGCATGATGAAAAAAGCAAGGTGAAGGGCAAGAAATGGTAAAGGAGAGGACTGGAGATGTAGATCCGGCTATGAGATGTGGAGAAATGGAGAAGAATAGTAGCGCTATGGAGGTTGTCGGTAGTGCTGTGCATTGCCAGCAAGGTAATGATTGAGTTTCCGGCGAGATGGGGCCCCGGCTGATCCAGATGGGCGTCTAGCGTCAATTTTTGAGGATGCATGGCTGAGAGATAACCTTGAGGGCTAAATAGTGTGCGGTTGTGTACTGGCAGTGGGCACTTGTATGGCCATTGTCGGATACCCGAGGTTCAAACTACAGTGACCGAGTCCGAGCTGTAAGCCTCAGACATGGGCCGCTGCTCGCGGGCCTTTCCTTTCTGCAATGCGGGGGGTATGGATCCTTTGCGGCCCACCAACGAGCGGAAGGAGCGTCCTGCTCTGGCAGAAAGGGTATTGTCCCTTGCTGGGAAACGCATGGAAGTGGCGCGTCTGACTTTTCTGCAATCCGGGAAGAAGAATCAGCTCTGGGGTATTCCAATATTGCTTGACGACATACTCAGCCTTGGTTGGGGAAGCTGGTGGGCTTGAGACAGCTTCTCCAGGGAGGCGGACGTGCTTGGGGGGAAGAAGGAAGTATGATACATTGAAGGACAGGAATCCCATGACGGCGTTGGGTTGCTTCAAGACGAGGAGCTGTTGAAGGAAACGAGAAACGGAGCCGCGCAGGTTATATAGTGCCCTTGAGTATCGAGGTGTCGCTGAGAAGGAAAATTAAGGAAAGTGAAGGAGCGGGACAAAGAAGAATTAGACAGACGCGGTCCTGTCACCGAGCCAATTGTAAATTTAAAGGTTACACGGCACCTGGCGACCATTTCCCATCCCTTGACCCAGGCCAGCCTGTGAGAGCACCGTCCCTGAGGTGGAAGCGACGTCGAGTAAAAACCCATCTAATCTCTGTGATTGCCGGTCAAAATGGTCCCCATCACTGCTTCCAAACAATCCATCTGCCTCCTAACCTCATACTTACTCTTCATCGAATGCTCGTTATTTAATGACACCATCTATCTTGAAGGACCGCCTTGCCTTATCTCTGTCTCTAATTCCTCGTCGAACGATACCAAAATCCCCCCTAACCCTGCACCGGGCGATGTCAACCACCACCAGCAACGATCTGCCCGCATCGTCCATCCCCATCTTCCGCACCCTCACAGAGTACCGCGCATGGCGCAACGACGCCTTCCGCGCCAACAAAACAGTCGGCTTCGTGCCAACGATGGGCGCCCTGCACGACGGCCATCTCTCGCTCGGTGTGTGCCCACGACATGCGTATGCGTAGCTGTCCAGCGCCGAACTCACTCTCGAAGGTAGTGAGGCGCTCGCTCGCCGAGAACGACCTGACTGTAGTAAGCATCTTTGTCAACCCCGCGCAGTTCGCGCCGCACGAGGACCTCGCGACGTACCCGCGCACGCTCCCGCACGACCTGGCGCTGCTGGAAGCGGAAAAGCTCGAGCTCGACGCGCCGGACAACACAACGCGCACGCCGTCGGCGGTGTTCCTCCCAACGGTGCCGGAGATGTACCCCTCGGGCATCGTGCAGAGCGTCGCGGAGCAAAAGGGCACCTTCGTCGAGGTGAAGGGATATAGTCACCAGATGGAGGGCACCACCCGGTCCACCTTCTTCCGCGGCGTCGCGACTGTCGTTACCAAACTGTTCAACGCCATCCAGGTACGCCACGTTCTACCATCACATTTGTACCCCTGATACCACTAATTGCGCATCCACCCAGCCCACGAACGCCTACTTCGGCCAAAAAGACATCCAGCAAGCCCTCCTCCTCAAGCGCATGGCCCGGGACCTCCTCCTCGCGCACCCAGAGCCGCAAAACCTGCACATCATCCGCACCGCACGCGACGCCGCCGACGGGCTCGCCCTGTCCTCGCGGAACGCCTACCTCACCCCCGCGGGGCGCCAAGTCGCGGCGACGCTGCGCCAGGCGCTGCAGGCTGCCGAGGCGGCGTGGATCGCGGGCCTGTCCAAGGCGGAGTGCCTGACGCAGGCGCGCGCGGTGGTGGATTTCCGCATTGTCCAGGCAAAGGCGGAGGGGCTGGGGGTGGTGATGGTGCAGGACTACATTGAGATGAATGACGCGAGCACGTTTGAGGTGCTTCCCGATGCCGCGACCAAGGCGGATGCGGACCTGGTCATTCTCAGTGGGGCGCTGTATGTGGACAAGACGCGCCTCATTGATAATATTCTTCTCGGTGATACCGAGGATGTGTTGTCGTAATGCGAAACGTCCGACTCCGAGTATGATTTCCTGCCGCGAAAACCACTATTGGACATTCATCTTGCTTTCCGAGGCGTGAATTCCGTGAAATTTAAATTATTGATCTTTCCGTATTACAAAGCCCTATCAATCCTTGCTCCAGAGCGTGTCTGGATTATACACCACCATACAGCTGTACATGTACATGTTACAACAACCCTTCCCCCGCCTGAAAGGTGAATCACCGCCGATGTTGAGGCGCCATCAAGTCCTCATCATCCTCATCTTCTCCTACAACATGCGTCGTGGGTAGTGCTGCGGCGTTGGCATTATGTTGTACAGGTAGCCGCGAGTACCACTCGGGCTGAGTCGATGGTGTGACGAGCTCAATGCCGCCTTCGTCGGCAGGGCCAATTTTCGCGTTTCCTGCATTCCGTCCAGTGGTGGTATATAGGTTTATGAGGACGACGATGAAAGTGTATAGAAGGAAAGCGTTGCTGAAAGGGATGTACTTCAGTGACGAAATTGAGTCAACGAGCACGAAGTGGACTGACCTGAAGGTGATCAAAATGTATGTAACATGGTCCATCTCGTTGTCTTTCACGAACTGTAGTTCCTCGTCCGTTGCTGACATGAATAGCAGACTAAGAGAAGCGGATCAAAAACAGCACAAAGAGCGAGCCAATCTAAACTTACCCTGCAGCAGTCAAAAGCTTCATAACGTATCACTTTCAGTGTTTGAAAGCAGGTTGTTTGAAGTAAAGTACGTACGAAAGGTGGGAGGTATCGGAATGATCTGGCCGCTGCAGCTTTGCCAGTGAGCACTGTCCTTGGGCCGGCGGTATCTGCGAGCGTGTGCTCGCTGTTGTTGTCGCTGGTGGCGTCGGATGCAAAGGATGGCGCAAAGTAGCAGACTTCCAAAATACGTGTAACGCCCGCGAGCATGAGTGTGTAGCCGAACATTCCATGAACCTAGCAGGTAAAATTGAGTCTAGAACTTGAAGTAAGAGCAGAGAAAAAAATGAGTACCTTCGTCGACAACATCAAGGCTTGCGCATGTTGCGACATGCCCCAGCCAGTGAGAAAGATGCTGGAAGAGATTGTCAGTTGTCAAAACAGCCATTTCAGGAAAGATTTACTTACATAACTCCTGGTACTACATTGCGCTGGATTCTGGGTTAGACAAACGTACGAGCTGATAGGCAATGAATACACACTTGATTATTTCGCGACAAATAGATCCCGAGAATACCCCCAGTCCACCCTGAAAGAGCTGAGAATAAGCCAGTGATGAAGTAGAATTGGTCTTACAAAGGACACCGAGAATTCTGCGAGTGAAGATTAGCTGCAGGAACTGTTGGAGGAATCTAATAGTGCCTCACGTGTGCTGCATGTCCTTGACCGACCAGTCGCCTCCATGGTGCTCGGTAAAGGTGTTGACTGAGGTTAATCAGTATAAAGTCGTGAGCGGGATACCACATGCACATACCAACTCCCTGGAGCAGAGTGGCATGTCAGTTTTTTGTGCAGTTTCTCCTGACGGAGTGCAATGTGACTGCCACGCACCCAGATTGTGATGACCCACGAGTCAAAGAACTCAGGACTTTTGCCGATGCGACGGATCCATTGCTCCCCCACAAGGAGGATGAGAGTCATCATAATCGCATAGGCGATGAACCCGCTTCCCATGATGTAGTGCGCCAGGCACTGGCCTGTAGTTGCAATAGAATGCCGGACCCAATAAGCGCCAAGCCAGTGTGTGCTCATTGACTTTGACAGAGCAGAGCAGAATGGCACTTACCCAGTGCACCATCGCGGCAGTATCCTCGGAACGCGATAATTCCAAACAGCATCTGCAACCATCCTAGGATTGGATATGCCTTGCCAATGACACCGTGCAGCTTGACGACGTAGGGCCGTATCGACTTCTCGTGGATGTGCAATTTGAGGTAGATTCCGATGACAAGTTGGCCAATGATGGGGAGGATGAGGATGTTGGCGAACTTGCCGTGGATGCCTGCACGGAAAGAACGTCCTTTATGAGAGTGACCCAAGAGGTAGCCGCCCGCCGTCAGTGCGTAACCAGTTGCCTGTGGAATGACTAATGAGATAGCTAGATAATATGGAAATGAGAATACTCACCTGCAGAGGGACGTGCCATCTGCTTCGACTAAGCCCCAGCACCATTCCGACGGGAAACATAACCCCCCAAACGAACGCCTGCAGGAAGATGTGTATCCAGAGAATATTGTCCACCGCCGCATTGGCTTCGGCGTCAGAAATCTCGTCATGATGTTCGTGTGCGAGGACGTATCCGATGAGGCATAGTACAAATAGCTTTCTAGTGAGTGGATGCATGCTTCTTGAGAGCTGCGCCCTCTGCAGACTATCCAAGAGGAAGCGGTGGTGGTGGAGAGAGGGAAGGAAAGAGATGTGAGACCGCGGTCCGGCAGAAAGAGGTGCGGAAGTACCGGGCCGGCAATACTTAGCAGCATCTGTTCAACTTCAACGAGTGCTTTGCGAGTGCTAGCCAAGTGCTAGCGGATGATGCCCAAGTGCTGCCATTGACAAGCTAGTGAAGCTGTGCGTCGTGTTCTCCCTGACCTTGGATGACATTGTGTCAAGATATAACTCGCACTATCCAACTGGAGCATGAAAGAAGGCTCGGTGTTTACTCACTGCCTGGTGAGGATGGAGGAAGATCAAAGGCTCCTGCAAGGCTCCTGAGTGTCCAGATATGCCACGGCTTTCCAAATGTTCCTCTCCGTTCATAATCGCTTTGAAATACGCAGACCCTGACAAAAATTCCAAACGAAAAAGGGTAGCGGTAAGGAGGACGAATTACCTCAGAGTCAGCTGGGACGAGGGGCGGGTCTTTTGGAGGGTCACACATGTCACAAATGACTTGGTGAAATTCCACTCGAACCATCACCGCCTGCATCTGTACCCTCCACCTTGCCGTCGCTCTCGGCCTGAACATCCTCATCTACTGCCACTTCTTCGACATTAGCATTCAGTACCATGTTATCCTTAGTGCGCCGCGGAAGTACTGCTCGCTGACTGCTCGTCTCCATCGCTGCACCTGTTTGTTTGATCGGTCAGGCTCAGTCTTATGCCACTCATCGGATGTATGAGTTTGAAGCCCATCGTCACCTACCGTTCGGTAGCGAGTCTAGCGAAACTGGTCTTTGCTGTCAACCACCATGCAATGTCACCGTGGCTATCAGGGCCCTCCTACACCCCTACCCGAGCACACATATCCACTAGGAACCACCCGATTTGCTGCATACCAACAATGCCTGTCTCTGGAAAGCATGGATGCATGGGGTCAACTCACGGACAACTTCCTTATCAGGAAACTTCGGAAAATGTTATGACAAAATTGTCTGCTCAGGTTGTTGCCCGCGTTCTGGGCCATGCCTTCCTTCTTGCTCCTACCGATGACGGCCGCAAGGCTCTCGCACGAGAGATAATGGAGTGCAAAACTAATTCGGAAGATGCGTACGTCACAGACATGGATTGGGTCGTGGACGTGCTAGCACAACAGAGCAGGATGTGTGACCCAGAGCTGCTTGCTGGCCTTGCGCATCTATATGTGTTTGGACTAATTCGGGTCTGTGAGTAATGACATTCATTGCAGCGTCACTGCAGAAAGTAAATTTCCCTGTAATTGCTGTAGTCTTCAATCCCAATGGACCGACGCCTGCTCCATCGGTCGAGCAAAGTCCACGACGCTCCATTGAAGAGGCGGTGAACCAGGAAAGCTATCTCCTGCAACCATCGTCGGTCCCCGCTTCTACACTTCGACAAAGTGTGAGCATACACTCGTCCCTTTATATTACCAGCCTACTCATGTCTTACTCCAGCTTCTGCGCTGTGATGAAAACCGATGTGTGTTTTCGGGCCAATTGGATGTCGATGCGCACTTGTCTTTGCCACAGTCAACACGCCAGGCAGACCCATGCTGGCAATACACCCAGACGGCCCATATCATCAGCCAACCTTTTAACGCGCGTAGTGGTGGAATGACAACAAAGGCCCAAGCAAAAGTATATTTCGCGATAATCAACCTTTATACAGTATTTGCTAATCTGCCTTTCCCACCTCAGTTTGACTGGGCTGCAACGGTTGCTGCGGTCATCGAGCGTTTCGGTGGCTTTTCAGCTTTCGACCTCCTTGGTGGTGACAATCTCAACAATGCCACAAATACTTTCACGGCCAGCCTTCAGCCGCACAAGTCGTTCGACATGTATATATGGCTGCGACCTGCAACCGTGTGTAGCCATTCTCTTGCTTTTAATTTACTTTGCCTGATTTGTTGGCTGTAGGATATGAACGGCATGATTCACAATACTTATGACGTGGATTCATTGAACCCTTACTGTGGGTCTCAAGCAGAGGGTCAGCTTTAGAGAGGTGACTATGGATGGCGAAATCGTGCCACCTCCAAGTCCTCAGCTCCTTGCCCTCCACGCTGCGTGTGCCAAGGTTGCCCATTTATCTGGTGCTGCGGAACATCTTTATGATGTTTTTGACGACCCGGATGCAGACTGTATGGTCTCTACCTCAGTTATGACTCAAACAGAGGCACCAGCTATCTTGACTAAAAAAACTCACGGCACTGTCAATTAGTACTTCAGCTGCTTAAATGGTTGAGTAGATTCTCTTAGTTATCAGCCTCATTGAGAACATAGCATCGCCCTATAATATAAGCGGTACTCGTTGTTTTTGTATGCACTTGTTCATCCTCTTTGCTTAGACTTGCTACCAGTCTTCCTCGCAAGCAGCGGACACAGAAAGTGAGTGATGTGATTGGCTGACTGTGAAACATAAGTAAGTTTGAATATCTGGGATCTTTGAGCGACATCACCGTAGGAAGTGCCGTCTCCATCCAGGTCGTGATTGGGCATTGAAAAATTGGCTTGCTGACGCCATCCATTGTCGTGGATTAAGGACTCATCAAGGATACAAGAATAAACGTACGTATAGGTCAACAGCCTGTCAAGTTTGTTGGGTGTGATACAGGACAAGAAACAGAGGCGTCATTTGTGGCGGTTCTGGTGCATGGTTCCAAACATAATAGACGTCAGGTATGGTGCCGCCGGGCCGGGAAAGCTCTTAGCCAAATTTTGTGAATGACAGCGTTTGTCCAACGCGCTCAGTCGAGTGCTGCCATTGACAAGCTGGCCTCCTTGTGGTCCACCCCTCTCAAAGCGTCTCGGGTTCTGAACACCCCCAAGCACGTCTCCAGAAAAGTACTATATTTTGGCAGTCTCAGCCAACGGCCTTACCATTCAAACTCTACTGGCCAGGAGGTTCATAGAGAGAGGCGCTTCAATCCTTCATTCGCGTCTCCAGCGCGTTATCAACGAGACCACAGAGGAGACAACTATACTGTTACGCGTCAAAGACATAAACCACCGCGGGTGAGCGGTCCCGTTAAAGTGATCGTGAACGGAGAGGAGCGTTTAGAGAGTCGCGGCATGATCTGGTCATCCTCTATCCTCAGTGGGCTGTCGGCAGACACCGAGCCTTCTTTCATGCTCCAGTTCGATAGCGCGAAGTATATCTTCAATGTCAGCGAGAATACGACGCGCAGCTTCAAGACCAGCGGGCGTTCGTGGCGTAGGACCAGAGGGATCTTCTTCACACAGTCGAAGATAGAAAGAGTCGGAGGCCTGCCAGGTGAGTTAAGCATACGATCCAGATTGTCAATACTGACAATGTTTAGGATTAATCATGACCATGGCCGACGCCGCAATCGACAAGTTGAAGTTGACGGGTCCTGTAGGCCTCAACCATCTGTTAGCCAGTATGCGAACCTTTACATACAGGTATGTTGACATTCCTTCCTTGTTTACACCATATCAACCAAGACAAGAGATTCGATTGCTGTAGAAACCGCGGAAGTTGCACCAACGTCCTCAACTCAAACTCCTTGCTACCAGGACGAAAACATCACAGTTTACCCCATACCTCTCAACTCTCACGTTAACCTCTTCGGCTCAACCACACCAGCAGAAGACATTACTTCAGAATATGCGAATCCCGACGAGAATTCCAAACGAAAAAGGGAGGAGTCTCCTCCCAGCGCTCACAAGAGACGGAGTTTCGCGCTGCAGGGTTACATGTCTGCGAACACCTTCTCCCCCACTGAACTAAACGGAAGATTGGCTGAAGAATATCGGGAAGGCATCATTGAAAAGATGTTTCCCGGTACCAACATTCCCTCCGCGGCCTCAAAGAATGACAAGCAGCAGGGTAAGTGCCTCATCATCGTCGACGATATGTAAGTGATTAATCATATTTGCAGGAGATGCTGTGGAGCCCGATAATGCTGCTGTAAGTGCTGTTAAAAAAGGCGGACATGAACTGCGGCTCACGCTTTTATATGATTCTAGGTTGACGAGGACAAGAGGCCACCAAGAGACATTCTCCCAGGCTTCTTCGAGCAGCTGCCAAAATTAACGCCTGAACGTCCCGATTTAACAACGTCGTATTTTATCGTTGGTCCAAAATATCGTGGCAAGTTTGACGCTGCAAAGGCGAAAGAATTGAAAATTCCCAACGGACCTTTGCGCGCGAAATTGACCAGGGGAGAAGCAATCACCTTCAACGTTGTGATCGACGGGGAGACCATCTCGCGCACGGTTCAACCTGATGATGTTGTTGGCAAACCAGACACGCCGGGGGTACGTGCCCTGTCGATTCTCCTTTTTGTTTTATTTGTGCTGAGCTGTAATGTAGGCTGTAGTTATTCTGGACGTGCCTTCCGTGGCGCACATTGCCCCTTTAACTTCAACGTTCAGCAACTCAACTCTCTATAGCACAGTATGGTCCTCGGATGGAGTTCCCAAAACAGTTGAGGACCCACCGTACGCCATTCGCACGGTGTATCACATCTGTGGACCAGGCATTTTGGAAGATGAATCCTACAGGACTTTCATGCGCGGTTTCGGGCCTGATGTTCATGTAAGTTGAGATCGATAGGTCTCGCGTGAGCTAGAACCATATTAATCTGAATGTGCAGCATATAGTAGCGTCTGGAGATTATTGCGCTAACCAGGTCTCGTTCCCCGGCGTCTCGCACAACCAACTCCTTCTCAGTCACCTGGATGCCAAAATATTCCCAGCCACTAAGTACGCAAACGTCCCTAAGAAAGATATCTCTTGTAAGCCATGTTCTATCTTCCACACTCCGCTTTTAATTGACCTCAATGATATAGCGATACCCAATCTACCCGCAAAGGTTTTGGCAATGACCAGCAATTTGTTGTCTACCGTACGCCCTTTGGCTCCCCCAACCCCGGAGGAGCTAGTGTCTGTTCGCGACAAGTTCACGCCCCTTACGTCGGGCGTGGTTCCTTTGGAGCTGTCACATTACTTTAAGAAAGCTATCGCGATTGCGAAGAGAAATCTCAAGCAGGTTGTAGAGCGCGGGCAGGTGCAACAGATTGAAGGGGCGGATGTTGGCATTGTGGCACTGGGCACAGGCGGGAGCATGCCCTCCACTCACCGCAATGGTTCGCATTTCAATCATCGCACTTGCGTTGTAGGTATTATGCTAATACCCTGTTGTAGTGTTGTCCACCCTTATCAGAATCCCTGGTCACGGCAACATCCTCCTCGACGCAGGCGAGGGGACATGGGGGCAAATGGCACGCACTTTCGGGTTGGAAGAAGGGCCTGACAGTGCTTGGGAGGTTCTCAGAAACCTCAAGTGTATCTTCATCAGTCACATACACGGCGACCACCACATTGGTCTTGCCCAGATCCTCTCAAAGCGTAGACAGGTGAACACTAATCTAGCTGGACCATGGTCATGCTCAACTCAAATATTCGGTCTGTTAATAGCTCGATCCGCCGTCCAGCGAACCGCTTTATGTCGTGTCTATCCGCCCCACGCTTCTATATCTGCGCGAGATGAATGAGGTACAGGATTTGGGCATCGACGACCCGTCCGGCAACGGCGTGATCACAATTACGAGCGAGTCACTGCACTGGGCTAACAGACCGTATCCAAACTCTGGAGTATGGCGCATTGGAGGCAATGAACCATGGTTAGACATCAACGAGTGAGTGTTGCATCGCGTTATTCACTATTCTGCGTCCTGCGACTAATATTGCGACCACGATATCTAGATCGAAGGCAAATGCCCGTAAAATGTTCGACGCACTCGGGCTGGAGTATTTCAAAGCTGTCGATGTGTACCACCGTTGCCGCTGCTATGGGTGCTCGTTCAAGCACAAGGACGGATGGAGCATAACGTTCGTTCCTTGTACCCCTCTCTTCCCCTTGTACACTTGCTGACTTGTGCACTTTGGCATGTAGGTTCTCAGCAGATACAGCGCCCTCCACAAACCTTCGCCGTGCAGGACAGGATACGACATTATTGATCCATGAAGCCACTATGTGCAATGACGAATGGAAGCTGGCGGCCAAAAAAGCGCACAGCACCATCGGACAAGCTATCGAGCAAGGACATCTGTGAGCTACCTGACCCTGACCCCGCTGTCGTTCGTCTTACTGACACCGTATCGTTGGTATCAGGATGAAAGCCAAAGCCACCATGCTCACGCACTTCTCCGCGAGATACCCCAGGTTCCCGCCCGGCGTGCACCTCTCTGTGCCTATGAGGAGAACAGCGGAAGATTACAAAGCCGACGACATGAAGATGGTCGTGGCATTTGACCACATGAATCTAACCATGGGCGACATGTGGAAGATGGAGTTCTATAATCACGCCATCTCGCAGGTCTTCCGCGACACCTACGACCAATCCGTCGATGAAGAGCTCATTTCCGATACCGAGTCTCCGAATGAGCGTCGTTCGCATTCGCGCTCGCCTATTCGCTCACGGTCTCCCACCCAAAATTACAACACCCGATCGCGTTCGCCGCAACGTGTCCCTCACTAGACGGTTCTTCTTGCCTCAGTGAAGCAGAGTGCTCTTCCTGCTTGACGGGTATCTAATTTATGTACATATATCCTCGCTCATAATGTTATCAATAATCTACAAAAAAAGACTATGAAGCCGCGTCCCTCTGAGCTTCCAGGAACTGTACCACCTCCGTAGTGATCCTGCTCTCCTTCTCGCCTCCAATGGTATTGCTCACAGCAGAGTAAAAGGCAGCAAAGTCCTTTGCCTGATCAACCAGCCTGCTGAGTTTAATCTGGTCCTTGGCCTTGCTATTCCCAGTAGCGGGTGCGGGCAAAGCGGATAAAATGTCCGTCTGATTTTTCGGGTAATCCATCATGAGCAAGCCAAAAAGGACTGCTAGGTGCCCTCGCAGGAAGGACGCGTCAGCTTCTGCGTGGGCCTCGGGGGAGTCTGTTGACAACGAATCTTTTGTGGTGGACGCAGATTCGACCTTGATGTGGAATTGGGTGTAAATGTCGGCGAGGATTTTGAGTGCGCCGGTGCGCTGTGGGCATACGCATTTTCGAGCGCAGGCGCGCTTTCTCAGCCTGCATGCTGGGTCAAGAGCTAGTGTGTCGAGAAAAGGGCAAAACGAAAGAAGATAAAGCCTGTCAGACACGGAATAAGACAGTACAGCAGAAGGGAACTTACACGTCTCCCGTACAATACGCTTCGCCGAATCAGCGATTTGCACCAGATTCGTCAAAAGTCCAAGCGCCAGACACAGCGTATCTATGTATTGTAGCCCTCCCGGCCCAGCCTTCGTCGCATCCACGGTAGGCTCGTCGTCAGACGTCGGTGCGACATACTCGCTGTCCCCGTCCCCATCTTCCGACTCTGCTTTGATCTTTGCAGGCGACTGCGCTTGCTCCGCCACGTCTTCACGTCTGCTCGCCTGCAACCCACGCGCAGACGCATAGATGGTGCGCAGCAGGAGACCCATGGTGTGCTCGCCTTCTGTGACCGTGCGGCCCCAGCGCTTGTTGCCGTGTGTCAGGCTAACAAGCACGCGGAGGGTCATGTCTAGACATTTCTTCGGCAGCGCTGTGCGGCGAGGAAAAAGTGACGAGGAAAGGCGGTACAGAAAGAAAGGAAGGCAGTATCGTCAACGCTATCGAAATATCGCTACAGAGTAATTTTGACTTACCAGCGTCCGGCTCGTCCTCGCCATCAAACAGCTCCGTGCACACCCCAAACGCCACCAAGTCCTGCGCGAGCCACGTATCCCTCGCGGTCTTCATCGCCGCATCGTTCGCCTCCCTCCAGCTCTCGCTCGCACTACCATTGCCATTACCACTACCGCCGTGATCCGTTACATCCGTGCCCTGACTCGACTCCCCCTCACTCGGTGGGACCTGCCACTGGTCCAACAAATACGCATCCAAAAGGCGCAAATGCTGGTATACGCTCTGCAACGGCACGCTCTGCGCCGCGTCTGTCCACCGCAGTGCAAGCGACGCGGCAAGCGAGGAGAACGACGTCCCTGCTCCCGTCCCTGCGGCGTTCGGCGCGAGGGAGTACCGCAGGGATTTGAGGAAGGTGGAAAAGTGGTTGGGCGTGGCGGGGATGAGAGAAGAGGGGAGGACGGAGAGGGTGTGTGATGTTAGGAGGGAAATGGATATCTGATCATTTAATGGAAATTGTGAAATGAGATGCGTCGACGGCTGGAGGTGACGTATGACGTACTGGGGTATCAGGTTGGAAGATGGCAGATTTGGTGATAGTTTGGTATACAGATGTCAGCTAGCACGGACGGTGTGAGATCAGATTCAAGAGATCAATGGTCACTGGAACACGTACAATGGCACGGTCGCGCTTCGCAAGTCCCACTTTCTTCAAATCGGTGTCGCCAACCCCTGGCCTGGACGCGACCACCACTAGTGGATCTGCGTCGGGAGTCATGGAAGACAAAATGGCGAACAGGACTTCAACGAAAGAGCCGTGATCGGCTTCCTCATGTTTGTTCTTGGTAGATGAGGATGAAGGCTCCGAAGGAGGTCGAGAGGCCAGTTCAGCAAGAGAGGTGGGATCCCGAGCTACTAGCGCTGCGAAAAATACCATGATGATGTCCAGAATCTATACAGCATTCAATGATATGCGTTATTAAGATGCGAAAGTGAACCACCTTGTCTTCTCCCTGACCGCCACCGGATTCGACCAGTAGGTCCCATGTCCTTGCATAGAGGTCAGCGGCCTTGGCCTTGCGCGCAAAGTCTGAGTCACACAGTTTCGTGCATATTTCGAGGGCACTGTAAAGTAAACCATGAGGCCAATAGATGATATTAGAAGCAACCTTGACACACCTTGCACGTTTCAAACCAATTCCTCCATTCCTATCCAAGCCTTCAAACAAGTAACCCAACTCGTCGAGAAACCGCCGACTCTCCCCCTTATTTCGCAGCTCTGAGATACTCTTCAAAGGATTTGACAAACCACCCGGATACGGGACAGGCGGTGGTCTAGGTAGTGCTGTGGCCTTAGCTTTGCCTTTACGCGATGGCGAGGCGTCAGGTGTCGCGGTGAAAGATCCAGCGGGAGAGACCTGCGGGTACGGATCGTCTTCTGAATTATCGACACCCCACCGCTCGCGCAGAGAGTTGTACGATTCCCTCGTATCGAATTCGTTCTCGTCTTCCAAGATCTGGGATTGCTGTGTCGAGGAGGACGGGACGTTTACCAGGAATGAACGGTACTTGCCGGCGTATGTACGTGTCTTGGGCGACTCTGCTGCTGGTGGGAGGACAGGGAGGAGTGCGGAGGATGATTTGGATGAAAACGGGACGGGCCTGGAGGGCGATGATGGGAGGCTGGGCAATGAAAATGTGCGATCTATGCTGCCGTCCGCTGTTGCTTCATTGGTAATCGAAGTTTCTGTTTTGGAGCGACCAAGCATACGGCGAGCAAGTTTGGTAGGAGATGGCGAGGAGGATTGGGCAGACGTTATTGCCCCAAAGATTCCGGACAGGTCCCGGGCTGGTTTCTTGGGCCTCCCAGGCGATGCAAAAGGGTTCGGCGGTGGCCCTTCGTCCGCATCATCCACGATGCTTGCAGAGCGTAGCGTGTCTTCGAGTGGTTCCGCATCGTCTGTCAGCGCAGGCGAAGGCGTTCTTGACGACAGCTTTTGGCGCTTGCGAGCAGACAACGACGGCGAAGGAGAATCCTGCTCCGAGTCGCGCACAGTCAGCGAGTTTTGCTTGCGCGAGCGCTTGCCGTATGTTCGAGTATTGGTCGCCATTTCAGGGAGTTAAGGGTCGTCACAAGGCTGTCATTAATCATTTCTAATGCGTGACAGTCAATCCGCGACACGGTGGAGAGACAACGCGTGACCAGCGCGTTGGTGCCTGTTGGTGCTTGTCACGTTGATCAGAGGCCTGAACGTTGCTGCCAACGACCACGACCGCCTCCAACGTCCTTCCCCCTCAATGGAAACCCTCTCAGCTCGCGTCGCCTCGTTTAAGAAAACCAAACGTGTAAAGAACCCCGACAAACCGTCTTCCACGGTTACCCTCAAATGGCCGCATCCCAAAGATTTCAGAGCAAACCCCGCGACTTTGGCGGAAGCTGGCTTCTTCTACGACCCCAGCTACGATGACGAGGACAATGCAACATGTTATATGTGCGGCAAGGAGCTGGGTGGATGGGAAGAGGACGACGATCCGTTTACGATCCACTGGACGAAATGCGGACAGACCTGCTGTTGGGCCAGCGTTCGGTGCGGCTTGATATTGGATGTAGATCATGCAGGACGGTAGGTGTTGGTACTCATGTAGCGCCCTTTAGCCTCACATGAGTGATAGATTCGTATCTTCGGATAAGACGAGGGTGCCTACTCACAAGTCCATGGAAAATGCGAGGCTGGGTACATTCAAAGCCGGGGACGGATGGGTACACGACAAAGTCAAAAATCACGGCGCAAGCTCCAAGATGGTGAGTTATACACTTTGCCTTTGGTGATTCATCTTCTCATTTGTCATAACTAGATGGCCAGGGCTGGCTTTGTATATACTCCTCAGCATGCCGGAGACGATCTTGCAACTTGCTTATACTGCGACGTCTCGCTGAGCGGATGGACCGAGGATGATGATCCACTGTGAGTATCAGTACTTTCACATTGCACTCGCAAGTACTCAGTGGACGCGATACCGCGACATACAGCGAGGAGCACCGCCAACGCTGCTTCAAATCCGATATTCCCTGTGCGTTCTTCAACGCGTCACAGCCGTCGAAACCCGCGTCCAAAGCGCAGTCCAAACCCGCTTCGCGATCAACCTCCAAGTCCAAACACCAGGACATGGTGATGCCTACGAAGAACTACGACGGCGAGGACGATGACGAGGCGGAATCCTCTGCTGCCGAGCCTTCAACAGTGATAGGAAAGACACCGCGTAAACCGCGTGCAACGACGTCCGACTCTCGAAAATCAACGGCCAAGACACCCAAGCCTTCATCACGCAGCTCGTCGCGGTCTGGTCTGAAGAACGTTGTAGAAGAGGATGTAGAAGACGAGGAGGAAGAGATCGAACCCCCCGCCACAGTGAAGAAGAAAGGCCGTTCGGCATCGAAATCCACGGCGAAGGCCAGTAATCTGGAGGCTGGGCCGCCGGCCACTGTCAAAAAGAAATCCGCGCGTTCACGGTCGAAATCTGTTGCAAGAGAGGATCCGGAGGATGTCGTGGAGGATGAAGCGCCAGCGACGGTCAAGAAGAAGAGAACGGCATCGAAATCGAAAGCAGCACCCAAGTCTGACATGGAGCCAGAGGAGGAGCCCGAAGTTGCGCCACCAGCAACCGTCAAGAAGAAGCGCGTACCGTCCAAATCCCAGGCAGCACTAAAAGCAGATCTCGCAAGCGAGGAAGACGTACCTGTTGAGGCTACCGTCAAGAAGAAGACAGCGTCACGTTCCAAAGCCGCGCCGCCAAAGGCTGACCAGCAGATGCAGGCGGACATGGAAGAGGAGGAGCGGGGTCCGCAGAAAGCGAAATCAAGCCGGGCGACATCTAAATCCAAACAGGTTGCCGCGTCCGACATCGAGACGGAAGATGAGCCCCCTCGCAAAAGCTCGCGCTCAAAGACGAAAGAGACGAAGGCGCCTACTTCGACACCTGAGGAAGTGCCTCAGAAGGTAGCTCAAAAACCCAGCTCTCGTACTAAAGCAATGACAGAGGCCGAGGATGAGATGTTCGACTCCGACCTGGACTCGGACCCGGAGGAGCAGCAAACCGTGAAGAAAGCCAAACCTCCACGAACAGCTTCGAAATCAAGGTCGAAGCCGAAACTGCAGGCACAGACACCAGCACCCGTTTCTGAACCTGCCTCTGAACCTGACGTTGACTCTGCCACCGAGCCGGAGCCAGAAGTGCCTATCACAACAACGACACAGAAAACACAGAGGCCCAAAGCCACCTCGAACAAGAACCAGGTCCCGCAAATGCCCCATAACATAGAAGCAAGGGATCTCTTCAACGAAGACCTCGTCGAACAGGCTTCCACAACGACGCCATCGGTCGTCTCGTCCCCCTCTCCGACACCCGGGGTAGCACAGAACATTATGTCTGATCTCCCGCCGCTGTTTCTCCCCAAGCGCAATGAAGCCCCAAAGCCTCCTCCGGTTTCTTCTCTTGCAACGAACCCACTCATGGAGATGCAGCTGAAGAAGAAGAAATCGCTTGCGCCGAGGAAAAGCAGCAAACCTCCGAATATGGCTACTACCGCTACTGCTACACTTACGGCAAGCGAAACCTCGAGAACACTACCTTCCAGCTCTAGTTCCACTTCTACGTTTGCCCAACTGGCAGCACCCAAACCACAGAACGCCGATAAAGCCCAGCCCGCGAGTAATGCACAACCGGCTAAACAGAAGATGAAAGTGGTGGAGATATCTAGTGATGAGGACGAATATGTGGATGTGGATGAAGAGCCGGCGAGGGAGAGAGAGAAGCACAAAGAAGACCCCAGACCTCAGCAGCATGTGGCGAAGAAAGCGACCAGCCCACAGGAACCTTCGAAGCCTGAAAGCAAACGCGTACAGAAATCAGTTGAAGTCGACCCTGTACCTGTGGCTCGTCCGGTGTCTCCGCCTCGCGCTACATCTCCCCCGTTAGCTCATGACCATCAGTATGACGATTTTGTCATGGCAGTGGACGAAGGCAAGGTGGATGAAAACATGGATGTCGTTCAACCTCCAGTTCCCTCGACCCCGCCACGCTACAAACCGCATCACGCCTCATCCCAAGAAGTGGCCGCTGACAGCACATCATCTTCATCGCTTCGAGACGCACCAGCACTCGAGGCCGCTGCCGCTGCAGCGGAGCCGCCCATCATCCCGGCGCTTTCCAGACTACCGTTTACACCTCTCCAGAGCCTGAGCGAGGCAGAGTTGGACATGACCGTGGAGGAGTGGATCCGCTACCAGATGGAGGTCGAGTATGACAAGTTCCGCCGGGACGGCGAGCGCGAGTTGCAGAGGTTCAGGAAGCAGGCGGAGGAGGTGCGGAAGGCGATTGAGAGTCTGTAGGCTTTGAGTTTGTTATTGAGTCTATACATGTGAGTGGATCATATTCCTGTTCTTGAGCTTGGACTTGACAATTTTCAGGCTTGCTTTGTTGTGTACTATAGGTGTATACTTGCTCTCGAGTTATGAGACGCCCTCTTAATGCTCTACGCTGGAATATACTCTGATATTCAAGAGGTGAGTGCATAGGGCGCGATTGAAGCGCGTTTGTTCCTCCTTGGTCTTGGCGGCTTCAGTGCCGATGTACACCTCTATTGCTCCCGATGCAACGCTACCACGTTTCGGAAGACGACAACATTTTTCATGGCTCTAAGAGATGCTTCGGCCAGCTTAGATGATTTCGCGATATATGATCACACAAGGAGCAAAACGAGGGCATATGTTTTACAACCTGCCTCTCTAACTTCCACGCTATGATCGCATTTGTCTAAACTCAGCATGCCCGCGACAAAACCGTGCGTACAGAAGCTAAACGGAGAAGGATATGCTCGGGGCGAACCAACCTCCCGGGATCACTGGCTTATCTGCTGATGCTTGTGAGAGTTACCACCTGCGGAGATTGCTCCCCTCTGGCTAAATTTTGGGCCAAGATGGAGCATTGACTGTTGGGTAAGTGCTAGCTCCACTTCACTTCGATATAAGACTGGGAGCATACCCATGCTTTGTGTTACCATTTGATAGGCAAGCCATTTCCGAGTGCATGTTTTATTCTAAGCCCTGACCCTCTCAAGGAGCTGACGTACACCATGCTAATCCTCGACATTCCGCGGTTTCGTCACTCTCTAATATTAGCTCTTCCGAATCAAGACATATCCTACAACATGCAAGCAAGGCCATTGAGATGCTACAGTGACCTTTAAGTATCTCAAGTGTTCCCACTTCTGCAATTTGTGCCCTGAGAAAGCAAATCAGAATGTGGGCGTCACGAGAGGTTGTAGGAAACACTAAAAACATATAGTCAACGGAGAGAACCGCAACTTGAAGAATGGAATTGTCTGGAATGCACGATTCAGAATGGCTCAGCTTTGGTTTCAACCTGTCCTCTTGATGAGGCAAATTATGGATCAATGCAGGACATCGACGATGACCGACAATGATGTCCCTCCTCGGTATTCCACTATCTCCGGTTTAATTATGCAGTCTGTCAATCCCTCATGTTTGCAAAGTCTCCCATAAACGAGTGAAAGCTCTATCGAATCGGACCGCTGATATTCGACGAGAAGTCTATAAAGGAGAGATCACTCAACCATGATGTCGTCTGATGTTGTGTTCATCCCCACCAAGCCCCTATTCACATCCGAGTCGGAGCCATCCCCATCCAACTGAAGCCGGACGATTTGCGTGCGATGTCTGTGGACCTGCCTACCGACATTTTCAAGGTAATCATAGGGTTTCTCGATCTCCGGGACGTCTATGCAATCAAACTGGTAACTATTCAACCCAATGAAACGTGGCGTTCTGTGTTGGTTCTGTGGCTCACTGTTATTCCAGGTCTGTCGTGAATTCCACGACTTGACCAAAACGCGCGCCCTTTGGAGCTCCTTAGTCCGAAGATACGTTCTAAACCAATGCTTGCCTATTCCCGGACTCCGTGGCAAGGTACTGGATCAGCTATCGGCCCCAGAACTCGAGCAGTGTTTGTGCAGAGCGCTAAGGCTCCGACGCAACTGGGTATCCCCATTACCTGCTATCGTAAACCGCCTTACTCTGCCAGGGATAATCCCAAAGACACGGATTGTATCCATGCACCTTATACCTAACCATGAAAGGGCGCTATTACTCTCTTTATCTATGCAAACCTCCCCAACGCGGAAGTTCACTCTCCAATGTTGGGACATCGAGGCTCGGCCTCCAGTCCGCCTGGCTGCATACGAATGCAACCGGTTTCGGGGCTCAGCTGTCAACAAGGAAAGTCGCAATGGCGAGCGTGTTATTGCTGTCCTCGATCCTCAGTAAGTGTAATACCCAAACCGAAGAACGGGAAACTGACTGTGTGGAATCTGGACCAAGTTTGCACATTCTCTCTCTTGATGATAAATTGACATCCGAGGCACAAGACGGCAGATTTGTCACGACAGCGGTCTTCCCAGATGAGACAAATACAATACAGCTATTCTCTGGCTCTTCTCTCCTCTGCAGAGGAAACAATGGCACGATGCATCTTTTGGACATAGATAGTCCCAATTCTCGCATTCACCTGCAAAGTCCACATCAGGTGAAGTAACTCTTCTTTCTATTTTCGACTCACGAAATGTTGTCTAACGAATGCATCTGCATCAAGGCCTCTCCCGTACTTGATGTTGTCATTACAAGTGAGTATATTCTCGTGCTGAGGTCCACTCATTTGGAATTCTACGCCATCACAAACCACTTTCCCGACAATGCGCCATCAGTACCAACACCCAACAGTCCAACTGCACCGACACTGCATCCTCTCTTCATATACCAATGGCAATGGCGGATCGACAATGCAGGCATGACGATCCGACGATCTGTACCAGGAAGCACTCTCAGGACACCCATTAGTATTCTTCTTAGATACGGGAGCTATTTCCCTTGGGTATGAACATTCTCCATTTTTCAGGCACGAGCGCTTATTCTCGCTTCACTCATTCCCTGACTGTTTAGGCCATCAACATCCTACACCACTACGACCTGCAGCCCAACCACAATTACATACCCGACTCACCAACCACTCAAACGAATCTGCCCTTTGAGTTCCCGCCCGTCCTACGCGAAACCATAGGCTCCCCGGTCAGACTGCACGCAACGTCCGACATGGCGATAGGGAGCTACGGCACCGCGATATGGACAGACAGCCACACGGAGGATTTCTACGGACATGCTGACCGTGGTCAGCGTGTTGCTGGACGCTTCTCGCGGCGGAACCTTAGACCTTCAGGAAGCGTCAAAGTGGAACGGGAACGGGAAGGTGAAGGACTAGGAACGGGGGTACCGGAAGAGGAGGACGAAGAAGGCGAGGATGTATCTGATCAAGTCGCCAGTGCAGTGGCCACCTCCGTGTATGTACACCAGGAAGAGGATAGTTGGGTGCGAATTGCGCTGGACGAGACGGAAGGGAGAATATTCCTTGGGCGAGACGATGGGTGCATAGAGGTACTTGAGTACATCTGAGGTCCTTTAACCTTCCCTTCGCATTACCGTCTGTTTGATGTGAAAGATTTACCCGCCGAGGCTCATTGCCCCGCTCATTGTCACCAATCCAGTCAACCCTTATTTTGTCCATTGAGCCAGAAGTTGAAATTCTTACACAATGAAGCTTCTCAGGTTGCCTTAGGAGGAAACCCACCTCTCTGACATTGCACCAATGCCGGACCTGTGTCCGCTATCTTATGGAGTCGTTGAAGCGCAAGTTTGCATGGAGGAACAAATCCCCGCGTGTCAAACAGAGGGTATTCTGCGTTTTGAGAGAGTGCCTCGATAAACAACGAGGTATCTAGGTCTGAATGCCTGGGATCCTCGGACGACATCATTGGAATTGCTGTCTCCATCCAGGTCGTGACACTGGATGAAACGGAAGGCGGGATAGACCATGGGTGCATCGAGGTTCTTGACTACCTTTGACGCATTTGTAGCCTATATTCACGTCTCAGATGTGTACACCTACCGTTTTACACGTGGGATTCACTCAGAAACGAATCCGGTCATTATCCACACGGAGGGTTGCCACCATGATGATCATATTGCGATTTGTACATTGTATGTTTTTTGCTTTCACGGTGTCGCGATGAGGACCTGATAGGCAAGTAAGTAAGCAAGGGGGCGAACAGAAAAGTGTTTATCAGCTCACCGCGGAAGGAGTAAGCCCTAAGTCTTTCAGCGACTTCGAAAAGTCGGCTTGTGTGAATTGTTTCCTGTGATACCACGATCATTCACAACTCCTTCAATTTTACTGAGAGAAAGACTCACCTAGGGAATTGCTGCGCAAAGGTAACAGTTTCAGGATCGACTGACAAATTCTGTCCTGCGAGGAACTCAGCGACTTCCCGCAAAGCTGGGTCGTAGTTATTAATCAAAGACAGACTTGGCAGATGAAGGGCAGGACGTACGAGCTTCACTGGGCAGGGTCGTAGTGTATGGCTGGCCACCAGTAGACATCCTGATCTGCAGGCGCGTCTCTTTGAAGTCCTTCCCTGCTACGGTAGCAGCAGCAGCAGCAGCAGGGCGCGATGGTCCTGCAGCAGACGCTGCTTCTGGCACAGTCTGGCCCTCTCGCAGAGCCTTTTCTCTGGCAGCTTTCTCTGCGCGTGCCTTCTTGTCAGCCTCGATCTGTGCTTTGATAGCAGCTCGTGCTTTTGCATCCTCGATCTTCTCTGGATGCGTGACATGGATGAGGAATATGGAGTCTCAGATTGTTATTATTATGCCCACCTCTCTTCTTGGCTTCGGCCTCCTTGATAGCCTCCTTCGCCTGCAGCTCCTCTCTGATTTTATGCAGATCCTGCGGTTTGTCAGTGAATGTATGAAAGGTGACATATTGAACCGGCTCACCTTTCCTGCCTTGCGTCGGAGCTCTTCATTCGCTTTCTGTTCCTTGGCCTCTTCCACTGACTTCTTCGCTCGCTTCTCTGCCATCTTGGCCCTCAACTCCTCCAGCCTCTCCTTCTTCTCCTCTTCGGTCAATGGTTTGATCTGCCGCACACGCTTACCGTCAGCAAACGTTATGGGGAGTGATATTCGCCTGCATACCTCTTCAGTGGACTCCTCGAATTGATCATGACCACTCTTCTCAGCATGGAAGTTCGCCAGAGCGGTATTCTTGAAAATCTTCCCGCACTCAGAGCACTTGATGCTCTACACATATACCATTAGCATCAAATTCTAATGCTAGATGAAATGAGTGAGTACGTACCTTAGCTTCCACTGCACCGCCCTGAACAGCACCCAAAGCTTTCAAAGCCTCCGCGTCCTCGTCGTCCTCGTCCACATCCATGGCTGTTGAACGAGAGCTTTGTTCAGTAACGGCGCCTAGATCGGGGACTTCCTGCCCCTCATGTTCCAATATGTGGTCCATAGCAGGTTGTAGTCCTCGGTTCCCAGTTGCTTTCAAAGCCCCTGTATCAAGCAGAAAGAAATGTGAACGATTGTTCAGGGCACTGTCATTTCAAATAGTTAAGAAAGCGAACATTCGACTCTCGCGGCGTCAAATCCCATGCTCAGAAGTGTATCCTTGTCGCCTGCCATGTCGGATTCTAGAATGTTGCTGAGGCTTGCGATGTAAAGATCGTGAGTGTAGTTGAGAGACGATCACAGTCCGTGCACACAACATACGCAAGCCTTTTCACGTGATTAAATTTATGCTCACGTGGGGGGTCATACGGGCGCTTAATCATGCTTAATTGTGCCGGTTGCAAGGAAACATGTATACAGAAGCAATAGATGGAGATATCGTTATAGCTATATAGCCAGTGTATCATACAGTGTATCACTAGTGTCTCGGTCCTTCAACACGTGTCGGCGACAGTGTCGCATCCGGTTGCGATGGTGCCGCGACAGTGGAAGATGGAGCTTCCCAAAATGGTAACCCATCAACCATAAAAGTAAATCTCGGCTATCATGATGCCCTATTTGCGTCATCATCTACTGCCCCTTCGTAAAATACGAGCGCAGCATGGTGTATCCACCTAGTGCTTGTTGTCCATCCTATCCCATCCACCGTACCGGGACTCCATAACGTCCCGCCCAACATTTCTGACTCTGTCCTCCTGAATGGCTCGTGTATAGCTCGCTAAAGGAGAGATTTGCGGCCTTAGGCAGTAACTAGAGGTAAAATATCAGTAAAATATCTCGGATTTTAGACAGAGCTAGGGAGGCTTACTCTTTCCTTTGCCTCTTTCAGGCCGTGCAAGATCAAGGAGCGATACAGTCATACCGGCATGGGGTACCGTATTAGTGATGGGTGATGAGCCAAAGTCAGCCATGAAGTCGTAGATGTCCTCGAATTCTGGCTCGGTAGTGTCTTCAAGCAGTTGGAATTGGCGCAAAGAGTAGTCGGGGACAGGCCGTGAAGTATGGCCCGCGTGGTGGGTTCGCGCTTGTGTATTGTGTGGAACAATATATTCGCCCAAAGCCTGCTGGAAGCGGACGTTGTCCTTGTGCGCTTTCGCGTGGACAGCTTTGTCAAATTGCTCGCGGTGAGTAACGCGTTTGTGAGTTGAGTGGATGGTCATTATGTACGGGCTATTGAGGATGCTGATCTGGTTTTGTGCTGTGGCTCTAGGTAATGGTCACGTAGCTCGAGAAGGATGCTGAATGGAAAGGGTTCTGCAGTCGAGTACTTATACGTTTCTGAAAATCTTCTTATTCATCTTTCGAGTCACTTCTACACCTTTCCTGAGACTGTCCCTTGTCAGAGCTTACAGAGGAGCATTCGCTGGTTGACTCCAACATGTGCTGACTCATCAAATGTTGCTTATTGATGCTTCAACTATAACCCCGCACTTGGGGGTTTCGACTTCCACAGAAGCTTCCCCATTGCATCTGCCTCTCCGTGACACCTTAATTAGCATTATATGCCTCTAGAATGATGTATTCGTCTGTGGTCCCTTATAGAACATACTGAAAGGCGCTTCACCGTTGTCCTGTTCATGCAACCTAGCACTGTCCGACATAGCGCCTTACTGTAAGAATACCTCCCAGTTGTCAAATCGAATGTCAGGCAATCAGGCGGGATCGACATCTGGTCCATATATCAACAAGGAGTGAGGAGGCCATTCCGATCACCCAAGTTCCCAAAATGGTAATTATTAACCTATAAAAGTATAATGTATATCCCGTTTGTGATCGATATCACCGAAGTTGCTTTCGGACGACGGAAGCGTATGAAAGGGGCCTATCCAACCTGTCCTCATCCTCAATATGCTCCCACTCATCATCGTTATCACCCCCATCGTCCGCCGACCACTTTGCACGGTCATAAACATCGTCCTCCCAGATCTCGAACTCCTCTTCGTCGGATGAGGCCGGGCCCGAGGTGATGCAGCGTGGCTTCGACACAACGTCAAAGCTAGTAGCGAGCCCTATCAAAAATAAATCAGTATTGTGCTCCTAGTCGTACTACACGCCCCATAGATGCTCTGATGCCTACCCTTGGTCTTGCCTTTCCGTTGAAGCTTTGCTGGGCGTGCAATGTCAAGAAGTGACACAATAACACAAGCATGGCCACCGGGCGATGATGTACTAACAGAAGCGACACAGGCTTCGTCGACACTGAGATCGTAGATATCCTCCAACGCGGGCTCCGCCGTTTCTTCGGCCAGCTTCCATGCACAAGGAAGGTACCTCTTCCGCGGAGTGTCTTCGATGCAATAAGAGCATCTACATTTCCGGTAGAGAAAGCGCTCGAAGGATCGCGAAGCTTCCGGTAGGCGGAGAGCGTCCTTGCGAGCCTTTGCGTAGACCGCCTGGTACAAATTCAGAGTTTCAGCTGGGCATTCAGGGCTCCAATGGTCGAAAAACACCAACGCACCTTGTCGAACTGCTCACGGTTGCTCATGCGTTTGTGAGTGGAGATGATGGTCATTGCAAACAGATTAAGGCCAGAAGGCTCGTAGGGACCGTGCGCCTGCGCAGGACTCTGCAGTCGCTGGCTGGTGAGTGATATGTGCTGGCTCGAACTGGAAAGTATTTATATTCTTGCTCTATTGCCCCCCCGTGACATGTCAGTTTTGTTCGGAGCTCAATATTTACGGAAGGCTTGATGCCTATTTAGCTCATACCGAGTCATTGCGGATCATAAAGCATAGCTTTCATGAGCGCCAACTCGGCTGAGGTGTCCTAACGGCTCCGACGGACAGCCACTTGACAACACATCTCCTTGAACGATTTCTGGGATTGCGGGGTTGAAGCAATCTCAGGCGGCTGCCGACCTGCGCAACCTGGTTTTTTCCTACATTTTCTAAGTACTCTTGAGAAGATGGATCCTCAGGACTATGGATAGTCCCCCTCCAACCTCCTCTTCTTCGACAGAACACTCTCAACATACTTTATCACTATACAGCTATACTCTATTCGACAAAAGACCCTTAAGCTTAAGTATATTACTATTTAAGATCATTGAACCTCTCCAGCAGGGTGGTCATACGTGGCAGAGTTTTCTTCCTCCTTATCCATTGTGGTCTATACTCTTTCTTCATACGTATTGTCTACATTTATCCGGTATCTCCAGTACGACCTACCTACCTACTTAGCACCGTAGGGTAGCTTTAAACAGAGTTATATATATATATAATTTGAGAAGATCTGAAAGGCAAATAGTCAGGTCACGTACCAATATTGAATCCCCACGCTCCAAATGGCGTTACCTTTCCTGTTGCATTTTGTGAATGTTCATTAAGTACCTTGCTATTTCCAGAGGTTACTTTAGTGGAAGTCAACATATTGAGAAGAGCCGTCTTGTAGCAACGCGATATGATAGATCTTGAGATAAACCAGCAGACCTGCCGATCTTTTTAGAAGGGCGCATAACTTGTTCTCAAACAGCCAACAAACATTGTATAGCGACAACAAATGTATTGAAAACGCAGTGACACTGTCGTAGCTATCAGAGTAGGATATTTTAACTGCTATACAAAGTATGAAGCCGTCTTCGCCCACAATGTGGCTGTCTGATGCAGGGACCGCCGCGATCAAGCGCTCAGCACTCGATCACGGAAGTCCCAAAAATGGTAGTCTAACTACCATAATAGTAAATCCTGTATGTGATCATTGGATCTTGATGCACTGATGTCTCATCCTCCTCATCCATCGTTCCTTTGTAGGATAGCAGCGTACGAAGGGCGAGTATCCGCATTGTGCTCGTCGAAAATCTGCTCCCACTCATCCTCCTCCTGTTCCCACATGGAACGGTCGTACACGTCGTCCTCCCAAATCTCAAACTCCTCCTCTGGAATGGCAGGTGCATGGAGAGCCTTCGAGGATACAACCTGGAATTCGTCCTTGGCGACGGCTGAAAGAACAATCTTAGTACCGCGTCTGGAAAAGGATTTAAGAGCACATGAACTTACCCTTGCCCTTGGCTTTCCTGGTCTTCTTGGCGGGGCGTGCAATGTCAAGGAGTGACACACTCATATCCGTTGTGCGCTTGAAAAGGTCGGCAGGCGAATCATAGAAATCGACCTGGACATTGTAGATGTCGTCGAATGTAGGCTCCTCGGTATCCTCAAAGAGGTGCTGTGGACGCAAAGAGTAGTTGGGCACCTGTCGGGATGTGTACCCGACGCAGCAACTGCAGGTCCAGACTTGTGGTCGGTTTCGGTGGGGGACATCAAATTCGCCCAAAGCCTCTTGGAAGCGGACGTTGTCTTTGTGGGCCTTCGCACGGACGGCCTAAATAAGATAAAAGCATATGTTAGCCCGAACTCGTTCCATTGTCAGTGAATTTCGAAGAATACCTTGGTGAATTGTTCGCGGCTAGTGAAGCGCTTCTGGGCGTCTTGAACGGGCATTGTGGGCAGCGTAATAGGGGGTAGTTTGAAGCGGTTTGTGTGTGTTGCTTAAGTTGAAAGTGAAGCGGGGAAAGCTGAGGAAGCTGAGAAAGCTGTAGTAGCTGTTTGCTGTTGAGCTATGATTTACATTCCAGCATTTATGTATTGCTCTTATTTATCCCTCGAGTCATTCCTATGCTTTCCTATGCCGGTCCTGTATCAATGGCGATGGGAGAATAGACGCCGATTGACTCCGGTTGAGTCATTGAGCATAGCCTGTTTATTGACGGCCAATTTAGTCGCGCGGTTCTCAGCGGCTCCGGTGGACAGCCATCTGTCAACACCTGTGTTGACGACACCATGTCTAAGCGATTCCGTACACTGCAAAAAGACTGTACCGTTCCTTCAAGCACAGCGACCCCGTGACGCTGCTCTACTCAGCGTCCTCACCGGGATCTATACTTGCTCCAACTAGTACCCGGCGAAGACTAGTTATTTAGTTGCTCTTCTAGTATTACTAGTGCGCCAAATTTACGATCTCGAGAGCCAAGTTTCCTATGTATTTCATGTTAAAACTGGGATCGTCTTCTCGATGACAAATCCGAAGCAAGGCCCGGGAAAAACAATGATTGAATGTCCAGGTCATGACACAGTGTGACTAATCACTGATTTTCTTCGGGCGCTTAATTGCAAGCAGACATTGAAGGGTTCTCCGAGGCACCAATTGATCACCACGGACCTCAATGCAACTTACCAAGGCAATAGCAGTACGATTCATCTAGTTTGGTGTGTGGCATCATTGTTTGCTTCCTCGAAGCACATGAGTGTATGCTGGGCGTATCTGCACACTATTCCCGTCTGTCCGCACATTCAGTCACCAGTACTTTGGGCGCGGCTCCGTTGCAAAGCCATCATGACCAATTTACATGGTGTGGATGAAGAGTATAATATCGTTAACTTATTCTTACTTTGAGTTGTCTGATCTGGTGGGCGCTGCCTAGGGCTGCCTAGGGACAGATGGAGTCACATTGTGTGGTCAACAGTCATGTGGAAGCTCACAACGAAGTCGAAGCGACTTGAAAAATCTAGCGTTAGCCAGTGCTGTTTTGGTTACGCTGGGCACCGGCTTGCCGTTGAAAGCGCTTGTAATATCTATTTATCGACGTCTCGTCTCGACTTGATACCATACCAGGTCTTGGATACCAACCAGAAAACAGACTGTGATGCCATGTACTGCGTTGGAACATTGCACCCAGAGTAAAACACTGGACGTCAAGGTGGCCATCCGTTATCGACACTCCAGGCTGACCCCCCGATAAGAGTCTATCCCCACCGTGAATCCCACTGTCCGACACTTTCCATTAGACACCACTGCAGATGGCCATTATTATCGCCACCCCCCACACTACGCTCTAGGATGACACTCCAAGTATCCTCACCATCAGGCCGAGGAAGTTTGGGCGGGACTCGTTGAGGGTTCTGCATTTCGCCAGTCTTTGTGAGGGTGTAGGGAATGTATGAGACGGGGGAGGTCGTCAAAGCATGGCAAGTCACCGCAACGAAAGGAGCAGCATTGTTAGACGATCCTTGAACCTCAGCACTGCGTGTTTGATGAAAAGAAGTTTACTCGTCAAACTAAAGAGCAAAAAAGCTGACGAACATTACTGCATCTAGCACCTCTTTCACGAAGGTTGGCGATAATAGACCTCTCCACCGGATGTGGGTTACATTTCGAACCTTTGATGACTCTGGGGGCTCATAGATAGCGACATAAGAATCAACGCGGTCGTTTGCATTCAGACTATAGCAGAATCAAACATGTCAGGCTTTAGCATTCATCATCAGAAGGCAAGTCGCGTACCGCTGAGCGCCAATACAAGCCATACCGACCCATTCAAAGAGGCTTTCAACATGTCGATTCCAGTCATCCGCGTCCTCGTCTTCGGTCGAGTTTGGGGCTGGTGTTGAATTTCCCAACCTCCGATTTGGTGAAGACAATCCCGGGGCAGGAACGACCACATCTTTAAGTTCTTTCTTATGGTATATCACGTCCTTCACCTGGCACGACTGGAATGGTACTGCGTCAACAGATGGCGCTGCAGGGTTATCTATCCAAAGCCAAAGAGGAATCACGTCAATATCACGGCGATTTGTTGGATAGACGATCAATCTCAATCTCAACCGGACCGAGCACGGCCTCGCGATGAGAATATAAAGAGGAAAGCAAAGACGAAATAAATGGGACGGTCAGACCGACCTGTTGAACAATAAACTACACTCCACAAGGCCCCTTCGTTTCCCAAGTTGGCCTTCCGCTGGTGGTCCCACCTCTCCATTCCAGTCCTCTGTTTCGCCTGATTCGTCACGGATTGTGCATTTTTCTGCAACGGGATGTCGATTACTGGGCAGCACACTTTCAGTACAATCTCGTCCAATGAAGGAACAAGGAAAAACAAGCGGTGATAAGATCGAAAGGAGATCTCGCCTCAAACTCACCGTGTCGCTCCGTCCGGTTTCTATACGGTAGCTTCTGACCTGCGAGCCCCGTGCGCTCGTACGTCTCCTTGCAGAGAGAGGCCGTTAGATGCCCGCGAGGGTCAATGCACCAGACATCGTCGTCATATGGGTCTATAGTAGTCACCAGCAGACGGCTAATAATATATGCAATTCCAGTCAGCGAGGAAGAGCGAGAAAATCGCGAGACAGAGCAGACGGAAAAATAAACATCACCCACCTGTCGCCGCTCTCGGAACTGATGAACGTCTGTGCGTTATCCACAACATCGACGAGCCGCGCTTTGCCCTTTCCATAACTCGTCTTCAAGCGTTCGAGCTTGTCAAGCAGTGAGAGGTCGGAAGGAAAGACAACATCTAGCTAGAGAGTCACAAATTAGCAGGGGGAGAACATCATGACGCAAAGAATCTCTCTCCATGCACCGACCTGTTCTGAAAATGGATGACACGCCGCAAGTGACGCGATTTTAAACGCTGGCAGCGTCCCCGAGCTAATTTGGACGCGCCGTTTCTCCATTGGAGGGACGTTCATGGTAGGGACTGGTAGAGGTTACTGATGGAGAAGATGTTGAAAGAGACAAACATAGATGAGTTGGTCTGATGACAGTATCACATCGATGAAGGCGCTCATGGTCCCTATCCCAAGCCCTAGATATTATTGTTCCCGGAAAGTTCGTCTTGCGCACAGACAGTTGAATGAGTACAACCGGAGATAAATTACATTGTGTTAGCGTTGATGTATGCGAGGTCTATGTGTGTACGAATGAATCTACAACGACAGGCGAGACAGTCTATGCGGGGAAAACACAGAAAGCTTGCAACAAGGCGAAGGCGGACTGAGAGTAATGCAAAGGTAGGGTAAATTATGGTATCCAAGAAATGCAGCGAAATGTAGTCAATAAATTAAGCCAGAGGAGCGCGGACGTATTTGCGCCTGTATTTTGAGTCGACGCCGTCGAGGTAGTATGCACCAGGCCAGATGTGCTCGATAGAACCTTCAGGAGTGTAGTTGACAGCATTGTGGTTCTTCTCGCGAAGCTGTAAAAAATTATTAGTGAGTATAAGAGAGAAAGAACACAGTAACAAGAAATACGTACAAGCAGAGCATCAACGAAGTCCTGAGGAGGCGCAACGGTCATCTGCGCAAGGCGCTCAAGCAGGTTGAGCTTGGTGCGGATCTCGGAGGTGTCGCCCTTGACCTTCAAGGTCCAGAAAGTCGACGCACAGCCACTGCCAAACGAGAACAAGCTGACGCGCTTGCCTTGGAGGGTGGAAGGCTCAACGGTAGCAAGGAGAGAGGCAAGGCAGCCGTAGAGTGAAGCGGTGTACATGTTACCGAGACGGCGAGAGCATGCCATGCCAGGGTCGCTCTTAGCAGCGAAAGAGGCTTTAGAAGCATTTACGAACACCTTCTCGACATTCTTATCTGTGAGGGTGGCAGCATGGGTTGCGGAGAGGAGGGCCTCAGGCTCAGGGATGTTGGCGAAGCGAGAAGCCTTGGAGTTGGAGATGAAGTCGTTGAACATGAGGCGGGCGTGTCCCTTGACGGCCTGCTTGCCGTAGGGGCTGTGGAAGATGGCGTAGTCGACATCCTCCAGAGAGAATTCAGCCTGCTTTTGCTGGGTGCGCTTGGCAGCCTTTGCAACCTTCTCCTTGAAGGTGTTGTAGGCAGCGTCGAGGGCAGCAACGTAGGTGACGACGGACACAGGGCCATCAACCTCAGGATATTCAGATGACAGGTTGGGCTTGTAGAAGTCGTAAGTGTTGGCCATGTAGGTACCGTGGATAGCTGAGAAGGGACTTATAAATACGATTAATAGACCCCGAGACAGCACACAACTCACGTTCGAACACAACAGGCGCGTTAGGGCCAATGAGCAGAGCGCAGGCACCAGCACCTCCAGCAGGGCGGGCAGCTCCCTCAGCATAGACGGCAATGTCTCCTGACACAACGATGGCGTTACGGCCGTCCCATGAGCTCGACTCAATCCAGTTAATGGCGTTGAACAGAGCGGCAGTTCCACCGTAGCATGCGTTCTTCGAGTCGATACCCTCGATATCGAAGTTTCCAGCATCGGCGAAGAGGTCCATCAGAGTGGTCTTGACCGATTTCGACTTGTCGATGATGGTCTCGGTTCCAACATCAATGCGACCAATGGACTTGGGGTCAATGTTGTACTTCTCGAGGAGTCCAGAGACAGCTGAACGCGTCGTTTATGATCAGTAGTCAATAAGCGCGTTTTCGCATTGATACTCACCGTTGAGAGCAAAAGAATTGATGTCTTCACGGTCGTCCGGCCACGCCATGTACTCCTGGCCGAGACCGATGGTGTACTTTCCCTTCGACACACCATCGTAGACCTCAAGCTCAGTCTCGGAGACGCACTAGAACAGAAGCAGTAGGTCAGCACACGTCCAATAGATGTCAATTGGTTGAGAGGGACTCACGCGACGAGGGAAGTAGACCTCAACGGCGAGGACACCAACGTCCTTGGGGCGGGGAAGTTCGAGGTCGACGACGGAAGGGGTGGTCAAAGGGATGGTCATTTTGGAGGTGGTACTGGGAGTTGTTGAAAGCAATAAGGAATGCAGATGTAGAAACAGAAACGGAGGTCTCCACAAGTTATATAGGAAATGGTATCGGCTGATGAAAATAAAGAGAAACAGGGCAAAAATAAATATGGTACGATTCGGCTGATATGGGCATCAAAACTTGGTCGTAAACGAACACTGCCCTGCGCTCTGACCACTTCCTTCTCTCTTCTTACACGCTAATAGAACCCGCTTGTCATGCCACCTTTTCCATACACCTCGTCTCGCACCTTCGGCGAGGCGTCTGCACCGAACCACTTTCGCTATTTTTTGCCTGATGAGGCTGCTATATCGACACCGCCACAGTCAATTTCCAAACAGGAAGGTGTCCACTTGCGACATTAACGCGCCGTGATCGGTCAGAAAACTGCCTCCTGAAGTCTCTTCAACGTCTATAACTTTCGGACAACGCACGAACGCACAACATGTTGCGACACGTTCGGACCGACTTTATCTTCAGAGCGACGGCTATGGTCGACCTGATGAAAACTTCATGGTTTGCTCGTGTCTTTTTGGCACGTATTTGAGGTCTGGGCCATCTCCTTTTTTGTCCCGGTTCTCCGCAATGGCCACGACGATTCCCTGCAATTGCATAGATTAGCGCTAAGCGCAGCAAGATATGAAGTAAGCCCTCATTAGCCGCCTGCTTCTATCTCGCATGAGGCAAGTCCAAGAACTTGTTCAAGTATCCACCCTGGAGCATTGTCGGGGGGATTTGAAACCTGAGAAATCAGTCCTGGTGAGGCCACACCGACACTGGCTACACAAAATTGATAATCACTTGCGAGAAGTTAGCGATTATGCTTCTTCCAGTCGAGAAAAATGCAAAAAGCTCCTCCGACTGGGAGCTTTGGATGTCAGCGCTGATATGGGCGCTCCTTTCAGCAAATCGTCCGATATTCCACACGACCCCAAAACGCCATGGCGAGATAAGTAAGTTCTTAGGAGTGCTGACTCGCTAGCAGAAGGAGCAGGAAAAGTCCAATGAGTACAAGCAATATTGTTTGCCATTTTAGATTCCCTTGTATTCTTTTGCTCCATGCATTGTTTCTTCATTATAAGATGCGAGTATGTGCTGATCCAATCTATTACCTGACTTGTCTCTTGGACATACACTGGCACGGTCTAACACGGTCAAGCCATCTTACATCAATGATCTATTAATAGATCCAAGCAGCGCTTAATCTTGATCAATGTTGAGTGGCACGGCGTCCTTATGCATGTTATAGCGCAATAAACAGACTTCCTTCCAAAATAGCTCGTATTTCTTGTACTGCTAACTAGTAGTGGCCATACTAAAAGATGGCCGAGTATAAAAATTAAACGAAGCATAACCAGTGCCCTCGTGTAAAGTATCAAACCATGACCCAAAATCAACACAGATTAGAAACCCAAAAAAAAAAAAACAAGAAAGCATTGAAAGAATCATAGTTTAACAGTCGCGCCGAAGAGCCAATACTTTGAAACGTATTTCACGGAGATTGGCGCTGACCCAGGAGTGCACTACATACATTAAACAAGGTGTCAGTCATAGTTGTGCGGCGACAGAGCTTGACATATGACATACCGATGCAGGAGCAGGTCCCCCGCGAGTATCAGTGCGGTAGACCTGGGTGGCGAGACCGCCCTGCACATTCTTCAGTTGCAGCCAGTCAACATCCTGCTTGCCCGTAGGCGCAGGTGTGTTTCCGATCTTGGCGGCGAGGACGAATGCGTCGGGCTTGCCCTTCCCGCTGGCTGCGCGAGCGTCCCAGACGGGGCTCAAGCCAGTTCCCGATGGGGAGGTGACGAAGAAGTGCGAGCCCATGAGAGGGTACCCGTTGGCGTTGGGTCCGAGCGTCTTCACATTGGTGGGCAATGCCTTCCAGACTGCGAATGCCTGATCCTGGATGGTGTTGAAGAAAGCGGGCACCTTTGAGAGGCAAGAGATGTCGTAGAGATCGGCAACTGCACCGGCGGAGCTATGAATAGGACAACATCAGAATGGCTGTGAGGCATAATTAAATGACGAAATCGGCGTACACATATGTTCCAGCGTCCGAACAGGTGTAGTTCTGGAATCCGACGCCGAGCACGACGGATGTAACAGGTGCTGTGGGGGCGGTAAGGGCGGTCTGGTTGGCGGGGAGCGTCATCTTCGCACTGATATCGCAGGTGAAGCGGCCAGGGATGGGGCGGCCGATACCAGCAGGGGCAGGACGGAACTGGGGAGCCGCCAGGGCAGAGACTGCGATCGACGCGACGGTGACAAAAGTTGAGAAGAACATCTTGACTCTTCGTAGATCTTGGGTTAATTATAGAGAGGGTGGTGTGTGTTGATGTAATTGACTGATGGGCAGTGTTTGAAGGAAAGTTGAAGAACGAAAGAATAGAGAGCTTGGAAGGAAACAGAAGGAAGAAAAAACAGAAGGAATGTGTTTTTTGGGGGGACTCGCAGGCACTCGGCCAGGCTTTTGTACTTCAAGAACGCTCAGGGAAGCCGCTTCATACACCTCCACTCTTCCACCTCTTTGGCAAAATGCCGCTCCATGGCCGCCTCGAAGAACAAAAACTCAATTAAATTGCCAGTTATGCCACAGGATGTTGAGTGGTCGCATGGTAACCCGCTGCCGGCTTCCGACATCCTGACATGAAACACCAGCGCCTATCTCTGCGCGGGATTTTCTAGGATTTTCTCCATCACTGGTCCTTCTCAGTAAAAAGAGAAGTCGGACATTCGTCAGACATATTGACTGAAGTCAGACAAAAGTCATACATATGTAAGGGATTTGTACGACACTTCATAATCTTTGACACCTGTGAGAGTTCAAACCCGTCATTCGTGCATTTGGAATTGGAATCAGGCTCAAATCTCCTTGGTCAGAGGGCTTGGCTGTCTTGAATTTCAACCAAGTTCATTCCCAACCACAGCCTTGCAGCAACTTGCCACGTCGCCAACTCCTACCTGCTTTCATCCCTTCCCCTACTCCAGTCTTTCTCTATAATCTATCCGCTTTCCGGACCACGCCAACCACCACAAGTTCCTCGCGCATGGCAGAAGTCGGAATAGAGGGGAACAGACTAAAGCCCAGCCGTGGTACGCACGGTTTTCCTCATCGGCAGACTTTGTCTCTGAGCTTCCTTATAGTGACCTCGACATTAGCCTCCTGGGCATTCAAAGAATGGTGGGCTGCCTTCCGCGAATTGGGTTTTCCCTATCTCTGACTTCCATTTTACAGAGCGCAGCTTGAGCCAGTGTCGTCTCACCAAAGCATAACAGAGGTGCATATTCCACCTTCAAATTTGGTGCTTTACTGAAGCTGTATATCTTTCATAGCACACCATTCTGGCGTCGTTCTATGGTCTATTTACCCTTGCTCTGGGAACTGGGCATGCTAGTATATAGATTATCTGTCTGAGTAGTCATAGATCTGTTTTGTATTGTAGAACTGTTGAAATAATACGAATGTTTTCTGACGAATACTGGACAAATATCTGACGGAAGGACCGAGATCTAACGACAAATGCATGGCTGCCATTGGCTCGTATCCAAAGACAATGGGAGAAATTCCCTATATGTCATACAAACGTCTGAATAATGTCCGACCCTTCCAGTCAGACAAATGTTTACAAAACGTCAAAAAGTCAGACATTTGTAAAACGCCAAATTTGTCGTACATATGACTGACAAATGTCCGACTTTGGTTTTTACTGAGGGTCCTTATTGAGATGATCAACACAATGTGAACACCATATTAAGTTGTGGCTTTTCCTGGCCTGTCAATGAAATCTTCCACATGTGGTGGTGAGTGGAGCACGGCAATCAAAGCATAACAAATCAGACAATATGATATCAAATAAGCGCCCACTGCAGAGCATAGAAGATGCTGTTAAGCACATTCCTTTCCAGAAGCGTTGACACCGCGAAGGCTTCAGAAACCAGGCAATACTTCTGAATGAGGAATCCTCTTGAACATATGTACATTGCGTGTGTTTAGTACTATGAAGCGACAGAAGTTGAAGATTCGGATCAATTCATGGGGTGAATTTACTATTTACTATGATGACCACCAGTTTGAGTGATAACAATTTGACCTACGTGGCAAGGGCGCGTAGATTGATATGTGAATCAGTATGAATGGAGGCTCCTCAGAGGGTACTTGATACTTGTCCAGAACTCTTACTCAGTAGTTTGTCTGTATCTATGTCTTAATATCTGCACCTCTGGAATGGTAGAATAGGAACATCCCAGGAGGCAGGAGGTGATATCGTCACTATATGTAATGAGGAACATATGTAAATGAAGGCAATACGAGAAATGTTATCGAGAGTCTATCTGATCTTCCTGCATGTGTATACATTCGTCAGTTTCTAAGGGGACTGTTGCACAGTATTAGGCGCTAACAGGCTAAGCGAGATTGGCCAGGCCTTAGTAGACTCGATACTCTGTACGTCGTGCGCGTTTATGAACTCCTGACCGGCTCATGACCAGCCTCAATATATGCGACTTCAAATCGGACTGCGTATAGAGTACAATAATGACACTACTGGGTGGAATTTCGACAAGAATACTGTACAAAGGTATAACTCTACTCAGAGAGACAATACTACAAAATGATATTGCCTAGGCGGTCCAGGTATGTATGTACTATTAAATAGTGTACCGGTACCCGCTCCAGTTATCACCCTTTTCCTTCTTGGCATCGCCGACTGTGGCGAAGCGACCATTTTTCAAGTTTGCCTCGGTATGTGTTTCTGGCAGGCTTTCAATGTATTCATCTCTTTCGCCGCGGTCTCTAGCTGCGTTTTCGCGCTTCAGAAGGAAGATGAATGAAACACTCGCGATGATACCGATGGCGATGTACATAAGGACCAATCCTAAGCGTATATAGCAGATAAGCTGAAAGTGATGGAAAAGCAGGCAGTCATTGGGGCGCTTACCGTGGCCGAGTGGATACCATGGCTTGTCTCTTGCACGATACTGTGTTGTGTTGATAAAATAAGAGGCAATTTGCAGGAGTATATGAAGGCAATACTCACAACGTTCGAGCTCACTGCACCATTGAGGTTACCGCTAAAGTGTTGGAGGGTTTTTAGATTTTGTATCTTTTTTGGGTAGAGAAGCTGTGGGAACTCACAATCCAATGACCATTGCAAGTGAAACACTTCGCTTGTAAGATCCTTCCACATTGTTAGAAACCCAGGAGCTGAAATTCGATATTGTCATCAGAATCGAACGGGCGAGACTGTTTGTTTTATCAAGGCTCACATGGTGTTTGCTAAAGAGAGGTGGGTGTCAATGACAAGACGTCTAAACATCGTCTGCTGAGAAGCACTCACAGATAACGGGATATATTCCGCTGAGTTTTAATTGCAGGGTAAGTTGTTGTGAAATTGGGCATATGTCTGAATCTTACCAGGTGGCCATATAAACCGCAAAGTAGGATAATGCGGCGTTCTTAGATGCTACAAGAATAACGTAGCCAAGAGCACCTGGAAGGCGTTGATCAATATGACTGAGAGAAGTGCTATTGCAAAGACTTGCCTAGGCATAAAAACCCTCTGCAGAATGTCAATGAAAAATGGGACTTATATTGTTGTATCCACTTACACATTAAAGTAACCTCGCCTGCCCCAGCGGTCTGCCAAGAAGCCAACACCACAGGTGATGATACAAGCGAAAACATAGACGGGGACTGTCAAGAGGTTTGCTGGTGTCGCAGTGAATCCTTTTATGACATGCTTTCAGTATAAGTGCTCCACGAAAACGGGCTGGCCTACCGAGCTGCAGGAAATGGATTAGCAAGATTTTTTGCAAAACTTCAAGGAAACACATACCTGATTGATGATACTTGGGAGGAACAGCGAAAACGCGTAGAGTGGCATGTCACATCCCATGTAAGTTATCACTTAAAGATATCAACAGCATCAGTTCTAAGTGTATGGCAATAAAGCGTCAGAACTTACTTCCCAGCCACGTTTTCCAGTCTTTCAAACTCGTGATAATATACTTGAATTCAAACTTCTCGCCAGCAGCGCTAAACTGGTCGTCACTCTGAAGTCGACGAATCACTACGGTTCTCTCTGCCTCTGAAAGGAATTTGGCAGTATCTGGGAAGTCCTGAATGATCCAGAAGGATGCAACCCCGGCGAGGACGGTCGCCAGCCCTTCGAGAACTAGAGACATTAGGCATCAGATATGCAGTTTCTCAGCTTCTGCTGTTCAAACAAGCAACTCACTGAAAATCCAGGCCCACGCTGGCTTGCCACCTATACCTTCCATGTTCGAAATTGCAGCCTGCCGCAACAAACGTCTGAATCGGTTTTGCCTTGATACTGGTAATTATTACGCACTGCAAGGAGACCACCGAAAGCTCCAGAAACAGTTGCTGCCGAGAAGAAGATTGCAGCGCGGAGGCCAAATTCCGAACGCTTATACCAACTACGACATGCATTAATTCGTCGTAAGTCGCCTGTCAGAGAGAAGGACGCACCATGACAGATAGTAGTTGACGCCAGGGAATAGGCCAGCTTCAAAAGTACCCAGAAGCCAGCGCAAACCTGATAACGCCAAAGGTGCATGAGCGCCTATTTTAGTCCTTCACGCGAGTTCTTACCAAGAAGTTGATGGAAGTTGTGGACTAGTCCTTGCATCGTCTATTCACGGATGAGACACGTTGCAGATATGCTGAATGTTTTACGCCTTACCATCATAATCCCCCAGAAAAACATCAATAAAGACAACCATATAGAAGGACGAAGCCGCTTCAAGAACACATTCGAAGGCACTTCAAAAATCGCATAGCTGAAAAAGAATATCTTCGTATATCCAACGTATGGTGAGTCAGAATCATGCCGTCGAACTGGATTACTTACCGTTAAAGTCAGGAGGTATTGAGTGTCCGTCATGTGAAGGTCTGTATCAAGATGGTATAGCTAGCAAAATGAATCGTTGAGAAGATTGCTGACGCTCTGACAATTAGTTCCGCGCACTTTTGCACTATTGAAGAAAGTGGCAATGAGCCTATAGAAAACAGCGGTGTATTGAGTTACTCACTTTCCAATACTTGTTCGGTCCAAAAAGCTCAAAAGGTACAGTAAAGATAACCATGGGATGAGAGCAAGGTCAATCTTCCTGATGAGCTTCGCCTCATCGACTCCAGAGATGTCCACGTGCGGATTGTAGACCTGATTCTTCGAGTCTTTGATCCCTTCGGAGGAGCCCTCTGGGTCCGACCCAGTGGGAGAAGACGTCCTCTTTTCTAGGCTGGGAGACATGGCGAATAATCACTGTTCGAAGCTGGTCTGGGATGACAAGAAGAACCCCACCCCAAAGCTGGAACTTGCCCTTTATTGCATCTCAATCGGCCGGGTATCTGTCAGCCTATGAGCCAGTATCTCAGAATGTATGATGCCGCTTCTTTTTTTGAGAAAGTATATGAAGCCGTGGCAGGTTTGCCGTCATCCAAGGGGGTCACATTGCCTAACCAGGCGCTGGAAAGGAGGGCCATTGAGTGTGAGCTGTCGAATTATAACGGGGAATGATGAGGTGTAAGTGAATGGAGTTATACAGTACTCACAGGACGTCATTTGGTAAATTTTGTGCACATCAAGAAGGAGCAAGAACGTCGGTGTGGGTAGAAGTCGGGGTTTAACTGTCTAAGTCTGATGAGAAGCACTCGAAGAGACGTACATATCCCTCCTTTGTTGATGACAGCCTTGAATTTTTGGTATGTAGTCTGCTCGTCGCCATTCCATGACTCTAAACCAGCGGAGCGAGTTTCGCTAGAGCCTGCTCAAGACGAATGAACAAGTGCGAGCGTGATTCTATTTTTAGAACACGCAGATGTTGTGGGGCGGCGACTGGCTCGGAACACATGGATCATGAAAATGAATGTGCCTTGACAAAAAGGACCTCGGGGAGGGGTGTATACAAAGTGTTGTGTTGTATTCTATTAAAGCATTGGACAGGGCTAAAGCAAATAGCACGTTGAGCAATGCTGACCCACACAGCATGGCAAGGAAGGAGACATTCTTGAGAAACAGCGCACTCACGGTAGGAATAAAAATATACAGCGTGTGCTGCGCTCAGTGCCCCACTTCCCCCTTCGTCTATGAAAGGGTCTCCGCCCTTGACTTTCGGAGTGAAGGATCCTGGGATCAAGTCTAAACAGAATATTGACCGGCATCATTGCCTGCGCTAATGATTTAAACGGCCTGGTGGACTGTAACGCCTTCTCTACACTGGTGGATAGAAGGTGACGGATACCATAGAAAGAAGTCTTGGACAGCTGGTTTGAGTATGCTTGAGCAGCACAAGAGGCTGCAAGAGTGTCATCAAATAGCAGAAGTTGGGCTGGAGGTTCTGGTTGGCAATGACACTTCTGCCCGATCTAAGTGGCGGTGCACTTAGTCTTGTCGTGCTTTGCTGAAGCTTTAGCTTCCTATGCCTTTACAGTCATTAGCAGTCATTCCCAACTCCCTACGGCTATTCGATGCTCTTCGACCCAACTTTGCTTTATATTACGACTCTTCGCCCTCTTAACGGACCCACGTTGGAACATGTCCTAAACCACCTGGGTCACGACTTGGTCCGATGTTCGGGATGGCCAGTGGATGCTCTGAAGGCAATCGTATCGACGCTATCAGCCGCAATCAGGATCCCTGTTCTGCGATGTGAGCACAAACTCCTTCGCAGCTCCGAATGTGTTAATGGTGTGTCCATTGGCGGTGCGTTATTGCATAGAGGCAATATGTCACCTACATCAACAAGTTGAGAATGGTCAACTTATCCTGATTCCGGATACCACTGCCCGCTCTTCTATTGTCCGTCTGAGATGGTCTTCATTCCGTGCACGTTTGGAAAATATTTACCGCTCAGCCTCTGGATCCGATGTTTTATGAGTCTCGGATCATGCTTGCATGGCTGTCTTTCATTATCGACAACATCTGGCCCTTTCTTCGCGTACTCTTAAATTGGGGTACCAGCGTGGCTTGCACGACCTTACATGCCGATGTCAGTTTTCCTCGTTCACGTCATTGGCGCAATGAAATTAACACTGCGGGCCGCAATACAGTCGTTCCACTCTCTGTGTATAGGTAGAGGCAACTGTAGCAGCGCTTTTGTGTTGCAGCAACTAGCAACGGATCATGAGATGCATCTGATATCATTGTTTTTGTAACTCTTTCAGTGATGCTTTAGCGCTCGTTAATGCAAAGAAGTTCATTTTGCAGCCACGGCTGGCCATTACACACGAGCGGAACATGGGGACCTTTGCTACTACAGCTCGAAACGATGATCCCTGAAAACAACTTGTTCCTTCAAGGTCCGTTATTCCAAATGAAGGGGTTAACATGTTAACAGCGCTTCCTGCACAGCACTTTGTGTTCGTCCGAAGTGTGTATGTATACTGTCTAAATGAAGTTGTTCCGACTATTCTTCCAGCTGCTCGATCGACATTCGTACCCCGGTTCAAAAATATCAACGTCAACGATGCTTTATACGTGGCTAATCACGCAAGCACATCTCGGAAACTGCCTGTAGTTTGTCACCGGACCAACGCTTCTGACCTCATTTTGAGGTGAGAGTAGATGTAAAGAAACTTCGCGCCAGACACTGGCTCTTTTGTATTGCGCTTACTTACACAAAGATGGTCTGCCTAAGTGCATTGCAACTGTGCGCCTAGTTTAATAAGGAATAACCAACATCGCCTTTCAATTAGAGCCACATTAGAATGTTCCAGACTGGGCTTAGGATTTCCACCCTCTTGATACTCGATTGGATTCCGGTATGCCAGAGGCCCAGATCCGTGGCCTGAAAGTCGACGCACCGTCGGACGCAAGTATACTCCGCCTTGGATATGTGTTTTGCGCAAGACGGCCGCCTCCATTGCTGTGCAGTGTGCACCGAGCCACAAGATATCACATCCAAGTATGGCTCCTCGTGCACCGCTTTTGGTTATTGTATTCATGACGACCTTCGCTATCTTCCAAAAACCTACATACGGCGCGCTATACAAACTCTCACACAAATGAGTACCCGTTGAGAACGTGCCTCATGACTTGCGACCTCCATCCATGCTCGGGATTCAGCAGGGACTGTATTGGCGAAATCCTTTGCCGGCCGCAACTCGGAGGATCTCAGAATTCAAATGACAGTTCAGTCCGGACCATGGCTTATCTCTCGCTTCTGGCGTTTTGATTCATTCCCAGCTGTCGGTTCCCGATAACAAGAGGCCAAGACAGATCGCGAATGTGCGTTGTCCATAGGCACAGGGGTTCGTTCAGTTCGACGACTAATTTTCGGCCACTGCATAGCACCCAACCTGAATAATGCCCAAAAGGAAGTCCATCTTTGCACCTGTGGAGAGCCAGAATGAACGAAGGTTTGTTTGACATCCATCCAGCTCTTGTGAATTCTATGTTTATTCTCTGTTCAGAATTTATACCGTACTTCTCTGCAATGACAGCTTCCACATCTATTTTTAGATCGCTATATCAAGTGCCCGTTTGGGCGCTTGTTTACAGTAGGGGGCGCGGTCACTAGACCCCCCATATTAATTTGACTTCTCTGGAAGGTTGGATATTTTTCATGGCTACTACATCCTCTGCCAGAGTCTCTAGCTCGTATACCACTTGTCCTGGTACTCAGCCCCTTACAGGGTCATGGGGGCGCTTCTATTGGCACCCCGAGACCAGAGCAACACGTTACGCAACCTTTCAACTCGAAGGACTGCAAGCTTCCTGCCCGACATGAAATTCAGTAGCATCCAGTAGCATCCCAACCTTAGCTGGATGATTATATCATCCTACGAGCGATAATAATCGTCGCTGGGTGGTGATATGCTCTAACGTCTCTCATGTAGTCTGAAACGAACAAACACTATCAACTGCAGGCGGCTATCACATTTTCAGGCTCCAATCTACTGAACGGTTACATTCTCTCCGTCCTCTCGCATAGAGTTATAAGCATATGTCCAGATGTGCCGTACGGCGTCTTTCTTCCTTGACCCCAGCGCTGGAATATTTACGATTCAGTTCTGGACTTGTCACTTTAATTGTTCATCGTCCAGACATAGTCGATAGTTCATACCCGCAGAGTAATAATCTGTCATTTCATGTCATGTTCCGTGCTTGGCCACAGTTGAGCGATGGCAACATTCTCCCGTCTAATCTGGCGTAACTTCCAGTACAAGTAATTTCTCTTCAGTAGCGATGTGAACTATTGAGATGGGTAGATCTCGCCGACATATTCAGTCAGAAACAGTAAATGAATGAGTTTTCGTAATCATCTCAGCAAGTTCTTTTCATGTGGCTTTTTGCATTCAGTCTACTGACGATTTCTGTGAATAGCGGGCAAAGCAGAGTGGTGACCGTGGCTTACGCAGCGGCACGGATCTTGTTGCGAGGAAATACCTCACCGAACTGTCTGACGACTCATATGTCCAATGCGCAGGCGACGCCATAGGAGGCGCCCGCTGGCCGACCATGCCGACCCTCATGAGGCCCCATTTGGGCACTCGTTATTTTACTTCGAAAGCTTGCTTGGGAGGAGTAGCTGAATGCGGTTCAGACTTCCCAGAGGTGCTCGAGCAGATCGCTCAGCGTGGACAATTCATATCAGACATTGTCAAAGTACTGCTGCTCAATTTGATGTCGTCCGACCATGAAGCAAGCTCATTGTAGGGGCCACCGCGCCTTCTGTCGGCGAGCGCGCTGCCGTCGCGCGCCTCGAGCCCTCTGACTTCCCGCGAAATGTTGCCCTGCGAACGTCTGAACTTCCAGAATCCAAAGGCACTCTCAAACTCAAACCTAATAATCCGCAGCGCTGTATAAATAGCTCATTGAATGGGGACGGGTGCGATGGACCTGGCATGGAGTGTGAGAAGGCGGCATGCCAGTAGCAACAAGACAAGGTGCAGGGATTGGACTGGCCGACATTAAGACCCGGGGTGCTATCAATGGCGCTGCAAGTTGCAGATAAGTCTGTTGTTTGTGAAAGCTGGGATACCCGTGGGTGTATATACTCCACGAACTGCTGATGAAACGCGTGCAGGCGCATTTTAACAGTTCATGCACACCAATTGATCAAATCACCGCTGAGTGGCCATTCCCATTCCGTAAGAAGCTTTAAAAGGCGGTACATAAATGTATTAGTGATGTATGTACATACTTGAAATTTACGTTGGCGACGCCCATTTCGAAAGTCACGTAAGTAAACTGGATCACGGTCAATTCTTGGCGTCATAGTATAATTATCAGCAACGAGCGCTAAAGTTAAAATGCTATGAATACGTACTTTGATGAACGCGTGACGGGTTCAAAATTGACCTTATGGAGAATGGTTCGGAGTGACTGATGTTCTATCAAACGTGCTTGAAGATCCGGTGGGGACAGACAGCATACCTCCGGACAGCATTGACAGACGGATGTAAAGCGATGTATCAAGTGTGGGGTGAGCATTTGAGTGGCACCCTGCTTATTAATCACGGCGCAAACGCGCTGCCGCCACCCATCGTGTTCATTGGGGGGATCAGAGGCGCATATCAGGCGCCGAAACTAGTGCATATGTAGGTATTCAACACAAACACGTCAGGATCTAACACGATAGAGGAGATGTACGCCTGTATGATTGTAGTATCACATCTACAGATAGATCATGTCGCAAAGCCATCAGTATCATCGGAACCACCGGAATCATATCCAGACCGGGCTCGTCAGCCGGAGGGTTCCCTAGGATTCCCCTTTTTCCGAGCCTTTGGGCAGGGATGAAATTGATAGAGAGTCGGTCCGGGTACTAGTGTCGGTGGCGACAACCCGGCGCCCTTGACTGTAGTAGTCTGAGTGCGTATCAGAGCGCGCGCAAGAATCACTCGGTCGATTAAAGGCGAAGCGCGAATATAGGCAAATGCAAATTGTATATGGACATGTTTGTGATTGAGTTTCTCTCGCGTCGACCTTTTGCTTGACTTCCAAGCCTTTCAAATGAGGCTTGTGCTGTGCACCAGGCGTTGGAGACGAAGGGTTACATAATGTGCGTGCCACTGCCTAATCTCGGTATGCGCAGCAGCTCCGACGTGCCCATATTCTACCAACTCACGAGTTCGAGTATTGGGAGTTCCTTGAGATCAACGAGGGAACCTTGCGGAGAATGACGGGGTATGCGTTTGGCCTGTTGTGGTGTTGCGCCTGCATTCAAAAATTGACACTTACATTTGTCCCTTTTACCATACGCAGCCTCTTTCCCCACATTTCCCCGCACTTCCCCACACCCCAGGCCTTCAGGGCCGATGCCTGCGCAGTGGCGTTGTCATATGTCGGGCCATCCAAGGTCCTACAATCATTCACCTTATCTCCACCACATGACATATCCATTCGTTGCTGGCCGTCTAATAGATTAATCCATGCTTCTTTAGCACCGCAAAGGCACAGTCTTGGAATGGGTTATCTCAACGTCTCAGGTGCCGCGGTAGGATTCAAATGTCACCACTCATTACAAGTTCAATACGATAGCCAGCGCAACCAGCCACTACGAGCTCGAACCCTGGTCGGTTGTTACAACATATGGACGAATGTATAGGACAGTGGTCTTATCGATTGCGAATTGTTTGATCATGCTGCGCCCATCCGTGCGCCTGACTTTTATATTGGAAGATGATCATGACGTGGGGTAACAGAGTTTGTGGCGTCGATACGCGTCGGATACGCGTCGGGACTCGGCAGCAGTGCGACGTGTATTTAGCACCGAAACTTTGAGATTGCAGTATGCATATCTCACAAGTATAAGCCAGATTCCAAGTCATCCAGTGGCACGCCAGATGAAATTGGTACTGTAGGCCAACAATTCAATACTCGAGTATATTGCTAGGCCAGAGTGATCCTTAACCTTGTTCTGTTGTGCTCCACAGATGCAGTCACCGTTCTATTCTCTGCGCGGAGCGTCGCGGTTCTTCTACTCTAAGTACGCATATTTTTAGCCTAAAGAACGAGTAGTTTATTCAGAGCCTAAACGCGCACTTTGGCATATTTGTAGCAGAATAATCATCATCTGATTATTTGTGGGGGTGGCGCGCTCCTCCAGCTTGCTGCCAGCGCTCCTCCCCACCATCTTTCTCGGTGCATCAACCACTGATTTTGGCAGCTCCTCACCTTAATTAGTTCCGAAATCATCTTAACAAGGACGCGCAGCTTGTATTCTGGAGAGTCAGGTGAATATTGAGGACGCCAGGCTGTGGACGGAATTGGATTCGGATGCCCGCGCTCCAATGCTCAGCGTTCTGAAGTCGGGTGCACAAGATTGCACGCTTTATTGTGACCGCAAGAGTTCTTGAAGGCAAGCTTTGGGAAGACGGACTATGCATGGCATGCCTTGCAATATGCGCTCTTCGACAACAGCAGAGGGGCTCTTTTCCCGCGAATTTGAAATGTCTCGTGTTGTAAGCATTACTCTGGAGCAGAATTGGGAATACCTGGCATGGAAGCTGCGTTTAAAATTCACGAGGATTGTCCGAATCATGCAGGTATGCAGCCAGCCAGATATGCCCGTGTTGTGTCGCCTGTCGTAAATGGCCTGTAGGTGGAGTGCATTAATTGGGACCCACTCATGATATCACAGGACTGCAAAAGGAGGCAGATCATTGGCGTGTTTTGAAGTGATCTCGATGCTTGGTATCTATGCGCGTGTTGTCTGCCTCCATCGAGGTGCTGGAGATCTTGTTGATTAGTGTGACCCCCGCCTGGTGTTCCTTGGGAGCATCAGCATTCACTATCGTTTGCCGCCTGCGTGGTTAACCTCCGAAAACAAATAGGCCATTGATAGCGATAGCGGACAGTGGATTACATTGAGCACGATTTGTGATATGGATGCAGCCACAGTGGGTGAAGGAGGAGGAGGCGGATCAAGGGTGGGTTGAGAGGAATCCCGGGATCTGGCTGAATCTGTGGCCGAGCGCTCGGACGGAACTGGATCGTGACATCCGCTCGGACCGATCGGGTCGTATGTGACAGACACAAGAGGATCCTCTTTTTCAGATTCTCTCCACAGACGTCCACCACCTCTCCCTTCTCCCCCTTCCCTTCCCGGCCTCCCCCCATGGCCCACTACCTCCCCGTTCTTCTTGTCTCCGTCAACACTAATGCCGTTCCAGACGACTCTGCACTAGTCACCCTTCCCCGCGGCCAGGTCGATTATCTCTCCCACGAGTGGCAGGAGGAGGATGTTTGGCGCTCCTGGCGGAATATGACTCGCCAGAAGAATGCCATCGCAAACGGTGCTCGTCTCGAGAATGCATCATGGAGAACGTGGTGGAAGCAGCGCAACAAGCTCAAGACCGTTTCTCCCGAGACCCTTAACTGGTCAGTAACCCTGCCGTACCATTGCCCAGCTTTTGCTAATCTTGGATATTCGTATCTCCAAACAGGCTCAAAGACTCAGACGTAACATGGCTCTACGGTCCACTACACACCGCCGTCGAGTGGACACCACCACCCAAACCCCAGCCTGTCCCCGACAGCGTCGACGCCGTTAACCCGGCCTCGGCCTATGACCGCCTCGACCTCTCCAATCCAAGCTTCCTAAATATCGCCAATGCCCGGCGAGCTGAGGCACGGCCCGCCAAACCCATCCTTAAGCATCGTAGCATAGGCGAACTCCTCACTGGCGGTGACTATCAGCCATCTACTGTTGTCAGTCCCATGGACTCCGAGGACGATGAGGACGACGACAAGTCACCAAATTCTCCTCAGTCACACCACGACAAGAACGTAGGAACGCCCATGCGGCCTTCCCTCACACATACTAAGAGTGATACGCACATCATTCGCTGGGGTGGGAGTCGTGCATTCCGGAAGGACTCGCCACCTCGGATAGATCCACCTGGTTTCGACGCCCATAACGCGAACTACTTCCCTCCTCACGACTCAACATCTTCTCTCATACCATCCACCTCATCCGCATCAATACCTTCCTCATCACACCCTGGCTTTGCAGCTGCCCCAGAGGCAATACGTTCATCCGTATCCCAAGATTCCACCTCCACATCTTCAGGCGGACACGAAAAACCCGAGAAACAGAAGAAAAAGCACATCAGTTTCAACACATTCGTGGAACAATATATCGCTATTGAGAAGCCGAAGAAGAACGCATCAGGCTTTTTTGGAGCAATAGGGCCTGCACAGTACGGCAGTCTGTATGGCGCTGGAAGTTCAGCGAGTTTCAACAGCATTGGAAACCACAATGATGATGGAGTGTGTATAGCAGGAGAGGAAGCATTCATAGATGATGATGGGTGAGTACACTCTCTTCAGGTGTTTTTCCTTTTCCTGGGCGCCACTGCCCATTTCAGAGATATGGTCTCGATGAATTCATGAATTAATTCTCTGCTTATCTACGATAATTTTCTGACATTTTCATAGTTATGACGAAGATGAAGAGGAAGACGACGATGACCTTATGTTCAAACGTCGCAACTCCGCTGCTTGGCAATCGGAAATGGAGATTGGCGCTGCAATGGGAGTGCGAGCAATCCGAGATGATTCCGATGAGTCGCCCGCCGATGAAGGTTTAGAGGATGTGGACGAGGTCGTCGAAGAGGATGAAGAGGATGGCGAAGATGACGGGGTGATCCAAATTCGGAGTCGCAGGGGTAGCAGTAGCAGCACGCTTCGCCCAGCAGTTTTCAAGACGCCAAAGAAGAACTCGCGGTCATCCAGGTCCCAAAGCAAGGTTTCGACTTCTTCGTCATCGTCTGCCACTAGTACCAGTAGCGCGGCGAGTGGAAGCAGCCAGTCGCATGGCACCACACCAGGCACGAGTACAAGCACGAGCCCGAATAGCAGTCTGTCGCCCAGCAGGAAGCCACGAAAAAACTCGGCTACGTCAACTGTGTCGGCAGGCAGCGGCCTCACTGCTACGCCTTCTGACGCCTCCACCTCAACAAACCTCCCAAATGAAACCTCACGGAAGCGGGTTCCCTCCTCATCTTACCGACCTTCTACTCTTCCACCGGGATACACACCCTCTTATCACGCCCATCGCCCTCCACTCATCCGCACTCCCTCGGAACATGTTCATGTTACCATCGCTCCAATTGCACCTACTCTATTGAAGACAACCGGCGCTTGGTCGGAAGGTTTTGGTGATGATGCAAGCGACGATGGCGGGTTTGGGGGGCTGTATGGTTGGGCGAGCGGCTCCTTGGATAAGGCGAAGAGCGATCGCAGCAGGAGCGGAAGTAGCAGCCGGAGTGGAAGCAGGAGCGGGAGTGGCTCAGGTGAGCGTGAGCGTGACGGTAACCGGCAGTCGGGCCGGAATCATGGGCGTGGGAATGGTTTCAGCAGCCCGACAATCGACCTTGACCCAGCGCGCGACCTCGGCATCCCGACTAACGGAGGGGGGTATATCGCAAACCCCAGTCATGGAGAGGAGTCGATCCGGAGAGGGAGGAGATGGGGTTTCGATCCGGAAGATGAGGACAGCGCGCAGGTGAGCGACGGAACGCCAGTGGAACTCGTTTATGTCCCGCCTCTGGGCAGCAACTACAGCTTCGGCATGAATGGGGTTCATTATGGCGGTGGACCATACGCAGATGGCATTTACAACATCAACGGTGGATATATGCAGCAGGGTGGACTTGAGGAGGAGGTTGAGGAGGCGGAACAGGACCCTACTGGCGTTCATGATGAAGACGATGATGATGAAGGGAGCGCAGATGCAGTATACCACCACCCACCTCTCTCATCGTCCCCCGGTCTTGGTACAACTGCCCCCATTCCTATCGCCTCGGTCACCCAATACCCTCCCATACCTGAAGTGGCCAACGGCACCATGAGAGGCAGTCAGAATTTCACTGTGTCCACCAGCGCGCCCAAGTCGACTGCTTTCATGCAACAACGACCTGGTGCGGGGACGATCCTTGGTGCAAACAGCCCAAGTGTCAAAACAGTCTCCAACAACAATACGAACCTTGAGGAGGAAGATGAGAATGACTTCTTCGGGGACCTGATCTAGGCGAGGACTATTACTACGCGCGTCGTGGAGGGAGGGGGTATGACCGCGGGACAAGCGAGACAACTCTACCGAAAGCCTCGAGCTCGCCCACTCTAGCATCCGGTGCGAACGGTCATGTTCCTGGGTATGTCAGTGAAGGGTATGGCTACGATGGTACTGGATACGCTGCTCAAATGCAGAAGGAACGGGAGCGGGAGCGGGAGAACGCGCAGAAACAGAGGGAAAGAGAGAAGCGGGATCGAGCCTCAGATGCCCGTTCAACACCAATCATCAGGACGAGCAGCTTCGGCGGAGGAGTTGAACGAAGGAGTAGTAGGTCAGGACGCGAGGGTCGGGAGAGGCGAGACGAGTCAGCAGGCGAAGAGAGGCAGGGAAGAAGCAGGAGTCGGAGTCAGAGCCGTACACCATCGCCTGCTATGCTTTCCTCATCCTCCCCAGCAGCCCCCATTGCCACCGGAAGCCGTAAACGGAGTTCATCTGCGAGCTCTTCGGCCAACCCTGCAACGTGGATGTCATCAGGCAGCTCAGATCTTCTTTCACCCCCGAGGACAGGGCCTCTCCGCCAGAGTGCTTCATCCCTCTTGTCGTCTGGACGCCCCTCGCAACCGGTTCAACAGACTGATAGGCAGGGGCGCGGACGATCAAGTACTCGTACACCTTCATCATCGCTCAGCCCTGATGGGATCAGCGCGCGCCCAGGACCTACGGCTGCGATCGGCGCTATCCTTGCTGGGAACGGACGGGTCGACCGAGAGTCAGAAGATGACAGGCGAGGACGCGAGAGAAGGGGTAGAGACAGGACCAGTGGCAAGGTGTTGAGTGCGAGCGAGACGGAGCGGGCGCAGAGCGAGAGTAGCAAAGAGGGTAGCATCACTAGCAGAAGCGTAGTGAGCGCCCCGGTTGCCGGGAACATGGACGCAAGCTTCTACAGCACGACCTCGTCGGGCAGCTCTGCGTCAAATGCGAGCACCATCGTTGGTCCCACCCCCTCCTCGGCATCGCCACCGCCACCTACGGATGCGGCACAGCAACATACCATCGTCGCGGATATCGCTGAGCAGAACAAGCAAAACGAACTGCGATACCTGCGTCGTGCCGAGGAGGACCAGATGCGTCGCGCTCACCCGACGCCATCCAACTCCCCAGTTGTTGAAATGAGACATATGGCTCCCCCCAGCGTCGGTCAAACGCACGGTGTAACGGTTAAGGACTCGGATGCACTTCCAGCAAACATCGTACCGACGGGAGACCAGACGACTACCTCTTTCAATAATTTCAATCTACCACCGCCCGTCTCCGCCACGCTCTCCTCCCCTAAGCTCCGGCCTCCTCCCATCGTATCTACGACCGGCAGCCCCGTTAAGCCAAGTACCTCCTTCATATCTTCCCCTCGACGAAGTGCCAGCGTTACCCTGCCTGCAGACGGGACATTCCAAGCTCTGGCGAACATTGCGGTCCCCTCGCCATCCGGAAACGTCAACCCTTCCGGTGGAGGTGATAACGGGAACGATGGCAAAGATAGCACGATCGTAGGCAAGGCTGTGGATATCGTGTCTAGTGCAGGGGCGTTTCTCGGTCTCTGGGGACGGGAGAAAGAGAAACCGGTCGACTCAGCTCGCTAAGGCGTCTCCATTGTAATGGATCTTCCTGTATCTGTGGGTGGGCTAAAGACATCTTCACTTTGATTCAAGCCCTTCCTTCCATTCCTTTCAATTCTTTTTCACTCCTTTCTGATAATATTTACCATCACTAGTCTGTTACCCCTCCCCATGAACTCTACTACTTACCGTGCTGATGTATCTCTGTGTTTCAAGTCATTTGCATTCTGCCCTGTATATTGTTTTGGTTAATCGTTTCCCTGTGGTCTTTCTACTGTTCTCTACTTCCCATCGCAGCTCAGTTTTATTGGGTGCTGTTCTCGGTGCATTGTCATGATTATCATTGTTGGGTATCATATATGTAGGTTATTTACGCTGTAGATATTCAGTCTGTCGAGGGTAATAGTTACTATCAACCAAGTTGTATATCACTATGTACACATTGTCTGCCAAGTGACTGTGCCAGTGTGCGATACCGAATGTTTATATAGATTCCTGCTGTTTATAGTATCACTCTGCCACCCCGACCCTTCCAACTTTGCTCTCTGCACCCATACTTTCTAGAGCAGGCGCGCGCTTGACTCATCAGAACGCTCGATCGTCCCAGATTTGCTGAGAACTTTGATCTGCTTTCCCCGGCTGAGGTATGGGCTGTCGTCCTCGTTCCGGATGTAGTAAGCCCAATCTGCAGTTTTATCGCTCTCTGCTTGGGAAAAGCCGCTACCAAAGTACGCGAAACGGTTTCCTGTGTACACGAAATCCCAATCGTCGTATCGAGGCTCAGCAATTGCCTCGAGATAGTGCAAAGAACTGCCGGGCCAAAGCGCCGTCACCTTGCCCGAAACGCTGTTGGTCTTGTACCAGGAGCGACAGTCTTCCTTCCATATAGATGACTCCATCCACTTCTGCGTAAACTCGATGAAGTCGTCGACTGCCGCGTCCTTGGCGCTGAAGCTCCTGATGTTTTCCGTCTGCCAGCGGTTCATCATCTTCAGCATATAGTCTGCCTGTGCCTCTGCAAGCCGCTTTTTAGAATGATTCAAAGGCAAAGGCATAAGCTTCGAGAGATCTCGTACCAACTGCGATAAGAAAGGGGCCGTTTCCCACCGGGCTATTCGGCCCCATGAACATAAAATAATTCGGGAAGCCAGGTGTGGCTAATCCAAGGTACGAGCGACACTCTGCAGCCCATGCATCACTAAGACTCTCCCCAGTGGACCCGATCAACGAAAATCTGGGCTTGTACGATGTGTCGAACCCCGTTGCGCATATAAGGATATCCATAGACTGCTCGCCAGAATCCTTGACTTTGATGCCTGTTTCGGTGATCGACTCGATGGGACCGTACACCATATTTGTCTTCTCCGCGCGGAGAGCTTCAAGGTAGCCCACACCAGGTGTCAATCGGCGGCACCCAACGCCCCACTTCGGAATGAGTAGGTCTGCAAGGCGTTCATTTTGAAGCGTATCCTGCATCATGGCCGTGAAAATGCTTTTTGCTGCTTTCTGCGCGGGCGAGTCAGCGATTAAAATAGGGAACAGGTTGCATATCGCAGTCTCCAAGTCTTTGCGATATTGGAGGTGAGCAGCAGAATCCGTTGCAAACTTTTGACGTTCTTCGTGGGTGTACTTGCGCGCAGGGATATTTTGAACAGGGGTGACCCATGTGGGAGACCGGATAAAGGACGTGACTTTGGCGACCTTGTCGTAGATTGCAGGAAGAACCTGTATAGCAGAGGACCTTGTAAAATGGAAAATAGTTAAGCCTAACATATGTGCTCTGCAATGAAACGCATTACATACCCATTCCCAATTAGTCCAACATGTTTCCCAGTTAGGTCCACCGATCGGTCCCACTTGGCCGTGTGCAGGAGTTTGCCTTTGAAATGATTCAAGCCTGGGATATCCGGCCACTTCCACGTATTCAAGACGCCAGCCCCGTTTACAAGTATATGACAAGAGTCATTAATAATCGTTCCATCTTTGGTGTCGACGACTTCAACTTCCAGGTACTGGTCTTCGTATTCCAGACCGCTTTCGATACACGGTGCTGGAGCTTGACATATTGACGAAGGTTGTACTTGTCCGCAAAGCGCTCCAGATACTGGGATATCTCGTCCGAGCCTGCATACACAGACGACCAGTCAGGATTGGGTTCAAAGGACCATGTGTAGATGTGGGCCGGCACATCGCAGGCGCATCTGTGTACAATTGCATCAACGTCTAAATGTTTGGATCGACGAATACGCAGACATACCCTGGATATTTGTTTTCATACCATGTTCCACAAAGTGCATCGTTCTTCTCATACACCACCAGGTCAAAGTTCTCAAAAGAGCGCTGTAGCTTGTAAGCTAACAATAGACCCGAGGCCCCAGCTCCTATGCAAATTACTTTGAGGCGGCGAGCATGATGAATTGGGTTATGGCTTTACGAATCAACGTATCCATGCATGGGAGCAGTAGGCATATTTGCGGGGATGGACATGGCTTAGGACACGCGGTATAGCAAAGAGAGTGAACGACTGCCAGTGACAATGCACATTGCTTATTGCTCTTATAATGTTTATACGGAGGTGATATGAAATCGCTGACCGCTTATGGCGGCGTTGTTGTGTGCCTTCACTCCAGTGAAGGCCATATGACCAGATTAGTACCTTTGTGAAGGCGAAATAGCCGAGGATTTTTGGGCCTTAGAGAGTCGTCTCCGTTATGTCACTACGTATCCTTTATCGCTTGAATCTTCAAAATCTGTATAATCTCAGCATACATATGCATCACTAAGCTTGTACTCAGCGTCTTACCAACATTCTTGCTGATTTATCAACCACATAATACTATATAAAAATATACCCCATGTTCTGAATCATTAGATATTTATCGATAGAGTCATGCAGTATGTGGGCAGGCGCGGCACTCGCTTCACGCTTCATACGAGTCAAAAGATGCTCCATTGGAGTCGTTACACAAATAACTCGAATAGAAGCGATACATATCATTCTCAATTGCACACGCCGACCATTAACTTTCGCATGTGACTACAGGGTGTGTTTCATGCTCCAAGCGCTTGGAGAAGTCATACATTGCGAGTATGTGTTTCCGGCAGAACATACTTTTGTATGCTGCTCAGAAGTACTCTGGCTGTTTCTCAATGGAAGGGGGGAATTGGGACCCACAATTCCCTGTTTCGGCGACATCACCAAGACGCCATCAGGGACACGTGTTATCTGCGGTACCTGATCACGAACCTTCACAAACCTGGTCGCGCTATATATCATCGATGAATGGTGTGTTCTAATAGATAGTGTGAGATACATACACGAAGAGATACGTGCTTGACATAGTTAGTGGTGGGATAACTGTAAAATGAGTGTGATGCCAAAGAGTGATCGAGAAAAAAGGAGATAATAATGTAAGGAGTGTGCGAGGAGGTCGTTATCGATACAAAGGACGTGACAGCAGATCAGAGATTTATAACGGAAACGGGCGGGTGGAGGGAAACCGATAATTTAGTTGTAATGAAAGGATAGCAGTAGACGCTCGTAAATAATGGTATATGAGTAGCGTTGGTATCAGTATAGTCATGAGGCCAGCAGAGGATGTGTAAACGGAAGGACAGCGATATGGATAAAGAAAGTCAGCCAAGAGCAAGAAGAAAGCTCCCGCAAGGCCGCTCAGCCACTTTGTCTAGGTTGGGTTTGCGACGGTGTTTTTGATGTGGACGCTGCTTTAGCGTTGAACATTGGTAGTGATACTGAATATCGCTTTGTAAGTCCACGGATTTTGTTGTATGTGCTGTTGCGCAGTGATGTCTGGCGGCTGACGGCGGGCGGATCTGTGCCTAAACCGGAGCTGGAAGCCAATATTCCAACCGGCGCAGACACAGAAGTTTGTGGCCTTGAATCTGTCGAATGATCCGAGGAAGACACGATGGACAGATCCCCCGTCGTCAATGGTTTCAGTTGAGGCGGCGGCGGTTTGATGGCGTCAGCGTTCATCCACATCGAAGGAATTTTTGAGCTTGTTGCTTTCAGATTTCCAAGCCTTCCTATCGACCCCACCTTACGATGTTGCCCCGCTGCTGGCGACGTAGCTGGTGGGTATGCACCGCTGATTGCCGTGGCAAAGGTCGGCGCGGGCACCGGGGTGCGTGGTACAAGCTGGATTTCTGATGCATTAGGGTTCTGAGATTTGAGTCGGATGTATAAATCATCTGCCGCTGCTCGGCGGTATGCGTCAGGATTAGGTGGGGGCATGCGAATGCCCACGCGTCCAGCAGTGGCGCCTGTACAAACACTGTCAAGGCTCTGCTGGCGGCGTAGCCCAGGTGTTGAGGCTGTACCGTGAAGCATGCTCTCCGAATGTAAGAAAACGGAGGAAGCATTAGCTGTAGAAGCATGACCGCGCGACGAGAAGGAGGAGAATTGCAGCGGCAACTCTGGGACAGGAGGTTGGTCCTCGGGTGTCTTGGAGCTTCCGAATTTCTTGCCACCAATCTGCAGCCGCAGACTGGCCTGAGACGTACGCAGGCTGCGTTTACGTGCTGCATGCACTGAAGACGTGTGGTTGGACTCCACTGTCCAACCACTACGGTTACTACGTCCGCTCTTCGCACTACGTGTGCTATGCGTGCTCCTCACGCTGACAGAGTCAGGGACGTCTTCTGCTTCTGTTTCCTTTGCCTTCATGTAAACCGGAGGTGGGAATGGGAAATGGGTTTCGGGGGAGGAGGAAAGTGAGATTGGGGAAATCGGGGAGACAGCACCACTTGGACCAGCGGCAGGTAATGGCGTGAATGCAACTAGTGTCGGTGACATTGGTGTCGAAATGCGCCTGTTGAGTGTCCCGGATGGCGGCCTGGGTACTGATACGACTTCGGCGACCTCAATTCTAGCTTCTGTGTCGTCTGCAGCAATGGCTGCTTCATAATCATCGAGTTCCCCTGCCATCTTCTCCGCCTCTTTCCATGCGTCCTCGAGCTCTCCCTCCAACTGCTTGATCCTTTCCCGCGCCCCCGTGAGTTCAGTCGTCCGTCGTGCATAACTTCCGTTCAACTACTCATGCGCCAAAGTCAATCAGTTTCGCGTGGCACAAATCAACGAACGTGAGCACAGATTGACATCGCACGTACCTTCCTTAGGGCAATCGCGAGGGCCCCTCCCCAGTGCACGTCAATCAGCTTGTTAATTTGAGCGATCTGATCGTTGATATTGATAACCTCCTCCAGATGCTTCTCGCATTCCGATATAGTATCACTCAGCTGCCCGGCTAATCGCGCTACGACCGACACGCCGTCGTCGCCGTCCTTCTGCTGCCCCAGTGCGGAGGAGTTGAGGGCCTGGAACTGCATATTCCGCCGATGCACGAGGAAGCGGTATTTGGACTGCGCCATGGCCTTCGCGACGTCGAGCCGCGCGAGCTCTGCAGGCAGGACAGTGTCGAAGTTTTCCAATGTCAGGATGCGGATGAAGGACTCCTTCGCGGACGAGCGTATTGCGCGCGACACGATCATTTGGAGCTCTACAGAGTCGACGGTCCCTAGAATGATAAAAATTGCACATAAGGATTATGTACCGCGTCGTTAGGCATCGTCAGAAGCGAGCGGAGACGAGGTGTGGAATTATGTACATACAGACAGCGGCATCCAATGGGAGTCCCTTCCACTCAACCGGCGTCGTGTCGAACTTGATGGCGGGCGGTGGTATCAGTTTTGGTTGTGATACGGGGGCAGCGATGACCTTGGGCGCTTGTGGCTGGTGGGAGCTCGTCGATACTCTGGGCGCCTGTTCCTCAAAATATGCAGGCGCAGATTCCACGGGTGACTCTGGATATTCAGAATCATTTGGCACTGGTACAGCCGTCGTCTGCACTGCAATCACTGGCGCCTCTTCCCCTACAGTTTGGTGTTGCGGCTCGGGTTCCAGGTCGGGTTCCACCGAAGGCAGTGGCGACTCTGGCTCCTCCTGCACTGGTGATATGGGCGCGTCATGCTCTTCCTCTGACTCCTCGGCCAGGGGTGAATCTGGAAGTGGCTGAAATGGCGACTCCGGTTCTGAATCTTCTTCTACAGTCGGTTCTGACACTACAGGAAGCGATTTACGAGTCGGTGCAGGGCTGAAGGAAAAGGTCGAAGACATGGGAGACGCTGGCGGATTCTCGGGATGGTGGAAAGCCAGAGGTGCTGGGGATAATGTACGCATAGCTGGAGCGGGAGAGGGGGTGCCTGAGTGTGCAGGGGCGGGCGATGACACACGACGGACACCGAATTCTGATAGATCGAGAGAGTTAAGAGTATTCGCCGTTCCATGGTCTGAAAAGGTCCTGGATGTGCGCATGCTGCTCTGTCGCGTCCTAGGCCCCATGGGCACTATTTGTGGCCTGTTGAGCAGCGTGCTCGCGCGCGACGCCGTGCGGACGCTGGCAGTATCTGACATGGTGATCTAGCGCAGCGGAAGCAAACGTCGCGAGTCTTGGAGGTTGAAGGGGTTTAAAAGGTCACTTGATGGCCACGTTATCGGTTTAGTTGGTGAATATGGTGACTGAAGAGACGTAAACGCTGGAAGCGAATACAAGGAGAAGTGGAATCGTGGGTGAATGCAGGCAGTGCAGGTGTAAACGAAAGCTACTTGTTATTGACCGTGGGAAACATATCAACCATCACACTTGTTAATCGTTAATTAACACCCTCTTTGAGGACTCCGTCATGATGATCATATATGTTTTTTTTTTTTTTTTTTTTCCATTCAATGATCAATCACTGTCCAATCACGGTCATTTATATACAGTATACAAGGTGAAGATGGGTAATCAAAGTGCTCCAAGCGCTGCATACGCGTATTTAATCGGAAGAATTGGTATACTCAACTTCTGCTAACTTGTGGGCATCCGCATTGCCTATGACAATATAACTGTCTTTCTCAGTCCCAACCTTGGTCGGGTGCACAAATGAAGGCAAATTCTTCGACCCAACCTCGCCAACAGCGCACAGCGCTCGCCCAAGAGTAGCGACCTACCCAATGCAAAACCAATTAGTGCGTGTATATAATATACGAACGGACTTCAAACATGAACTCACTTTGATCTCGACGGAAGACGACACATGTGAGAGGACGCCGGTGATCTTGCTACCGAACAGTCAGATATCAGAGTACGTAGAGTATCTTCAAGTGGAACTCACGTGAAGATGGTCTCTGCTATCCTGCTATCCTTTCGATCAGTGCCCACCAGGAAGCCTGGGCGGAAAACGATAACGTCATCGTATCCAAGGCTAGCGAGACCTTGTTCGGTCAGACCTTTGCTCCTAGATCCCGGTTTAGCGAAGGTTAACGTGCGAGAGATGTGATGGCCTCACCTGGGATACAAGAACATGGAGTTTGGGTCGGCCCCATTAGACTGTCACCGTCTTGGATCAGTTTTCTGCGGTATTCATAGTGTTAAAATGGGGCATACGGAGCAGTAGATGAGACGCTGCAAGTGAGTTGGGTCGGAATCTTTTGCTTCCTTGGCCGCGTCCAGAACATATCTGGAAAAATGGTTGATATGGGGCGGGATATTTCATTCCAAAAAAAATTCATACTGTCTGTCAATCTTCTCAAAGGCCTCAGCGCTCCCAGCAGTAGCCTTGGTTGTACCTAGCCTGAGCAGCAGCAAAAGATGAGCCAGATATACCCACCGAGAAGAAAACGAGGCGCACGTTATGAATATAACATCCCATTTCCCCGAACTCAGACCGGACTCCTTCAGATTCTCGAAGTCTATGGTTTTCTGCTCCAATTTGGAGGCCCCGACTTTGATTTGATCCTTTGGTGTCAGACTGCGTCCGTATTCAGCTACATGACTGTAGTGAGGTGATGCGAGAAGGTTCTGCAACAGGTGGCGTCCCGTTTGGCCCGTTGCGCCGAGAATGAGTGCTGTTTGCTTTGCTGATGGATGAGGTTAAAGTTGAGTAGTGAATATCTTTTTCGTCATTTTCATTGCTCTATAGCGATGATAATTACCTGGAGACATGGATGCGTTTGCGCTAGTGTTCGAGAAGAAGAGTGGAAGGGTTGATTTAAGTAGTGTCGTGGAGAGAAGGAGAGGGCTGAGAACCCGGCCTTGCACCAATGCTACCCCTGTCTCGGCATCATCGGCGCCATCAATGCGTCACTCTACACGGCTATAGCGGCCCGTCCACATCCACTCGCAGAGGTGGGTGAGTCGCGTAAACGCAAGGATGCTCCATCCGACCGTCATTCGCTCAGCAAGATTCTCCATCCTTCCCCGTCTTTCATTCAAACAACCTCACAGACACACCAGACCCCGGGCTACTCTTTTGACATGGACTCCTCATTGTAACCCCCACGCGCCAGGCCGGTCAACAACAGCAGCGGCGCGTCTTTTCTCCACGACGCTCCGCCGGTGCACTTCCAATGACAAGAAGCCTGAGAGTACCGAGCCATCAAAATCAGCGACGAAGACGCCCACAATACGAGAGAACATCTACACGATTCCAAACATTCTAACAGTGTCGAGAATCCTTGCATGCCCTATCCTCGGATGGTCGATACTGGACGGGAACTACACACTGGCCACTGGGCTTCTCGTATACGCAGGGTTGACTGATTTTGTGTGTAAAAACATCCTTATCTGCAATCCCAGACTCTGACGCTGTAGAGTTACGTAGGCGGATGGCTGGATAGCGCGCAAATACCAGATGTCCTCCGTCCTCGGCACAATTCTTGATCCTGCGGCGGACAAAACCCTCATGACAACCCTGACTATAACACTTGCGATGCAAGATCTTATTCCAGGTAAGCCGTTCTTTGTACAACTTATAAAACTCGACCGACAAAAGTACTACACTTAACAGTTCCTTTGGCTATCATCATCCTGGGCCGTGACGTTCTCCTGAGCCTGTCTGCTTTCTACTTCAGATATATCACTCTGCCAGAGCCGGTACGCCATCACAGTACAAGGTCATCGAGTTCATATTAATACTCCTCTCATTCTTTCTCATCCAGAAAACATTTTCCCGCTACTGGGACTTTTCTCTCCCCTCTGCGGAGGTTCGACCTACAACTATTAGCAAGGTTCGTCTGACATCGCTTTTCCCTTGCGTTCGCATCAAATCAATCGCTCAATGCTCAAATTTTAGGTTAACACGGCACTGCAATTGCTCCTCATGGGCACAACCACCATCAGTCCCATCCTGCCGATTAGCATACTCACTCCTCTGACTGGATTGCAGTACGTAACCCCAAATGTGTGCCACTGTTGTATCTGAGCTCCAGTCTCCTTGATTCCAGATGGATTGTGGCAACAACGACTATTTGGAGTGGACTTTCCTACGTATTCACTAAGGACGTCGTTCGAACAATCAAGGATGAATCAACACCATGATATCGCCACTATGATAATTGACCACTCGCGCTTATACTCTCCTTCACAGTTCACTCGTTTACTCAAGGGTCAATACATTTAAGGTGACTACTCGCATTGAAATCAGAGTACAGCGACTAGCACCGCTAGATTAAATATGTGCGTGAAAAGTATGGACGTAATTCAGCGCGGTCTCGATAAAACGCACGAATGCATCCAGCAACCATGCACGATACTTCTCCTTGGCAAGCAGACCAAATTATTTTACAGAGAAACTCAGGTACTATAAAAGGAACACAAACGTGACAAGACAAATACACATTATGATTCTCATTGGTCGGACAATTATGACACACACCTCTTGCCTTCCAAACTGCTTTATTCATACTCAATATCATGCTTGGTCTTACATGGAGCTTCATTGAGGTGGATAAGATGGAATGACCATTGACTGCGCTCCCCATACTGACTTCATCATGGGTATTAGACTGAGGGGTCACAGAGGTCACATGTGCCAGCCAATCATGACTTGCTGACTTTCTAGGCATTCTGAGATGGTCAAAAACACGACTCGCAGCCCTATGAGCCATTTGACTGCACGAAAATTTCGTAGCTTACCAGTATCATGTAGCGCAATAGTTTCGATAGCTACCAGAACACTTCTGGATCTGCCCTCCATGGCCCTGGGTTGTGCAAGAACTTATCCAATAATTCGTGCACTATTGTTCCATGTCTAGGTCGCGCAGAAAAAGATGCACCGGCCGCGACTGGGACGTAAAATTCTTTGCTTCATTAAAGCTGTCGCAGCATTATACCACTACACCACAGTCCCTAATAATCCAGGCAGTCTATCATGCATTGACATTCATTACATTTTTCTATTCTTAGGGTATGGCGCTTTGCGCTCCCCTCCTCTCTCACATACATAGATATACCTAAGCCCTAAACCCTAAGCTCTAAAACCGAAGCCCTAACATTAACCCCTAAAGCCTGATGTGGTCCGACATGGCCAAACACGGCGCGCAAATATTGTGCATTACAGTCGTTTGCATAATTTTCTGCAGTTGCATTTCTGCAAAACCTGTTTGACTGTGTTGTGTTGATGGCATATTTCCCCACATGTGCGCGGCACGCTCACCAGCCGCAACCGCCCAGGTGCCGACGCGCGATGTTGCGGACAGAGCGTTGCTCGCCCTCGCCTGCTTCGATGAGCCAGGTTATCAAGTCATTCTGATACGTGGATTTAGTAGTGACTCCTGGGCCTATGTGTTGCTACTCACAGGTTTATCTGGCCAGTCAGGTCCAAATTCTTGCTCTTTACGAAGCCGCTCATCCAGAACAGGTTGAATGAATTCCATGGCCCGGTTGATTCTGGTGTGAACGTTTGTAACTAATCTCCCAACCAACCTGAAAACACGGGTCGTCAGCGTTATAACCCACTCAGTAAACCCTTGACGGACGGTTTGACGATTCTTGGGAATCTGTTAATGGTTTTGGCACCATGAGCGACTTCTACGGCAAACGTCTCGTTGAGTTTTCTATATTCTGGATTTCTGCCTGTTATGTACGACCGTAAGCGCAAGCAGCATGGCTGTGTTTCTCTATCGTGACAAGATTTCTTTTCAAGAAACTCACAGAGAGGCAGACCGATGGACAGTCGGTTGCTAGTCCGAGCCACGATTTGCATGACTGTTGACGAAGCGTGATAGCTTTTCCATTCTGAATCAGTCCGCGATATGAGCGCTAAATTTCTGCCATGACGGTTTTTCAGACTCGCCTGCTCACTCGCCCTTGTAATCATTTAGTGGAATGATATCGTTGAAGGCCGCGATGGTCTCATCCTTGATGTCCGGGAAACGAACTCCCAGCGCTCGTGTCAACGTTGTTCGCACAATAGGGATATGGTACGGTTCCTGCCTTGTCTCTGCGCCGAGGGTATAATCCATTTGTATAGACTAAAAACTTATATTAGATGATAAAACCATATTTTGCAATTTTAACTTGCGTCTTTGATCGCCTCGTCAAACGAAAGCTGGTCATCCCGGGCACGACGAATATCAGAAATCATGCATTGATACGTCACGATGATGATCAAGATGGCAACACTGACAAACAGGTTTTGTAGAATGCGACTGCAGAAAATTATGCAAACGACTGTAATTGTGAACTACTTATTGCACGATTGTTTAGCTACGGCGTTGATCAAGCATTGATCTGATCAATTCCTTTCTATATAAGGGTCGTACGGTAGTTACAGGGTTTTCGTGCAATACGGTGTACGGTAAGTATTTGGTAAGTATCCGTATTTATTGCACTAAACTAGCTAAATCTAGTGCGACTCGACCACCTTGCTTTATAGCAAGGATTACAAGTAATATAATGGCCTGCTACGACACAATAATAGATCTCTTGTGGTGAAGCCAAGGCGAAGCAAAGCAGCCGGTGTAAGGCTGCTGCGGTGCGTTCACCTTCCGATCACCGTCTCGGAATTTTGATTTTCTAATATTTGATATACGTGTAATTAATTCCTACTCAAAGACCAGACATGGATAAGTATATGTAGACTGCTTGCCCGTGCGACGCACGGGTCCCAGTCTAGTTAATCTAAGCCATAATTAAGTGATTATATAATTACATAATTAGGATTAGCAAGTTGAGTGGCACTCGCGGATTCAACCTCCGGACGCGTGCCATTCTTCCATAAATCCACGGCCATAGGACCCTAATATCTGGCTGTATCTCAGTAGGTTGATCGTAAGCACTTACTCTTTTGAGTTCAAAAGTCAAGACCACAGAACTTTCAAAAATGACAGTCTACCAGAAAGTGGATATTAGATATTACCACGGTAGTGACAAGTGTATCAAGCAGGGGTAATTGTCTGCAGAACCTTGACGCGATAAGTATCATATTGGCACGACCGCCTGCGATAAGACCTCCTGGGGGTGCAATATCAATACTAACCTTCCATAGACGTGGACGCCTGCCGTACTTTAATTGGGGGTGAGGTTAAATCGAAGGTAATTGATGTCGTCCATTATTCTTACACGGCTCACTGGCATACATTTCAAAGAGTTGCGAGAGGTAATGATATCCTGTCATTACTTAGAGTTCAGTAAATACAATTAAAAAGATGATGGAGAGATACTTGTCATTTGCATGTCAATGTACGTCCAACAGCACGCCTCTATCCGTGGCTATTGCTATCACTGTATGATCACAGATTGCTCTCACTTGTTTTGTACACGGCCATGCGCGGTCAGGCCACGGCGGGGAACGGTCGTGCCACGAGTCAAGTTTCCGAAGTGATCGCCCGTGAAGCCCACTTTTGTGTTTGATTTGATTACATACAAGCCACCTGACTCTCCGAGAACATAGCAATTAGATTTGAGTGAATGACAACTACAGAACCGGTATAGTGTACACAGGCCATCCGACTGCGACGTCTTTCTTACCAAATGGCAATCGTACAACACAGATGAAAGGCAGGAAGTGGCCTCAATCATGTACTACCCAGTAATATTTGAATGTACTTTAAACATGCAAGTCCTGTGACATTTGTACACTACTATTAGTGGTCATCTACTGAAGAATTCATTACCACGGTTAATTACGTTGTAACGTCAAGCAATGATCACCGACCACTTCACAACAAAATCAAAATGGTGCCGTAATAGGGTGTAGAACACTGGCCTCTGCTCGATCAGTCCCATAAACGAGCATTTGCGGCAGCGTTGAATTGATATTTTCAACCTCAAATATGTAAAAATTTGGAATATTCGATCACTGAGGCATCTATAAAAGCGGCCAGCTCCACGTCCCGAACTGCAGCATCTCTACTAGCTTCATCATCTACCCTCAGCATCTACCATCTTTCAGCTCCAAGAAGTCATGCAATTCTCCAAAGTCTTTTTGTCCTTGTCATTCGTCTACGGGACGGCTCATGCTTCATTTGTAGGCGACGGTATGCAACTCAATGCTCTTGGCCAATCTACATACTGACAGACCATCCATGACCAGCTACCGTGTTCAATCCTGGTGTATGTAGCTTTGTAGTCACCCGCCACAGCTTTGGTGCTGATCAAGAGTGTATAGCTTGGCGCTTGCGCTCGAGCGAATGGTGACAGTGACTTCATTGTTGCTATATCTGTCGCTCAGTTCGGGAACGGGTCTAACTGTGGCCGCAACATTCGTGCCACCTGTATGGATTGTCGTTCTTCTTGATCAATACCATAGAGGCTAACATCTCTCATCATGGTAGCCCAAGGAGGTCTCTCCGTCGTTGCTACCGTCATTGATAAGTGCATTGGCTGTGGCATCAACGACATTGATCTGTCCCCGGTGGCTTTTTCTCACTTGGGAAATGGCGACGACGACCGGATCCGTGTTACCTGGGATTTTATTTGAGCTATGGAATACGTGCATATGTATAAATGTGTCCTAGATTGTTGTGTATTTGTAAAGCCCAAGGTTGATGGATAGATCTTTGTTGTCAATATACATCAGCACTTGCAGGTTGTGAGATGCATTGATAGCTTGTTATGTGCGCCTGGGGAAATAGTTCCCACGAGTAGCCAGTTACAAACCGGCGTCAGATGAGTGCATTGGATGAGGCACACTTGTCCTTCATCCCCAGCATCGGCTTCTAATTATAAGGGAGTGTACGCTCATGGGCATTTGTGAGAAATCTACCGCGTGGGTCACGAACTATACATACATCCCCTTTTGGATTGCTCTATATTTATTTACCAAAAGTCTGGCTGCGCGCTCGACCCAAGCTAGACCAGTGTTAACATACAGCCCATGGAACCTACCCAACCGAGGATTCTGAGTCTCTTGGAAGAATCCAATATTGTCTTTGCATTTCCCTGGTTCCACCTCACAACAAGCATCAAAACAAGGTAGTTGTAAGATATACTCGCTCATTCTGGTACATCAGTCGTATGGACAACCATTTTCGACAACAGCAACAAGAACACAAATGAGCTGATATGCTCGTTCTGTGTGTCTATAAAGCACAGGGACGCGCAACTGCATTCTATCACCTTCAAAAACCTCATATTTCAATCCCCACTAAACCACTTTCGCAAAGGCAAAATATGCATTTGTTAACAACTTTTATATCTTTATCATTTGCATACGGAATGGCTAGCGCATCACTTGTAGGAGATGGTATGCTCTTCAGCTCCATTGTATGACCAATAAAGTAACTAAAAACACTTGCACACATAATAGCCAGGTTTTTCAACCCTGCAGTAAGAAGCATTCTCGGCCCTGAACCATCGGATACTGGTACTCAACCTTGTATAGCTTGGCGCTTGCGGGCAAGTCAATGGAGACAACGCTTTAATCGCTGCGCTTTCCCTCGATCAGTTTGGAACTGGATCCAATTGTGGGCACAGTATTGTTGCAAATCGTATGTTATTTCGTGTAATTCCTAGTCAAGTTACATTCGAGTTACAAATCAAGATACACATATTATTCCTTCCATAGTGCGTGATACAACTCCCCAGTATGTTGTTTCAAAATGATTCAGATAGGACCCCTGATGCCGGCCTCCTCAGAGCGCACGACCGTCCCAGACTTGCTGAGAATTTTAATCAGCTTGCTGCGGCTGAGATATTGGCCATCGTCCTCATTCCGGATGTAGTACGCCCAGTCTGCAGTTCTGTCGCTCTCCGCTTGCGAAAAGCCGTTACCGAGGTAAGCGAAACGATTTCCAGTGTACGTGAAATCCCAGTCCTCATATCGTGGCTCAGCAAGCGCCTCCAGGTAGTGCAGTGTGCTCCCCGGCCACAGTGCTGTCACCTTGCCCGTCACGCTGTTGTTCTTGTACCACGAGCGGCAGTTGTCGTTCCACACCGTCGGTTCCATGAACTTGTCTTTAAATTCGATGAACTCGTCAACTGCAGCGTCCTTGGGGGTGAAGCTTTTTATGTTCTCCGTCTGCCAGCGGTTCATCATCTTGAGAATGTAATCAGCTTGTGCCTCTGCCAATGGCTCGATGTCAGATCACGTCAAGAAGAACAATCGAATGGGATGACTTACCAACTCCAACAAGAACTGGTCCGTTTCCGATGGGGCTGTTTGGCCCTATGAACATGAAATAATTGGGGAAACCAGGTGCCGCGAATCCGAAATACGATCGACATTCTTGCGCCCATGCGTCGCTCAGACTCTCTCCAGAGGATCCAATGATGGGGAATCGCGGCTTGTATGATGTGTCAAAGCCTGTAGCACAGATGAGAACGTCCACCGCTTGTTCGCCGTGATCCTTGACTTTGACACCCGTTTCAGTGATCGCCTCGATGGGTCCATACACCACTTCTGTCTTTTCTGCACGCAGCGCTTCGAGGTAACCCACACCCGGTGTAAGTCGTCGACAGCCAACGTCCCATTTAGGCACGACTAGCTTCTCCAGCCGTTCGTTTTGAAGCCTCCCTTTCATCAACGCCGTAAATTCGGCTTTCACTGCTTGCTGAGTGGGTGATCCGGAAGTGAACAACGCAAACAGGCTGCTTAATCCGCTTTCGAGCTCTTTCCTATGCTGTTGAAGCGTCTCTGGATCTGTTGCAAAGCGCTGTCGCTCTTCGTTGGTGTATTTGCGAGCTGTTACACCTTGTATGGGAGTGACCCAAGTCGGAGACCGGATGAAAGACGTGATTTTGGAAACCTTGTCGTAGATGGCAGGAAGAACCTGTATAGCCGACGATCTGCCACGTACATTGAACGGAAGGTCAGTTGAATTACTCTGTCATGCAACGGAGAGATATACCACTCACCCATTGCCAATCATTCCAACATGTTTCCCATCCAAGTCTATGGATCGGTCCCACCTTGCGGTGTGCAGCAATTTGCCCTTGAACTTATCCAAGCCTGGGATGTCTGGCCACTTCCACGCATTCAAGACCCCAGTTCCATTCACGAGTATATCGCAGGTATCGTTGATGATCGTTCCATCTTTGGTGTCGATGACTTCGACATCCCAGTTACCAGCCTTAGCGTTCCACACCGCTTTCGACACCAGATGCTGGAGTTTGACATATTTACGAAGGTTGTACTTGTCCGCAAAGCGCTCGAAATACTGGAATATCTCGTCCGAGCCTGCGTATACGGATGACCAGTCGGGATTGGGCTCAAAAGTCCATGTGTAAACATGGGCTGGTATATCGCATGCGCAACTATCCATTACAGTGAGTGACATGCAGATCTAACAATATGACGCCGACGCACCCCGGATACTTGTTTTCGTACCATGTTCCAGATACGGCTTCATTCCTCTCGTATATCACGAGCTCAAAGTTCTCAAATGAACGCTGTAGCTTATATGCAAGGAGGAGGCCTGACGCGCCGGCGCCTATGCAGATCACCTTGAGATGACGAGCATGGTGAATAGGGTTTTGGCTTCGAGAATTGTTGTCGTCAGATACAAGAGCAGTTGCCGGAGTACCGCCGTTGGCCATGACTTGGGCTTGAGTATGAAAAGAAGGAAGGTGAAAAGAGGTCGATTAGATGAGCTCGCTCTAAGTGTATATGAGTAGCATGAGTACAGTCCAACGTCGGCTGGCCTTCCATATCAAAGAAGAATCTGCGCGGGGCCCGTCCAGGGGCAATTTGCCGTGTGTAAGACTTAAGAAATCGGTTGGTTTGCATTGTTTCCCGGCGACAAGACAAGACTGTGAGATAACTCTGTGAGATACAATGGCCTACGCAACTCCAAATGTACTTTTAGGTTGGGGCAAGGCAAGGGTACAAAACACAGCAAATAACACCGTACCTTACACAATAGTGTACACCGTACATAGCTATGAAAGATACACCGTACATAATCACGTGCGGGCAATACCAATGTAGTCATGGCACACAACACATGTAGACCTATCAGACGGGAGAGACATTGTCACCAGCGCTGAAATTGAGAGAGGAATATGTCGCCAGCAAAAAATTTGGTACCAGGGGGAGAGCATGGCGCACTGGCGGATATTTTGCCAGGAATAAATTTGGTAGCGCAGGTACGTCAGCGTGTGCCACAGAAAATACCGCCAGCAATAAATTCGGTAGTGCAGGGGCAACACCGTGTGCTACAGAATATACCGCCAGAAATAAATTCGGTAGCGCGGCGGCATCGCTGCGCGCTGCTAAATATGTCGCCAGCAATAAATTTGGTAACGCAGCAGCATCACCATGCGCTGCACAATATACCGCCAGCAATAAATTCGGTGGTGCAGGGGCAATACTGTGTGCTACAGAATATACCGCCAGCGGTAAATTCGGCAGCGTTGGTGCACCACCGTGCGCTACTGAATATTTTGCCAGCAACATTACAGAACCAGGGGTGCATTACCTATTCGCCAGCTTACATATTGTATTGGAGCGTAGCAATTATGTCCTTGCCGACATATTTGGCAGCACGCAGATTGTATTGGGACCTGGCAAATATTTCCGTGCCGACATATTCACCAGCGCGCATATTGTGTTGGGACAAAAATGACCAGCCATCGCCAGTGGCAGTGCAGCGTTCGGGATCGCGTTCGGTATGCTCAGTTTGCGTTCGGGATAATGCTTCGGGATCAAACGCATGCGGTTATTGTCATTTTTGACTTCTTCCAGCAGAAATACTTTGTACAATGATACATATACTGTATATTGGTGCTTATGTCAAGTGTTCTATTCCATTTAGACTGCCTATCTGTGGTGTCAGCCATTTAAAAAATGTGTATGAAGTCTCGGTGGGCAAATGTTTCATTTGTATGAGATGGCGACATAACTCATCATATGAATCACTTGCGCCTTTGGTCTATACAGATGCTCAAGGACGTCATCTCTGATATTTTATTCTGTGAACCAGCAATAAACATACAGGTGTGATGTCAGTCTCTAACTTGCTCAGCAAAGATAAATTCATGGGATTATTCTAAACTGGTATTTGATAGAATATGATTGTTAAACGTCGTTAAGCACTAATTATATGGCCATAGTGTGCTTCAGGAAGAAACTTACTATGAATTCACGATCTTCACTGGGAAACTCATGAACTAGACTCAAAAATATGGAACAGTGTCAAGACTGCACAAAAAATCGAACTTGATTGATCCATACATATCAGTGACTCGGAGGCTGCATTCAGATGTAAAGTTATGTCAGAAATTCATAGTTGAAGCAAAGCACGGCGCATTCAATATTACTTTCTGAGATTCATCCTTGGTAATGACGAATGCTGGCGGTCAGAGTGAGCAGATAGGATGAAATTGCGCAGCAAAGGGAGAAAAACAGTCAGAAATGCAGATTAAAGATGACAAATGAAGTAAAAGAAAGCTGTAAGAACAAGATCTAGGCATTTTTGAGATATTAAACAGCGATCTTTTCTGACAATAAATACAGAAAATGCCGCTTCAGAGCTGCAGTTCATCAAACTGTTGAATAAGCGCCCGTGTCTGCGTCGTGGGAAAGTAGAAGTACACGCATTGGGATGCGCGCATTCTGCGGTTGAAGTGCGGAGCGGCTATTGGTGTGTATTATGTAGAGAATTTTTCGGTAGCGACATATTACAAACCAATACTGTGCGTATAGTGAATAAATTGCCAGCAAAATATTCACTAGCGTACATGTAGGTTTGCATGCTAGGGAATATGTCGCTAGAGACATATTTGCCAGGGACATGTTTGGCTGGGACATATTTGCCAGCTTGACATAAATCTGCATGCTGGCGAATATTTTGCTAGGGATATATTTGCCAGGAACATTTTTGCCGCGGGTATACGTCACTGGGGAGATATTCATCACTCACCATAGCTGACTTTTTCCCGGGAAAAATGAGTAAGGTCATATTCTAGGCCACATTAATACAGACTGGCTCCACATTTTGCAACAATAGTCGCATATTGTACTATGCAGTTTTATATCACTGTAATGGAATGCACAGCGCACTAAATTACAAGTCTGTTACAAGGGATAGAAATGGAAAACGGTCGACTTAAACTTAGAGCACGTGAATGCGTACAGTGCACGGTGTAATCGGTATAGGCATGTACGGTGCTTGATTCAGTGGTATGTACGGCGTATTATGCGGTATTATGATATGGCAAATATCCGTTTAGGTTCCAGGAAAGTTATTTTAGTTTGACGTTGTCATCACATGAGCCTGAATATATGTCGGCGAATTTCATTGATTTCATTATCAAACAGCTTTATTCACCTTCAATGGGCTAATAGTAAATAGCGTGTAAGTGCAGCATGCTCGAGCATTATCAACCGAATGTTATTTTACGTCATAAGTCTTGCAAATTCGTCCGACACTGGACACGAACCCACGTTGTCAAGTAGCTTTGTAATGGATATGGAAAAAGGCAGATAGATTATTCAAGGACTCCACGTACGCGTATCCGAAAGGCCTGGCAGATGAAATATTTCTCCAGAACCAATGCTTATAACCGTTCGGCTTCACCTGGTACCGGGATATGATGCGCGTGTCATGTCAAGCTGAGGAAAGAACAAACCTCTCCCAGGCGCCATTAATGATCGACTTCTGGTTGAATATACAATCACAAATTACCGAGTTCATACAACATTAGAGTTTAATACACAGCCAAAATTGCTTCCTACAATTAACGGGACCCACACCTTCCCGTTTTGGCAATTCGCTCAAACATTCAAGCGACAGAACAAATATGATCGCTATTGCCAGCGATCCGGTAATGCCTGGTTGATGCTGCTCTGTCGCTCTTTATTCAGGGTAAATTATATTCAATGTGATCTACAAAAGTGTGGATTCGGTACGTGGAAACTCCGGGAAAACCCTTTTGCCGTAGTCCGGGCACCCTCGAAGAACAGCCTGATGCGCCTCGAGTTCATTGCAGAATACGCCTTCGTTCTTTCTCCAAAACTAGGCTAAGTATATTAATCTCGCCGTCCCAGTTGCTCTGTAAGCGCGTGACTTAGAATGTGGGAAGTACGGTAAGATTTTCGAGTAATAATACAGTCTTAGTACCACTGACGTCTTTTAGAAGCATGGCCTGGCTAGAGAGTTTGATACGATTCACTGTACTGCTAATGATCATTCGCCGGCTTTTGTGCGAGCAGACTTCGATTTGACAATAAACAGGAGCTAGAGTAAGTATTTAATGGGGGGGGGGGGGCAGAGTATCCGAATGGAACCAAGCAAGATACTTCGGTTTCTGATCAAGGTTTAAGCGCCACCTCATCGCGGCAACCTCGAATCGCTTTGCCGGGACACGCGCGTCCGGTATTACGGTGATTGTTATAGCATAGCTACCTCACCAAATGCCACTCGGCTCCTTCTCGGTGCGTTCAACCGATATAGAGTATCGTCTTACTCCTTGCCATGGACACCCAATACTCGTCAGTGCGCTCATTAGAAATCTGTGCTGTATCAGAAAGCTTTGGAATGGGTACTGTGTTATATCAAACCGACCGAGCCAGATTTCTCTTTCAAGTTGCTTGAGTTCAGTCAGGTCTCACCCTTTGTAATGCTTCATTATGGTTAATCCATAATAATGACAATGGTCTAGGTCTTTGGAGCTTGAAATTTGTTCGAAAAAGAACGCCCTTAGGTTTATTGATAGGTATTTGGGAGGCAGTCTTGAGGCGATCGCACATTTTTCCGATGTTCAAATGAGGAAGAAACTAACTGTGTGTTGTACTTGCAGTACTTTAAATTGCCAGCAACTACCCTCCACGTGTTCATCCCGACAAGTCCACGAAACACCTTGGTGATTCCATATTTGGTACTTACTGTGCTACTACAACATGCAATCTCATCTTCTCGTGGCTTCATCGTTATACCTATCCTATAACCCGCCACAAGGGCATCTCGAGCTGCGTTGTGCAAGATCCCCAAACTAATCCTAATCTTCGACTTCGCGGCTGCTGGGACATGCGGTGACTTGTAACATTCATCTGCTTTCACCTCGCACTTGATACTATTAAAAGGTGAAGGAATTCAGCGACTCTGTTAAGGATCTCACGCGACCACACTCATCACCATCTTCTTCAAGCGCTCGTCTGCGCCAGCGAACGACTGTCCTGCGGTTCCGTATGGTCACTTTGTCGTCTTTACAATAAGCTCTCGCAGACACTTGCCAACAGCCGGCACATACCCTTTTTAACTCCTCTTCTTTTCATTGTCACCATCTGGACAGTGTTGGTTAGTACTTGTGTTGGCCTCTCCCATTCCAGCACAGTTCTAATTCTGTTATGCCCGACTGGCGGGTTTGTCACCTTTCTAGCGCATCTCGTTGATTTGCGCGCAAGAACTCTTGGATCACAATGCCTGGCAACCACACGACGCCTAGAAATTCTCGACGGACTTGCACATCTACTGCGTATCATATTGATGCGGGACCACGTTGAGTGAAACGTAAACGTAGAAAAAAAACCTCAACTGAGGAGGATAAAAGCCTGCTCCATGGAAGAGGATTATCAGCAGGAGCCAGCTTCTACACCATCTTTGAGCCCACCGACGCTCTGCGAGGATTGACTAGGCAACAAGATGAAGTTCAACGCCACTTTGACGGCTTCCTTTGGAATATTCGCTCTTGCGATGATCTCGAGCATTCGTGGCGCATTTGCTTCTCCGCTCTCGACGCTTGAGCCCGCAACCCTCGATCTCCTTGATCATGATGCTCGAGAAATCCTCGAACGCGCAACTCCCGCTGCGCCACATTTCGTTGTCTACGCCGATACCTATGACGGCAATACTGGTCCTCCTGCCGCGTCTGCTCTAAAGGTATAGTAGATTGCGTCCTGTGCCCATTTTCCGGATAACATTGGCTCATTAACATTTATTGTGCTAGGGATACAACGTCTTGTAAGTCGACGATTCATATTGCCATCGATAGTCACTGAAAGGGAGCTTTTAAAGCGCTCTGTCATTCCTTCTCTTGGAAGGCGCATGGGATAAGGTACTGTTTTGATCATAAACCTCGTTGGTATATCATGACTGATGAATCGTCACAGGCCTACGAATGGACAACATTGACAGACGCACAGCGTTCTTCTATCAAGTCCCAATACGCATCTGCGGGAATTAAGCTTATCGTGTCTGTATTCGGATCGACGGATGTCCCAACCTCGACGAATGCAGACCCTGTTGCAACTGCCAACACTATGGCCGCTTGGGTCAAGAAATACAATCTCGATGGTATCGATGTCGACTACGAAGTAAGTCAATGAACGAGCGATTTACCAGCTGCGATTCTAAAATTTCAATGGAATTAGGACTTCAATGCATTTGACGCCGGGGACGGAAAGGCTGAGGTAAGTGCCGTGACTGGATCCCCGAATTCCCCGAGTGGAGCTGACTTCTTGTTGTTCAAGGCATGGCTCATCTCTTTCACAAAGCAGCTTCGCGTCCAGCTGCCCCAAGGAACTTACCTCCTTACACATGCCCGTGAGTGCTTTAAACTGGCAGTTGAGCTATTATTCTGACTGCTTTATCCGGTTCAGCTGTTGCTCCTTGGTGAGCCACTTACTCGACACGCTTCTGATCCTCCTGAATTCTGATTATCGTCGCCATCAGGTTCTCTCCGAGTAAATGGGGTGGCGGAGGATATCTCAAAGTCCATTCATCGGTTGGCAGCCTCATCGATTGGTACAATGTCCAGGTACGTGTAGCCCATGCATAGGTGCGATACACTCTAATCGCGTAAATGTATTTTTAGTTCTACAACCGTAAGTGCTCGGCAACCGTCTATTTTTAGACCCAACTCATTATTATTCGCGCCTATTTTGTCCACTCTGAAGAGGGAGCCTCCGAGTACACCACATGCGCTGGCCTTCTGACCACGTCCTCAAGCATATGGCCGCAGACTGCTCTGTTCCAAATTTCCGCCAGTGGGGTCCCGTTGAGCAAACTCGTCATTGGTAAGCCGTCGACTGCCGGTGAAGCCAGCAATGGCTTCATGTCGACCTCGACCCTGGCGGGCTGCTTGTCTCAAGCGAAGGCTAAAGGATGGAGTGAGTAGTTTTTGGATATCTGCAAATACTTGGGCTCACTCAAATTGTCAGATGCGGGAGCTATGGTTTGGCAATTTAAAGATGCACCTTCGTCGTGGATCACGGCTGTGCGGGCCTCTGCCTGGCCCGTGTAGGGCGTTACAAAGAGCAGGCTCAGTTCCCATCATATAAATTATGCCCTAGAGGTTACAAATGTATCATGTACAAATTATGCAAACAAGAAATACTTCCTGATGAAAAATGGGTACAATCTTATGACAGCAAGGGGAACGAGTACAGCGCCGTAGATCAACATAATGCACATGATGATTCATACTTGATATAAATACAGGTTGGGTTACATGAAGAAAACCGATGTCTAAGGCATGCTTAACGAGAATAGTCCGAGTCATACCAAAAATCACCTCACAGGACCTTGACAGTGGTCTGCTCGATGGTCTCAGTGTTTCCAGCGTTGGAGGCGGCCTTTCTCCGCTTGCTGCGGCTGAGGAAGGGCGCGTCGTCGCTGTTGCGGATGTAGTAAGCCCAGTCTGCACCGGGGTCGACCTCGACTTGCGAGTAGCCGTTGCCGAGGTAGGCGAAGCGGTTGCCGCTGTACTTGAACTCCCAGTCGTCGAAGCGGGGCTCGCGAATGGTCTCGAGGTAGTGCAGGGTGCTGCCCGTCCAGACGACGGTGACCTTGCCGTTCTTCTTGTACCACGAGCGGCAGTCCTGGTCCCACACGGTGCCCTTCATGAACTTGTCGCGGTGCTCGGCGAACTCCTCGACGGCCTCCAGCTTGGGGTGGAAGCTGTGGATGTTCTCGGTCTGCCACCTGTCCATCATCTTGAGGATGTAGTCGGACTGTGCCTCTGTTGAAGGGAGTTGGTTAGAAAGGGCTCTGTTGTGAAAGAGGATTATGTGAGGACGTACCGAGGGCAGACAGAACGGGGCCGTTTCCGACCGGGCTGTTGGGGCCACCGATCATGAAGTAGTTGGGGAAGCCGTGGGCAGCGATACCCATGTATCCTCTGGCCTCATCCTGCCAGGCATCGGCAAGAGTCTGGCCGTTAAGACCGGTGATGGGGAAGCGGGGGCGGAAGGACACGTCAAAGCCGGTGGCACAGATGAGGACATCCACGGGGTGCTCCTTTCCATCTCCACCAACGACACCCTGCTGGGTAAGCTTCTCGATGGGACCATACACGACCTCGACCTGCTCGGAGCCGAGCGTCTCGAGGTAGTTGACACCGGGGGTGATGCGCTTGCAGCCGACGCCCCAGGTGGGGATGACGAGGTTCTCGAGGCCCTCGTGGCGGAGCTTGTCCTTCATCATCATGGTCATGCCCATGGCGGTCGCCTTCTGGATCTCGGAGTCGGCGATGAAGACGGGCCAGAGGCCGCTGAAGCCGGTTTCGAGCGCCTTGCGGTACTTGAGGAGGGCCTCGGGGTCGTTCGCGTACAGCTCGCGCTCCTCCGGGGTGTAGATGTGCTGCTCCTGGGCCTGGACGGGGGACACCCATGTTGGCGCGCGGATGAAGGTGGTGATTTTGCCGGCCTTCTCCCTGATGGCGGGAAGGATCTGGATACCGGACGAGCTGGTGGCAAAATGGCATTAGTTCGCCGAAATGGACGGTATTGCACAAAGCACGCACCCGTTACCGATGAGACCAACAGACTTGCCACTGAGGTCGTAGGTTTGGTCCCAGTGGGCGCTGTGGAGAAGCTTGCCCTTGTAGTCTTCAAGGCCGTCGATCTCCGGCCACTTCCAGTTGTTCAAGAGACCAGCGGCGTTGACGACGATGTTGGCATAGTCGTTGATGACGGTGCCGTCAGCGTGCGTGATCTGGACGTCCCATTGAGCCTTCTCGGTGTTCCATGTGGCCGAAGAGACAGAGTGGCTGAATTTGATGTACTTCTCGAGGTCGTACTTGGCGGCGAATCTCTTGAAGTAGTCGTAGATCTCAGTGGAGCTGGCGTAGACCGAGGACCAGGACGGGTTGGGCTCGAAACTCCAGGTGTAGGTGTGCGCGGGGACATCACAGGCGCATCTGAATCAATATGTAAGTATATTATGGACAGTATCATCAAGTGTTGAGCATACCCTGGATATCTGTTTTCGAACCAGGTTCCACCAAGGTCAGGGTTCTTCTCGTAGATGACGTGCTCGAATTTTGCAAAATTGCGCTGGAGCTTGTAGGCCATCAAGAGACCAGATGCGCCGGCACCGATGGTGATGACGCGGAGAGGCTTCTCCTCGTGGATGGGTTGGGTGAAGCCCATCGAGGCATGGATGGACTTGACGGGCTCGGCGGCGTTGAGTGTGGGGGCGTCACCGTTAGGCATGGTGTACGATGTGGAGGGGTAAGGATAAGCTTTTGGACCAGAATACTACATGTATATGTAGTAGATGGTTCAGGGATTCAAAGATCGTTGCGCGGTGTCCCATCAAGGACCGAGTTTACAGCGGGGGAGCACCGAGTGCGAAGAGCAAGAAGATGAAATAATGCCTGCGGTGTATAGGAATACGGTCCGTGTCCAGAACTGGCCGTTCCATGCCGGATCGACCGCATCCAATGAATACTCCGCAGACCTTTCCTGACTAACCTGACATAACCAGCAAGTGTGTTACCCAGTTGGTGAAAGCAAGGGAAAATGTATACAACTGACGTTGACAATTAGGCCATGGTACCAAGTTTCTGCGTCGAATGAGATAAGATATATCACAGTTGTGCTGGTGGTACTGCAAAGATCCAGGTAGTCATTGACGATAAAGGAATAAGAAGTGACCTGGGGCCTTGGACCAAGGTTGATCATCTCAGCATTCAAGGCTATCACTAGACAAATATAGTCATTTGTAAGGAAGGAAGCTGACGCGGGGCTACCGTGACTATCGATTTGAGTATTCCAAGCCACTTAGCAAGCCACTTTCGCAGACGAGTAAGAAACCTCAACGACACAAAAGCGACCGTTGCAGTCGGCTCTTCGTGGCCAGAAGCAGCCAGGCGGCATCTAGAATAGGAACGCGGCGGACGGTAGGAAGTCGCGACTCAGCGCTTCAGCAGTTGCATGAGTAAGCGAGACACGACAAGAAGAAAAGGACAGGAAGCTGACGGGAGGTGCAAGGAGGATAAGGGCGCAGAGCACTGAACAGAGATCCAGGATCCTGAGCTCAGGCTCAGTGCGAGGGGCGTGAGGCAGCTAATCAACACGATCACATGACTAACGTGTGCAATTGAGAGGCACTTGGCCCGCCGCCCCGGGCCCCCGAGCAGCGAGGTGTTACTTTTCTGCTTGGCTCAGCTCTGTGTTCATTGCTCAACGCTTCGTCCTCTAAATGGCTACGATGCTCGAAACGCAGTCGCGCATTTGGTGCAGGATTTGCGCAGCAGAAGATACCGACATGTCCTCATTCCCATCGCTTGTACCAAGCCCTCGAGGCTCGATTAAGGATGCGCTTTGCGCCTGTCCACCCCCTTTAGAGGCTCGCCTTTAAATTGGATGAGGATCTTCTGAGGTCCTTGAAGCTGCCTCTGTCTTGCTCTAATTTTTTTTTAGAGCGAACAACAGGGAGACTTTCCGAGCAAGCGCTCGGTTGGGAGAAGATGATGCTTCTCCAGAAGTTCCGCATTATGAGTAGGGCCTCGCTTGGGATACGACTGTTGCTGTGTGGAGCCTCCTGGGGTGGAGGGTACTGCTGCTGCTGCTGCACAGATGACTTGGGGCTGGTCAACATAAAAGGCAGAGGGGCTTCCGTTGTCCTGACGCCCCCATGTTGCTTTGCTGAGTGCTAACATCTCTTAGGCCCTAGCTCTCTGACATGCTTCTCTACGACTAGATTTTTTCCTTCTTTCGATCCTTCCCTTGGACTAAGACTAATTCATTACCTCAACACGACATGCCCAACTATTTGATTCTGCATACCTGCTCTGGCTTTTCTGTCATTGAAACTCAAGATTTATTCCCTTGTGTACCTCACTACTTACACCTGCGCCAATTCATAACCTCACCGCTGATTATTTATCTCTTCTGAACAATTCCCTGCTCCTACACGTTAGTACGCTGCATGGAATTCTATCCACCTCATACTTACCCATCTAGGTACTTATCATTATTACGCACACATTGTAGCATTGTAGAATGGTTGTACAGTGTTGTATTTGGACACTACAGTACGCGAGGTGATAAACCTGTTAACCCATATCTCTCATCGCCTGTCACCTTTCGGAGGGTACAACACCACTATAATGGTTGCGTTTTTCACTCTCATGATGCACAAGTCTGATAGTGCATCAACATTTGGCGGGTTCCGAGAGAGAGGGTGAAAAGTGTTATACATCATGAGCTAGTGTACTATATGTATAAATACAAATACCAACTTTATCATGATCATGGACTGCCACAATTAGATTCCCATGTCAGATCAAGTTGCTGTGCGGCTTGCCCAGACTTATCGGTCTTGTCCAAAGCCTTTACCGTGGCGTACTGTGATGCAACAAGCAGCACCTCCCCCATCGTCTGGAAACATACTTCAGTCTGCATCCCATGTTGCCATCACTGGTGGATCATTTGTAGCCGGCTCGCAGTACAATGTCACAACGACTGCAAACGAACCCAACAGTACGTGTTCATGTTGTTGATCTTCAAGTGTTGGTACAAAGGAGTGATTCCTATTTGCTTTTACCCTTAGAGTTACTTTACAAACAGGTGGCGCCTAATGCCATCCTCAATGCTGGTGGGCGTGCGGATGAAGTAAAGTGCCTCCCTGGCACCCGCGAAGAGGTCCTGGCAAAGACCGAGGCATGGATTGATGCAAAAGAGTCCGAACGCGAACGAAAGATCTTCTGGCTTAGTGGCCCCGCAGGTGCAGGAAAGTCGGCCATTATCCAAACGCTGGCGGAACGGTGTATGGCCCGCAGCGTGTCTGTGACCAACTTCTTCTTCTTTCGCGGAGATAACACCAGGAACGATGCTCGCCCCGTCGTTGCGACGCTCCTCTACCAATTGATCGCTTCATACCCAAAGCTCAAGGACCTTATTAGGGCTGTCCTCGTGGAGAAGCCTCTGATTTTTAACCAGGCGTTGCACGACCAGTTCGAGCATCTCATCAACACCCCGATTCGCTCCATTATAGATCCCTCTCTCGACCGGTGGTCGATAGTCATACTCATCGACGGACTCGACGAGTGTGGTCACGGTTCGGACGGGAGACGCGAACAAGATATACTTCTTCGAGTCCTCCACCGTCTCGTTTCATCTGAAAACTCCCCATTCATCGTCCTCGTTGCGAGTCGTCCCGAGCCACACCTGACCATGACTTTTAACGAGGTCGGGTCCTTTGCGGCATCGATCTTTCTGAATGAAGACCATCGACCATCAGACGACATCCGTCTGTTCGTTATTGCGGAGTCCGCAAGAATCAAGAACACACATCATCTTGGACATACACTAGACAGACACTGGCCTTCCCAGAGCAGCATTGATGCAGTTGTGATGAAATCGTCAGGTCAATTCATTTATGCTGCCACTGTACTACGCTTCATTGCCCACTCGCCCGTAAACCCGGCCCATTCTCTTGACAAAGTACAGGGTCTCCGCCCAGTGGCAAAGAGTTCCCCTTTCTCCCAAATCGACGCTATCTACAGTCATATCCTTTCCTCATTAGAGGACCTGGAAGCCGCCAAAGATGTTTTAGCAGGCGGGATTTTTAGAACTAATTATTTCCCTGCTGACATGAGGGACATCAAACCTATCCTGGCTCCTCTATGGCACCAGGAGGACGAGCTTGCATCATACATATCTGACCTCATGGCCATAGTACGATTCGATGACAAAAACGGTGCGGTGTTGTTCTACCACGCATCTCTCCGTGATTTTCTCCGTGATAGCACCCGGTCTGGGAAGTACCACATTGATCTCGATGCGTTCACTGAGAGGTTGGCAATAGCACATATCAAAGGTATTAGAGATATCGGTGCGTGGTTTCAGGTATCCCTCCCATTTGTTATTGACGGGAAACCTGATTTCAGACTCATTGGAAATCTGCTTTTTGGTTGTTTGCTGTGTCCGCCAATCCACGCTATCCATTGAAGAAGCTTTAACGTCCTACCCTTCTGAATTTATCCCGCGGTCCATGCTCTCGGGATATACTCTCAATAGGACCATTCGCGCCTTTTTCAATAAATTTGAGAGCCTGGTACGAATCACTGTACGCTGCAAAGTAGACCACAGAGTTAGACTGATGAACGGCTCTTTATCAGTATTTCCAAGAGAATAGGAAACGCTATAAGCAGGCATTACGGAACTGGCTCATCTGGTTCCGCAACATGAACATCGGTCTTCACCCTGAGACGGATCTTAAAGGCGTCAAGCATGTATACGCAATCTGGAAGGAAATTATTGATTCTGAAACCCCGTTTTGGAAGAGATACTTTACTTGAAACTGCCTCTTTCCATCAGCAATCTACTGGAGGTAAACTGTGTTTGCGCAGCCTGGAACAGTTCCAACGCGTTCCACGGTGCTGGGGAGGGCCGCGCTTGGATAGGCAGTATTGCTGCTGTGTAGAGCTTCCTTCAACATAAAGGCATAATAATTGTCCGTTGTGCACAATGTTCTTCCTATTTATTTTCCGTGTATGCTCTTCAATATCTAACATTCAAAAATTTCGGACCCTTGCCCTCTGTCATGCTTTTGCGACTAGGTTTACTTATTCCTTGTTACATTCGGAAATACCCTCCCCTGCACACTACGACTAACTCATCAGTTCGACACAAAGTGCCTATCTGTCTGATTTTACGTACTTACTGGCTCTGACTTTTTCACAACTTTTTCAAGATTTTTCTGTCATTTGCACTTACAAGTGACTTACGATTTATTGTCTGCCCGTCGCTTAAGGGGGATATTAGCGCGTGGTTGTGAGGCAGCTAATCAACACGATCACATGACTAACGCGTGCAATTGAGAGGCTGAGGGATTTGGCCCTGAGGCCTGAGGTTCTACTTTCTCAATACTTTCTACTTGACTTTTCAGCTCTGTGTTTCTTATTCGACTCTTCGTCGTCTCGATGGCTACGATGCTCGAAACACCGTCGCGCATCTGGCGCAGGATTGGCGCAGCAGAAGATGCCGACATGCCTTCTTTGCCATCGGTGACTGGCTTTGAAGATTCAGGGGACATATTGGAGTCATCCGTTGCCCCAGTCAACCCCGTTGAGGACGACAGCTTCGGCGATGACCTCGACATTTCCTCTCCATATCACTCAACCCCCGCCTCTACCCAGCACACCGTCACCTCTCTCTACAATCGACCTTCCAGCTCACTGAGCACAGCACGTTTCGCCCAGTCAATCGCCTCGCGCTCAAACAAATCCATTACGGGATCGTTTGCTGGACGCAAAAGCCACCATCAGAGTTTTGAAGTCCCGTCTTTGCCCGCCATATCTGTTGTACCTGTTGAGAATAGTCGCTTTTCGGATGATACGGATGAGGCGAGACACGAAGACAGCAATTCGGTCCCAGAGGTGTACTTGCCTCCACCGGACGACGAAGAAGATCAAGACCGCGAATTCTCATTGACGGATGCGCTGGAATCCATCAGTCGCTCAAGCTCACCCTCTTTTCCCTCAGGACCTGGAAGCCGTCAGCAAACCCCAAAGAAAAGTTACGATGAGTCTTTCAAGTCCGAAATCAAGGTATGTTCGCCTGCAATACCTCTTTCAATACACTTAAATCATAAGTGTTGTAGCCTCTCCAACCATCCCCGTTCTCCAAGTTCCGGAACGTCGCAGTCCGCCGAACAAACCCCCGCGCTCGCACACCCTCTCTCACCCGGACTTCATCCTCCTCGGAGACCTCATCACCCACAAACTCCACACCGCACAGTACCAGGTCTACTCGTATTGCGCCTCAAACGGGAAATGTCTCCCCTGGCGCAATCCCTCTCCCACCATCGACCGTCGCATCTCCCGCCATTGCCATGCGCGAAGCAGATGCCTCATCGGTGAACGACTCGCGCTCCATGGATATCACCGATGTGCACATCTCGCCACCACGACTCGAGGCTGCGAGCGAGGATGGGGCTCAGGCTGATCGTAATGGACATCATCACCTCGTGGAAAGCTCCCAGGAGCCTACATTCTCTTCAGAGGGAGAGGGAGAAGAGGAGAGCAAAGATGCCTCAGCCGCAGAGTCTTCGCGCTCGCCTTCACAATCTGTTGCATTTACGCCAACGCCCGCTTTCCCCCGTCCACGCGCACATGCGCGCTTTGAGCTCCCGCCGCCGCCCAGTGACATATTGGCCACCCCAGCTCCTAATCAGGAATTCACACAAGAATACGCACACGAGAACGAGGACCTTGTCACACCGAGCACGAGACGGCGCTCGTTCCTGCTTTCTGTGATCCACTCGACTGCCCGCCCGAGGATGCGCTTCCCCACGCCGCATGCGAGGAGGGTCGAGGCACGGTTCGAGACTCCAGGTGTGGAAGAGGAGGTGGAGGTGGAGGAAACTCCGAGGCCAAATTATCACAACAACAACAATGACACCAACGGCAACGGTAATAATCTACAAGTAGCTTTCGCAGGAGTGACGCCACGGCCGCGCATGGTGGCGGCGCGCCGGTCGTCGCACCCGCTCGCGCAGATGGTTACCGCGGCGTCAACCTCCGAGCAATCCAGGTCGGAGATCTCGTCGACGCCCTCCCTCTCGCCAGCTACTGGTGCCGGTGCTGCTCCTTCTCCCACCCCCGCTCCTTCTTCTGCCCGTGCTCATGCTGCATGGGCGACGCCCGCGCAATCATCGCCGTACAACGCATATAACAACGCGTCTTTTGTCTCCACCGCGTCCTCGCACGACCTCACGACGCACCAGCGCGCCAACACGTCGTTCGACCCCGCCATGGGCTTCGCTGGGAACGCGCCCGGGCACGGCGTGAACCGCTTCAATGCCAACAAGCTGAATACGTATCTGCACGGGTTGAACCGGAGGCTGCAGGAGGAGAACGAGGCGCTGGTGGAGAGGTTGAGGGCGGTGGAGGAGCAGCGGAAGGAGGGGACGCTAGGCTCCGCTGAGTCCGGGCCGGGTAGGAGGCTGAGCGGCGGTGGGAGTGGGCGGTCCAGCGCCATTGGTACACTGGGCGGCGTACAAGAGAACGCGGCCGAAGAGGAACGCGCGGAGCTCGAGCGGATGGTCGACGAGCTCGAGACGGAGAAGGCGCAGTGCGTTGCGGAGAAGGAGGAGGTGAAGCGCGAGAAAGAGGAGACGGAGCGCGCGCTGCGGGTGGAGAAGGAGGAGCGAGATAAAGACAATGAGCGGTGGAAGGAGCGGATGGCCGAGGTTGAGGCGGGGGTCACCGAGATCATCAAGGGCTTGGAGGGCAGGCTTGCGAGTGCGGAGGAGCGAGAGGAAATGGCGGAGGAGAGGGCAAGGGGGGCGAAGGAGGAGAAGGACGCAGCGGCGGGCAGGGTGAGGGAGCTGGAGAAGCAGCTGGTGCAGGCGCAGGGCGAGCGGGATGTTGCAGCCGACCGCGCGGCCAAGGCGGAGCGGGTGCTCGAGAATGGCAAGGACCTAGACGGCGCGCTGGCGGAGGCGAACGACCGTGTGGGGCAGGTCATGGGCGACTTGCGTAATGCCAATGCGCACATCAAGGACCTGGAGGACGAGGTTGCGCAGCAGGACCACAAGATTGAAGACCTGGAGAAGGAGCTTCGTGACGAGCAGGATACAATTGCAGGTCTCGAGGAGGAGTTGGCTTCAACCGCGGACTCGCTTGCGGCGGAGCGCAAGGCGGTTTTGAAGCTCGAGGAAACAGTTCGGAAGCTTGACGAGGAGCTCAGGTCGACAAAGGAGTACGCCGACGAGCTGGAGGAAGGCGCTGAGGAGGCCGTGGAGCGCCTGGAGGCATTGAATGAAGAACTCGCCACTGCCAACGACACTATCAAAGCAATGGAAACTTCCGAGCAGCAGACAGGCCAAGACACGAAGGCGCTGAAGAATGAGCTCCTCAAAGCGCAGGAGGCGGCGCGGCAGATGGAGGAGGCGCTGGAGGAGGCGGAGCAGAAGATGGTGTCGGACGAAGGCGCGCTGGCGACGCTGCGGTCGAAGATCGCAGGGCTCGAGCGCGAAAAGCAGCGTGAGGCAGACAAGTCGTCGCGCGATTTGTCGTATGCGCCCGCTGTAGAATCTGGACCCACGGAGGAGGAGTACGCTGCGCTTGAGGACGAGCTGAACAAGGCGGACCAGGAGATCGCACGGTTGAATACCTTGATTAACCAGTCGCCCGCGCGGAAGGCCATGGATAAAGCGAAGGACACGAAGATTGAGATGCTCGAACGCGAGAAGGAGGAGCTGTTGGAGAGGAACAGAGCTCTGCGGATGACGTTTAATGAGATGGCCACGCCCAGTAGAGTCATCAATGCCCCTGGCATATCGCCCATCCACCGCCAGGTGCTGAACATGTCAATTCGTGCCCCCAAGACGCCTGGTGGTCCTTTGCGAGACGTGAGTAGCTCCTCACATCCTTTGAAGATATGCAAACTCACATCCATTTTTTGACAAACAAAAAAAAAGCTTTCATGGCTCAAGACACCCAGAGATGACCCTTCTGTGACTCCTTTGATTTCCGAGATCAACCGCCTGCAGCGTGAACTAGACCATGCGAACGACAGCATCGACGACAAGCTGGACAAGCTTGAGGATGCTGGCATGGGAGTCGTCGGGCTGACCAAGAAGCTTGAAGACGCGCGTGCCAAAATCGTTTCCCTGGAAGATGAGATTGCACGTCTTTCCCGCAAGGAGGACCGCCGTGTCCGTCGACTCAACCGGGTCAGGTGCCAGAAGTGCAATGTCAAGGTTGATCTCAAGAACATCATCCAGGCTGATGAAAGGTGAGCCCAGACACAAGTGACCACACCCGGATTATGTGACTTAACAATTCATGCACGTAGCTCTGTCGAAATTGCCAGGGACTACTTACCATCCGAGCCCCCGACACCACCGACACGGACAAGTGAGGCTCTACGCGCTGATCTTCAATCAGTTAACCAGCATCTTGAAGAGCTCAGAGAACAATGGAACCTGGAGAAGATGCAGCTTCTGGGCGAGAAAGCAGTCCTTGAGAATGCAGCGAATCGTCTCAACAGTGAGGTGAAATCCTCCAAGGAAGAGGCAAGGAGAGTCGCGGAGACCAACAAGGCCAAGTCTAACATCACTTCTGTGAGTGACGCCAGTGTTCATTATCAGTGTAGATGATACTCACACTTTATGGGGTGGCAGGAACTTGAGAAAGCCAAGCGCACTATTTCTGTTCTGGAAAATGAACTCAGCTCTGAGCGTTCGCGCTTGAGAACACTGATTGGGGAGCAGGATCGTCTGCAACGCGAAAAGAAGCAAATTCTGACTGACTTGCAGCGCACGGAATCTGTAAGTGAACTTCCTTTTCTTTCGCGATTCTTTCTTATCCTTTCTAGGACATGGATGATGTCAAAACCCAGCTGCAAAAGTACAAGAAGGAAAATCAGGAGATCGAAAAGGAACTCAGGGGTAATCAAAATGTCATTCGGAAGTGTAACGCTTGCTGAACAATTTTTAGAAAATGCCAACATCGAGCAGAAAGCTCGCCTCCTTGAGACACGCGTGGTGGAAAATGCCGAAACCATCGAGCAACTCAGGGAAGAACGCAATATTCTTGCTGTGGACCACAAAGAGCTACAGCGCCGCTTCGCTGAAGTCTCGGAGGTATGATTCCAGATTTTGTCATCCTGCAACGGCGTATAACTGATCTTCATCTTCGCCGCTAGAATGCCAATAAAATCCGGGATAAATACGTTGCCCACTCCACCTCGCACGATAACCGCAGGCACGAGCTCGACCTGCACCGTCTCGAGATCGACGAGCTCAAACGCGCCTTGGAAGATCGGGACAACGACCTCCAACGTGTACAGAACGAAAAGAAGAGGATCGCGACGGAGAAGAGCGATGTTGCCCGCACCGTCGCTGCCCTCGAAGCAGATCTGCGCCGGGTGCGAAGGGACGCGGAGAACTTTGGACGGGACTTGAAAACCCTGCGCGCGGAGAAGGAGATGCTGGAGACAAAGGGCAAGGAGGAGATGACCAAGGCGGAGCGCGCGAGGAAGCAGGCGCAGACGGAGATCCGCCTGTTGAACGACCAGTTGGAGGCGCAGAAGCAGAAGTATGCAAGAGCGGTGGAGGCCATGAAGGCGCAGGTGCAGACATCTTCAGCGTAAGTAGCTGCTCGTTTCATTCTTGTGCATGCCGCTCACTAGCTAATGTCTTTCCTTAGTGACGACATTCAAGTGGAAAACCTGAGAGTACAGCACAAGAAAGAGTGCAGGGGCCTCATGCTACAGATCCGCTACCTCAAGGCCAAGTTTACGCGCGAATCGACGTTCCGCTGTGATCTAACGTACCAGAAGAAATATTTGCTGACACTCATGGAACAATTCGAGAAGAGGTTCGTTGAATGTCACTCCACACTATGAATGCCCCGTGTCTCTAACTTCCTCCCTTTTCACAGCGAACGCACCATACTGGGTGCCATTGCGCGAATAGGGTTCCCGGTTGTGCCCCCTTCTGCGTCGTCTGCACCACGCAAACGCGCGTGGAAGCTGAAGAGTGTGGCGCAAATGGTTATCTTCCTGAACCGTGCAAGGAAATGCAGCGATTCGTGGCGAAAAGAGACCGAGCACAAGCAGGCAATTGCTGCGGCTCTTGAAGACGTCCGCCGTAGACGTGCGATTGGCACCTCGTGAATGCGTAACCGTACTGCGCTTGTTTTCCGGTGTTCCTTTCCTTGATTGCATTCAGCTACACTTTTTTTAGTTGTTTATTTCCCTTCGTTCTCCCTTGGACATGTAATATGTATTTTTTGACCAGATAATTGAACATACCTGTACTTTTCGCTATATAATCAATCGCGCGGTTGTGAGCCATAAGCCGGAGATGTCTGGGGTAGTCAAGTGAATACCGTACTTGATTTCCACCGTTCATATGTTACCCGGAAATTGCATTACACCTATGTGTAGAGTTTCTATTCGAAGGACGATGAAAATGTAGAAATCTGGAGTTACACCATATAATATTTTGCTTTTAGTCGTGTTGAGGTGCAGACAGGCATACGGGTGTATCAAGTGCCATTTAGGGTTGAAACACATGGGAAAGCTGCTTTTTTTGTTGAAGCATCACACGGGTTTCTAGAGGGTCTGCACGCACAGCTTTCATATCTTGTTAGAAACTACGTCGAATGCAATGTGCATCCGATTGAAGAAGCAGCAACCGGTATGTCGTCTGCGCAATCACATTCACGTTCACTCGAAAGCTGATTTACCTTTGAAACAGGAAGGTGTGGGTCCCTGTGATTGTAGGAAGCAATTCTGACTGTGTATCTAAATTTTATTAACGCGGCGCCTGCGTCGCCAAGGGAAACCTTGCTTCTGCGAATTACATTGACATCATCACAGCAATTCAAGCCAACAATGAGCTCAATTGATTTTTCTGAACAATACAACCCTTATACAAAAACCACAGTTCGAATCCAATGGCGAAAAGGGCAGTTAAAGAAGGAATTAGAATTATATAAAGCAACAAAGAACGATAAACGTTGCTATTGAACCACAAGTCATTAAACCGACACGAATGAAAACGAATAACAAGTTGCAAAGGTAGCAGGAATATGTAATCAGGTTCCTCTTCGGCGAGCAAACCTATTCACGAAGATAAAACGAAGAAAGAACAAGAAAAAAGTGCGCAATCCCAAACGGGGCATACCATAAAATGCGACGCTTCGTCCCAGATCCTGATGCGCCTTGAGCTGGCGCACTACGTTTGTCGCCGTCTGTGATGTGTTCTGTCAGATAGTTGCAGACGACAAGAAACATTTTCGTACCTTTCGCTTCGCCATTGGAGGCAGGTTTCTCCACTTGAAGAGGCCACCCCGCTTGAGAGCCAGATTCAACTTAGGAAGTAGATACGGCTTGCCCACCAGACGCGACCTGGGGGCCAGATGCGGCCTGAGAACCGGACGACGATTGGGAGCTGAACGCGCCTTGGAGGCCTGATGCAAGCAGCAGCGTCGGGTCTTAGAGAGAGTGAACCACCCTATAAGTAATATGAAGAACGGCTACTTGGCACAAACAACAGCAATATATTGAAGAGGCATACATATGCATTAGAGTATGGAGTTGAAGAAGCACTGTGGCAGCTTTTTGGCATGGTGCAGCTGGGTTGGAGTTTGCAGAGATTTGAAAGGATTAATGCGAAGGAAGCATTCAAGTATCGTTCTCGATATACAATAGGACCTAAGGCTGAAGGTCATAGCGAATATTTATTTGGGCGCTGTACAGCGTAGGCAACATCATATAATATAATGGACTGAGGTGAGCGACCATCATGTGATGCGCGAAATATCGACATTGCAAAGGACCTTGCAGAAGCAAGGTAATTGTTACATGAACTCGGTCATTTGTGAGTACACATTTAACCAGAATCCAGTCGATAATGGCACCCGGGATATGTTTGGTCTTCCCTCAGCTTGACATGGTATGCGCTCTACTGAATAACTTGGGTTTGCGTCCAGCATTGACCGATTTCGCAAGACTTCTAGTGGAAAATGACATTGATTGATGAATTATCGAGCCTGCTACACATACGCAGCAGGTATTGGCTAATCGCCCATTGAACGTGAATAGAGCTGCTTGATAATGAAATCAGTGAGCTTTGCTGACATATATATGACAATATTTTCCGTTGATAAATAAATTCAGTGTTTTGCCTGGTACCAAGTACCGGAAGTCTGTTGGAAGTCTAACAATCAATCGGTTATCACAGTGTGATGTCTACTGTCAAGTGTCTGAAACCTGCAGCGTTCTCGGCTATCAATTGTTCACACGAAAGGGTCGTGACGATTCGTTCACGTGATAGACATTACTCAACGCGCGAAGCTCCTGTCGACGCGCCCCAAGGCACCTTTCAGAGCTTTTTCTAATACAATTTCCTATGATATAAGTTTTTAAACACCTCCCGCGTAGTCAGCATTTTTTCGTCCGAGAATCCGCGCATTTTGGTGCTGAGGCGTTGGGAAACACTCAAATTTCCCAAGATTTTCCACCAAATACACCATCCATTAGGGTAAATATTGCGTGAATAATAGATTTTCAACGAATTATCTTTGAAAGACTCAGCCATGGTCTATACTATGATGCCTCGCATGATTAAAGCCCTGCAAAATACCTTCTCCTCCGATATCGAAGGTTCTTGGGCGAAAAGGAGGGACCGAGTCACATGAGATGGTCCTTGCCAAGCAAGAACAAACTTGGTCATTTGATGTGATTGATGTCGCTTAATAGCTTGCCGCTGTCATACGTTTACCAGAACCTTGCCAAAACTCGTAGCCGACTTACCAGACTTGATAAAAGCAGGAAGTTGACACCAGAAACCTGCTCGAATCAAGCAACAGATAACTGATTCTTGACATTGGTATTTTTTAACGGAAAATAACCTCATACATATACTTCAGTCTCATGTGATAATACGTCAAACTAAAATAACTCTGCGTGAACGTCGTATTCTCAGAGATATCTCACAGTCTGCTCTTATCACTGAGAAACAAAGGAAACTGGCCCATTTATTTGGTCTTACGAACGTCAATTGGCCCATGCCGGGCCCCGTCTTTCTTTGATATGGATGGCCCGCCGATGTCGGATTGCACTGATGTTATTCATATACACGTAGAGCGAGGTCATATAATCGAGTTCTATTCATCTCCCTTCTTTTTGTGTTCAAGCACAAGTTATGGCCAACGGCGACAATCCATCGACCAATCCTGTATCCGACGACAACGATTCTCGAGGCCAAAATCCTATTCATCATGCTCGTCATCTCAAGGTGATCTGCATAGGCGCCGGCGCGTCAGGCCTCCTCCTTGCATATAAGCTTCAGCGTTCATTTGAGAACTTTGAGCTCGTGATATACGAGAAGAACGACGCGGTATCTGGAACATGGTACGAAAACAAGTACCCTGGGTGCGTCTACGCAATTGGCCGTGTAATAAGTGTGGCGCTTAATGAGATCGACAGTTGTGCATGCGATATTCCGGCGCACATCTACACCTGGACTTTCGAGCCCAATCCAGACTGGTCGTCCGTGTACGCAGGCTCGGACGAGATATTCCAGTATTTCGAGCGCTTTGCGGACAAGTATAATCTTCGTCAATATGTCAAACTCCAGCATCTGGTATCGAAAGCGGTGTGGAACGCCAAGGCTGGTAACTGGGAAGTCGAAGTCGTTGACACCAAAGATGGAACGATCATCAATGACACCTGCGATATACTCGTGAATGGAACTGGGGTCTTGAATGCATGGAAGTGGCCAGACATCCCGGGCTTGGACAAATTCAAGGGCAAATTGCTGCACACCGCAAGGTGGGACCGATCCGTAGATTTGGATGGAAAACATGTTGGCTTAATTGGCAATGGGTGAATGACATGTACCTCCGGTTCGCAACGGATTATTCAACTAACTTTTCGTTCTATCTGGAGGTCGTCAGCTATTCAGGTCCTTCCCTCTATTTACGACAAAGTCTCCAAAATCACGTCCTTCATCCGGTCTCCAACATGGGTCACCCCCGTGCAAGGTGTTACAGCGCGCAAATATACCAATGAAGAGCGACAGAAATATGCGGCACATCCGGACACACTTCTTCAGTACCGGAAAGAGCTTGAAAGCGGATTAAACAGTATGTTCGCGATGGTTTTTGCTGACTCGCCCACCCAGAATGCAGTAAAAGCCGACTTCACGGCATTAATGAAAGGGAGGCTCCAAGATGAACGACTGGAGAACTTGGTCATTCCTAAATGGGGTGTGGCCTGTCGACGACTTACACCAGGCGTGGGGTACCTTGAAGCGCTGCGTGCAGAAAAGACAGAGGTGGTGTACGGGCCCATCGAGAGGATCAGTGAAACAGGCGTCAAGTCGAGGATATTGAAGCTGTACAAGCCGTGGACGTTCTTATTTGTGCAACAGGCTTCGACACATCATACAAGCCGCGATTCCCCATTATCGGGTCTACTGGACAGAGCCTGAGCGACGCATGGGCCGAGGAATGCAGATCTTACTTTGGATTGGCAGCACCCGGCTTTCCAAACTATTTCGTGTTCATAGGGCCAAACAGCCCCATTGGAAACGGTCCAGTTCTTGTCGGAGTTGGTGAGTCATATCGTATGTCAGTCGTGCTTGAATAGGTCTAATTGGCGATTGACAGAGGCACAAGCAGACTATATGCTCAAAATGATGAACCGCTGGCAGACGGAGAATATCAAGAGCTTCACCCCCAAGGACGCCGCAGTTGAGGAGTTCATCGAATTCAAAGACAGGTTCATGGAACCGACGGTGTGGAATGAGGACTGCCGCTCGTGGTACAAGAACAACAGCGTGACGGGCAAGGTGACAGCACTGTGGCCAGGTAGCACGTTGCACTACCTGGAGGCGCTTGCTGAACCCCGATATGAGGACTGGGATTTCACGTACACTGGAAATCGCTTCGCCTACCTCGGCAACGGCTGTTCGCAAGCGGAGAGCGACAGAACGGCAGACTGGGCGTACTATATCCGGAATCAGGACGATGGCCCATACCTCAGCCGCAACAAGCTGATTAAAGCCCTTATCAAATCTGGTACGGTCGTGCGCTCTGGAGAGGCTGAGGCGAAAGCTGCTATTTAAGTCGCCTTGAAACCATAGAATGGGAAGTTGTACCACGAATGAATGTTCGTCTTGTGTCAGCTTTTTTGTAAGATAGGTCAATGAGCTTGAAGTGAGGTTGATCATGGGTGACTCTCAAAAATCTGAGTTGCATTTGTCGAGACTGTTCAAAGCCGAGTTGAAAATTTCGGTTGAGGTGAGAATAACGGGTGTTACAATATGGAGGAAGCACCAAGAAGAAGCGAGTCGAGTTTTCGGCGAGGCCAGAGGTTGCAGGGCAAGCTGAATTGCTTTGTCTGCATAGCGCGTTCTTGTAAAGCCTCATCTTGCTTCTTCCTGTACTGACAATCCATTCAATTCAAGTTTGCGTTCATCAAGCTGGTTTCACGAAGCGAGAGAACATCTACATTCGATGTAGTCTACAATCTGGTCGGTAGTACAGAAGCGCATAATGAGAGATCAGCGCTCAGCTCCTGATGTCTACGGTAGTGAGTTAAGGTACCATGTTTTCGAAGTGATCGAGCCAGATGTGGATTGCATTTACTTATGTGTGGTTGAATAGAAGAAGGGAAATTCAAATGTAGAGATATCGGGTTACACCATGTAGCCTTCTTACTTGTAGTCGCATTAATTTCCGGGAAGGTGTACAGATGTATTCAGTGTCAATAGACTTGAAGCAGGTGAGAAAGCCGGTGTGTTTGTGTAACAAGCAGACTCAGACAAAGAGATAAGGGACGGGTGGAACCAGGTGGTATTAGGCGAGTAATGCACAAGCTATAAACTTGGGAGCGAGTGGCTGGCAGGTGCGTTAGCATGGTTCGACGAGGGAGCTCAGCTGATGGTTTGGGGAAACGTTACTACATATGCTTATGAAGAACCTCCACGCACAGCTTTCAAGTGCGTGTCCTGATCAGAATTTCTTCGAATTTAAACGGCATCCGATTGGAGGAACAGCAACTGGTATATTGTGCGCGATCACGATCACGTTTACTGGAATGTTGATCACAGTGATTCGCCTAAACAGGAAGGTGTGGGTCCCTTTGATTTGCGGAGGCCACACAAAAGCTCGGCGAGGTACACATGAACATCTTGAAAATCTGATGATTTATGAACCAGTCAGTGGTAGATGTTCAACTGAACCTGATCCAATTTGATACAGACCTCCGGGTTGCTGTTATCGTCAGTTTAGCAGGATGATAACGTTCATACTTTTTGATTCTCGAGAGTCCAGGGAAAACCGCTTGTCAAGCCAGTATGAGATTCTCAGACAACGACTCTTTTGAACCTTAATTTCACAGAGTTTCGAGAAGATCATAATCAGTGTCTGTGTACATCACTCACTACAATTCCCAAGACTTCCACCTGAAACTATCTATGGCATGAGATCGCATGCCAGTTTTCCACACCATTCAATATTGACCTATTGGGATGTTTGGAATGGTAATTGGTGACGGACTTAATGCCCTTTCCTGACATATAATAAGGTTCATGTGATGACTATGTAACCTTCCTGGAAGATAAGAGAGACGCAGCTGAGACGCAGATCGTTGTCTTTCGCAGGGATATCTCAACTTTTCCTCATAATACTGGGAAATAGTCCAAGCTGACTCATTCCGTGAGTGTTATGCAGGTAGAATTTCAGCAATACGGGTCCAGCGGATAACTTAAAAGATAGGCGGGCTCAGTGAATCGAATGACATTCGCTCCCTTTCTTTTCGTACTCAAGAACAAGTCATGGCGAACGGCGGTACTCCTTCGATTGTTCCTGTAGCCGACGACAACAATTCTCAAGGCCAAAATCCAATCCATCATGCTCGTCATCTCAAAGTCATCTGCATTGGTGCTGGGGCGTCTGGCCTGCTGCTGGCTTATAAGATGCAGCGCTCATTCGAGAACTTCGAGCTCGTGATATACGATAAGAATGATGCCGTATCTGGAACATGGTACGAAAACAAGTATCCTGGGTTCGTCTACATCATGTTGTTGCGTATATATGACGCTCACCGAGATTGATAGATGCGCATGCGATATACCAGCCCATGTCTACACATATACTTTTGAGCCCAATCCCGACTGGTCGTCTGTATACGCAGGCTCGGACGAAATATTCCAGTATTTCGAGCGCTTCGCGGATAAGTACAATCTTCGTCAATATGTCAAACTCCAGCATCTGGTATCGAAAGCGGTGTGGAACGCCAAGGCTGGTAACTGGGAAGTCGAAGTCGTCGACACCAAAGATGGAACGGTCATCAACGATACCTGCGATATACTCGTTAATGGCAGCGGGGTTCTGAACGCATGGAAGTGGCCTGCTATCCCAGGTTTAGATAAGTTTAAAGGCAAGTTGCTGCACACCGCAAGGTGGGACCGATCCGTAGACTTGGATGGGAAACATGTTGGACTGATTGGAAATGGGTGAGTAATATCCTTCTTCGTAGTTCGGGGAATTGCATTGACTTACTTCCCTTCCGCGTCCAAGATCGTCAGCCATCCAGGTCCTTCCTGCGATTTACGACAGGGTATCCAAAGTCACGTCCTTCATCCGGTCTTCCACATGGGTCACCCCAGTCCAAGGTGTTACAGCTCGGAAGTACACCAATGAAGAACGTCAGAAATACGCGACAGATCCCGAGGCGCATCTTCAGTATCGGAAGGAGCTCGAATCTGGAGTCAGCGGCTTGATTGCTATCATTACTTCTGGCTCGGCCGCTCAGGAAGGGGGTGAAAGCCGACTTCATAGCGTTGATGAAAGGGAGACTTCAAAACGAACGACTCGAGAAGCTGGTCGTGCCTACATGGGGTGTGGGCTGCCGACGGCTTACGCCGGGTGTCGGATATCTCGAAGCCCTCCGTGCGGAAAAGACAGAAGTCGTGTGGGGGCCTATCGAGGAGATCACCGAAACCGGCGTCAAAGTCAAGGATGTCGCCGAGCAGTCCGTGGATGTTCTCATCTGTGCTACAGGCTTCGACACGTCGTACATGCCACGATTCCCTATCGTGGGGGCCTCTGGACAGAGTCTGAGCGACGCGTGGGCTGAAGAGTGCCGATCATACTTTGGATTCGCGGCGCCCGGCTTCCCAAACTATTTCGTGTTCATAGGGCCAAACAGCCCCGTAGGAAATGGGCCATTGCTCACTGGAGTCGGTAGGTCATTCCTCTAGACTGTCCTGTGTTCGAGTTGATCTGACGAGCAATTGGCAAAGGCGCAAGCAGATTATATGCTCAAGTTGATGAACCGCTGGCAGACGGAGAACATCAAGAGCTTCATGCCCAAGGACGCCGCCGTTGACGAGTTCATCGAATTCAAAGACAAGTTCATGGCGACGACAGTGTGGAACGAGGACTGCCGCTCGTGGTACAAGAACAACAGCATATCCGGCAAAGTAACAGCCTTGTGGCCGGGAAGCACGCTGCACTACCTGGAGGCTCTTGCTGAGCCCCGATACGAAGATTGGGACTTCACGTACACGGGAAATCGGTTTGCCTACCTCGGCAATGGCTATTCACAGGCAGAGAGCGACAGAACTGCGGATTGGGCGTACTACATCCGGAATGAGGACGACGGCCCATACCTCAGCCGCACCAAGCAGATCAAACTCCTCAGCAAATCTGGTACGATTGAGCGTCCCGCAGAATCAGCGGCAAAAAGTTTCCTTTGAATCAGTTGCAGACAAATAGAAAGCTGTGTGTATCGCGAACCGAGCTCCAACAGTATGTATGTTTTGAACATGATGTACTTACCTTGATATTCGTCTTGCGGAGTTTCTTGATGTAAAAATAGTGTAGTGTTCATGAAAATGAGGATAATCGTAAATGGCTGCGGTCTCTCTCGCTTTTGTCGAAACTGCTGGCTTATGTTTGCGGGGTGCGTGTTGTTCCAGACACAAGTTTGGATATGGATACACAAGGCGGTCTAGACCATTGACACTTGATCGGCCCAGTCACCGATTGAGTAACATCTGTCAATTAAGCTGTTAATGACGGGCGCTTAAAGGCTGAAAGACTGGTTTTGAAGGCATAGTTCAGTCGTTGCTGGAGTCTTCGGCCAGAAAACCCACATTTGTAATGTCGGGAGGATTCGGGTGACAGTTCCTATCCGCAGCTGTCTTGGGTAACTCAAAAACTCGATGTCCCCCCCTTCTACCAAATAAGAAAGGAAGCAATCAGGCTTGGAATTTCTGCGTATTGAGTATGTGGGTTGGTGTTGTTGCATCATTGCGCCCTGTAGGTCAACGTCGGACGAATGGTTCGCATGATACCGGCCTACATACAAGCAAATGAAAAGCTTGCTTTCCACGACGACGTCATTATGTTGTGCTTGTGTGTTGTGCTGCCAGAGCATATGGTAAAATTAAGTTCCCCAAAAAACTGAAAGCTATTCAGGGAGATTGACGCCTGGGGTCTCCCCATGGAACGGCTCCCCAAGCGTGGCAGACCCGCGTTTCAGTTAGCGAGTGTACTTGAACAAATTGGGACGTGCATCTCGCGGTTTTTCCAGGGAAAGCGGACTTACCCATGCCGATCAAACCTGACTGCCGTGCCTCCTTCATGCCTTTGAAGGTCTTGTTCCTCGACGTGGGTTTGTCGATACATGCAAGCTTGAGCTTGAACGTTCCAGGCCGCCGTGTTGAAAGTGTGCGTGCGCACGCTGCGGAGTTTGAATGGTGTCCTAATCAAGATGACGAAAGCTAAAGTACCCCTTACTGTACTACGGAGTTGGTGGACATCTACAGTTCTTCTTACAACACCCTTATACCCCTGCCATTTGTTCAGTCTCACCGACATTTTCAAGAATCTTTACTTTGAAAGATGATCCTTCTCGAGGTATGTCGCGTTGAAACACGGGGAGTGGAATGCTAGAACTCACACAGCGGTGTAAAGTCCCATAATGTCATCATTCAGCAAACTGTGTCGGAGAAGCTTCAAAAGTATTCATATATCCCTGTATCAGAGTGCATTTGACTTAGATCTCGAAGACCAGGCTCCCTAGATGTCGTATTCGTCGACTACGATAACGTTCGTTTCCACCTGTCGACACCAGAGCGCAAGACAGTGATGCTCCTGTCGATGCACATCCGCTGTTGGGACGATCTTGTAAGATACGGTGCCATCGAAGTCCTTCAGCGCGAATATGGCGCGTTGCTTGCGCAGCAGGTCGAGGCAGACTACAATGTGAGCTTAGAGATCGACCTCGAGCAGGTTCCTGCGGATCCTGGTGCGTATCTGTGACCATCGAGCCTTACACGATGTATTCATATCGCTATCTATCTATCATAGAGGCTCGCGAGGCTTTCGTCATGTCACTTGCACTTCTCAAGCGTAATGCACTTGCTGCGCCATTTGAGCGTGCCTTTGAAGCTCAGAAGGAGCTTGAGAGCTCAGGGGGACAGGGCCAAGGTGAACTCATGCAGATCCACTATAGAGATGAGGAAGCGATGTACATTCAGGCTGCAGGGGATCGTGTCACAGTGATCTTCTCAACTGTCTTCAAGGAGGAGACTGATAGGATATTCGGCAAAGTCTTCTTGCAGGTGCGTGTCTTGTAATTGATCACGATGGATGATATGTATCTCATGCAGCCGTTTCCATCAGGAATTCGTCGACGCACGCCGCCAACCTGCGATCCAAAATGCTCCTCAAGTACTCTACTCTAGCCGTGATCCTCCCCTGGAAATCCGACATGTTCCCGGCCTCCGTAACAGTGAAGAGATTGGATACGTAACTTTTGTCCTCTTCCCGCGTCATTTCAATAAGCCACCAATTGCTGCAGCCACCATTTCGCATCTGCAGCTATTCCGGGACTACCTTCACTATCACATAAAGTGCTCGAAAGCATACATGCATTCACGGATGAGATATCGTGTGACCGAGTTCCAGAAGGTGCTCAACCGGGCCAAGACGGAGGTAGCCACGACGGAAAGGAAGACAGCAAGGTGGGTGGAGTCGGTACTCCGTGGGATGCATATATTGACGATTGCTTTTAGTGGCCGAACTATGATTTCGCGATGAAGAAAGTATTTTTGTATATTCGAAGATTGTCAACTTGTAGCCCGTGTAGCAATCATATCCTCTCGACTCGGAGTAGCATATGCATACGCCTGATAAGATTTACCACTTTTAGAGGTTGGAGTGGTCCTGTTAGTCGCGAATTGGGCCCAATTGCAAGTCCTGATGATGAGTCTAAGTTTGAGATCGTGGCATCCGTGCAGGCCCTAAGGGAAACTGCTCTTTTCTTTATAGCTTGACTCTGGGAGTGCTCAGACCGACATCGGAGTAGCAGGGAGAGCGGAGGCGCTGGGAGGGAACGACCCTGTCCCGAAGAGTGATGAGGTAAGCGAGAGGGCAGAATTTTGGGGTCGATCATAACTCTGACCCCAGAAGACATATAACCAGCTCGCCTCCGTCATTTACAACTCTCACTCCCTTCTGTTCTTGTCTACCACTACCGCTCACCACATCGAGCCCGCCATGTCGGCTTATGATCACTCTCGTGTTCAGCAGTTCATAGGTCCATCACTGGCGCTTCTCTCTCTTCGCTTAGCCCTACTCACCCTATCCTCCCCAACATTATAGGTGGTAACTCGCTGGACATCGCCACGCCTAGCACTATCCACGATTTTGTAAAATCTCATGGCGGTCACACCGTCATCACTAAGGTATGCAGCCTTTTCAGCTCTCCAATACGCCCCATGCTTACTGACGCGCTTAGGTTCTCATCGCAAACAACGGTACGTGGAAGCGCAGGAAAGCGCGTTTATTTCATGTTTACACGTTCTATTAGGTATCGCCGCCGTCAAGGAAATCCGCTCTATCCGACAATGGAGCTACGAAACATTTGGTCGTGAGCGGGCAGTCGAGTTCACCGTGATGGCGACTCCCGAAGATCTCAAAGTCAACGCTGAATATATTCGTATGGCCGACCGCTATATTGAAGTGCCCGGAGGAAGCAACAACAACAACTACGCGAACGTGGATCTCATTGTCGATGTCGCTGAGCGCGCAGGAGTCCACGCCGTCTGGGCTGGTTGGGGACATGCATCTGAAAACCCTCGTCTCCCCGAGAGTCTCGCCGCCAGCAAACACAAAATCGTCTTCATCGGCCCCCCAGGAAGCGCCATGCGCAGTCTCGGCGACAAGATCTCCAGTACCATCGTTGCCCAGCATGCCGATGTCCCTACCATGCCATGGTCTGGGACGGGTATCAGGGACACCATTCTCTCAGAGTCTGGCTTCGTTACAGTTCCGGACAAGGCTTATGCCGATGCATGCGTAACGACTGTTGAAGAGGGCCTCAAGAAGGCCGAGCAAATTGGTTGGCCTGTCATGATCAAGGCCAGCGAGGGTGGAGGAGGAAAGGGTATCAGGAAAGTTGAGGCTGCAGACCAGTTCAAGAACGCTTACCACGCGGTTGCTGGCGAAATTCCTGGTATGTGACGCATACATTCCTGAACCTGTTCTCGCTCACACCTTGTAGGTTCTCCCATATTCATCATGAAGCTGGCGGGTCAAGCTCGCCACTTGGAAGTCCAGCTGCTCGCTGATCAATACGGCAATGCCATCTCGCTCTTCGGACGTGATTGCTCGGTCCAACGCCGTCACCAGAAGATTATCGAGGAAGCGCCTGTTACAATCGCTAAAGAAGAGACTTTCGAGCAAATGGAACGCGCCGCTGTCCGCCTGTCGAAACTTGTTGGCTATGTTAGCGCTGGTACTGTTGAATGTGAGTATCTCGACAAGCCGACATTTGATGGTACTGATGTTTCCTTGCAGACTTGTACAGTCATGCGGACGATGACTTCTACTTCTTGGAATTGAATCCCCGTCTTCAAGTTGAACATCCTACGACTGAGATGGTCACTGGCGTTAGTTTGCCGGCGGCGCAGCTCCAGATCGCCATGGGTATCCCTTTGCACCGTATCAGAGATATTCGTCAACTCTATGGCGTGGCGCCGAATGGCACCTCCGAGATTGATTTCGACATGACCAATCCAGAGTCAAACAAGCTCCAGCGCAAACCTCGTCCCAAGGGTCACGTTGTCGCCGTCCGTATTACTGCGGAGAATCCCGATGCCGGGTTCAAGCCTTCCTCAGGTTCCATCCAGGAGCTCAACTTCCGCTCCAGCACCAACGTCTGGGGTTATTTCTCGGTCACAACGGCCGGTGGTCTGCACGAATTTGCAGATTCTCAGTTTGGTCACATTTTCGCCTATGGCGAAGACCGTAGCGAGAGTCGCAAGAACATGGTTGTTGCTCTTAAAGAGTTGAGCATCCGAGGTGACTTCAGGACGACCGTGGAGTACCTTATCAAGCTACTGGAACTCGAGGCCTTCAAGGACAACACCATCACCACCGGGTGGCTGGACTCACTCATCAGTAGCAAACTCACAGCAGAGCGCCCCGACGCCACTCTTGCTGTTATTTGCGGAGCTGTCACGAAGGCATACCTTGCTTCTGATGCTTGCTGGACCGAGTACAAGCGAGTTCTTGACAAAGGTCAGGTTCCCGGGCGTGACGTCCTCCGCACTGTCTTCGGCATCGACTTTATCTATGAGAATACACGGTACTCGTTCACCGCCGCCCGCTCTGCTGCCACCGTGTGGACTCTTTACCTAAATGGCGGTAGCACCATGGTTGGCGCCCGCCCTTTGGCCGATGGAGGATTGCTTGTTCTCCTTGATGGACGCAGTCACTCTGTCTACTGGCGCGAGGAGGTTGGCGCTTTGAGACTGATGGTCGACGCAAAGACTTGCTTGATCGAACAAGAGAACGACCCAACGCAGCTGCGCAGTCCCAGTCCAGGAAAGTTGATTAGATACTTCCTCGAGAGTGGAGATCATGTCAAGGCTGGGGAGCAATATGCCGAAATTGAGGTGAGCCTTTTTTGCCCTGTAGTAATTTCCTTGATCACTGATTCTCTTCGCAGGTTATGAAGATGTACATGCCTCTCGTGGCCTCAGAAGACGGTATTGTTCAGTTGATCAAGCAACCTGGAGTCAGCTTGGAGCCTGGCGACATTCTGGGAGTTCTTACCCTTGACGACCCTGCTCGCGTGAAACACGCAAAACCCTTCGAAGGCCTTCTTCCTCCTATGGGATCTCCTGGAGTTGTCGGCAACAAACCTCACCAACGTTATGCCCGCTGCCTCGACACTCTCAACAACATTCTTGATGGTTTCGACAACCAGTCCACGATGAACGCGACGCTGAAAGAGTTCTTCGATGTTCTTCATGATCATCAGCTTCCCTACTCCGAAGTCACCGCTATCCTTGGTTCTTTGTCAGGTCGCCTACCATCTAAACTAGAAGATGGTATTCGTGCCGCCATCGATGCTGCCAAGGCGAAGGGTGAAAGTACCGAGTTCCCCGCCAACCGCATCAAGAAGATGGTCGATAACTACATTCAGGACAATATTTTGGCTCAGGAGCGCACCATGTTCAGATCGAAAATCACCGGCTTGTACGAAGTCCTCGAACGCTACCAGAATGGCCTGAAGGGTCATGAAACCGAAGTCATTGCCAAACTTCTCGCTCGTTATGAGACAACCGAGAAGTTATTTGGAGGAAGCATCGAGGCTCGCGTTCTTGCACTCCGTGACCAGCACAAGGACGATCTCGACGTTGCCATCAACTATGTCCTCAGCCACATCAAAGTTCAGAGCAAGGCAAAACTTATCATGGCCGTCCTGGACTACGTCAAGATCAGTGGTCTCAACGTCTCCAACATCGAAGGGCCTCTTTACAACGTTCTTCAAGGCCTTGCTGCGCTTGAAGCCAAGTATGTGTCAAATTCCTCCGAATTTTTTGTTGTTTTGATCCTGACCACCATTATAGGTCTTCGACTGCTGTTTCTCTTAAGGCGCGCGAGGTTTTGATCTTGGGTCAGATGCCTTCCTACGAGGAACGTCTCGTGCAAATGGAGTCTGTCCTCAAGAATTCAGTCTCGAACAACTACTATGGCGAATCTGGAGGAGCACCCAGGTAATCCGCTATTAGTTTTGCCACTCTCAGTCGGTGCTGACCACTTTTCTTATATGCAGAACTCCTTCCCCCGATGTTCTTCGCGAGCTGACTGATTCCCGTTACATCGTCTTTGATGTGCTTCCTGCATTCTTCACCCACGAGGATCCCATGGTTCGCCTTGGTAAGTTATAATAATTATTTCTGTAAATTGTTTTCTAATGCGATTCCTAGCCGCATTTGAGGTCTACATCAGACGTGCATACAAGGCATACTCTTTGATGTCAATTGACTATGATGAAGGCGACACCCTTGATGATGGCGAAGTGCCGACGGCCGTCACTTGGCGCTTCAACCTTGGCCAATCCCATTCCCCTCCCGACACTCCTCGCCTCGCAGCTGGGTGAGTTATGCTTTTCTGACTTGCCATATACCATTTCTCATGATTGTTCTTCAGAAGCGAACCTCGTCGGTCAGCGTCAGTCAGCGATTTGACCTACATGATCAATCGCCATCAAACTCAGCCCATTCGTACTGGTGTGATTGCTTCATTCAACAACGTATCCGCCATGTCGAAGGGCTTCGACAAGGTTGTCTCTATGCTACCTGCCTTTGATGCTCAGGAGTTCTCCGAGCGCTACGGTGCTAACAGCCAGGCTCCTAATGTCGTCAACATCGCGCTTCGTATCTTCCGAGAAGAAGATGATATGGTTGAGGATGAGTGGAACAAAGGGGTGCTCTCCTTTGTCAACAACCACAAAGCAGTTCTCACAGCCCGCGGCGTTCGTCGTGTGTCCATCCTTCTATGCCATCGTGGTCAATACCCTGTCTACTTCACGCTGCGCGACTTCGATGGTGTGTGGAAAGAAGAGCAGGCCATTCGTAACATCGAACCCGCCCTTGCCTTCCAGCTGGAGCTAAGCCGTCTTTCCAACTACAACCTCAAGCCTTGTTTCGTGGAGGCCAAGCAAATCCACATCTACCACGCAGTCGCCCGAGAGAACCAGCTGGACAACAGGTTCTTCATTCGCGCTCTTGTTCGTCCAGGACGCTTGAGGGGTACTATGAGCACTGCCGAGTACCTCGTATCAGAGACAGACCGTCTCGTTACCGGCATTCTGGACGCACTTGAAATTGTCAGCGCCGAACACCGCAATGCCGACTGTAACCACATCTTCATGAACTTTGTCTACAACCTTGCCGTCGATTACGAGGATGTGCTTGCTGCCATATCAGGCTTCATCGAGCGCCACGGTAAACGTCTATGGCGCCTCCACGTCACGGGCTCAGAAATCCGCATCGCTCTAGAAGACAGTGAAGGAAATGTCACCCCGATCCGCTGCATTATCGAAAACGTCTCCGGTTTCATCGTCAACTTCCGTGGCTACCAAGAGATAACGACCGACAAGGGAACGACAATTTTGAAGTCTATTGGCGAAAAGGGTCCTCTTCACCTCCTACCCGTGCATCAAGCGTACCCCACCAAGGAGTCGCTTCAACCTAAGCGTTACCAGGCCCACCTTGTAGGCACCACATATGTGTACGATTTCCCTGACTTGTTCGGCAAGGCTCTTCAAAATGTGTGGCACAAGGCGCGCAAGACCGATCCTTCTTTGACTCTCCCCAAGGTCCTCTTGGAGTCGAAAGAGCTGGTTCTCGATGAGCACGACAAACTCGCCGAGGTCGACAGACCGTCAGGCAACAATACGTGCGGTATGGTTGGTTGGGTGTTTACCCTCAGAACCCCCGAGTTCCCCCAAGGTCGCAAGGCTGTCGTTGTCGCGAACGATATTACCTACAAGATCGGTTCGTTTGGACCTGCAGAGGATCAATTTTTCTACCTTGTCACCCAGTACGCGCGCAACGAAGGTTTGCCTCGTATCTACCTGTCGGCCAACTCTGGTGCCAGGATTGGCTTGGCAGAGGAAGCGCTGCCTCTCTTCTCCGCAGCTTGGAACGACGACGCTCGCCCTGAAAAGGGCGTCAACTATCTATACCTTACCCCCGAGAACTATCTCAAGCTCCAGGAGAAGGGTGCGGACTCGGTCAGGACTGAGGAAATCGAGGAGAACGGCGAGCGTAGGTTCAGGATCACTGACGTTATTGGTCTGCAAGATGGCCTCGGCGTCGAGTGTTTGAAGGGATCTGGCCTCATCGCTGGCGAGACGTCTCGTGCCTACGACGACATTTTCACCATCACTCTCGTGACCGCTCGTTCAGTCGGTATTGGTGCTTACCTTGTTCGCCTCGGAGAGCGTGCTGTTCAAGTCGAAGGTCAGCCCATCATCTTGACGGGTGCTCCTGCCCTCAACAAGGTTCTTGGAAGGGAGGTCTACACGTCGAACTTGCAACTTGGCGGCACCCAGATCATGTTCAAGAACGGTGTTTCCCATTTGACTGCTGCCAGCGACCTCCAAGGTGCAACGCAAATCCTTGACTGGCTGTCGTATGTTCCCGAGATCAAAGATGGCCCTCTTCCTGTTCGCCCCACCACCGACTCTTGGGATCGTGACATTGGATACACCCCACCCAAGGGCGCCTACGATCCCCGCTGGTTCATCGAGGGCAAAACCGATGAGACTACCCACGAGTATCTCAGCGGTTTCTTCGACAAGGACAGCTTCCAAGAGACTTTGAGCGGTTGGGCCCAGACAGTAGTGGTTGGACGCGCTCGTCTCGGCGGTATCCCTATGGGTGTCATTGCTGTGGAGACCAGAACAATTGAGCGCGTCGTCCCTGCAGATCCCGCCAACCCTTCGTCTTTCGAGCAGCGTATCATGGAGGCCGGTCAAGTTTGGTACCCTAATTCTGCTTACAAGACCGCTCAAGCCATCTTTGACTTCAACCGTGAAGGCCTTCCTCTCATCATCTTCGCTAACTGGCGTGGATTCTCTGGTGGTCAGCAGGATATGTACGACGAAGTTCTGAAGCAGGGATCAAAGATCGTCGACGGATTGTCCAGCTACAAGCAGCCTATCTTCGTCTACATCGTGCCGAATGGCGAGCTTCGTGGAGGAGCTTGGGTCGTTCTCGACCCTTCCATCAACTCTGAGCAGATGGAGATGTACGCCGACGTCGAATCCAGGGCCGGTGTTCTCGAGCCTGAAGGTATCGTCGAGATCAAGATGCGCCGCGACAAGATTCTCGGATTGATGGAGAGGTTGGACTCCAAGTATGCCGCATTGAAGAAGGACAGTAAGGACGGCTCCAAGTCTGCAGAGGAACGTGCTGCCTCTTCGAGTGCGTTGGCCGAGCGCGAAACGCTCTTGCAGCCCACATACAAGCAGATTGCCTTGCTTTACGCTGATCTCCATGAGTACGTTCTATTTACTTCCTGCATATACTATTTGCTCACTTGTCTGTTAGCCGTGTTGGACGCATGGAAGCCAAGGGCTGCGCGAAACCGGCTGTGTGGAAGGAGGCTAGGCGTCACTTCTACTGGGCTGTCCGCGGACGTGTGGCGAAGTCCGCCGCTCTTGCTCAGATCGCGGAAGCCACACCCGACTCTAATCTCGACTATCGTACCCGCTTCCTCAACAATCTGGCCGGCATTGACTCTGAGACCGACTATCGCCAAATGGCTGAGGCCATCGAGAAACTGGACTTGGGCCAGGCTCTCTCCCAGCTCAAGGCGGACCATATTCTGCGTCAGCTCATTCAGTTGACCAAGGACGACCGCAAGGTGGCTGTCGATGGTTTCATGCGTCTCGCCGACAATTTCACCAACGAAGAACGCGCTGCTCTGATTAATGTCCTCAAAAACGGGCCTCGTTCGCCTGGTGAGTGCTCTTCCTTTTCTTAGTCTCATCTTGTTCTCATCTATCCCTACAGCCCCTCCATCCTATTCGAATACCCATGCCTAGTTTTCCTTTACGGACACTATATCCCTAGTTCTTCCTTTGTAACATAGCACGTACATCATCATTCGCTTTCGCTCTCAGTACTAGTACCAGCATATCATCACTTCAGTGTCACATTCAATACCAATATACTAGATTCCACAGATTTTGCATATCCCAACAGTGTACGACAGAAGTGCGATAATCTCGAGACAGTGGACTGCATTAAGGCTCTGACCGTGAGAATGCTACTCGGCTGGAGGCAATCCATGACGATGCGGTCAACTATCATTTCACTCGTCCGTTAGCTCAAAAAATGGCCAGACGAAAACGCATGCTTGACGATGGTGACGACTCCGATTCCAGTAACAACTCGAATGATGTGGACATGGACCTCGACAACGATCCCGATGCCAGAGAGGAGAGGAACCTCTTCGAAAACCCATACCAAAACAAACGCCGGAAACGAAATGGCAAGGAGGACGCAATCTACGGTGTATTTGGAGAGGACAGTGACGAGGACCCCGGTTATCAGAAATCCTCTTCCTCCAAGTCGAAGAAAAGTGACTGGACCAAAGCGCCTGCATTTGTGACTGGCGACAAACCTGTCAAGCTGGATGAACCTATGGCTGTTGACCACGATGAAAGTGAAGCAGACTCTGACTCGGAAGGCGAAGCGGAAGAGGACGAGGACAGTGAGGACGAAGGCTCTGACGCTCAAGAGGATGCAGTGAATTCTGACAAATCTGACCACTCCAGGCCTCCTTCTCCCCGGGTGCGCATAGAAGACGAGGACGAGGAGGAAGCGCGACCAAAGCCTACCCTAGGTGGGATCGGTTCATCGCACCCGAGGTACATGAATATGACCGCCTTCTCCAGTGGTGCTGAGCTAGACTCGACGTCTAATGATACTGCGCCGCAAATGCCTCAAATGTCCCGGGGAGGCATTGGGTCTGGAAAAGGGGGGATAGGTTCAGGGAAGGGGGGAATAGGTTCTGGTAAAGGCGGAATTGGGTCCTCAAAAGGTGGTATAGGATCCAAAACAGCAGAGAAATCGTCTACACCTCCGCCTGACTCCAGCTCGTCTACAAATCCATCCAATCCCTCCGCCTTTGCCAGCAGAAGTCAAAGTTTTATGCGAACAGCGACTCCGACTCCACCTGTTGCTTTACCCGCGCACGAAATGGCACATTTCAACAAGATTCAAGGGTCGTTCGGTGCCCGCATGCTCGCCAAGATGGGTTGGCAGGCGGGTGCCGGACTGGGATCCAGTGGAGAGGGCATCGTCGTACCAATCGAGAGCAAGCTTCGACCGCAGAAGATGGGTATTGCATTCAAAGGTTTCAAGGAGAAAACAGCACAGTCCAAGTTGGAGGCAAAGCGTCGCGGCGAAATTGTTAGTGACGACGAAGACGAGAAAGTCAAGAAGCAGAGGAAGAAGGCACAGAAGGTGCAAGAGAAGCGAGCGGACGCTTGGAAACGACCAAAGAAAGTCAAAACTAAGACGGAGCATAAGACATATGAGCAAATTCTCGCGGAAGCCGGGGATACAGCACCTGCACCTGGCATTGGCCAAATCATAGATGCGACTGGCGCCGTTGTGAGTTTTCTTTCCCTTTGATTTCGATGAGATTCCGAACTAATGAAGTATTATTTCAGCCCCGAGAAGTGTCTTCTCTGGCCGACATCTCGTTGAATTCTTGGGCCCCGTCCAATGACCCAACGAGGATACCAGAAGTCCGACATAACATTCGACTCATCGCAGAAGCTTGCAAGACTGAACTGGATGGTCTCGCTCGTGAAGCGAAAGCTCTTCAGGAGCGCAAGAAATTCGTTATTCAGGAGGACTTGCGTCTTCGCAAAAAAGTTGAGGATGAAGCCCAAAGTGAGTTGTTGAGTTTATGCATCCTTCTGACAAGGCGGTACTGACTGTTTCTAAGTGATCTCACGTCTTCAACAAATTCAAATAGTTGCGAACGACATCAACGCGGTTTCCCGAGATCTCAGCTCAATGTACGAGGTTTCTCTAGATCCATTCTCGCCCCTGTTTCAGAAGCTCTTGCTTGAATATGCTGCGGAATACGAAAAGTATCGTCTCGATGAAATTGTGGTTGCGGCCATTGCCCCGGTAATGCGAAGAATGGCAGCTAGTTGGTTGCCTCTGGAAGAGCCAACTTACTTCCTAGATACGTTCAGATCTTGGCGGCGGGCGCTAAAGATCAACGACGATGAACGTCAGCCGGAAACCCAAGTGGACATCTATGGTACAAAGACTACAACGGCGAAACCCATAGAAGAGTGCGTGATTTCTCAAATCGCCTATACAACTCAATCTAATCATCCTATAGACTCAAGCCCATGACCCCCTTTGAAAGCCTTCTCTGGAATGTTTGGTTACCAAAAGTCAGAACCTCCATTAATAACGATTGGAATCCCGAGAACCCCCAACCAGCAGTGAAGCTTTACGAGGCGTGGTCGTCATTCCTTCCTCCATTTGTTCGCGACAATTTGCTGGATCAGCTCATTCTTCCCAAGGTCCAAAAGGCAGTCGCTGACTGGAACCCTCGACGTGCAAAAGTTTCCCTACAAGCAATCGTCTTCCCCTGGCTTCCGCATGTTGGCCTTCGACTGGAAGAGGTTGTCGGTGATGCAAGGAGGAAGATCAAGAGTCTTCTCAGGAGCTGGGCGATTGAAGAACCAATGCCTGCCGATCTGCCTGCCTGGAAAGATGTATGTTTGTTTCGCTAGCAAATCTCAACTGACGTACTAACTATATGTCTGCAGGTTTTCGATATCAAAGACTGGGATGCTATGATTCTCAAATATGTCGTTCCGAAACTTGGCGCCACCCTACGCAACGACTTCCGTATCAACCCTCGCGAACAGAAAATTGAACCTCTGCAACGAGTCTTTGCGTGGTCCGAGATTGTCCGGACATCAATCATCTCGCAACTCATCGAAACGGAATTCTTTCCCAAGTGGCTGGACGTCCTGCACATTTGGCTCATCCAACCCCGTGCCAACCTCGACGAGGTTTCGGATTGGTACAAAGAATGGCTGAAGGTATTTCCGGAGAAGATCCGAAACCTGCCCGATGTCAACCGTGGCTTCACGCGGGGCTTGCAGCTGATGAACAAGGCTATCGAGTATGGCCCCGACGCCCCCACCAAACTTGCCAAACCGGACTTCCTTGCGGAGAGGTCTGCTGCGAATGCTCCAGCGCGTGCAGCACCAGACTCGGCAAAGGTCGCAAGACCCTCAGCGCGGACACACGAAATCACATTCCGCGCTATCGTCGAAGAATACGCGGCTGCGCACAATTTGCTCTTTATTCCTGTCGGAAAGGCACATGAACGATCACGTATGCCCTTGTTCAGAGTCAGTAGGACAGCGGATGGCAAGAAGGGATTGTCGGTATACATCCTGGATGATGCTGTGTGGGCGCCAAAGGCGGAAGGCGGAGTCAATGTAGAAAGGGAAGACTTTAAAGCTATAAGTTTGGAGGATATGGTACTGCGCGCATCGTAATCTTGTGCCACGATAGTGCTACCTTATAGAAAATAAATAGCATCTGCTAATCGGGCCATAGATCCTTCAATGTGTGCGAAGTGGCACGCAAAATCCCCAAGGTATGTTCTATTGTGATCGATGACGAGGTAGAAGTGGTGGTGTGAGATAAGAGATTGCCTGAAAGTGGACTGCTGGATAATGGCAGGCGACTTGTCCTCGCTCCGATTTCCAGCTGCAGTGTGGATAACCACAAACAATCCATATCAAACGCGCGACCTGAGCAACGAATTATTTAATTGAAAAAACAAGAGGCAGAGAGGTAAGTCGGGATTATCTAAGTGACGGCCACCACATTCCGCCAAATAATTAACTGCTGTTCTACATTGTATTGTAATGACCAGGTAGTTTTGCCGTTGAGGATGTGCACACATACCGATTGGATCTGATTTCGAAGTCGGTGGCGGTATGCCCGTAAAGATCTGAAAACGGCTCCAACTATAAATATTCCAGAAGCTGGACTTTTGAGCAAGTCGCGCTCAATGGAATTTGGCAAATGTTGATTGATTGTAGGTGGTCATAAGTTAAGCGCCCGTCTAAGAATAGAGTGTCGTCGACCTAACGCACAAAAGGGCGGATTCCAGCGCCAATTGGCACCGGAATCCGCCCTGTTATGCTCTATCTACTTTTTCTTTTTTCTTTTTTTTTCTGCCAAAATCCACGTTCAGGCTATTACACCCGCCCAGTGTGGCAAAAGGGCTTCTGCTTTTTGTTTGCTCTAGGGAAGAGTGGTTCGCAGCTCCTGCGCTAGCGGATTATGCCCCGCTAGGAAGCACGAGGTTCGAAAAAGGTACACTAAAAGAGGGTTGCGTCGAAATGAATGTTTTCGCTGTTCGAGCGCCCGCGGCATGCCCCGCAGGTTGGCCAAAGTCACGCAGCACCTGTTTCTGCGCCCGCGGATGCGCCCCGCAGGTTAGCGAGCCCGGTTGAGGCTGATCACACAGGTTCACACAAGGAGTAGGTGGCCGGCGACGATGACCCTGGACCCGATGGGGGCCATGATACATCATCGCCAGTGTTGGCGCAATGGTCGAGCCGAGTGAGGCATGGACCAATGCACGCGCGGGCGTGCGCGACAGCAGTGGCAGCACAAGGCCACCAAGACCCGAGCGCATCAGCTGGACTGCGATACAGCCCAGAGTCAGCGCATCGAGATGAAAATGGCGCCCCTGGAGAGAGTAGTCTACAATAGCATGTTGTCAGCCTCCAGGGTGTGATCGTAAGGAAAGAGAAAGACATACTGGTAATGGGAGAACGGCGCAGGTATCTGCAGCCGGAAAGAAACTTGGGGCAAGGGTCAGACGTGATGAAGAGGGAGAGAGAAAAGGCGTACTTTAGAGTGTTTGGTAGGCGCTGGACCACCTCTGAGTAAGAGGGGTCGTAGTGGGCAAGAGCGAGGACACCAAAATCCGCCACTAGGCTGGCTCGGCCAGACCCAGTCTCGAGAAAGGGCGACGCAATGCAGGTTGGGTAGTGGTCGGCTGCGAGAAACGACGACGACACTCAGCCGTGGCGAGACTAGAGTGGCGGCGACATTGCTCTCGAGCACGAAGCACGATGGGGCATGGTGGCCGTCATGTTTAGCACCTGTGTGAGTGTCAGAGAGGAAGTAGAGAAGCTGACGAGGGGTGAGAGCTCTACCTGTGCGTAGGCAAGGCGATGATGGTGATGGTTTGAGTGAAGGAGAGAAAAGCGAAATGAGGGGGTTTTATACCTTTCAGACCCCTATCGTGTCAGCCACTTCCGAAACCGTAGTCCAGCCTAGTCCCCGAAAATTGGCTTGAGGCCCGGCCCACATTCGAATGCCTAAAAAACCCTATCTCCGGGGACCGACGCAGTCCCCGCACTCCAAAAACAATCGGCCTACATGCGTTTTGTCCACAAAATCAGGGCGCTTAAAGGGAGGGCCTGCCACCTGGTGTCGGCCCGGCGCCGTTGTTGTGATGTGTTGATCGCGAGGGGAACATGGCGGTTGTGCACAAACGACTGGAGTGTTGCATCACTCGACGACAATGAGCAGCAAGAAGAGGTGTGTGACGCGTCTTTCCGGGCGATCCGCATCCATTGACATCTTTCTAGCTCAAAACTTGATCTCCTCGTCCGCGTCCGCTACTCAAATCCCCTACCACCACCGCCATGTCCGCCCAAACTACTCAATGTACCGACCAACCCCATGCGATATGCGCAGCCTGAATTTTTGAACGCGCTTGCCAATGAGGCACCGCTTCCAATGATTGTAGATGCGGAGTGTGGTATGCCACTTGACCTGGGGAAATGGGAGTGTTTGTGGGAGGAGAATGGCGACGATTCCGGTGCGTATCCCAGTTTGTGCCGTTTGCGTGTGCACCGTCATGACATCTGGATATGTATTATAGCCCTCAATCCGGACCTGCATAATCTACCAGAACTCGACCCGAGGGATGCTTTCTTGCTCGCAGATCCCTCGTCGTCGAATGGCGCGTATGGGCCGAACGGAAGCTCAAGTTCGAGTGCCTCCGCCCAGCCCCTTGCTCAGGTTACTTGGCTGCGGAAGACAGAGTATATCAGCAGGGAAGGCACTATGAAGGCGTCTTCAAGCGAACAGTACGTCGCGTCGAATCCTCACATAGCGATCCACTCACTCACTTGCACTTGCAGAAAAGTGGTACAGACACAATCCATCGACGTCTCGCGAGCGGCACAGATACGCGACATCGAGGCATCCTTCGCCGCCGCCAACGAAAACTTCTCCTTGGAGACTGTCAAACACCCCAACAAGGAGGGCGTCACCGCCGTCGAATCTTACCCCTTCCTCCCCGACGCGGAGATTTGGGGCAACCAATACGACTTGTTCAGGTTCTCAGAACGACCGGGCGACAGGCCAATTGACGTGAGTATACTGCGCAGGGCCCGTTGTACTACAGAGCTGACGCTCTGCGCCAGGTGGATGACCCTCGACTGGATTGCGCTATCCTGCGGCCCATGAAAACGGAACACGACTCGTTCCTTGCGTTTTATCTCACCCAGGACGACCAATCGGCGACTACATTCAAAGAGACGCGCTTTTCCGTCCATCCTTACGAGGTTCCCGAACAGGAAGAGGTAGATCCTCAGCGTCCCAGTATTGTTCTTGTCTGACTTGTTTGTTCAAGGAAACAATATTCCAATTTGTGCGTGACTACGAGACTGTCAAAGTCGAGCAGGACGTGGCCAACGAATTCTTGTTGGTACTGTATGATGGCGAGGACCCGACACCATCATTCGAAAACTTCGACAGGCCCACAAGGGAGAAGGGAGCATACTACAAGAATATCGAGCGTAAAATGCATCTAAAGAAGAAACGCGTCAATGTAAGTTGTATCCGTCATGTTCGCAATTTCACTATCGCTGACATCTATGTCTAGATATACGACGAATACGAAGACAAGTGGGAGATCATTCGTCTGCTTCACGCTCCTATGACCCAGGAAGAAGATGATGAGCGTGCTGAGGTTCTGGCCGAGGTCGTAGATCCTAACTATGCACAGCAGGATGTTGATGCGGAAGGAGAAGTTGAGGAGAATCAAGAGAACGGGCAGCAACGACATTCACCGCAGAACGATTTAGTGGTCGAAGTTTGATGTGGTGCACCAATATGCCCCTGGCTCGGTTTTTACAGTTACTTGCTTCTGATGTCTGTACAGTAGATGAATACAATCCGTTGTATGTCATTTGAAGCGATGCAAGGAAAGCCTTCTCAAGATTGTTTTCTCAGGAGCTGGACAGCTGAAGAGCCAACCCCGGCCAATCTGCTTGCCTGGAAAGATGTACGTTTGTTTCCCTCGCGAAGCTCAACTGACACACTAACGACATGTCCGCAGGTTTTCGATATCAAAGACTGGGATGCCATGCTCTTCCAATACTTATGTTGTTCCGAAACTAGGCGCCACTCTACGCAACGACTTTCGTGTCAATGGGGAGTAGCAGATGGAACCTCTGCAACGAATCTTTGCGTGGTCAATATTCTCACCACTCATTGAGAGGGAATTCTTCTCGAAGTGGCTGGACCTACTGCACTTTCGGTTTATTCATCGATATTAAGTGAACGTGAGTTACTTACTGGAGTTCAATGAGGATGACTCGTTGCGAGGGTATAAACAATCGAATTGAGAGCCTCGGGTCACATGCCTAGGGCAGTGACATCACGATGACAGTCTCGTCTGTAGGACAGACTTTTCCGGAACCTGGTTCCAGCTGAGGCTGTAGGATTTGAAACCGAGTCTGCTCGTTTCTTGATTCCCTACTTGATTGTTCACCCTCGCACTTGGTCCTTCGAACAACAAAACTTTTGATTACCCTCCCTCCTCCCTTTCACACATTGTACAACTATTACATACGTAGTGAGCCTGTACCTCTCGTCGTTGATGTACGAATATAATCCAGAGGCGCGAGGCCGGGTTTAACCCGCTACGCGCTCTCTTCCGCTAGAGAAAGAATGTGACGAACCGTCACAACACCAACTTCATGATCATTGGACCCCGTGCGAGCTTCGACGATGTTTCTAAATGGTACACATTCTGGCGGGATGTGTTCCCCGAGAAGATCGAAACCTGCCCGATGTCAGCCGTGGCTTCACGCGGGGCTTGCAGCTAATGAGCAAGGTTAGCTATTGTGTATGGCCCGGACGCCCACACCAAGCTTGCCAAACCGGACTTCTTTGTGGAGAGGTCTGACCCCCAGCGCGGACGCACGGAATAACATTCCGCGCCATCGTCGAAGAATGCGTGGCTGCGCACAATCTGCTCTTTATACCTGCCGGAAAGGCACACGAATGATCACGTATGCCCTTGTTCAGAGTCAGTAGGACAGCGGATGGTAAGAAGGGATTGTCGGTTTACATCCTGGATGATGCTGTGTGGGCGCCAAAGGCGGAAGACGGAGTCAATGTAAAATGGCACTGCACACACCGTAGTCTTTGTGCTCTGGGAGCGATACAGATGTATCAGACGAGGCCTTCTTGCTTGACAGTTACATCATCTCTTGGCTTGCCACCACCATCATCATGTCGGTCTTCTGCCTCGCCATTGATCACGATGGAGCACCTCTTGGAGAAGTTTTTGAAGTAGCCTTCGATACAGGTCTTAGAGTTGCCTCACTCAAGGTCAAGGTTCAGGAGATGCTGCAGAATACCCTTGGGAATGACGACATTAGCCTTCTCGAGGTGTATCATAGCCCAGAGATACTCCTAGACATGGGTGGTCATAACTTAGCGCTTGCTGTTTCCAAACTTGATCCCGAAAACACAAAGGTTTCCTCACTCGACGTCGTGAAAGATGTGGTTTCCGATCCCCAGAATATGCTACTGGTTATCAAAAGGCCTGCACGTCGTGAGTTTTATGTTAGTCGAACCTGTCGTTCAAACTCACGCACAGATTCAAAAGAAGCATCCAAACGTCCGCGCTCCCCAAGTGACCCTGTTGACCACTATGACCGCCTCAAACGTTGCAACATCTTGAAAAATACGCCATCCATAGGTGCACAGTCAACAAATTACCAGACCAATCAAAACAATTCCGATGAAAGGCTACTAGATGACCGTCCCCATCCTGACTTGGATATCCCTCCGATTTCCCTTCTCTATGGTCCGTTTGGGGAGTTTGATGACATCTTTGCTCGTCGGGCGCTTCCTCTTGCTGACTCAAACATTGACTCGGCAAAATTTGAGCAAACCGTCGATGAATTCGCTACTGCAATGCTCGACTTCTATGGAAACGAGGACCTTCGTCGGGGAGCCACTGGCCCTCTCTTTTCAAAAATCGGCTTTGATCTTCCGGCGACTTCAGTTGGCAGCACTCCCTATCGAACAGACGGGCATTACGAAGTCAATGGATTGATGGTTACTGTCTTGGAGATAAAAAAGGAGCAGGCTGATACAAAATCCATTCCTTATGTCCAAGCTGCATTATATGTCGGACAGAGCCACAAAGAGGCGGCGAAAGCAATGTGCAGACATTGGCGAGTGCCAGCGCTCTGCATAACCTTGGTTGGTGAGTGTGGTTACTGTTTCTCGTCAAATTTGGTCAACTCTTTGCGCCTAGGGCATTATATTCAATTCTATGGGACTCTTTTACTCGGTCACCAGTACCGTACTGTCAGCTTGACTCCAGCCCTGTCCTGTTGTCCGTCTGCAACAAACGGGCGGGACAGGGAACACCTCTATTCCGCTTTCGCCGCCGCGCTTGTTCTGCAAAGGCGGATCCGGGATGACCTCGAAGCATATCCAAACTTATCACGGTCTCTCCCTCGTACCCTCACTAGCGAAGAATTTTTACTTCCGGCAGTCTCCAAGATACTGGAATATGGTTGCAATGCCGAATTCAAGCAGTACATCGAATTTGAGATTCTCCGTTATCATGGCCAACGAGCAGACCGCCGACACTTGTATGCTGCCAGAGTCACCAAGGGTGAACCCAAGGTTATCCTCGTGAAAATTTCTCGCAGTTACAGCACCGACTTGCACGACTACTGTCAGAAAGATGGTCACGCGCCCGAACTTCTTGGATATGAGCCCTTGTCAGGTGGTTGGTGTGCAGTCGCGATGGAGTACCTCTCGGATGCCACGAGTATCAGCTCGGTCAAGTACTCAGATCATATGGAGGGACAACTGACAAGGTTGGTCGATGGTTTCCATGAGAAGGATTTGGTACACGGCGACTTGCGCTCTGTCAACATTCTTTGGGACCAATCCAGGCAGAAGATTTTGTTGATCGACTTTGATTGGGGAGGATATGTTGGCAAAGTCCAGTATCCTACATGGAACCTCAATGAGGACTTGCGAACTGGGCGCTACTCGAAGACTTTGGATATCAGCAAAGGTGATGATAAGCGAGTTCTATGGGCTACTTTACGCGCTTGGAGAGACCGGCGGTCCAATTAGCACATGCTATGTACTCGAACTCTTTAAACATATCAACGGTTACTGCAACGCAATCCTGCAACACAATACTCCATCCTGCAAAGCACGATTTCATGCCGTCGAATTTTGCTCTGCGACAATATAGAAATCAAATATATAGAGAGCCTGGTTATTCCACAGGATTCGCAAACGGGCTCAAACATATCTTTACTTGCAAGGCAGCAGCCAATACGAGGACAGCTACGCTAGGAAGCGAAGAGGTTGGTTTGGCGTAGGGCGGTTGTCGGCCCGGCGGCCCCGGCCCGATGCTGTGATATGTCGAATCTTCGATCAAACGGGCAAGTGGTTGTGCACAAACAAACGACTGGAGTGTTGCATCACTCGACGACAATGAGCAGCAAGAAGAGGTATGTGACGCGTTTTTCCGGGCGATCTGAATCCATTGACGTCTTCCTAGCTCGAAGCTTGATCTACTCGTCTGCGTCCACTACTCAAACCCCCTACCACCACCACCATGAGCGCCCAAGCCGCTCAATGTGCCGACCAACCCCATGTGATGGGCGCAGCCTGAGTTTCTGAACGCGCTTGCCAACGAGGCATCGCTTCCGATGATTGTAGATGCGGAGTGTGGTATGCCACTTGACCTAGGAAGGGGGAACCCTCAGGACCAGAAGATGGAACCTCTGCAACTGGTCTTTAGATCGTTTGACGTTGTTCGGGCATCAATTCTCACAATCAGTCCCAACGGAATTCTTCCCGAAGTGGCTGGACGTACAGCACAATTGGTTCATCCAACCCCGTACCAGCCTCGACGAGGTCTCCAACACGTGCAGTACCGCACTCGGCAAAGGTCGCAAGACCCTCCGCGCCATCGTCGAAGAATACGCGGCTGCGCACAATTTGCTCTTTATACCTGTCGGAAAGCACACGAACGACCACATATGCCCTTGTTCAGAGTCAGTAGGACAGCGGTTGGTAAGAAGGGATTGTCGATATACATCCCGGACGATGCTGTGTGGGCGCTAAAGGCGGAGTCGATGTAGAAAGGGAAGACTTGTTTGAAGGATATGGTACTGCGTGCATTTTTAACAGTAAAGTACATTATCGTGACTAGAAGGGCATGTGCCAATCGGACCACAGGTCCCTTAGGCCTCAATGCTTGCAAAGTGGCACGTAAAAATCGCCTCCACTGTTGTATTACTAATACTAAGCAGCTCACTTTTAGACGGGGCCTTTTGTTTCAATCATCTCTTACCCGGACCGCCACCATGGCCGCCATGATGGTCATCTGCCTTGCCATAGACCATGATAATACACCTGTTGGATCTCTTTTTGCCGTGCCCTGCGATCCTGGTCTCAAATTTGCTCTCTTCAAAAGCACGGCCATGGAGAAGGCGCCAACGGCCCTTGGTGCGGACCTCAGCCAGCTGGAGGTGCATTGCAGCCCGGAGATACGCCTTGATATGGACGTGGATGCTTTAGCCGCTGCTATCTCCAAACTTGACTTCAAAAAAACATGGGTTCACCCAGTCAAAGCCGTGAAAGATGTAGTCTCCGATCCCGAGAATATGGTTCTGATTATCAGGAAGCTTGGCCCCCGTGAGTGTTATGTTGTTCGTATTCATGCGTCAAACTCACGAAAAATTTGAAAAGAATCATTGAAACGTCCGCGCTCCCCAAGTGACTCTATTGATCAGTATGACCGCCTCCAACAAGCCGATTTTTTAGCTTTCGCGCCATCCTCAGCCGCCCAGCCATCAATGTATAAGGCCACGCAAACTAAACCCGATAGAAGGCTGTTGGATGACCGCCCCCAATCCGACCGCAACGTTGCCCCCATTACCCTTCTCTACGACCCTTTTGGCCGGTTCGACGATATCTTTTGTGGTCGGGAGCAGCTTCACACCGACTCTGGCATTAACCTTGCAGCGTTGGAACAAAACGTTGATGACTTCACTACTGCAATGCTGGAGTTCTACCCGAATGAGGACGCTCGACGGGGGGCCGCTATACCCCTTTTAGCGAAAATTGGCTTCAATCTTTGGCCATCTACGATTGGCAGCACTGGTTATCAAACAGATGGTGATTCTCAAGTCGAGGGATTTATTGATACTAATCTGGAGATCCAGAATGAGCTGCCTGATGCGAATACCATTCCTTATGTTCAATCTACGTTATATGTTGGGCAGAGCTTTAAGGATGGACGCTACGAAAAAGTGGCGAGAGAAATGTGCAAATATTGGCGAATTCCGGCGCTTTCTATTACGTTGGTTGGTGAGTGCTGCTTTTGTTTCTTTTGAGTTTGGGCTAACTCTTGCGTTTAGGGCATCATATTCAGTTCTATGCAACTCTTTTGCTTGGTCACCGCTACCGCACTGTCAGCTTAACCCCGGCCTTGTCCTGTTGTCCATCCGCGACCAATGAGGGTGACAGGAAACATCTATACGATGCTTTCGCCGCGGCGCTTCTTTTGCAAAAAGAAATCCGGCGCGACCTCAAAGCATCCATAAATGCATCAAAACAGCATCCTCTCATGACTGTCCTCGACGACAACGAATATTTCTTTCCGGCAGTCTCCCAGATATTGGAATATGGCTGCAATTCTGACGACAACAAGTACATCGAATTCAAGATTCTCCATTACTTTGGTCGACGAGAGACACGCCGACACCTGTACGCCGCCAAAGTCACTAAGGGCCCCTCTAAAGGTCATGAAATTCTCGTGAAGTTTTCTCGCAGCTACTGTGCTGATTTACACAGCCTCTGTTTCGAACGAGGCCGCGCACCCAAGCTTCTTGGCTTTCAGCGCCTCCCTGGTGGCTGGTTTGCAATTGCGATGGAATACCTTTCAGATGCCATAGGTATTGTCCAGGTCCCGTTTTCCGACCACTGGAGTGATGGCATGCTTTGCGACAAGGCTCAACTGCTAGCACACTTCAAAACCGAGCTGACGGAGTTGGTTGATGGCTTCCACAAGGAGGGTTTTGTGCACGGTGACTTGCGCTGTGCCAATATTCTTTCCAACAAATCCGGGGATGAAGTTTGGTTGATCGACTTTGACTGGGGAGGGCGTGATGGCGAGGTCCATTATCCTATATGGAACCTCAATAAGGACTTGCAAACTGGGCGCCTCTCGAAGACTTTGGATATCAGCAAGAAGGACGATACACGGATTCTACACGCAGCTTTGCGCCAATTGGAGGATTTGTGGCTCAATTAGCACATGCCACGTACTCAAAAAAAAATTAACATTCAATGTTCCCTCAAAATTTCACTGCATTGCAAGTTTACGACGAAACAGCTGGGAGTCGGGACCTGAGCACATTTGAATGGTCGACTTGGGCGTTGACTCTTTGTTTCCACATTTTGAACACGGCTTCATTTTCAAGTACGGAACCAGTAACAGGCAGTTGTGTTATGAGAAGGAAGTGGCAAATGATTCCTGGTCAATCCCAAGCATCAGTCCCTCTGGAAAATACCTCGAGCTCCGTCCATTATCCATCCTCGCTTGACTTGCTTGATCCAGGAAACAATATTCCAATCTATACGACTAATAGAATATGAAGACAAGGGGGAGATCATTCGTCTACTTCACGCTCCTACGACCCAGGAAGAAGAGGATGACCGTGCAGGGGTCCTGGCTGAAGTGGTGGATCCCAACTATGCACAGCAGGATGTTGACGCGGAAGGAGAAGTTGAGGAGAGCCAAGAAAGTGGGCAGCAACGGCATTCACCGCAGAATGATTTAATGGTCGAGGTTTGATCGTCATGGTGCATCATATGCCCCTGCCTCGGTTTTATAATTGCTTGCTTCTACAATCTGTTATATCTCATTTGAGGCAATGGAAGAGTTATGATGACTAGCAAATGAATCGCAATAGATAGCCATGCAGTGAATATGTGTACAGAAATTTCCAATCACCAGCCTGCCAGGACGGAGGGTTGCATAGATGATGTTGGCAACGATCTTGATTCCAGAGTGACGGGAAGCCTCACGCGCTTAGTGATCCACACAGTGTTTGCTGTTTTACACCTAGTTGTGCATATCATCGGATTTATGGGGGCATAACATACAATCGATGCAAGAGAAGAAAGAAATGGGACCAAGCAACTCTCTAAGCCTCCGTGATTTCGCGCAACCGACGGACAGTGCTGCAGATAAATAAAATGACATGAGCAAAGAGATCCTCCTGTGAAGACTATGCAGTCGACGCACCTGCGGACGGTGGCAGCAGCCGTCGTAGAAACCGACCAGGCACCACCAGCAATGGTCTTCCTGCATGCGCTGCAGTGCCAGATACCAACAGCGGTTCTCTTGACGGAGTCCTACGAAAACAAAAAAAGCGCCAGCGCCCTTCAATACAGCGGCCCAGATATTTCCAAACCGCTTCGCGGGGTAAACAAACGCACCTTGCCGCAGAACGTGCAGGTGTAGCGTGCGTGCTGCGAGATTTCCATCTTTTTGACCTGCTTACGCAGGGAGGCACCGTAACGCTATATCACACCAAGAAAACCAGAAACCAGATGTTCAGTCCCGACGGATTCTTCTCTTCGCGATTTGGGCGAGATTTGCGACTCACGGTACCGTATTTACCGGTGATTCCTACTTTCTTGGTGCGCTTGGTCTGTGGGGGGATAGGAGGTCAGCCTCTGCTGCGTTTCGGAGGGCGGACGGGCATAGCGACGAACCATCTTGAGGAATTACGGGGATGGGTCGGATTTGCGACGTGAGGTGACCTCGACGGCGATTGGCACTGATGTGTGGGAATTGTCCCGGAACAGTCCGTCAACTGTATAGTTGATCAGCCACTTTGTGATCGGTTGCCGGCCCGGCGTTTGATTGACTTTCTCTTCAGCGGGTTGAACGACGAAGTCAGCAGAAAGCGCAATGGCAGCCCCATGCATACCATACATCGACAAGATTGATGTTTCGAATCAATTTTGAGAAATGGAGAGGTCGTTGTAATATTGGTTATCAAAGATTGTAATTAGAGAGTGAACTGGATGATGAGGAAGGTGTTGTAGTCAACGGCTGCTATTTATACAAAGGTCGTAAAAGAGGTCCGAAGTAGTTGGTCCAAATGAGATGCAAAAAAAAATGTACCCGAAATCCAAAAATATGAATGTGCCCTCAACGAATGGCAAGGGATTATTTTAAAGGTATATTGTAGCTGTGTCAAAACGCTTCAGCGTTCCCGCCATACTTGGTCGGCAACTCATCCACGGGGATATATTCGCTCAGAGCTTTCTTGAGGGCATGCTGTCCGGTGCCCACAACAGACATCTTGGCGAGGGTATTGGCGGATATAATGGGCTTGAACACCCAGAAAATCCAGTTGAGTAGAGTCGGCACGTTGACAAAGAACTTCTTGTACTAAACAGGAAAGTGAAATTATTAGCGCAGTGCGTGCAAAGATGTGATGCGCATCAACTTACCAGAAGCTCTGGGTAATGGGATGCGAAGATATTGCTGGCCTCAGATGCCGCTGCCTTGGAGTTGGCGTCACGGCTCGTCAGGCTGACGCCCTCGTAATCTAGAGTAGACCTTGTCAGGGGATAGGGGAACGGTAAAGGCGAGAAATACAATTACCATGGACTTGCACACATTGATCTATTTCGACAAAGTCCAGCTTGTAGACACTTCGCTCCATGAAAGCCACTCGCCATCTAGATAGATTCAGCATTGCGGTTACTCTGTATGAGCGAGCGGAGGTACCTCATGAACCGCTGGACGTCGCCAAAGACAGATTTCAGGTCCTCATTTCCGCCATACAGATTGTAACTTTCATCAAATGTCAACAATCGCGCTTCTTTTATGACAAGCAAGCGCGCACTCACATAACAGGTCTTCCGCCGAGATCTTGCCCATAAATGTGACCCAGATTACCAAACACATCCTTGGGGAAGTTCTCTTCAAGAGCAGCCGGAATATTGAACATATCTCTCCATCTTAACGTCCCGATGAACATATCACGAGCTTCAGTAACGCTCAAATTCCTGTCGAGATGGTTTTAGTTAGAAACTTGAATGTACAATCCCTATTTACAGTACCAACCTAGCGCGCAGGAATTTCATGAGCACGACACTAGTACGGGCATCTTCGTGAGCATTCACAGGGTCCACCTCAATGCCCCAGATATTGATAGGGGTAGAACGCGCGTCAGACTTGTCTGGGAACGCAGCGGCATAGATATCTGGAAGCTGAGACTGTGAACAGTTGAGAAATTTGAGTCAATCCAATGGATCAAGTCGCAAGACGCGTACCCTGAATTCTTTCAATGCTGCCCATTCTGCATCACTGAATTTCCTTGTTAGAGGGTTTTGTAGTTCTTCAAGGTTCGCCGATGTGGTATTATCTGGCTCAGCGGTACCTGCAGTCGCTTGCGCGGCCGCAGAGGAAGGGGCGGAAGCTATGGTTGTTGTAGGCTCTGGAACTCCCGCTCCAGTCGTAATTGATATAGAATGTGGTGCTTCAGATAGTTCGGGAGCCGCTGTTGGCTCAAAGGTTGCTGTAGGCGTAGCTGTGGCTATCTCAGGGGCAGCGGTTGGCTTCGATGGTGCCTCTGAAGCAGGCAGAGTGGGTACTGCGCCTGGAGCTGGAGGTGGAGGGGATGCATCACCAGCAGGCTTCGAAGTTACAGCAACAGAAGGAACTGCACCAGGGACAGGGGCTGGAGCCGATGTAGTTGCTGACATTTGAACGTCGTGGGGAGAGACAAGGTGGACGAGAAGCCCCTGGAGTCTGAACTATCTGATAAGATGGCGCTTACCTAATACTAAGTGCGATCAATCAGGCACTGAATTTGACAACACAGCATCAATCCCAGCGGTGTTACGGGCTCTGTTTCGTCCTCACAACGCCTCCCCGAGATCCTCGTCCTGAATGCTCCCATTTATCCAGTAGAATCCTCCGACTCTCTTCATTCCGACGCTATGCCCGCACCTCCGCCCATTAATGTCTACGACTACCCCGACCGTTTTTCTTCTACCGCCCATGACGCTCAACGACCAGGATGGGGCATGCACGCTGGCCGGCTGCCCATGTACAGTCCAATATGGACCAACGACAAGCCTTGGGTGCAAAAAATTGCCGGTGATATGAGCTCAATGTTGGCAGAGGTTCCCACCCTGGTGAACCACTATCTCCCTTTGCCCACTCGGCGATCGACCAGGGCATTTGCGACGGGTCGCCCAACAATGTCCACCTCGACACAGTCCTCCAACTTTCTTTTTATTTTGCTATGTAGTTTATGGTACACAACGTCCGCGCTCTCGTCCAACACGGGAAAGGCCATCCTCAATCAGTTTCGCTACCCCATTACACTCACGTTCGTGCAGTTTGGCTTCGTCGCCTTCTATTGCCTGCTTTTCATGTCGCCGGCCATCCGCTTTTCCAAGTTCCGCGCACCAACACGGGCAATAATTGGGACTACCCTTCCCATGGGCTTATTCCAGGTTGGAGGACATATCTTTTCAAGTATAGCCATTTCCAGGATCCCAGTCAGCACCGTTCACACCATCAAGGTGCGCTAGAATTATTTTCACGAAGCCTGGACAAGGCTAATATCAGACTAAACAGGCCTTGTCGCCTTTGTTCACCGTGGCTGCATACGCTCTACTCTTTGGGGTCAGCTACTCGAGCAAAACGTATGTGTCCCTGTTGCCCCTCACGATTGGTGTTATGTTGGCGTGCTCCTTCGACGTCTCCGCATCCAACGTCGTTGGCATACTTTGCGCCTTCGGTTCCGCCCTTGTCTTCGTTAGCTCGAACATCTTTTTCAAGAAGATCATGCCTTCCAACAGCAGCGGCACTTCTGCTTCGACGCACAAGCTCGACAAACTTAACTTGCTGTTGTACTCTTCAGGGATGGCGTTTGTTTTGATGATCCCAATTTGGGCCTATTACGACCTTCCCCTCTTATTGGCCGGCGTCAAGACGCCTTTGAAAGGAGGGCCCCCCACTCATTCGGTCACATACTATTTCTTCATGAACGGCACTGTTCACTATGCTCAGAACATCATTGCCTTCGTCATTCTATCCTCGACATCGCCGGTCACCTATTCCATCGCGTCGTTGATCAAGCGTGTAGTCGTCATCTGCATGGCGATTATATGGTTCAACCAATCGGTGCATCCTATTCAGGCCTTCGGTATTTGCATGACGTTCACTGGACTTTACATGTACAACAATGCCAAAGGAGATGTAGAAAAGGGCGAGAAGAAGCTAAGAAGGCTGGAGGCGACGAAGGACATGATGTTGCCGACTACGAAGGAGGATATGAAGATCCTCTCAGGAGCTGATACACCCCCGGAGCTTGCTGGAGAGTATCCTCTCAATGAGGCTTCAGGCGTAGAGATGGGTTCAGGCGCCATATATGGAAGAGCGCGAGGGGGATCAAACGCAACCGGTTTCACTCAACCGCACTACAGGCCGCCACCAATGTCGGCATTGCATATCAAAACTCAATCAGAAATTATACCCACAAGGAAGGATGGGCTTCCTGTGTTATATCCCTCCCCTCCACCTTCGGAACACTCCCCGCCGTCAGAAACCATTCCCCTGCCCATCGCCCATTCGTACACGGTCCAGGAACAACGGTCGCACGTACATCACCATCACGCACACAACCCCGCCCCGACATTGATGACTTAGACGCGTCCGCCTGCGATAGCCAACGATACCGTCCGCATACCACACACATCTACCGCACAGACTAGAGCGTGGCATTAGCAACGACTATCCGGACTGCGTAGTGTATGATTGATTCATCGTAGAACTGCTTGGAGTTGAAGGCATTGTGTCCGTTCGCCCCGCCATCTACATTGTTTGTTAATTCTGTATTGATATTTATTTCTGAATGACACTTGGGTTTATAGTAGATTATTAATTCATTTCAATGACTGTAAAGCGGGGACTCCAGACAGTGCGAAAAAGTTGTTAAAGGTGCCCAGATTCCAGCAAAGAGCGAGAACAGACTAAGAGAGGATATACTGAACGGCGTTGAAATCGAGCGGCTTTGGTTGATGTTGCGCCGAGTGTTGATGAAGCTTGTTCACAGCAATTTCACAAAAAGCCCTGAGGCTTGCAGACAGTTGGAAGAGTCTCTTGCTTGATGTCTCCTGCCAGTGAGTCTTTGAGCCGCCTCCTGAAGGCTGACCTAATTGTGTGACAATAAGTGACACCGTGACGAGCAACTTTTCGCACGTGGTGTTGCAAGTAGGTCGCCAAAAGCCTCTCGACAACGGGCACGCCGACACCCTCCGCCACCTTCAGCAAGACTCTAGCTCAGCATGGTCCGTAATTCACCTCCGAATGACCCTAAGGAGTCCGTCCAGGCGTTTTTGTGGCAGAAAACGCAATCCAAATCGATGGATGGAAGGTCGACATGTTGGATGACCTCTTTGGCGGACTCTTGCAGGCATCAAAATCTCTCGCGCAAATGAGACTGACTCTACCGTTTTATAGGCCCGTGGACCCAAAAAACACTTGAAGCGCCTTAGTGCACCCTCCTCATGGATGTTGGACAAGCTGAGCGGGACCTACGTATGTGCAGATCTGCGATAATTGGAAGAATACGCGCTGAGCGGGGCATTCGCTACTCTTAGGCTCCCCGTCCTTCCCCCGGCCCCCACAAGCTCCGGGAGTCGCTCCCCCTCACGGTCTTCCTCCGCAACAGGCTAAAGTACGCCCTGACCGGACGTGAAGTCACCGCAATCGTCAAGCAGCGATTGATCAAAATCGATGGAAAGGTCCGCACCGACCCCACCTACCCTGCTGGATACATGGGTGCGTTCGCATGAATTTGAAGGAATAACACGGTTTCTGAGGATTATATTTTTCGAATAGACGTCATCTCTATCGAGAAGTCTGGCGAGCACTTCCGTCTCCTCTACGATGTCAAGGGCCGCTTCACCATCCACCGCATCACCCCCGAGGAGGCCACCTACAAGCTCCTGAAGGTCCGCCGTGTCGCTCTCGGAAACGGTGGTGTTCCCCACATCGTCACCCACGACGGCCGCACCATCCGTTACCCTGACCCTCTCATCCGTGTTAACGACACCGTCAAGTTCGATATTGAGCAGGGCAAGATCACCGACTTCGTCCATTTCGATACCGGCAACATCGTCATGATCACCGGCGGACGCAACATGGGCAGGGCTGGTGTCATTGTGCACAGGGAGAAGCACATTGGTGGTTTCGATATCGTCCATGTCAAGGATTCGCTCGACAGGACTTTCGCCACCCGGTGAGTCGTGATACTTTCTTTCACATAGCAGCTCAATTGACTCGAATATTTAGTGTCACCAACATTTTCGTCATTGGTGAGGGCATCAAGCCCTGGATCTCGCTGCCCAAGGGCAAGGGTACTAAGCTCACTATCTCTGAGGAGCGTGATGTCAGGAGAAAGCGTGCTGCCGCTGAGTAGATATTTTCTTATTCAAGCCACCTTTTCCATCATTTCTCAGCCGTGCTCTGTATGCCATCCTCATGACCATTTCACGTATAACATGGGTTAGTTGGTGCCTATCCAAGAGCATATCAATTGCTGTCTGCTACCAGTAATCTGGGTGGCGGTGAGGTACTATTACAGTCTTACCCTTCCTCCGTCGTTCAGTGTCCCACTTAGCTACCCACTTCGCCATCTTGCCTCTGCTCTTCTCGCTGCCTACATTCACTGTCGCAATCATTTTCACCCAATCAAAAGACATCGCAAAGCATGTCAACTCATAAAATGATGAGTGTTCTGAATATGGGACCGGATAGATTGTTAACGTGGATGTCGACTTCTGAGTCGGCTTCAGATCCGTGTACTTGAAGTTTTGAAGGGCGGAAGCTTTCGCAAGAATGCTCGAAATTGATGGCGACTGGTCCGTCCCCGCAGCCTGGGTGAACCTTCGAGAACAAGATTGAGCATGTATCTAGGTGAAGAAAAACCTGGCATTTACGCACGTCCAACCAGTGGGTCGAAAGCCAATAACCTTCCCGAATGACCCAGCAAAGCGCTCGAGATATGTCTTCATATGGTCGGAATCAATGGTCGAAAGAGGTACCAGATGGACGGACGCTTCTTGTGGGTCAGATGTCAACATAGAGTCCAACTCTTTGTCTCCTTGACATCGCAGGATTGCTGCCTTTCTCTTGTCACAATAAACCTTGCTATCCAAAGCATGCGCAATCGCTGATGAAAGATTTGGTCGGCCGAACGAGTCTGAAGACATCTTGTAAGTATCTCACCTTTGACAATACGTTCTTTGCCGATTGAATATGTTCTGTAAACGCTTCAGAGCTGAGCCGCTTTTCGATAAGAATAGCGACATACCCGACGACGACTAAGGTCCGAATCCTTGATTGTTCTTTGGCCTTACCTTTGCTTCCACTGCCAGCAATTGACATCCAGGACATCATCGTTGATTTGGTGTCGTCGCATGACTGTCCGCATACCGCGCGTTTGGCCACTTCGGCACATGCGGATATGACGAGTGGTTGTGGAGGGAAGGTGTACTTCGTTTCAAGTGCACGTTAATGAAAATACGCGATCCAGAGAACAGTGTGTCGTACCTTCGGATCCAGATATGTTGTGTCCAGATATACCAGATCAATTACTTTGTTCTGCACTGCTGGGTGGAGAACGTGTTGAGGCGATGCGCGGAAGTCGCCGCAGTGTAAATACCGAAAGACTTTGGAAGATCCGACGTGCTGAGACTTGAAGTTGCTATCGCCGGCGTTGACTGTTTGCTTTCCTTCGAAGAAGAAGAGACATGAACCGGGGCAGTGGTTTGCTTCAATGAGCGTAACGGTGACACCGTTGGTGTTCGGGACAACAGTTGGTGTGTCCATGGGAAGCGGATGTACCCACTTGGGATCCACAGACAGCATGTGGATGATGAGGTTGGCTGTTGCTTGCGAGCAGTATATTGGCCCGTGTTTCCAGCTTGCGGATAGATTGGTATAATGGTCGGAGTGCGCATGCCTGCCAGAGGTTTCAGTATTCTGCGAGATGAATCGGAGAGCCCAACATACGTCAGGAAATAAGCGCTGACGCCTGTAATAGCGCCATACTTGAAAGCATCTACAGCAATGGGCATTCCGGTAAGAACTTTATAGAATGGTGCTTTGCGTCGACCGTTTTGCGCATTATTATTGAACCTTTGCCCTGCAGGCAACTTGCGCTCAGCTTGAGAAGCCTCTTTCCAAATCTCGTTCTCCTTGTGCGACGACATCATGAACGAGAAAGCGTTCCCGCTGATGGGTTGAGGTTTCGCGCTGGCACCCTCCTCCAAGTCGTCTTCGTCGTTGATGACCGCAGAATCCTCATAGTTTTCCACATCATCGCTCAATTGAGCCTGCTGCAAGAGTCAGTGGGCGGCATTGTCAAGGTTGGGATCCACATACAGCGTCAATGTTCTGCTTTGAATCGTCTGCGTCGGGAACTCCTCCGTCTTCCCCGTCTCCAGAATCTGGTCTTGCTTGCCGGCCTGTCTCGTCATCTCCATTGTCCCAGTCACCCAATGTAATGTCCATATCAGGCACTGAGCACTCCGGTTTTCGTGAGCTTGAGGCTATTGGTACTGCACTACTTGATATACTGCCAACAGCTGTCGGAGATGGAGGCCCCATTGGCATAGCAAGGGGGGCAGAAGGCTCCCCAAATGACTGCACATAACAGGCACTGTCCTCTGTCTTCTTCTTCGGGTTGGTGAGAAGGAATGGGACACCAAAAATGGAGGTTTGTGGTTGCTCTATGTCGCCTAAGATGGGTTGGGCATTCTCTTTCAAGACAAATTCAACGCTGCTTCTTGAAGCGTTGGCCTTCACCGGCGTTTCCTCTCTCTTTGGAGCATCGGTGTTCTTGGGGCTCAGCTTGCGCCGTTTTGAGGAGAATGTCTCAACAATCTCAACCTCGTCGTCGCTGTCTGACTCTATCACGATGACTTCAGCATGAACGAGTGGGCGCTTGGAAGATTTTGAAGGTTTGGGTTTCGTAGAGCTACTCGCTTTCGCAGGTGTTGCTCGTTTGGTTTCCGTCGGTGCAGCTGGCTTCGCTCCAAAGAAGCTGAGGATTGATTGTGATTGTATGGAAGACTTGTTATCCTTCTTAGCAGGCATCTAAGAGTGTTGACTTTCAAGAGAGTTGAATTTGAGTCTTGACCGGGAAATGGTTGATGGCAAGAGAGGAACGATCGAATATTTGATTTACGTTGTGGGGCGTTGCCTTTCGTGTTGACCACGCTTTGACAGCATCTTATCTCTTTCAATTATCTCTTTCCCAGATTTTCCCTTCTGTACTTTGGCATCGTTAACAGTAGTAAGACTATTGCCTCGCATTGATTCAACCGTGGTCTAACGTCATATTTCAGCCTGATTCGCGGTGGAAAAAGGAAGAACCATTCTCTACCCACGCAGCTGCTAACAAATGGCAGCGGTCACAGCAAAAGGGAATCGATTCCTTCAACTCGCAGCATGCATCCGATCTCCCCAACCGATAATCCGACGCGGTTCTTATCACACCACCACGTACAATATCTCATATAAGCGGTTGACGTGACTCGACTAAGGCATATATAAACTGAACAGTAACCTCTCTGGAAGACAAACCTTCTCCTCGGACTCCCCAGCCATGTCTTCTGCACCAGTCTCAACGAACATTCTCCATAGGACTCCATGGCGGCCTCCTGTCGCAGTTTCCGCGCAGGGGAGCTACATCACGTTGCAGGATGGTAAATGTCTTCTCGATGGCGTCGGTGGCGCCGCCGTTTCTTGTCTAGGAAACAGTCATCCCAAAGTCATGCAAGCAATCAAGGACCAGGTCGATAAAGTATCTTGTGAGGCCACACTATTGAGGCCACGATGTTTTTGATCGAAGCTTACACCGGCCATAAGATGTATACAATATGCAGCTATCCAATGAGCCTGCCGAAGCTTTAGCCAAAATGCTAGTGGATACTAGTGATGGTGCCTTTGCGCTGTGTGGTTTTGCCTCTGGAGGTAAAGTCAAGTGCGACTATCAAGGAGCGAGTGTTGATAACATTTGAAGGGTCCGAGGCAATGGAGAGCGTTCTCAAGCTCGCAAGACAAGTACTTTGAACTTCCGTTCGTATCTTTTCTTCCCTTATTGACCATCTGTTCTCTGCAGTATTACTTCGAGACTAATCAACCCAAACGCACCAACTTTATTGCAAGGCAGCTATCATTCCACGGAAACACTCTCGGCACACTGTCATTGGCTTACCACCCCACTCGTCGTCTTCCTTACGCTGCTGTTTTGGACCAGACTCATTTCCACCATGTTTCTCCGGCCTACGCAAAGCGTTTCCAGAAGCCAGATGAAACCGAGGAAGAATATGTTGAGCGCCTACGCCAGGAACTTGAAAACAAGTTTATCGAGCTGGGACCGGACACTGTCATTGGATGTACGCAAATGAATTAAACCATTGTCTTCATCAGTTATCGTAACTGATGCGCCCGTAGTCGTTGCAGAGACGGTTGTTGGCGCCTCAACTGGTGTCGTGGCTGCACCTAAGGGGTATTTCAAAGGTTTGAATTTGCATCTGAGTATCTTGGAACGCCTGAACTAACCATACATCAGCCATGAAGGAAGTATGCCACAAGTACGGGGCATTGTTTATCCTTGACGAGGTAAGTGACAGTTGGATGACGATTGGAAGTAGGTGCTTACCAGTCTCATCAAGGTGATGAGTGGCATGGGACGCATGGGAACCCTTCATGCGTGGCAATCATTCGGAGATGGCGTTTCGGTACGTAATGCTGACCTCAATGCGCCTCTGTAAGCTGACATCTGTCGTTAAGCCCGACATCCAGGCAGTAGCCAAAGGCCTTGGCGGAGGGTGAGTTGTTTCTTCCAGTTCGATAATCTGGTTGTCAGACTTAGTATATGAAACTTATAACAGATACGCCTCCATCGGCGCCATTCTGATGTCCCAAAAGATTGCGGACGGAATCCGAGACCATGCCGGCTTCTGGAAGCATGGTCACACCTACCAAGTATGTCTATCGGCTGGAAAACAAAATCAACAAGATTTGACATCGACATCATGTTAGGCGCATCCTCTGGCTTGCGCAGCATCCTTGGCCGTACAACAGGTCATCGACGAGGAAAACCTTCTGGACAATATCCGTAAACAAGGCTCGTATTTCGGTTAGTGCCCACATCCATCATCAAATGTAATGTACTGTTAACTCGGTGTCTCAACAGAGAAACTGCTCCGGGAAGGCCTCGAAAGCCCCAATTCGCTTGCACGGCTATATGTATTTGACATCCGCGGTGGCGGAGGCTTCTGGGCTGTCGAGTTTGAATTCGACGATGCTCCTCAGCTCAAAGGAAAGTCTTTCGCAATGCTTGCCCAAGCCCAGGCACTCGAAAATGGTCTGATCTGTATGGGCATGAACGCCGGCGCGAATTTGGAGGGGACGAAGGGCGAATATATTATCTTCGCGCCTGCGTATAACATCACGAAGGAGGAAATTGAGAAGATCGCTGCTCTGTTCATCCAGAGTGTTGAGGAAGTGTTGAAGATATATGGGCTTTAGTTCGTTTGTAGTCTGTTTGCAACTAAATGATTGACTGGATTGAGCCTTACCGGCGCTTATTTATCAGTTGAACGATACGGAGCTACAGTGCACCTATAACCTTCAAAGCGATCTACTAAACACACACAAATAGGACAGAGTTTTTACATAATGTACCTGAGCGTTTGGTTTTGGCTGGAATCGCAACATACACGTCCGAAGACCGATCTCGCACGGGCGCTTATTCGCAAACTGGGACACCTTCTCATTCAATTATGACCTTTCAAGATCAGTTCCGAGAGGTTAGGAGTTGCAGAAGCTTTTTCAAAAAATTGTACCTTTTGAACTGTCAGGAATGACTCCACGCAGACTTCTAGATGGCGAGGGCCTGCAAGAGACTGACAACAGTGCAAATTCTCAGGCTCGTCAGTTTCCTTTGGAAAGCCATAGACGTGAATTTCTGATCAATTCTACTTGTCTCGCGTGTTATCATCGCTGTTATTCGTAATTGAAGAGGGCTAGTCAACCATCCCTTGCTATTAGTACATATGAGAAGTGATATCATCTCTGGCTTTTGATGCAACGAAGGAACAAAACAAAGAAACCCTCGCAACGGTCTCAAAGTCGCACCCATACTGTTATTAGAGATATCCGCTTAACCAGAGGAACCGAACGGTGGGATTAGAGAATATTGTTGCCTTGTCCTGGATAAAGGGAGAGTGACAGATTGGTCGAGCAGTGACCAGGTCACAAAGATTGAGGGCCTGCACGCCACCTGCTTATATAAGAAAAGCTGGATTGCTTTAGGGCGTTTCGCGAAGTCTGACGCTCTTGCTTCCTACCACAGACATCCAATCTTCAAATATCCCAACTCGTCTCTATACACACAGAGTCCAGGATCGATGGCTGCGTGCATGCACTAAATGGATTTACGACAAATCCATCATCAAGAAGCCACAAGCAGCTCCAGTGCACCCAACGCCCCGTCGAGTCAAGACCATCCGTCAGCAACCTCTTCAGAAAGCAAACCCATACGATCGAGTGCACGAGTCAAAGCAGCCAAACAGAAAGCCCAAGTGTTAGAACCCACGAAAGATCGTGATCCTTCCCATCCAGAACAGTCAGGCGCGACATCATCACTGCCTCTCGATTCTATAAGTACACGTAACCAGCGTATTAGTCCAATCAAGACCACTCGCTCTCGCGAATCTACTACGGGGAAAGGAAAGGCCAAGGAACCCGCCCAAGACAGTGCTTCTCGCAATACCAAACGGTGGGCATTGTGATGCACTCAGATGATTTGTATTCCCGACTAATGTTTCTCCAGCACGCGGCGTAACCCCACAGCCCCTCCAGCAGCCTTAGCCATTAACGAACCAGTGCGGGATACGAAAGGGAAGAAACGAGCTGTACCAGAGCCTGAAGAAGAAGCTACAGCAGAACCCTCGACTAAGCGTCCGCGAACGTCTGCATATTCATTGAGATCAGTACAATCATCAAACGAAGCCTCTGAAATGCCCCGCAAACCTCGGTAAGTTTCTCGACCCTCAATTTTGTCCGTGTATCTAATCACCATCACAGTGCCTCTACCTCTGGGAAGGGAAAAGCTTCCCTCAAGTCCAAGATGGCGGTGGCCGGGTCTTCTCGTATGGACAACGAAGATGTGGAAATGATGGACGCGGAATATCATTCAGCGAGGCGCGGAGAATCAGACGATGACGAACACATGGAGGAGAAAGTGGACACAGAAAGCGAGCTCAAAGGCGGTGATAAAGGTATTTCCGAAGGGGTGCCCAGGGACGATTTGGATGAGGATGACGACGAAGACGACGACGATCATATACACGGGGGACTCCCGTCTAGTGACGCAGGACCGATTCCAGGGGGGATGGACGAAGCGGCGGCGTTGGCCATCTTTGGAGACTATCGCCAATTCGGGTCCTACATGATGTCGCTCTCGTCGCGTCTGAAAAGCATGCTGAATAACATCAAGACCACTGCTGATCCCACTACCAGACTTCTTACGCTTCAAGAGTTGAGCGAGCTATTGAGCATCAGCACAGAGGATACATTGGCAGGATCATTCCAAGTCGAACAGTTTGTTCGAGAGCTTGTCAAAATCCTTGGTGGTCGTGGAGCAGAAGAAGATGAGGATGAAGAGGATGACGGTGGTGAACAGGATGAAGACGCTGCTCTTGCTGCTGCCCTCGCCATGAGTTCTGGTTCCCAGTACCAGGGTGACGAAAACCCGGAAGCTCAGGTCTTGGCATGCAGATGCTTAGCCAACCTTATGGAAGCTTTGCCTGGAGTCGCACATACTGTTGTTTATCACGGCGCCATCCCGGTTCTTTGCAGCAAGTTAATTGAGATTTCCTACATTGATCTTGCCGAGCAGACCTTGAGTGTAAGCCCTTTATCTTGTTTACTTCTCCCTGACAAATTGCTCTAACGCTATCTCAGACCATGGAGAAGATATCCGAAGAGTTCCCCAGTGCAATCGTCAGGGAAGGCGGATTGTCTGCATTACTGAATTACTTGGATTTCTTCTCGATTGCAGTCCAGCGCACCGCACTGCAAGCAGCATCAAATTGCTGTCGCAATGTTTCACCAGAGCATTTCCCTATGATCAAGGGAGTTTGGCCCATTATTCGCAACTGCCTTGCGTATTCCGATCAGCGTCTGGTCGAGTTTGCATGCTTATGTGTCATTCGAGTCATTGACTCATACCACCGCGCATCAGTCGAGAATCTGGAGAGTCTGGTCGATACCGACCTGATTCGTGCAGTCAACCAGCTTCTCTTGCCAGCAGGAGGGTCACCGTTGATCGCGGCAAACACATACACGTTACTCCTCCGTGCTTTGGCGACATCTGCTCGCGCCAGTCCAAAGATTTCTATCGCTTTACTAGAAGCAGACATTGTCGACACTCTGTATCAGATTCTGACTGGAGTTCTTCCGTCTGCATCCACAACGCACTCTGACCAGGGCGATGCAGCTGGTGGGCAAGGCCTTGGAGGGGGGTTGGCCGATATGACCGTCATGGAAAACTTGGCTCATAGACCGAAGGAACAAGTTGAAGAGGCTCTCAGCCTGGTGTCTGAACTTTTACCACCTTTACCCAAAGGCAGGCGTCTCTTTCCTTCCTCTTTATGTGCAACACCCTAACCTTCTTATCTCTCTAGAGGGCGTCTTCGATCACAAGGCATACACGGAGAAGTCCCTTGCTAGAATGGTCAAAGCTAAGGCAAAGGCTGAAAGAGCTGCCGCCCGTTTAGCAGCACAATCTCACAATCAATCGTCAGCGGCTGCCCCAATAGCTACCCCACCTCCCACTGCTAATGACGAGGCCTCGCCTGCTCCAACGGGTAACGAAGGAGCATCTAATGATGCGCAAGAGACTACGGACACATCTACGGCGCCTGTTGCCGCTGAAGTCGTTCAGGATCGTACCGAGATGCTCAGGTCAAAGCCCGGTGTCGTCGGCAAATTTATGCAGCTCTTGGTGCCGATCCTTGTGGACGTATATGCTGCTAGTGTGATTACTCCTGTGAGGATCAAGACATTGACGGGGCTGCTAAAAGCGGTCAGCTTCTTGGATGCTGATGGCCTGAAGCCTGTTCTCATGGTTCGTTCAATTCTTTGAGTATAGTGCTTCATGTGTCTAAAACGATTTTTCAGTATGTTCCAGTGGCGGGTTTCGCGTCCTCTATACTCTCGTCGAAAGATCACCCAACGCTTGTTATCGGGGCGCTTCAACTGGTCGATCTTCTGCTGGGAAAACTTCCCTCTCTTTACAAGCCTACCTTCCACAGAGAAGGCGTCTTCCATGAGATCGAAACATTGGCGGAAAGGACACTAGTTTCCTCGAAGTCCAAGGAGAAAGAGGCTCCTGCTGAAACTACTGAAGATGCACCGTCATCCGCTCCACTGCCTGGTCTCAAGAGGGCTTCCTCGACACCGCTTGATCCTGAAGATGCTATAACGTTGCGCGCCAGAGTCATACAGTTCAAGTATCTCACCGATAAAGATGGTGTTGACGAAGACGACGCCTTCCGAAGCCTGAGGACCGTTGTTGACAAGATATCGGCGCCTAATGCCTCTGATCAAGAGTATTCTCAGGCTCTCTGGGAACTTGCTGATCTTTTTGCTTCTCCTCACACATCTGTGTCAAGCTTCGAGCTTCTCAAGAGTGGGGTCGTGGATGGTCTTTTGCAGTTCGCAACCGATGAGAATCGCACTGGTGAGTCCTGTCAGCCCCGAAAAGTGATCACAAGGGCTGATTGATGTCGTATAGTGAGCCTTCAAAGGCGCAAGGAGATTCTTCTCGATGCTCTGACCAATAGGAAGATTAAAAACATTAACTCAAGCCAGACACCCTTCGCAACGCTTGTCAAGAAATTGCAGGAAAGCTTTACAAGAATGGAGTCGTTTGAAGTGATTACTGTGACTCAGAATAGCGACGGTAATCCATAACTCTTTTTGACTGATCTATCTGCCTTGCTCATTTTATCTGCTTCCCTATCCAGAATCGAAACGCAGCTCTCCTTCCCTCCTTGCTCGTCAACTTCGTCTTCGGCTGGTCGCTGGAGATGACTCCGATATCCCAAAGAATCTTCATAACATTGTGGTCTCAATTCATGCTATCGCAACCTTCCAAGCGCTGCATGATTACCTGCGACCTCGAGTTTCCGGCCTACTGGGCAGCACTTCCCGGTTATCGGGCATGTTCGCCGCACTGGCTGCATCAGGCTTCGTAGGGGGACTACCTAAACCTGCTGCTGGGTCAAGTGGCGCGGGATCTAGTTCTGCCGATACTTCCGCGCAGACAGTTCAGCGCAGACGTAGTCAACGCTTGGCCAAGCAGGCTGCTGGCACATCTTCAAACGAGAATGAGTCCCCAACGGAGGCTGAAAAACCGTCTAGTAGCGTTGCCGCCGACGCGCCGGCGTCCACTAGTGGAGCTGAAGCACCTGCACCTGCCAACTCGACAGCGCCTGCATTGAGTGACACCGCAGTAGATTCGGAACTCCAAGCGGACTTCACTGACGATGAAGATATCGATGCAGAGGTTTTTGATGACGAAGTTGATGGCGACAATACTGTCTCTGAAAAGACGGTGACCGTCTCAGTGGCTGAAGGTTCGTCAAGCTTTGTATCATACACTGTTTCTTTAACTGATTTCATTTTTAGATGGTAGTAAAATTGAAGCCCAGACTCCTGATGGTACCCGAGTCGCAACACCAAATGCTACCACGAGGGAGGGTTTGCTTGCCATGGCTCAAAGTGCGCTGTCAACGAGGAGTTCTTATGCGGCCGCTCTCAAAGCGAAACCTACTGATTGGCATCTCGAGTTCTCGATGGACGATCAGGTTCTTCCCCTTGACCTAACCATCTACGGAGCCATCCACCAACATGAAATGCGTAAGAAGACTGGCTCCACCCCTCTGAGCATGATCTGGCAAGGAGTGTACACTATCAAGTTTAAGAAAGTTGCTGGTCCGGCGCCTGGTCCTGAAAGTATGTTGGAATTCAAGTTATCTTCAATTTCGTCTAATTAGTTCGATAGCCCGAGCAGATGGAGCCGAACCGAGTATCAAGAACAGGTCCCAAAGCCCAAAACTTACTTCGCTTCCGGATGACGCTCCGCATGCGAAGATCTTGCGACTTTTGCGTGTGCTTTGCTATTTGAACACATTTGAGGCGGATCGGATAGCTTTCCCTACTGACAAACGCAATCTCCCTGAATCAGCATTTGTGAACAACAAGCTCACTGCAAAGCTGACGCGTCAACTCGAGGAACCGATGATCGTCGCGAGGTATGCGCTTCGCTGCTTGATATTCATGAAATCATGTTGATGAACCAATCATCTGTCTTTAGCTCATGTTTGCCTGATTGGGCCTTGGATCTTCCTCAACATTTCCCTTTCCTCTTCCCTTTTGCAACACGATACAACTTCCTACAGTCTACTTCGTTTGGCTACGCACGCTTGATCATGAAGTGGCAAAGTCAACAGAGTCGAGGCCAGGATTCATCCAGGAGGGATGATGGAATAGGTTTCTTGGGTAGACTTCAAAGGCAGAAAGTGCGGATCTCTCGCAAACACATTCTCGAATCTGCTGTCAAAGTCTTCGAGCTATATGGCTCCTCCTCTTCCATCCTCGAAGTCGAATACTTTGAAGAAGTTGGAACCGGTCTGGGTCCAACGCTCGAGTTCTACTCATTAGTGTCGAAGGAGTTTGCTAGGAAAGATCTCAAACTCTGGAGAGATGCAGACGCATCCGGCATCGGCACTTATGTGGATCATCCAAATGGCCTATACCCTGCTCCAATTAGTCGTGAGGACATTCAAAGCGATGGTGGCCAGTACGTGTCGTTTGTTCGTTGAGCCTTTTTCACCCTGCTTACACGAGTCTCAGGAAACGAACACACATTCTCCGCGTCATTGGTCAATTTGTCGCGAAAGCCATGCTTGACTCTCGGATCATCGATTTGTCGTTCAACAAAGTCTTCTTGAAACTCGTCCTAGGAGAGGAGGTCCCGTTGACGATTGCTACTCTCAAAGTTAGTTGCTTGTCAAGCTAAACTTCCCATTTTGAAACTCATGCGTGTATCCTAGCTTGTTGACGTGGACCTAGCCAATTCGTTGGCTCAAGTACAAAGTCTCGCCGCTGATGAATCATCTCGCAAGGACAAGGTACGGCGACATCTACACTTTTCAACGATCCACGTTGATTGGTGTCCAGCTTTCACAGAAAGTGGCGAAGATTGAGAAAGTTAGCATTGAAGACCTCGCACTTGACTTCACCATTCCTGGATACGACATCGAACTACGTGTACGTTTTCTCCTTTGTTTTGTTACTCGTGATCTGAAGCAGATGCCATATAGCCCGACGGTGCCAATATTCCTGTCACCTCAGAAAATGTCAACGAATATGTGGTTGAAGTTTTGGATGCTATCCTCGGAAAGGGTGCTGCTATCCAAGTGAAAGCGTTCAAAGACGGTTTCTCCAAGGTCTTCCCTATAAGCGACTTGAGAGCGTTCTCCGCCGATGAGCTCGTCATGTTGTTTGGCAACTCCGATGAGGATTGGTGTATAGAAAGTGAGTCACCACATTATCTTGGACAGTCATCAGATAATAATCAACTCCCCCTGCAGCATTGTCTGAGGCACTGAAAGCTGACCACGGCTTCAATGTGGAAAGCCGTGCCATCCGCGACCTTCTCGAAATCATGTCGGAGTATGATCAAGTAACCCGTCGCGCATACCTACAGTTCATCACTGGTAGTCCCAAGCTACCAATCGGTGGTAAGTCCATCAAAAAGATTTGCTTGAAAACATAACTTCTCACTGCCGATTCTTCAGGTTTCCGTGGCTTGAACCCACCCTTGACTGTGGTCCGTAAGCCTCATGAAGCGCCGCTCACTGCCAACGACTACTTGCCCAGTGTCATGACTTGCGTCAATTACCTCAAACTGCCTGAATACAGCAGTAAGCAAGTCATGAGAGAAAAGCTGCAAACAGCCATGCAAGAAGGAGTTGGCAGCTTCCATCTATCTTAAACCTAGTGTTACTTTGCTTTCCGTCCGTCCCCTCTTGTACCTTTACTCTCGTCGTCTAGATTCGTCACGAACAGCACCATCATAAAGCACCAAGCACCATGAACAATCCTATAACAAATTTTCTCATCATATACGTTCTATTCTATTAGTCGCCCATGATAATTTTCTGATTTGAGGATGAGTCAACAAACGTGCCAGAAGGTGCTGGCTCCTGAGTCAACGCCAGTTTGGCGGGAACGCAAAGGTGTTGCTGACTAAGGGCAAGCTCATGTTGTGATGCGCGTGAATGGCAGAAGAGTAAACCACATCTTGAGCTTTGACGGCCACCTGCAACCCTAAATTGCCTATTCACCGTCTCATTTCGCCGTTATTCTGCAATGTCGAAGCATCACCCAGGTACGAGTCATTCAGAAGATATTTTGCAGGCATTCTCATGATTGTTTGTGTTCAGATTTGATTATGTGTAGGCGGCAGCCTGGCATTGGTACGTTTCTCTGTACCTCCTCTAGGCACTCGCTGACGGTTTTTGCTTTTTCGATCAGCCATTGGACGTCTTTGCGAAAAATGCGACGGCAAATGGTATGTAGGACTGCGTCTGCCAACGGAAAACCTTGCTTACGGGTGAACCTTCGACAGTCCCGTTTGTGATTCGTACGTCAGGCCAGAAACTTTGGTTAGGATATGCGATGAATGCAATTTTGGAACTTACGGTGGGCGTTGCATAATTTGTGGTGCACCTGGTGAGTTCATGTTACAGCGGATTCCCTTTCCATTGCTCACATCGCTGTAGGTATTTCCGACGCGTATTATTGCGCTGAATGCACGAGACTGGAAAAGGATCGCGATGGATGTCCCAAGATTGTGAATCTAGGTGCAAGTAGAACAGACTTGTTCTATGAGAGACGGCGTCTTGGTGCGCATCATTCGCTTTGCTTCCGTGGTCGGTTCACTCAAATCTCTCCAACAGGGTTCAAGAAAGGCTAGATGTACTTTCACAGTCAAATGACATGTACAACATCGCTCATAAAATATATTATACACCTTTCCCAAAGCACTCAAAATACATACAGACGAACATTATCGGTATATGGGGTAGGGAATGACTGGTGGACTTCCTGCTTGATTCTCTAGTTCGGCAAATGTCCTGAAAATTAGGTTAGCTCGTGCAGGATCCAGCACCGCGCACAGAAAAGGGACCAACTTAAATAACTGCATATCCACCTATCAATGAACAGTTAGCATATGGATTTCCAACACAGCGTTTGGGAGATGCATACAATGGACTTGAAAACGATGAAGACGTGGGTATCGTTGTGTGTATCAACTTCCTGGCAAGAGTCACACAAATCTCGTGCGCAGTATGCACAGCGGAACCACTCCCCAACGATAGACGTCATACATCTGTCACAAAGGGCTGATGTATGCTTCAGAGAGTTGAGATATGCTGGACGATGTGTCAGAATGTCGTGGTCTTCTCTTGACATAAGGGATAGTGTACCTTGAGGGTCATTAGTTTTAGGTGCGCTTGGCGGTGGGCCGGCAGGGACTCTATATCTAAAGAAATTCGTGAGGTAACACTCATGTAATTGGTTGTAAGGTACCAACAGTGGAGGCAAAAGAGGGAATGGTGATTCCAGTGGGCGGTGTACCGGGCGCGGAATCTTGAAGAAAATATGCATAGGGTCATGCATGATATATGATCTCATCTCGCAATTTGAGCACTGTGCAGACAATGAATAATCCAAACCACGGATATGAAGATAGATGACGGACCAAGTTGAAGGCCGTCGGGCTTGAGGGACAGCTCGCGCATTGGTACCTTACACCTGCAATCAACTGGAATGACAAGTGGAAGGTTAGGCAATGCAGAAGAAAGAAGCGGAATATCGTACATGGCCACATCCGTTACAGAATAGGAGGTGATTGTCCGATGCCTGGGAAGGTGTGGCTCTCGCACTACCAATAATAGTACGAGCGTAGGAGGCTTCCGACTCTGCCTTGGACCTCGGAATAGTTAGACCAACACTTGCTGCATCTCTTCCTTGCCATAGGTGAACGGCACGTCGACTGGCACTTTGCAGCTATGAACAGATAGATTTTAGCTTTACGGTGGAACCGGTCGTAACATAATTTTCGTACCTCTGTTGTTTCAAGAGGGTATGGGATCTAGAGGATGGTGGTCTCCGTTATAGTAGACATATCTGGGAATGAACTGCGCAGCGCCGCACCTTGATGAGGATATGCGAAGAAGTGTGTCCACCATCTGCTGAATCCAGATTTCCCGGCAGACCAGCAGATTCACAATTGGAACATATGTCAACTGAGTCGCAGATTGCGCAGTGGAAACGTGCTCCAACAATGTCCAAGAGACAGCTATAATATCATTTAATGAGGTCACGGAATGCAGTAGATCAAACAAAATGATAACATACTGTGCGCATGCGACTCCTGGGTGCTTCAATGCTATATAAAAAATGATGAGCTTCGGAAAGCAAAAAGATAGATCCTGTATGTACATATTTCTTCGTTCGGATCGGGCAGGTCATCCGGTGAAAAATCAGGAATTGTCCCATTTTCCGCTGGCTTGTCGGGAATGATGAGGAAGGCATGCGTCGGGTGTAGCTCGTGCACTTGACTGTAAAATGAAGATTGTAAGTGAAAAAGAATACCGAGTCAAAGGAAATGACAAACCTGTAACATGCACGGCAGATGTGCAGATTTGAGCACGACGTACACTTATACCTCTTCTTGTCCGTAATAGCGCTGCACGTCGAGCATTTCGACACCAATGCCTCATCCAAAACTGCGAAGTTTACCACAATGAGAAAAGGGTTTAGAGGCTGTTCAAGTCGTACATACCGACATCTTCCCACCCATGGTGGCCCCACACCTTCTCTTGGTATGCATGTCGTAATTGGCCTTTCTTCGGTGCCGTGCGTCGCCATTGTTGGGCCCTTTGCGGGTCATCATGCGCAGAATATAGGCCGTTGCCAACAGGCGGCGTACCAGGCCCATTGAGTCCCGCCTCGATGGCGTGTCGGATACCAACGGATTCCACGCATGCAGAGCAAAGCTCATATCCAGCAGACGGTACGGAACCTGACGATGAAGAGGAAGGGGTCGGGCTTAGATGTCCCCTCGATCCATTGAACATGGATTGTACGTATGGCAAGGATGTGGCGGAGGGGATAGAGGGCAGCGGTTTGTAGCGCTGGGAGTGAATGGAATCAGGGCTTCCTATGTAGGTCTGCGATGAACTGGAGTTGGGACTGGAGAAAACCCGGTGTTGCGGTGGAGGATACGTGTACACCGTAGTCGGCGAGTCTCCCTGGTTGGCCTGTTCTGACAAAAGGCTTTGGGCAGGCGCCTTCTCCCCGCATGTAGAACAGATATACCGAATCGCTTCGAGCAGAATTCCGCAATTTGAGCAGTCGGTAAGAATTTCGGGCAACGGGCCCACAACCGGAAGAAAAGGTAGTAGCTCCTTGTCAATTTCGTGAGGAATGACATCTGTCGTTTCTTCCTGTATTGACAAGGCCTGCAGATTAGGTCGACGATTTGACGCAGTCTCCTTCTGTTGAGCAGCCACCCATCTCAGCTGCATAGATGAGGGTCGTGGTCCACGTAAAGGTGGTGCATCGTCGCCAGCAACAGAATTGCCGCCCCGTACCTCATCGCCAACGGATTCTTGGAAGTGGGAAGACGAACTGGACGTATATGTGTAATAGTATTTCCCCCGTTGGTCTCTCTCCAGAGCCAAATCACCACCTAGCTGGCCGTCGTCCTGTGAGTTCAATGACAAGGACATGCCATCCGTGTCTGACGGCTCAGGGTATGCGCCCACCATCGAGCGAATCGCTCGTTCGTTCTGGTCTCGAATCCATGCTGCTCCTCTGTCACTGGCGACGACGGATTCGTAGTCGAGACTAGACGAGTCATCTTTCCTGTTACTCTCGGACAGTCTGAGGCGTTCAAAGACTGCAGAAGGGTCTTCCGGGAAACGCTCTGCTGCGGATTCTATACGCTGGCTCTCCGTAGAATTTAGTGCATCACTATGGGAGATAATATCGAAAGACGCAACAGACGGGTCGATCTGTGTTTGGCTGTCGTTGTACCGTTGACTCGCTGCTGTCCTGGACCCCTTCAAGCTCGACGAACCAGCCGGGATATGCCCGGATGCCAATGATCCAGATCCGGCCCCGCTCCTAACACTCCTTGACGCTGACGTCCCGGGATCCCTGGAACTAACTGTAACGGAATCGTCATCGAGATCGACGGATGGGGAGCCGAAAGAGAACGACGCTTCACTGCCGTTCTTGCTTTTGAAGTCATCCAGGCTTGCGAGAGAAGAAGTATCTGACAGACTCGGACCATCATATTCGACGTTGATATTCACTCGCAAAGTGATTTTTCGAGCACCGAAGCTTCTACCTGACAGGATAGATGCAGCCGAAGAGATAGGGACGTCGTCGCCTGCAGAGAAATACTGAATGGCCTCGATTAGATCGTGGTTGGTCGAGATGTCCGTGATTTCTCCATCATCGTCTTTGTACGATACGGCGAACGATGTCGCGTATAATGAGAAGCATTGTTCTACCTTGGAAGGAGTCGGCATCAACGTATCTCTAGTGCTTGGACGATTAGACGCCATACCTTCCTCCGAAGTACATCATATGAGCAATTACGCGCTGAGTCGAATGTGATTCGTTTGTGCCATTTATCAAAAGCGCATTTTACAACGAGAGGCCTGTCTGGAGGATTATACATGTGCAAGGTGTAGGAATACAATGGGGTAGGGAGAGAGAGGAGGTCGACGCTCGGTTATGACATACTTGGATAGCTGTTCAAATCCTCCGCAGCAGAAGGACTGGTGATGTTGATCGCTTGCTTCGTCAGCTCCGTCAACCCTCCCTTGCTTTCTCACATTGATTTCACTTCCTTGCTTCAGTACCAGCCCCTTTGCGCTGCGGATGCAACTATGTATAGCAAGCTCGCAGCCAGCGCGCCATTGAGATAAGTAGCGCAGCTTGCCAGGCTGCTAGTCTACTTGGGAAGCGGTTGCTGAACCGCTCAGCGCTCAGCACTCAGCCATCGGTGGTATCAATCTGAATACCTGACCGTGGCGGTGCAAAGCGGTGCGATTGACATCCCACTGTGCACGTAGACGAGCAACACAGACGGTATATTTTAGGATCCCGGTGGCCCATGCGATCTCGCACTAGGTCATAGAGAAGCGTGAGGCAAATTTAAACCTGCGGAATGTTCGTGACCACACTCAAACCTCCTTCATTTCCCGAGGCAGCAGTTCAAGTATAAATATTCAGCTTCTACGCACGCCCCGGTGAATGTCTACCACTCAAATGGTTGGGAACACATGTGAATCCGATGATGAGTTGTCGAAGTCAGTCAGAACTCTCACACACCGCCCATGGGCGCTTAATGTGCATAAAGTGTCAACGTGCTCCGGACCTGGTCTTGATGGCAGTCATTTGCAATCCACGGTTTTTACATTGGAGCTACAATGGAGGTATGCGTGTAATTCCAGTGTACAAGGAGATAATCAATTCCAAGCAACCAAGTATGTGCACGAGACCAGAATATCCAGACTTTCTACCTTCTTCAGGGTATTCGAACCACAGTCCTACAGTTTCCCAGGAGCCCATCCTCCGTTCCACCTCTGCCTCGTTGTCTCTCTCCAGCCATTCGACACCAAGCTTGACATGAGATATCTAGACTTTCTACCTTCTACCGCGGTATTCAAACAATCGGCATCTTGCGTAGTGCGCCGATGTTGCTCTTTCAATTTCTCGGCGTACAACTGACTGGATCATCAGTGCACCACATAGATAGCAAAAGTGGCTTCAATATTGTATTTTTAGTCGAGCGAAGACTGGAACCATGTAAAGAGGTGCTTACGCGTTGCAGCCAGGGGAAAGACACTTAGAATCGGGGAGATTCGTCACAGAACTTCATAAGAATATTCTGAGCAACTTACTGTCATATGATTGCACCCCGCTTCCTTTTGGATTGGCGTCTGACAGCCTGTAAAGCTTCTTAGGGTCTTGCTTGGGCAGAATTCAAGGAAAGAAAGTTACCTGGGCATGCCTTCCAACCACGTTCTTGCATGAGATGCCTGAGCTCAGATGAGCCATCACAGGAATGCTGAGGCCCGCCAATTTCGATCTGGCGCTCGCAATTCTTGCACCAGACGTAATTGCATCCTCGGAGAGGACAGGTGATAGTGGAACTTTCTTGATGATCTTTTCGGTCGACAAACATCGTCTGCTTGCATCTGAAGGAAGCAAAATTTTAGATTGGAGAAAAAAAATACCGGTTCAGAATCACTTACTTGCGGCAGTGCAGGGCAATAGAGTACGGAGCTATTTGTAGTGAACGGAGTAGTTCCGTGTTTTCAGTGGTAAGTCCAATAGTTGATAGAACAGTATCGCCGATTTCTGTAAATAAAACACGATTGGTGGGTCATGAGGATGAAACTTGCTTTAAGATGACGGTGAGCTAAGTGGCTCATTTACGTACGCGTGGGCTCAGGTGCATTTTTGTCTGCCATGCATACGGGGCAAAGGATTGGATAACGACGTTGGCTGATGATAGACGTGACGTGGGATCGAAGGCAGTCCCTGCAGAATGAGTGTTTACACTCGTCCATTTGAGCGAGGTAGTCGATCCGCATATCTTCGAAACAGATCTGGCACTGAAAAGTGGGCGTTTCGTGAGCTGAAAGAGCAGCCCGTTCGGCAGCCAAAGCTCTATCTTCTTCCTGATATTGCACCTGTAGCTGATTAATGAGCTTTTCACTTAAGTCCGACACTATGTCATGCTTGGAGTGGCTTGGGGGTTCAGAGTCACGAGCAAGAGCGACGGGAGGTCCAGAAATCGACGAGCCAGAGGTAGATGCTTGCCAGGGTGGTGGCCCATTAGCATGACGACTCTGGTAAGCTGTGCGTACGCTCTCGTGATCCAGAATTGTCGTGTCCTCGTCGTCCAGCTCTAGTTGAGCGACCTGCAACTTAAGCCTATCATTTTCAGTTGTGAGTTCTTCGTTGTGACGACGGGAGTTATCTAGTTCCGCCTGTAGTCTGAGGGTGGTGGTGGTGGATTCCATGAGGATATCTTCAAGTCCAGTCGGGGATAAGGGAGAGGAATTTGGGAGGACAATGTGACTGGAAAATTGTCCAAACAGCTGAGCTTGCCATCTCATAGTAGGGTCTGCCAAGATTTTCGGGTCTATGGCAAGAAGATTATTGAGGTAAGTCGCAGTGGATTCCATAGACGTGTTCACGATAAACGCAGCGCCATCCGGATGTGCTGGTCGTGGATGTGAGTCGAATACGGCGAAGACATCACTGTTGTCATTTATTGGAATCTTAACACAAACGATGATCTCCGGCGAACGCGTAAGTATAGCAGCGACAGGGATGCCCTTGGCATCTCTCATATCCCTATTGGAGGCAGTCAATTCATGCATAACTTATGAAGACCATACGACCAAATCGAACACCTACCGAAGAACGCTCAAGAGGTTGGCATAATCGGTCAATGCGTACTGAACATTGGCATTCTCAAAGCTCTGCTTGAAGATTGGGAGTTTCAAAAGCTCATCAACTTCAAGGTGTTTATCGCTTGGCCATGACGAACATATGGAAGTAATTTCCTGTGGTGTGGGTGAAGCATAAGAAGCGTGGGACGACATCAGGATTCTGGGACTCACCTCGGTTGTTTGTTGACACAAAACGCCATTCAACAAACGATGAGTATGGCCAGCCGGACTGAAATTCGATACAACTTTTGTATCCTCGTAAGTGCGAAACAGTACCCGCGCGCAGTTCAAAGCTGCAAGCCCGCAAGAAGAGGCGCCCGTTCTTATGCCCTCGGCGTCTTGATACTGGCTTGCTCCTGCGTACGAAACAATTTGCTGCTGGCCGCCCAGAATTGCCCCAACGACCTCCTCCAATCGGTTTTGTTTTGTACGTGGTGGCAACATTGACGATGGTTCATCCAGGAGATGTGATACAGAGGCTCGAATGAAAGGGAAAGATGGACCTGGATGCTAGTACACTCCCCGGAGCCGCGTGCCATACTGACTGACCCCCTGACCTTCGCCGGCAGAATGTGAAAGTCACAGTCCACGTTCTTGCCTGAAGGTTTGTCCTTTGATCTATGAAAGGCAATTTGTCTTCTGCCGACATTTATCTCGAAGTTTCCTAACGGCTTCCGCCCTCAATCAACGTAAACTCCGTGGCCTAGGTGGCCTTGCTCGGATATAAATCGAACGGAGGCGTCTCCTCCCTTTTCCCCTCTGTTACACCTTACGAGGCCGTGATGGATAACTCACTCTCGCCGTCTTCGTTAGGAAATCCTGAACATCTCAACGGCCAATGCGGGCTAGGTAAGCTTCTTGTTCTCGTTTTCATCGTGTCAGGACGCGCAGTCTCATCCATTTCCTTTGTGGTAAACGTGTCGATGGATGTAGATAACCCCACAGCTCCTGCGCCCACACTCAGCGGCAACGACGACGGACTTGATGTCAGCATAATGAAGGTCTCATTCCCTTCTCGCTAATTGATCTCGTAACCTTCAGGTCGAAATGGAAGCACCGTCCAATACTACAGTAGCTGTTGTTGAAGACGACAACATGTCTATGTATGCCTCTGAAGTTAGTCCGTTGACTGAGTCCATCTTGAGGTTTCTTTCTCACTTCTCACTTGTTCTTAGAGTGAAAGTGCTCCACAGATGACCGCAGCCATTGCTGGAGGCAGCAAGGTAAACCTGCTTCGCTTGCATTCATCCCAGCTTCAGTTTGGCTAATCACAAATTATAGGAGGGCCCCAAAGCCGAAGTCAACAAAAGCTCGGACGATATCTTAGGGACTGTCGATCATTTCTACCGCATCTTGGAATTGATATCCGAGCAAGGAAGTGGTGGATTAGGTGGGATTCCGACCTCTGACGTCTGTGTGAATGACTTGATCTGACTTTATGCAAACCGTCAGTGGACAAGATCATAATTGCACAGGATTCTTTGAGCAGATTCATCAACAATACTCGCCCAAACGCTTACGCGTCACTAACCAAGGTCAACTTCAAGAGCCTCGATTCGGTCGCAGTGCTGCCTATCGGCATCTACGGCCCTCAGGAATCGATTGTTTCCTTCCTTGTTACTGTCGGCATTCTGGACGACATGAAGTAGGCTTTTTTCACGTCATAAACCTGATGCACATAATTGAAATACGTACCTTGCTTCCAGGGCTCAAGAAATTCTGATCTCCGACGAGAGAACATCTCGGCGCCTCCAATCGGGCATCTACGTTGCTGTTCCGCCTGGGCAGGAAGACTCGTCCACGAAGATGTACATCATATACTGGCCAGAAAAAACTACTTGGGACGACGATGCGATCCACTCCGTTCGCCGAAATCGTGTCACTTTCATGAGGTTAGTCTGCCATCTGTCGATTACTACAAAATACTGAATCAGCGTCGCAGATACCTGAGCAAAGTTGCTGATCAGACTATTTGTCTTCTTGGTGACAAAGGGATCATCTGGAATGACGACTCCGTCGATGAGGAAGACATGGACTTTGACGAGAACATGGACAGGTTGTTCTCCTTTGAGGTTGCGAAGACTCTCGAACAGGAAGAAAGTGTCACTACGCGCGCAGGGTTTGATGTGAGTTGACATTCATCCTATAGATGGCGATGACCCATCCCAACAAACGATTGATTCTTCATGGTCAATAGATTATGCTGCCTCCTCTGTCTATCGGATACGTCTCGACGGATACGACAAATGCGACACCTTCCCCCCGAATCATGATGGGGGAATCGAGTCAAGGTTATATGACCGCTCGTTACATCAGGGCTTTGCCACAAACACGGGACCTTTCTAACAGCAATGCTAACGGCGTCCTCCTTCGAAAAACGCTGTATGTGATGCCCTTGCGTCATACTAGTCCACCTCATTTTAATTCCAACACTCTAGCGAAGAGCCTGCAATCCGTATCCACGAGTCTTTTACAGACGAAATGCTCGAAACTCTCGTGCAGCATGGCCTTATCCACCGTTTCCCTCAGCAGTGTCATCGATGGACGGCTATGAAGGCGGATTTGGACAAGGAACTTACTGAGCGAAAGTCCAGCTCTCTTCAAGAAGCGATGCAACAGCTTGAAGGTGGTAACAGTTCGATGAAGAATACTTTTCGTGTTGAATCTATCAAGCGCTTGAATGACGTGTATCCGTAAGTCGCGTTGCCTCATAGAAGTTCACGATGGTCTGACTGATGATAATCAAATGCAAGGCGTTGCAACTTTACCTCGTTGACTAACAAAAGGGGCAATGCATCTGACAACCTTGACTCTCGCATAATGAGCACCGCCGATGAGTCTGCAACCGCTGTTACCTCCGCCTTGGATAGTCATCCACCGAAGGACTTACAGCTTGGTATACCCTGTCTAATTTTCTGCTTGCCCGATATGCTAACGAGATGGTGTAGATGATGCATACCAATGTCTTGTTGCAATGTATCCTCAGATAAAGGACGACTTCAGAAAGTCATTCGATAAGGTCACCAAAGACAACAAAAAACTCTCCCCTGAATACCACAAGCTCAAAAGACAATTGATCACCCTACAAGTTTGCCTTGAGGATTACCAGGACCTCAAAGAAGCAGACCGCGGACGCTTGGCGGAGGCCATTTTCTCTGATTCATCCAGCGACAAGGACTTGGCTGATATCCTGTCCTCAAACGGGGATGCTAACCATGGTCTTGGATCTGGACTGATAGACACAGTCAAGAACGCATGGAATAAGGCCACTGGAACGCCCTTCCAGACTCAACGGAAGGTCATCAACAACCAAGCAAGGCAAATCAGCGACGCCGACTTTCTCAAGGCCGTCGATGCATCCAAATACCATGGCCTTGCTGACACTATAATCCCCAAAATCATCGAGGTAGCCACCAAAGACTTGCTCGCTGCCGTTGATCGCGAAATGGATCACCTCATTAACCGCGCGAGAGCAATCCAAAAGCAGCAATGTGAATCGCAGGTTGACCTTGTTGTCTCCGCGGAACGACAGATGAAGTACAACAGCTTAAGATCGTCTATCATCAAAGAGATCGAGCTTGCCTCGGGCACCGGAGGGGAAAATAAGTGAGTTTTCAGATAGAATGCAGCGATTCTGCTTGCTAAAGCGACATATCTAGCGACACTCTTTATTTGAAGTCGCTGTCTCAGCATAAGATATACCATACTTATGGTATGTCCTTCGGTTCGCTGCATAAAGTCCCCAAGTTAACCTTGACGCTGGGCTGTCAGCTCAACCCACTTTCAAGATGACGGCGCAGAAAGAATTCCTCTCTAAACCAACCCATGAATATTCGGTCCATACATTAAGTTTGACAACGGAGGATCGACATAATCTCCAGTTAGACTCGAAATGCACTCCACGGCCTCAAGTCAACCCCAGATTTTCGACCTCATTCACACTCCCAACGGATATTATCATACTGTAAGTTTTCATCATGGCCTCAGATAACATGACCTGCTGATGGACGAATTGTGTCCAGTCATTCACAACTTCTACCCGAATCCATGATTCTGTTGATTTTGGATGATGGGAAGGAGATTGCAATTTATCTTGATTCTTTGACGAATATCTCCAACTCAGTAAATTCGAAACGCACTCGGAAAATAATACATCATGAGAAAATAGGCAATGATGTTGTTCCTGCTTTTGACGAAGGCAGGCGCTTGTTGGCCTTGTTTTCGGCAAACAAGGTGAACATCTTGTCGTATGTCAGGCGCGATTTATTGACGTTCTTTGGTCTCAAGTTTATGCTTCACGTGTTCTCATTCGACGAGAATTTCCTAGTCCTCCGAACATGGGCTCAACCAATCAACCTCAGTCATTGGTACAGCCCTTCGCAAATAATTTGCTTTGTCTGCTTTGTCTCTGGCTACGAAGAACTTCTCCTTGTTGACGATTGTGGCCAAGCCCGCATATATTCACTCACGACGCAGCAATGCAGGTCAGGCGATATCTTTTGTCTCGCAGAGAAAGTCGTTCATAACTCAATGGTACAGGCCGGCCACACTTGAGCTGCATCATCGACCATGCGCCATACTGCCTTCACCCGACGGCGCTTGCTTCGTTGCCGTCTTCGATCATGATACAGGGCGGGCTGTACGCGCTTACCACTGGGCAACTTTTGGCTCAAACGATGGCATCCCCCTCGACATGGAGATAGGACGTGAAGACCACTTCTCCCTCACTTCGTTCGTCAACAGGAGTTCCGTTCACTTGGTCGTTGTCGACAAAGATCTTCGACATTGCGTATCTACAGCACTTGATATCACGAAGAAGGCCACCGAGTTTATGTTCCAAGAAAAGACTGACCGGAGAGCAGAAGCGCCTGGCAACAATCTTACTCGCCATAACTGTCTTTTGGACTGCCACGCAGATGTCTGGACTCGGTTCCCGGTTGTTCCTGCAGTCCAACGGTGCAGCGGGATGTCTGATGCACGCTGTCCGCAAAGCCTCACCTTTGTCACCAAGACAGACCTGCACCGATTTGCTCCATATATATCTGATTTGATCAGAAATTTTGAACAAAAGACGAGGAAACCTACAGGGACACTTCTTCGATCCCTTATTGTGTCGTCTGTGTCGTTTTCAGACTTTGGAGTATCTTATCTGGATAAGCTTGACCATCACAAAGTTTCCAGGTATCGGCTCGGGGAGTGGATTGTTGGGCTTTTATGTCTTATTCCGATCCATATTGCGGTCACTCGCGAAAATCGTTTCATTCCGCTCAAAGATGGGGTTACTTCTGCGGCATATGAAAAGTCTCTTCTAGGCGCCGAGGTTAGCAGCGTGGTAGATAGCATCTCGTTTGGGTGGTATGAATCCATACTGCAGACCTACATGTCTACTAAGGTGAAGAATCCTCGACCTTCATTTTCACATCACGCTAACATTCTAGTAAAATAGCCTGTTAAAGTTGTCTCTTCGATGGGTAAGCGCCGGCTTGTTTGACAAACCTCTCTAGCTGAATCCTTGTGACACAAAGGTGAACAGTCCGTTGGAAAAAGCTACGCATTAAACCATTTGGCCGATACATCGTTTGCTGGTAGTGCAATGAGGACAACAGGTCAGATTTAATTCAAGGCAGTTCGAAACTCGCTCAACTTTTTTCCAATAGAGGGTGTCTGGATGTCCATTACGCCAACGGATGATATTTTATTGGTTTCTTTGGATTTCGAAGGTATCCTATCACGTCTCTATCAACTAATCAACAACTTGACCTGTTCTTTTCAGGTGTCCATAGTATTGAAAGATCAGCCCAAGAGGATACCCTCCTTGTTCTTTTTAATACCGCAATTTCGAACCTTGTATGTGTCACTATTCTATCAGGTCGGTGGCTTCCGGAATCCGAAGCTGATCGATTCTATCCCTAGGTTCTCTTCCGGAATAATTTTGCGCTCTCAAGAGATATCACGGGGCTTTTTCAATCCTTCCAATCGTCATCCTCCGTTTTTGACCCAGCCGCCAATCCAACTCTATTTCGTTCGACTCTCGTAATCATTATAAAGGTAAGTATCATAACGCTGTCCTTGCCCGTTGGTATGTCTAGATTGATTTTACGGATTGGCGATAGGATGTTGGCGATCCGGATAAGAAGGAGATTGTTAGAGAGTGAGTTGTCAACGCCATTTATATACCGCACCACTCTGATGTACAATGTTCAGGTTCTCCCTCAAATTTCAGGTGGGACATTTGACAAGCACGAAATTTTGACTTTCTCAAAGTCCCTTTTAGAAAATTGTCCAAGAAGAGCAAGAATCTAACTTCATTTCACGGTTGCATGCTGGCCAACTGAAGATCATCCCTTGGCCTGTCATCGAGTCAAAGCAATTCTACACACTCTTCCCCACAATCAAGTCGTGCCTCGATAAGCAGCCCGTGACGCACACTACAGCGGGTCACTTTTTGCACACTTTAAAGACGATCATGGCGAAGTTGAAGGTTAGAGGCTTTCTACATTCAGTTCAACTCGATAACTCATTTTTTGTACCGTTCCCTCAGGCTAACGATTGGCGTGCATTATCTCGTGAGTCTTGCCTGAATACGAGGTCTAGCGCCTTAATGAGAAGTTAAACCCAGAATCAATGGCGGCTCATCGTGTATCTCAACTGCTGGGTATCCTGCCGAATGCCCTGGCATACGGGACGGCCGATCCTGGCGGAGATTCTGAATCTCTCAAAGTGAGTAAAGTCTTCCGTATTCGCAAAGTGTCTTACTGTAATTCCCTATCAGGATCTTGACACGGACGATCCCATTCTATCCTCAGATCCCCCCTCAATGTTCTTCCTCTCGGGCATCGAATCACAGCCCGGTACGTGTGAAACGCTGTTGCAAACCTTGTGCCAGTCCTGGCCGAATTACCGCTTGCGGGGGCAAATGAATGATTCCGAGTGGCTGGACGGACTTTCAACACACCTAGCTCAACTAGCCGAATCCAGAATTCAATACGTCAGGACATGGCTTGACAAGAATCTTGAGAAATTCCAAGACGGAAAGTCCCAGGCCACCGCACAGACAAGTATCACGGCATTACACCGTCTGTTCGATGCAACCGTGCTTGATCTCAAAGGCAACGTTGAGCTTTGCAAACAACAATGCTCCTCTTGTCAGTTGCCCTGTCTTCTCAGTCGACGCCACGAAGACAAATCCCACAATTGTTTGACATCACACAAGTGCCCACAACAGTGTGAGTTCGGTGAAGATCATCCAGAAGAGCTCAAAATTTGTGGATATCCGTGCGTCCATTCGTATTCGCCTAACTCTAATTCTACATACTTGTGACTCAATGTCTTTCAGCGCCGGCCACAATGGTAAACATGTGTAAGCCTTGCATGTCCAACGGATCTTGAAGCAAGCCTCTAAATAATTGAACTAGATGCGTTGTTGATGCACATCTATGTGGGGAGCCCTGCATCCTGAAGGACAAGTCCGGCTGCCTAGGAGAGTGTACTCAGGTTAAGAAAGCAATGTCACCATCTCGCAACCTTGTCTGACATCCCTCTTCACAGATCGTGGGGCATTTGGGCGATGAACACCGGTGCTCCGCCAATGTGCATTATTGCGGCATGGTAAGCTCTTACAATCTGCACCCCTTGTACGACAAGTTACTAAAGCGTGGTTGAGTAGCCTTGCCAACTTACCACAGAGACTGGAAACCCTGCGGAATCTTATACATGTGGAAGCACATGTACCATCCCGAGGTCCGCAATTCATCATTCTATGGTTGTTTAGATATCTGTTAAAACTCTAATGGCCTCCAGTGATCAACCTCACGAAGTCCACATATGTGATGATCGCAATTGCCCTATCAAATGTTCACTCTGCAGTCGACTCTGCGCCAGTAGTAACCATCTTCATGCACTGGAAGATGATGCTGTCCATCTCTGCGGGTAAGACTTGTCCCAGCTTACAATTCTGTAGCGACTGATCAACTGATGAATTACCGCAGAGAAGAACATTCTTGCCACGCCTTTTGCACGGCAAAGGGAGTTTGCGAGATTGATACAACTCCTCAATCGATAGAAGCCACGTTCACTGGTCGACACCAAACCTTCCAGTACACCAAGGCGAGTTTTGCAAGTCTGTAGTACTTGATGTCTAGCTCAATGTGTCCCTACTCTATAGTATTCGCAAGGTAGTTTGTTGTAACACGGTCAGAGATGATATTCGCTGATCTGAAATCTTAGTTGCTAAACGGCTCCACTGTGTCATCCCTATCCCTCCCATGGAGCTGAAACACCACGGCCAACACTGCCACACGAGAGACATCAAGGCTTTCCACTTTTGCGAGATGCGGTACGCTATGAATTTTTGTATATTTCAAGGTCAATGCTTACTGGAGGTAACAAGTTGTGGACAATGTGGTTATTATTGTACATTGCCTTTAGGTACCTCCCATATTATTCTTGCTGAGTTGGTGTGTAAACTAAAATGATTTCCACCCTAGGACACTCACAGAAGGAGCACGAAACGAGCCACGGCTCTATGTCAAAGTCTCGTTGGGCTCTTGAGGCACATGACACAGTGATAGAACTCAATGGCAGGAAGTTTGGAACTGATGATGAAGGTGCGCCAATGATGTGCAACCTGGTCTGCCAAGACATGGGCCGACATGTTCATGTGGATTACTGTCGAGCGGATTCGGCGGACAACTGTAATGCTCCGGATACACAGCATATAAAAGCCCGCATGCAGCCCAACCCGTCTCAGCATAAGGACTGGATCACTCACGAACTATACTGGAAACGTTTGGGTCGGTGCAGTTATCTGGCTCGTGTTGTGATTATTACTGACTTTTATCTTTGTAATCAGGTTTTAAGGGTATGCTCCGTCCAGTCGAGTATTCATACCAAATGCTAAAACACTATCTAGATCCCTATTCGCGCGATGATAACAATGTATTCGCCAAGTGGTGAGTTTTCCTCCCATGTTACGCAGTGCCAGACAAATGAACCGTTTGCACGACAGCGATGCTATGTGCGCAGGTGTGTAACATGCCACGGACGCTCTTGTCTCTGTATCGCAGAAACCTGACTCCTCTAAGGCCCGGAACATGCAAGTTCAAATCCCGCACAACCGTCATATTGTACCCTTCCTATGTTCCATCCTCCGCATGCCATCACTTCCCAGGGAACTGGTCTCGGGTGAGTTCTGATAAGTTAAAGGGCTTTGACCAAGTAGACTGAAGACGGTGATGCAGGTATGTTTCTAACGATGGACACCTATTTTCGTGCAAGAATCCCGCAGTTTTACAACAGGCATTCCACGTGTAAGTCTCTTGTCTTCACTGTATTCATCGTCTGATGAAATTTCATGGTGTAATCAGTATATTTGTTATTGACCGGTAAGATGTCACTGAGCAATGATAGGGGAATCGGTACTAATACTTTTGCTAGCTCGGGGTCCATGTCAAGTAGTGACCGTCGGCCTCTTCCTGGAACACCAGTCACAAACAAAATAACACGTTCAAGCAATGATCGTCTTGGTGCGGTGTATTCGTCTTTGTACGCATTCTGGGCATCCAGAATGTCCGCCGTCGCTGGCGGAAATAATGCGCAGGTCAATGCCATTCGAAGGGATTCGTACTCGGTTGTTCTCTTTGATCATGCTCCAGTTAAATGCGTTGCAAATGATTTCACCAGCTCTCCGGAGCAATTGATTGATACCCTTTTACCGTATCGCGCTAATGGCGGGACGAGTTATGATGTAGCCCTGACTGCTGCCGAGGAAGTTATGAGACAATATTGGACGACTGAGCGGCGAGTTCTTTCTCGTTGGAAATAAACTCAAACTCACATATACTACCACAGATCTCCAGTGGTCATCTTCCTTTCCGACGGAGAGTGCTCCATCAGCGATAGTAAAATGCAGACGTTCTGCCGTTCGGCAATTACTCTTGGGTACGCTTACCTGTCAAATCACTGTCACCTTGAATGCGACAACGAGAAAATCTTCTTTTCTGTAGACGACCGGTTTCCTTCCACGGGGTCTCGTTCGGGACGAATAACGGCACTCTTCGTCGGATGGTTCAAATCGCAAGAGAGATCCAGAATGGCGTTCCAAGAGATCCCCTCCAGCCAGCTGCTGCTGTTGTCGAGTCATCCTTTGCTGAAGCTCTGGATTCGGTAAGTCTTGACCTCAGAATCTTTAAATGATTCATAGCTTATGTTACGTGTAGGTTCGACTCGCAGAAACATTCCTCGGAATTGCGGAGTCACTGAAGAAACCGAGAGGATCCTTGTTCCAGGGCTAGGTTCACTACTTCTCATTGCCCCATATCACACCTTTCAGACAATAGTGCTTCGAAATATAAGATCCAGTACAGCATAATATTCAATATACGAGTTCTTGTTCATGCTCACCGCCTTTCCTACTATAAACAGAGCCAGGAAGATCCGTCGTGGCCACTTTGACTTAGTTTTTGCCACATTCAAAAATTAGGCATTCTATTTCAAAAATGTATCTTATTTCTCTACTTGACTTCGTCCAACACATTGAGAGACATTCAACGCACTATAATCTTACATCAACATTGCTACCGAGACAGCTCTCCAACTCCAGCTATGCCTTTCCTTGCCGATATTGTTCCAGAAAAATGCTACTTACCAATTTCTCAAGCGCTACGCCGGCCTTACCACTTTCCATTGAGGAAGCTTGTGCACATCCAAGTAATAGCCTCTGTTTCTGTCGGCAATTATGACCAATCCGCTCGCAACTCCACTGGGGAAGCGTGCCAGGCTGCTTTCATCGGTTCGTCGCTTTACCAGAATCTCGCACTCATTCACTCATATCTTCCTTGCAGACGTGTATTTTAACCTACGGAATAAATGGATAATTTAAATGTCATAGCGTACTTACATACGCTTAAATATATTACTGCGAACAACATCAGGAGGCACACTCACTTGAGTAGTGGTTGCGAGCCACTCAAGGTTTGAGGCACCATTCCGACAAGGGTGTGCCTTTCGAGAGTGGGATGATGGGAAGCCGGAACCGGGGACTGACCGAAGGCGAAATCATGTGTCAAAGGAGATTGTCTGAAAGTGTTGATGCCCCCGGACCAGACCAGGCTCTTAACAATGCTCGTGCGCAAGTCGCAGCGCTCTTTCTTCAATCTCTCCCAGAGGCAGATGGCGAAGCTACTCTCCAACTCCAACCCCAGGCGCAGGCCGATCCATTGGAAAGCATCTGCGCCTGAAGCCCTTCCCGGGACTCTCACTTTCGGCGCCCAAACGAAATTGCCCCGGTTGCCCGTGCCAAAGCTAGAGGACACATTCAGCCGCCTCAAGGAATCTCTGAAGCCTATCGCGTGGTCGGAGTCAGAGTATGCTTCTGTTGTGTCCAAGATTGATGAGTTCGCGAAGACGAAAGCTCCCGAGCTTCAGGGGCGCTTGTTAGCCAGAGCTGAAGAACGCCCTCACTGGTTGGAGGAATGGTGGGACGATGCAGCATACCTTGGCTACCGCGACTCGGTAAGTACCTCGTATTCTCAGAAAGGTCACCTACTTAAATTTGTAGGTTGTTGTCAACGTCTCTTACTACTGTATGTCGGTTTTCACTATGCATTACAGTCTATGATCCTAAACTTCAAGCATAGATGGATTCGACCACTCGCCTTCGCATCTCTCGCAAGCACCTTCGGCCAGAGCGGCTGGAATTGCAAGAGCTGCTATGATCTTCCGCCAGCAATTGAAGCAAGGACTCATCAAGCCTGAGGGCACTAAAGAAGGGCCTTTTTGTATGGATACTTACCGGTATGGCGTATCTTTATGCCTCCTAGCTGCTTCTGACCTTCAAACGCGTACAGCTGGATGTTTGACTGCTGCCGGGTCCCTGGAGAAGGATTGGACTGGAGCGTAACCTATGCAAAGGAAGGCGATATCGGAGACTCAGGACATATTGTTGTGGTTAGAAAGAATCGCTTCTGGAAAGTTGATATGACGGAGAATGGCAGGCTCCTGAGCACGGAAGAAATTGAGAAGTAAGTTCTGACAGTATTTCCAGTATGGTTCCTCGATTGACGCGTGCAGACAAATCCAATATATCTATGAAAATACCCTTGAAGAATACCCTGGAGTTGGAGTGCTATCGGCCTCAAATCGGGATGTATGGGCCAAGGTATGTATCAATACTCTTGGATACACAATAGTGAACCTAACACGGCTTGAAGGACTATGCAGAGCTGGCCTCGAACTCACATAATTCTGGAATATTGGAAGCAATTCACTCGTCCGCATTCCTGATTTGCCTCGACTCTTCGCGTCCAACAGACCCCGTCCATCACAGTCGCGCGCTCTGGCATGGTGATGTCGTTGGCGGCATTCCTGTGGGTCTGCGAAACAGATGGGTAGACAAGCCCCTCCAATTCATAGTCTTCGACAACGGCGAGGCAGGCTTTATGGGCGAACATTCTCTTATGGACGGCACACCCACGGTGCGCCTGTGCGACGAGGTTCTCGACATGTATTACTCCCCCAGCTTCGACAATGGTTCATCATCTACGACCACCTTTACACCCACGCCTCTCGACTTCGAGGTCACCCCCGCAACCGAACAAGCTATCGCTAAAGCCGACAAGGCCGCCACAGAGCTCATCGAGAGCCAGGAGCTCAACTTCTGGCTGACGTCGTACGGCAAGGCCGCCATCAAGTCATTCTCCGTCTCCCCCGACTCCTGGGCGCAAATGATCATTCAGCTCGCGTATAAGCGCCTGAACGGCGACAAGAAGCGCACTGGTGGGACTTATGAGGCAGCGTCGACGCGCAAGTTCTTCAAGGGCCGCACTGAGGCCATCCGTGTAGTGACAAGCGAAGCGGACGCGTGGGTGCAAAGTATGGACAACCCCAACGCTTCTGTGGCCACTCGCAAGCAGCTATTTGACCAGGCTGCGCAAAAGCATGTCGCTCTTGCCAAGGCTGGTGGACAGGGGCAGGGTGTTGATCGACACCTTCTCGGTCTGAGGAAGCTCTTGAAGGAAGGCGAGGCGCTGCCTGAACTATATAGCGACCCTGTCTTGCAGAGGTCATCTAATTGGGTGCTCAGCACTTCTGCAATCTTCTCTAAACATTTCCCCGTTTACGGATGGGGAGAGGTTGTCCCAGATGGATTTGGTGTTGCCTACATGACCGGATATGATGGCGAGTTTGCTAGCCTCATAATGTCCCAAATCTCAATCACTAATTTGTATTTGCCTTCTCCCAGACCGTCTGCAGTACACCGTGACATCTCGTAAGGAGATGCCCAACGCAGAATTTGTGCAAGAGATTGCTAAGGCTGCGGATGATGTCTACAAGCTACACGTTGAGGTGTCTGGTTCCAAGGCCAAACTGTGAGTGCTGTATTGCATTCTTGCTGCCGCAAACATCGTTTGCGCCATTCTAGTGGAGCTGAGTGGCATTTACGTACATATAATCTTGTGCTGTATTTCCAAAAAATCAAAATACCATAATTGTCGTCACTTACAATGACCTACTCCAGTGAGGGCAAGAAGTAGTCGGTAGAATTGATTTTTTTGGGTGAGTTTTCACCTGCGGAATCAAGATCCTAGCAGTAACATGCTTTTCAAATACAAGTAGCGACGCTACAGGCGATAATGGACGGTCATCCAGTACAGATATTGGCATTGACCGAATGATGTACAAACAATAATGAAGACGTAGGTAGAAAGGAGCGAATCGGGATCTTATAGGAAGAATGTCTTTCTACTCGTCTCGAGCTCAGGCTAATAACCGTGTTGTCAGAAAGAGAACTCATCCGAAGAATGGGTTTGAAAACTGACCTTCCATGCCCAGATGATTTCATCCTGTTTGGGTGGTACAACCTTCTTTGGTTTTTCATTTGCAGCTTCCTCTGGTCCTGGCTCTGCTGGAGAAGTCTCCTCTGCAGGCTCTTCGGGTTCAATCGTAAGAGACTTCGCATCCTCCCCAAAGTTGAACACCGCAGGAATTCCCTTCTTCATCCACCGTAGTTTCAGTGTAAACCGTGGACCGATTTCTTGTAAAGCTACTTTCTCCGTCGACCGGAACGCGTATCTGTAAGAGGTGCATGAATAAAGGCAAATGTTGAACAAGTCGAAAGAGCTGCTAACCTGTGTCTTCTGAAGAAGAGGAAATCACGCTGGTTGTGCAATGTCACAACCTGCCTCCCTTGAAACTCGGGTAGTTGGGGGAATGTAGTCTGGAACATACGGCCTACAGCATGTCCGAGTCTGGTGACGAAGTTATTTAGCACGAGCTCAGGGAAATGTGGAGTGGCGCGTGCATGTCCCTATAGACGCCAAAAAGATGAGAAAGCGCGCGAAGACCGAGGAAATGCCACCCTTACAAAGATTTGTTTTGTTAGTTCCACGGATGTCAGTTTGAAATATGCAGAGGGGCCGTTTGGTAGGTGCACAAGAGTGATGGCATCTATTTTACGAATCATGAGAATGCCATAACATATCTTTCTGAACAATGCTCACTTGGTTTCTTCATGTCCTCATTCACAACACATAGGTGCTTATATCCACGGTCGGCCGCCCATCCTGCTATTCGCCCCATCTCGAAGCCCTTGCCCTTCTTTCGACGGATGAACTCCGCACCAGGAAACACACCCACCAGCTCGTCGCAGAAGTCATATGTGGCCTTCGAGGCCTTGAAGCCGGTTGTGATCAGAATTTTGGGGGGCATCGTAGGATCGTCGGCAGAGGTGAAATATGATGCAAACGGGTCGTTGTCTAGGTCTGCTTCCAGTTGGTCAAGGGGCGTTTCACCAGAGCCCTCAGCTGTGTCCTTCGATGTCGAAGGGTCCGCAGTGAGGATCGACGGATCGAACTCCCTCATATTATCGAGTGTTCGAGGGACATTCTCAGTCAGGCGTTTCTATTTGACACGTATAAGTGTTAAAGTCCAATATTGCATCATGCCTGAATCTCTTCACCTTCTTCGCTGCGGGATCATTGGCCTCCTCTTTCGCGCGCGCTAGTCTTTTTTCTAGTTTCCGCTGATTTTTGGCTTTCTTGTTCTTCTGAAAGATATCCTCTCTCTTCATCTTATTCCTGATGGAGGACGGTTCAAAGCGACTTGTAGGCATGGTAGTAGGTGAGCGTAGCTTGCGCTGAGGGAAGTGGATTGAAGGGATTGGTTTTAAAGTAGCTCACAAAAAGTTGGGACTCGGTTACTGGATTAGATGCCGGAAAAGGAAGGGATGTTTGGTTTGGGCCTCTCGGCATAACGTCACCTTCACTCTCAATCTAATCTCGGCGTCTAATATCTATTCATTGTTGTCGTCCTCAAATCTTTGCCAACCTCGCATTCTGAATTATCTGCAGCCTGCCACTATGACCTCCGCGCTCCCCAAAAAAAACGAGGAGTACGGAACGAAGGAATACTGGTCTGCGCAAACCTATGTCAGCTCGATCTGTTTGCGCTCATCGAACATCTTGTGCTTTGCAGGGATCAGAGATATTCTCAGTCAGTCATGGTCAAGCTCTGCTGTCGCTGAACCTGGGTCGTTGAACTTGGAACACAAAGAGAAAGCAACGGCGAATCATTCGACTGGTTCAAAACCTACGCGGATCTCGCAGAACTGCTCCACGAACTGATCCCGGACAGGTCGTCCAAAATCCTTATGCTGGGCTGTGGCAATTCGACACTATCAGAGGATGTATGTACACCTAATCTAAACCTGATACATTGAAATACGCCGTCTTGACCTCGCCCCGTTTCACAGATGTATGAGGATGGATACCGCAACATAGTCAACACAGACGTATGTTGTATTATTCACATTGCTGTTATCCTCGTTGCTCAATCGTGTTCTCGCGATTCGCTTGCGTGACAGTACTCCGGCGTCCTGATAGACCAGATGAAGCACAAACACAGCGAGAAAAGGCCGGAGATGGAATGTGAGAGCATTCGATTTACGGCAAAAAAACTACGAGTCTGACGGCTCTGATACCAGGGCATGAGATGGACGTCCGCCATCTGGCCTTTGAGGATGAATCGTTCGATGTTGCTATAGATAAGGGTAAGTCGGCCCCTCTGTCAAACGAAAATAAAGTAAAACAACTGAACCTTGGACGATGTGGCAGGCACCATGGATGCAATGATGACCGCTAAAGGAGACGTATGGGTGAGTGGTGGCCGTTTTCTGTTGGCTTGATCTGGATCTGGATTCCATGGACCGTAGGATCCACCTCAACAAGTCATTGACGACTGCAACAGTGAGGTTAATGAAGCTCTTAGGTGCGCCCTTGACTTCCGAGAGCTAGTGCTCAGTATTGATATAATATACTGCTCCAGAACGCTTCGTAAAGGTGGCGTCTTCGTCTACTTGACCTTCGGCCAACCCCACTTCCGCCGGCGATACCTACAAAAAGGGGGCACCACTCTCGAGATCAAACAGCTGGGCGAAGCATTTCATTATTACTTGTACATTGTGCGCAAGCAAGCGAATATATAATCTATAATAAACCGCGCACTGCACCTGCATTTCGACCGCGACCCGCTGGGAGTTGAACGTGGTTTACCCTCCTCCCTAGAACAGGAACTTAACGTTCTTATAGAAATCCACCATGGGGTTCTCGCCGTTCTTCAGGCGGGTTTTCTCCAGCTCTCCATACGTCTCCAGGAAATGTGAATGTGAGAAGACACTGCTCCTCCGCTCACCAATGGGCAGGCCACTAGCGGACGTTATTCCATCGACAGGTCTTCGCCTATTTGTCGGCTGATACGACGAGAAGAACTGCGACCCCAGGCTGAACGAGGACGCCGTGGACATGAGCGGCGTCATCCGTGGCGGGCCCGGTTTCTCCGCCCCCACGGTGATGGGGTCAGGCGGCGGCTGGTCCAGCGCGTACTCGTACATATCCCTCAGCCGCTCGAAATCGGTCGGGAAGAAGATATCGAAGAACCCCTGCTTTACGAGCAGCGTCGTGCACGGTACCGTTATATTCCGGAACCGCGTCTGCACCACGGGGGCGTTGACCCCGGGGATCGTATCCGGAAGAGAGGAAAAGTCGGATAGGACGAGGCGATGGCGCGGGAAGTGTGTTCTGAGTGTCCGCAGGAGGTTGAGGAGGCGCGTGGGGACGAACTCGGTCTTGGACAGATTCGGCGCGAACGGCATTTTGGTGTAGAAGGAGCGCAGGGATTCGGAGGCGAGTAGGGCTTTGTTGATGGCGGGCGGGTGGGACAGCTCGCGGCGCATGTGGAGGAAGGAGGAGATGAGCGGGTCGGTCACGGGCGTGTAGATGATGTCGAATTCGCCCTTTTTGTCGATGGTTACGAGACCTTGGTAGGGCTTGAGCGTGTTGATGTCGTAGCGGACAATGTCGTGCGCGAAGTTATCCTGGAAACATTTTAGAGACGAGGCTAAACGCGAGAAGCTGGCACTTACAATGACTTCCATTGCAATGAAGAAGCAAGGAGAGGGTTCGGTCTTTTCCCAATGGAATACGCTCTTGTGGTTGAAGGTGACGCACGGATGAGCCTCTGCTAGCCTCTTCTTTTGCACCTTCACCAAGCTTTCGCTGATCTCGATGATGTTGTATCTTGTCCGTTCGTACACGTCCGGATGCTCGTCGCGTAAAAGGTTGAGAATGTCCATCGCCAGAGTTCCATTTCCGGCTCCTATTTCGTATATCACAAAATCTTCATACGGGAAGTATTTCAGTAGATACTCCGATACAAGACACCGTGCAATGGCGCGACCGTAGAAGGGCTGTTGGTGGAAAGGTTAAACACGAACTGTTCACGTGGAAGCAGACGCACTTTGAAGAGTTCGGTCGGGGTATGCCATAGCTGGCGACCTGGCCCGTCATGCTGGTCACTCCCATACGCCTCATACTTCACCGCGATCTGCTCCTGGAATTCCGCTGAATCGCGTATACTCGCAAAATCAAATGTCGTTTCTTTCGCGTTAAAGATGGTGGCTTGCTTGGGGAAGTAGCCGTAGTTTGGGTTGTATAGTGAATCCTCTATGAAGTCGCGAACAAGCATCTTGACGCCCTTCGGCGGATTGTGTTCCTTCTCGAGGTCATTCGCGGTGACGAGGCGCAGATTGCCATATTCTGGGCTGACGTTCTCTTCGAACGGGTTTGGGTTGTAGTTTATCTTGTCTTTTGGCTCCTTCTTGGTAGGTTTTCCGTCGCCTGTGGGTGTTTCCGACTCGGCGTATACACGCGCGCTTGAGGAGAAGGCACGCCGGGGAATAGAGCGATAGAGTTGCCTATTCAACAGACATCGGGTCACAGAAGGGCCCAGACGTATCATGGGCCAGCCAAAGCCTGTGAGTCCTCGACACCTGGTATTAGGACTGTAGGAGTTGGGGGAGCGAGATGCGGAAGGAAAGCTCGATTGCAGGTCAACCTGTTCAGTGTTCTCCACCTCGACAAGGTTTCCTGAATGCTCACGTGCCTTATATATTTCTCTCTCGTTTCAAAAGGCAGAAATTTCATTATTTCTATGATAACCCTCAATGACAGACGGCTTGTCTACAATTCCAATGACCAATTTGTTGAAATTTCATTGTTTTGCGGAGAGGAACTGAGGCTTGTCAGGAGTTTTTGTCCCTTTGAGGACATGTAGGACATTACCTAATGTGACAGGGACCGAGATGACTGGACGCGTCTGAAGCACTACCACGACAACCAAGAGAAGCCGTCTCTTTCATTTAGGCCACCATCGACATCTACTTGTCAATGCCACATTATAACCCTTCTGACGACCTCTACTCCAATTCGCAAATGTTGGCCCCTCCCTCTCCCTTCCGCAAACCCAATTCACGGCATAATCTGTCCGCACAACGCTCATCCACATCCCTTCGCAACCCATCCACTCTGAGCCTCGGGACGGAGGAAGAATCTGACAATGGCAGGCACCACTCACTCGCACATGAGCTTGCAGTGGCTCTCATGCCCGAGCCCAGCGCTGGATCAAAGCTTCTGGCGGAGGAGTTCGGCATCGAGTTCGATGAAGGCGCCGAGGGCATAGATGATACAACCAGTAACCACCACTCTGAGTTGAGCGCAGAGGACTTTAGCTTCGCAAATCCAGGCTTCGCAGATCGAGGCTTCGCAGATCCAGGCTTCTCAGATCCCACTTTCGCAGACCCTGGGGTGCCGTCGTTCGCGTCTGAGCTTGCTACCTCTGCCAGCGACGCGTCGTCGTACCCTGAGCACGATGGCCCACGGCAGGAACGACATGAGTACGAATACGAATACGACGATCCGAGCTTCAGCTCGGCCGCACCTTCATCATCCAGACTTAGAGAGGAGGAGAAGAAACCAGAGCAGGACGCGATGCTCATTCTCGCGCAGGATCTAGAGTCAACGGAGAAGTTCCTCGGGCACCTCAGGTCTGTCGACTCAGACCACGGATCGGGCTCGCAGCAACAACACGTACCTGCGCTCGAGGGCCTCGCCTCCGATATCATTGGCACCATCAATGCGTCTATACGCGAGCGGGAGGGGCATGTACGCGATCTGCTGGAGTACGACAGGGAAATCAAGAAGATTGCCGCAGCACTGGGTGGCAGCGACATCCTCGGCCAGCTGGACGAGCTACCGTACGAAGAGGACCTAATAGACAAGCCCCCGCGGCCAGATGTTTCGAGGAACAACTCCAGAAACGTAACCTTGGACCCAGTCGAGGAAGAACCACGATCACCCGCAGTACGGTACCGCCACTCGCGCACAACGTCAGACTGGGACTTTGAAGCTGACCGGCGACTGGGGGATGAAGAAGACGACACCACTACCGAGCCCGCAACCTCGCCCATCAAAGACACATTCCCTCCACCTCCGTCGCTGCATGTCACACCCACACCAGCGAGTGTCGTGCCCCAGCTGAACCATCTCCGATCCATCACAGCATCGCTCGTCTCGTCACTGTCAACAATCTCCGAACAGGCCCAGGTTAACGGCGCAGCCACGACGGAAGCGGGGAGGAAAATTCGGGCGTTGAAGAACAAGATCGGGACCTGGCGCACGGAATGGGACAGCGCTGAGCGCAGTCGGATTAAGATCGAGAGGTGGGAAGCGGGTATTGGGGAAGGGGATGGTGGTGATGCTCAAGATACCACCCCTATGACGCCGACGCGGTCCAAGCGGATAGACGGAAGGAAGATCGTAGAAGAACATCTTCGCGCGTTCAAAATTGCAGTTGAAGAAGCATCACTGAAGACCCAGGCTATCATGGCACGCTGAGCGGCCTAATTACAATATGCTTTGCACCACCACTGCGGCTGTCGTCGCCATGAACCTGGAGCTTGACTCCTTTGCCCCGGATTGGATGGATTACGACTACACCTTCACTTGTTCCTTTGCATTATCTCTATTCATATCATCAGCCTATTATTAATCTCTGTCATAGTGTATGACCTCGGCATGTTTCGACCACAAAACCCACTGTTCTATAGAGGAGATTATCCTATCCCATCTGATACCCGCTGTCTAAATCGCTACACTCGCTCACTCGCTTTACCTATCCCTTGTATTTGAACCTAAGGAGCATTAGTATGTCACCATTACCGTCGGAACTGAATTTTGTTCACCATTTGGTCCTGTGAAAGTAAGTCAGAAGGGGTAACCATCTTGAAGTGCTTGACGAAGCAAACGCACCTTGTGTCAACGGCCTCCTTGCGTACAGATCGCTTGGGGTCATCCAAAACGGTTGACAGCTCACGTAGGACGGTGGCCCGGTAAGGGTGAAGGACATCGTACCGAATTATACCAGGCAAGACGCCCAAGTACCGCAGTGCCGATGTGCGTACTTTCTGCAAAATATCCTGTTCAACAAGTCATCATTAAATGAGGGTCATTCCTTACTGTAGATGGCATCTCCGCTATTTTGCTGTTCTTCAACATCGCATTCACCAAAGTGATGCTATGTTCCGAGACTAAGCTCTTTTCAGGCTTCTCGCCCTCCGCTGCGGCAAGGAAGGTATCAATGACATTACTCCGAATGTCTGCGTCAGGTAGATCGAGGCCCAGTAGAAGAAGAGGGATGAGCTGTGTGAATCAAGATGAGTGGCACATCAAAAAGTTTCGTGCACTCTATTAGCCCTCACCGAAGGCAGCTCATGGGCATACGATGCCCGAGGAATCGACTTAATCAGGGACGTCAATGAGACCAATGCAGCGGTTTGTCTTGCAGGAACGCTTGTGTCTTTTCCAAACTCAAGTAGTCTTGGGAGGACAGCGCCAACATATTTCTGCACGTAAAGAATCTTTGCGGGTTTACAGTCAGACATCGCGATGGCTACAGTATAAGGCTGAATATACCTTGATGTCTGCGTGATTGGCTTTGGTCAAAACCGAATCTTGAGACGCAATTTCTCCAAGCGCTTTTGATGCATCCCACGCAATACCCGAATCACCGAAGAGGGTATACAGTCTTTCGGACAATGGCATCGCCAGCTTGTGGTTGCGCACTAGCAGCGACTTACAAATCTGCCGACAAAATGAGCCCTATTAATCAAGAATTAAGTATGGTCGGACATACCCATGTCCACGACCTGATTGCCCATGCTCGTCTGCTTATATCTGAGGCTGCATTCGCAATCTCTGTCGTCCAGAAGCTGTCCAGGCTCTGGCTCAAGAATTCGGACAAGGCTTCATTACCCATTAGGTCGAGATGGCTGCAAATATTTGGTATATGCAACACACCTTCAGCGTGTCTGTTGATGATCGAAGCAACCAGTTGCATGGCAGAGAGCCTCTGAACATCAGTGTCGGCCGTGTCAAGCACCCACTTGAAAACCGTGTCCAAGAACTCCCTCGTGTTTCCAACCAAAGGCTGAACCTGACGTAATTATTGGTACTTGCTGGTGCCAACGCAATAGAGGAGGGCGCACCTGTTTGTGAAGAGCAATGACAGCAGCAGTTAATAGCGGCAAAACATTCCGATGCGATGAAATGCTTGGTTGCTGTAAGATTTGTCAATCGTTGTTTTTGAATACAAACATATTCGAATATTACCGTAAATATTGACAGTTGTCGACTTCTTGTCGGTTTCGCCTGTACACGAGAAACATCGGACAAATCCCCGCTGACGACCGCCTTGAAGAGCCCTGGAGCGTATGCTTGCTGTCTCCTAACCATAACCAAAAATGAGGATGTAATATTCCATGTAAACCGCAAGGACGAACTCCAGAGATAGCGTCTGCACAACAAGCGTGATAATCTCCGCCCCTACTTGAATTAGGCGCGAGTCGGTGGCAACCATTGGACGCTCGTCAGAGAGCAGCGCAGACTCCGCAAAGAGGTTATAAATGCTAGGAACAAGACGGTCTATATATTTCGCGACGTCGGGGTGTTTCCGGTTCACCTTAGTTGTCAGAGTCTGTGCCAGTGTTTTGAGGATCATATGTGCATATGCGGCGGTGGGTTCCGGGTCACTGGCGATATGTTGAGCGCGATCGGCAGGGGGGATGCAGATCAGATCCAGCTTTGTCGACAGGCGGATAACAAGAATTTCGAAGAGCTCTTGCTGGACACAGAGAGACTCCAGCGCAGATAATGTTTGCCAGACTTTGATTCTGTCTATAGCATTGTTGCGATCCGGGGCAGCTTCTGGTAGTGCACCGAAAAGGAGCGGAAGAGTTTGGTCTGCAACATGGCGAGGTGCGACCTCGCTCACGCTTTGTAGCAGTTCCAGCACGTCAGATCTGGGAAATCCGTATGTCAGAAGGTTAAGCTATACATGCAACAGATACGATTTAGCACCTTGCTTCGTTCAGTTCTTCAACCGGACCCTCAATTATATCGTTCACCTTGTGAACGACGAACCCGAGTTCTTCATCAGAAAGCAAACCCTTAGTAGTGACCAGTACTTTTGTCCCAGACAGCGCCATATTCCGAGTTGTCGGGGACGATGCTCCAACGCTGAAGACACCCAACAATTCATCCTTAAACGCCGCAACAAGCGGGCCTTCAGAGTCAGCTGCCCTTTCCAAAGGGGTATCCCTGGCTGCCGCCAAAAGATCAGAGAGGAGAACCAAAGTCGCCGGACGCGCAGACGTCTCATCCGGATTATGGAAAAGACGGATAAGGTGTGGAATGACATGCGATACTGTGTATCGAGCGACCGAAGCTGAAAAGAAAGCGTCAGCTGCCATTTGATCGCTTGCATTCGGGATGGGAGCCCTGCGTACGTGTAGTTGACATGAAAGCACAGAGAACTTTGGTTGCAGCTCGTGCTTGCGTCTTTTCTGGTTCCTTGAGGATGTTGATGCACTCGGTACAGGCGTCTCGAGCGAGTCCTTGGATGTCGTCGTTCGATTCGACAGCTGCCTCTTCGTCAGCGTATATAGTTCGAACAAGAATTTGTGTGGTTTTGAGGGCCTCTTCCTCCGTTTCGGGATCCACTGGTTGGAAAATCTGAGTTATTGCTTCAGTGAAGGTACAACACAAGGGCGGTATTCGGGTTACCTCAAGCTTCAACGCGTTCCAAAGTTTACGCGCCGATACACGTCCCAGGGCAGCTCCATACACAGGGATACACGAGGACAGAGTTTGCAAAGCGTCTTTCTTCAGTATATAAGGGGTCAGACAAACTAATACCATCAACAAATCATGTCATACCTTGGTCGCCCGTGAGCCTGCTGAGATTTTCTCCAAGAATACAGGGACTGCAAGTGGGCCAAATGATGGGGTTGCATTCAAGCAAGACCTGAAGCGCATTCAATACTTGACGAGAGAAGGTCAAAGATGCAACAGTACCGAAGCGACATTCGCAGGTCGTCTGTCGTAATACCATACTTATCATTCGGTGGCGGCCTGAACGTGATTGGGAAATAGCAGAAGAGGATATTGAACATCGACTGGATAACTTTGGTCAGAAGGCATTGTCGACGCAGAGGACCTAACCGCGTACCTCAACATGATGTGTTATGTCGAAGTCTATCATGATGACGCGGGCAATAGCAAAGGCAACCATGAGATTCCGTGGATCCTTTTCTCCTTCGGCAAGTCCAATGTATCCATCCAAGAAAGGTTTGCCCATGGATATCAGAACTGGTGAGTCGCGTCAGAGAAAAATGGGCGTGTGGATTTATGATATACACACCAGGCCGATGGTAAGCCATTAACGAGTCGATTATAGAAAAGACTCTGAATCGAACGTCTTGAACTATTCCCTTCATTTTGACATGGCGGAAGATTCTGACAAACGACATTAGGACGAACAAATATGTAACCCCGAATTGCACTCACCCCTCAAGAATTGTAGTAACCTCTGCAGGAGTGAGGATCGGCAGGGACGAAAGAGTCGATAATCCTCCAAGCGCTGATTTGACAGTGACCGAGTCGTCCAACTTTCCAGCAAAGAAGGAGATCAGAACCCTGACTATTGCAGATGAGGTGTGTTTCCGGAAGTTTTTTTAATGGAATCTTACCGGCCTGGCGGTTAAGCTTCTCCTTAGGACACCGCGCCACTGTGAGGGCCAGAAACTCGACACCTATTCTGCTGGGTATGACGCCGCACAAAACATAATCGCGTTAATCTACGTACCTTTTTGCAGCAATGTGCTGTCTTCTGATGTCAAATATTCTCCAAGGGCTTTCACAACATTTATCAAGGACGACCGGTCTTCGGATATATCTGCGATGAAGCGCAGAAGTTCAATACTGGCGGCGCGGTGCGGTGAGGTTATGAGGCATGCCTGAGACGACCTGATTAAGTTCTTCATCCCGTCCAGATGCCATCCATGTCTGTACAAGACGTTCCGTGGCCTCCATTGTTTCGATGGGTGGCCGCACCTGCAGTTGCGAGACTGTAGCACTGGAAGCCGAGATGGAATACGAGAAGAAAGTTGGATTAGATTAGGCGACGCCCGACGCGGTCACATCATCGCCCGTCAAAAGTGTTTGCCGAAATAGCAGGCGGAGTTCGAAAGGGCTGAGCCGCGAAGAATTGCTCTCAGCAGCTGTCAGCATCGATCTCAAGCATCCTCCTTATTCTCGCCCTATACCTCATTCCAATCCACCGACTCCTACAGTTGACTGCTATACGGCAACATGAATGTCTGGGTGAGTAAATTTCGCTATTTTCCAAGGCATGCCACTGAACCATATTCATATCAAGACGGAACATCGGAATCCTGAGGGGCGTACTTACTGGTTCAATACTGGCACGAAGCAGAGTGTTTGGGAAAAGCCAGATGGTGAGTAGTAGCCTCCTTGAGCTATAATATGTTTTGACAATGATGGTTCCGTTTAGAATTGAAGACCCCGTTCGAGGTATGCAATTACCCTGCAATTGAGCGTTTGCCTGCTCATTCCTCTCAAAGCGAGCCCTCAACCAAACTAAATGGAAAGAGTATTTCTCCGGAGGTCGCAAGTACTATTACAATGTATGCCCCTTCGCTTCTGCATAGATCGATGTGTTGCATGTCTAACACTATGCTTATAGACCGAGACGAAAGAGTCGAAATGGGATATGCCTGACGAACTATTGCTGGTCTTGGAGAAGGTCGAAAAAGAGCCTCAGGCTGGGTGCGTATGATCCCTTCTCAATCTATTCACTACCTTACCTTTCTTTTAGCGCCCAAAGAGCCATCGCTGCACCGCCAGCTCCAGGATTCGCTCCTGTCAAACAAGGTGGAATCGCTCCCCTGGGTGGTGCTGACCCGTCCTCATCCTCTCATCCTAGCCAACCCAACGGAGCCACACCAAATAACCTCGCCGTAGGTGCACACACCGGTGGCACGCCCAACGCCCAACCAGCGCCACACGCCGCCAACAGCGCCCTCCCAGTGCGGCCCAGCCTCCCAGACGACCCCATCATACCCCACAACGGTTTCCAGACCGTCGAAGAGGGCGAGAAGGCCTTTGTGCATCTGCTGCGCAAGGCAGGGGTGGACGCCAACTGGACGTGGGACCAGACCATGCGCGCCATCATCACTGACCCTCTCTACAAGGCGCTCAACACGCTCGCGGAAAAGAAAGCCTGCTGGGAGAAATACACCAACAGCCTGAAGGTCAAGGAGCAGGAGGAACGCGAGGCACGGCTGTCGAAGCTGCGCCCGGCCGTTCGGAATATGCTTAAAGGCAATCCGAATGTGTTTTATTATAGTACCTTCAAGACAGCGGATAAACTCTTTGCGAATCATCCAATCTGGCAGCAGGCGAAAATCGAGGCGGAAAGGAAGTTGATCTTCGAGGAGTATGTTGCAGAGCTGAAGGAGCGCGAAGTGGTGCGTTCCCCCCTATATGGCCCCTTCTTCAGATCTTACTGATGGCTATTCAAGGCCGAAACGCGCGCCGCCCGCTCTCGGAGCATCTCTAAAGTCGTCGCGCTCTTCAAAGAACTCGACGTCAACGTCGTCACGAAATGGCGCACGGCGCGCGACCTCCTCCTCGAGTCAGAGGAATGGAACGCGGATGCCGAGCTTCGCAAGCTGCCTACGCTCGACATCCTCCTTGCGTTTGAAGACTACAGCCGTGTGCGCGAGAGGGAGTACGAGGAGCAGATGCGACGTGCACAGGTTGAGAAGACGCGGAAGGAGAGGAAGGCAAGGGAAGCTTTCAAGGTGCGCATATATTCATCTATCCGTTCTCTTGTATACGTACTAAACTTGTCCCTGTGTAGACTGTCCTGCAAGAGCTCATTGAGAGCGGAACACTGAAAGCCCGGACCAAATGGAAAGAGGTGTACCCGCTCTTCAAAGACGACAACCGCTATACGGACATGCTCGGCAACCCCGGTTCGAACCCTCTCGAGCTCTTCTGGGACGCGGTAGATGTGCTTGACCAGCAGCTCGACGCCAAGGTCGCTGTGGTGGAGGACGTCATCAGACGGCATAATGTGGCGCTAGAGTCTTCTGCTGCTAAAAAGGACGAGGAGAAGAAAGAGGAAGACGATGCTATGGATGTCGCGCCAATGCTGTTTGCCGTCACTCCTACGACGACATGGGAGGAGTTCGCGACTGTGGTGAATAAGGGGGCGGACTCTTCGCTCAAGGCGTTGTCTGACGGGGAACTGCATCTCGTTTTCGATACGGTGCGTTTGTTTTCCATGTTCATTTGCGTATGTGCGACTCTGACACGATTTGTTGGAGTAGCTTCATGAACAAGCCCTGAAGAAGCAGGCAGACGAGAAACGCAGGCACGAGCGCAGACAGCGACATCTACAGGATGACCTGCGCTACGCTCTGAAGAAGCTGCCTGAGCCTATTGATGTTAACATGAAGTACGAGGATGCGGTGCCTTTAATTGAAAACTTGCCGGAGTACAAGGCTTTGGAAGACGAAGAAGGAAGACGCGCTGCGTTTGCCAAATTTATTAAGAGACAGAAGGTGTGTACAACATGCTATACGTTCCCCGCGCTTTGTTACTTAAATGTACCAACAGGAGCGTATCCGGGAGGCGGCATTGTCCGACGATGGAGGCTCAACGACCAGCCGAAAGCGAAAGGAGCCTGTACGCGGACACGACGAAGAACGCGAGCGTGACCACAAAGACCGTGACCGCGACCGCGGTGACAAACGCGACCGGGACGCGCACCGAGGCGACCGCGAGCGCGAGCGAACCAAGGACTACCGCAGCTCGCGTCATCACCACCGGTACGACGACTACGACGCGGACCACAGGCACGGGCCATCCGCGCGCGACTATGGGAGGGAAAAAGACGATTATAGGTCGAGCAAGTATCATCGGGATGAGAAAGACGGGTATGACAAGAAGAGGGACAGGGATGCGAGGGATGTCAGGGACCCTAGGGATGGCGGAAGGGAGAGAAGGCCGTCGAGAGACGAGCGAGGGACGAGCCATCCCCCGCACTGGGACGAGCCGCCGAGGGGCCCGCCTGGACGCGAGCGCAGTACGTCGATTTACAAAGACGATTATGTGCGTGACAAGCGCGAACAGGAGGACAGTGTGGGCAGCGACCGTGCTGAAAAGGTCAGTTTTGCTTTTGTACCTTTTTTATTCACGCGTTGATTTCGATCTTCACAGCGTATGCGCTACGATGAGCCTGAACCGGAAAAGCCGAGGGAGCCGTCTGCACGGGCGGAGACACCTGAGGAGGGTGAAATATAGTGGTATTATAGCAGAGCACGACAATATGATGACGGTGATGATAATGATATGGTACATGAAAGAACGGTGGACGAACAGAAAAATGCTATGATCATGACTGTATTGGGGTGGTCTCCGAAGGGAACTCGATGTCGCCTATCCTGAGACGGGTATATTCCTGTTTGTTCTGGATGGTTTTTCTGTATCCCTTTCTGCGCTTCTTCTTGAAGCAGTACTCCATGACGCCCTTGGTGTGTTCAACGACGGTTGCCTGGACTTTGACCTTGGAAGCCGGGATGACGGGATTCCCACGGAGGGTGTATTCGCGTGACCCGAGCTCGTGGATCTGGTCGAGGACGAGGACGTCGCCGACCTTGACGTCGCGGAGATGGGGGACGGTAAGAAGGTCGCGGGGTGCGAGGATGTAGTTGCGACCGGCGAAGGCGGCGACGACATACTGGGAGGGCTGCGAGCGGATGAGCTGAAGCGCGGTGGTCGTTGAGTCAGGCGCAACGGGGGCGACGGCGGCAGCGGAGTGAATGGCGCGTGCTGCGCATCGCACTGGGGCGCCTGGAAAGAGGTGAGCAGGACGCGACAGACCACGAGGAGCATACGTACAGTAGCGCAGGAGGGACGCCATCTTCAGGGTAGTGCAACAGTGGATTATGTGACATGACACGAAAAATAGGAAATTTAGACTCCGCTTGAATGTTCCGAGTAGCGCCGACTTTATTCGATGTTGACCGAAAACTTCCCTGCTGAGCTCTCTCATACCCATCTCCATCCCTTCCACCTTCTCCGCCATGCACCGCATTGCCCTTATTAACTCGACGCGCGCTCGTGCGCTGGCCGCCTCTGCAAAGGTCAGTCGCAGAAAACAACGCTCGCGTCGTCCCGGAATGACACGACATACTCCCCACAGAGCTCAAAGACCCTCGCCGCTCGCTCCTATGCCACCGCAAAGCCAGGTTAGCTACTCTCTGCGCATTGCAGAGCTCGAACCACCCCGCTGACCACGCGAATACTCTCCATTTTCTTCCTCCTCGCCCCGCGACACGTACCACGTCACGAACACAGCTGCTTCCGAGGTCTCTTCTATTCTCGAGTCCCGCATCTCCGGTACCTCCGTCGCTGGAAACGTCGAGGAAACTGGCCGTGTCTTGAGTATGTTCCCAGCAAGTATACCTAGTCGACTCATTCTCATTGTACTTTCAAGGCGTCGGTGACGGTATTGGTCGTGTTTGGGGCCTGAAGAATGTCCAGGGTAAACACCGCACTTCTCCTGAATTTCCCGAACACGCTCTGACACGTCCTCCCCTCCCTCCCCTCGTGTCCTACAGCCGAAGAGATGGTGGAATTCTCTTCCGGTATCCGTGGCATGTGCTTGAACTTGGAGGCCGACAACGTCGGTGTCTCCATCTTCGGTAACGATCGTCTCATCAAGGAGGGCGACACCGTCAAGCGTACCGGCCAGATTGTCGATGTTCCCGTCGGTCCTGGTCTCCTCGGACGCGTTGTTGACGCTCTCGGTGACCCCATCGACGGAAAGGGCCCCATCCAGGCTGCTGAGCGTCGCCGTGCCTCCCTCAAGGCCCCCGGTATCCTGCCCCGTCGCTCCGTCAACCAGCCCATGATGACTGGTCTCAAGCCCATCGACGCCATGGTTCCCATTGGTCGTGGCCAGCGTGAGCTTATCATTGGTGATCGTCAGACTGGAAAGACCGCCGTCGCCATTGACACCATCCTCAACCAGAAGAGGTGGAACGACGGCCAGGACGAGGAGAAGAAGCTTTACTGCGTCTACGTTGCTGTCGGCCAGAAGCGTTCGACTGTTGCCCAACTCGTCCAGACTCTTGAGGAGAACGACGCCATGAAGTACACCATCATCGTCGCTGCCACCGCTTCCGAGGCTGCCCCCCTCCAGTACCTCGCCCCCTTCTCTGGTTGCGCCATGGGTGAATGGTTCCGTGACAACGGCAAGCATGGTAATTATAATCGCTTTTATGGTGCATATACACACATTTACGCGTCTCTACAGCTCTCATTGTCTACGACGATCTGTCCAAGCAGGCTGTCGCTTACCGTCAGATGTCCCTCCTCCTCCGTCGTCCCCCCGGTCGTGAGGCTTACCCCGGTGATGTCTTCTACCTCCACTCTCGTCTCCTCGAGCGTGCCGCCAAGATGAGCGACAAGTTCGGTGGAGGATCCCTCACTGCCCTCCCCATCATTGAGACCCAGGGTGGTGATGTGTCCGCCTACATTCCCACCAACGTATGTTTTCGCGCGTTTCTTCCCATGCCCTTGGCGCTCATACAAATTTACATAGGTCATTTCCATCACTGACGGTCAAATCTTCTTGGAGGCTGAGCTCTTCTTCCGTGGTGTTCGTCCCGCCATCAACGTCGGTCTTTCCGTGTCCCGTGTCGGATCTGCTGCCCAGACGTAAGCATATTTCGCGCGTTTCGACGCGTCTTTTGTACTCATAATGCTACTCCAGGAAAATCATGAAGAAGTTCGCTGGTTCGCTCAAGCTCTACCTCGCCCAGTACCGTGAAGTCGCTGCCTTCGCTCAGTTCGGTTCCGATCTTGATGCCTCCACTCGTTTCCTCCTCTCCCGTGGTGCCCGTCTGACTGAGCTTCTCAGTACGTGATGTCAACCTACTAGTGCTGAACTGGATACTAACTAGCTGTGTACAGAGCAAGGTCAATACCAGCCTCTTGCTACTGAGGTTCAGGTTCCCATCATCTACGCCGGTGTCAACGGTCTCCTCGACTCCATCCCCGTCGACCAGATCACCAAGTGGGAGTCTGAGTTCCGTCAACACCTCACCACCCAGGACGCTCTTCTTAAGGAGATCTCCAAGGGGCTGATCAACCCTGAGCTTGAGGCCCAGATCAAGAAGGTTGTCGAGGACCACGTCTCCAGCTTCACCTCATCGTAAAAGTAGAGTGTTGGCCGATTACTTAGACTTCGATAGTGTTGTTTACATTCTCGAGACCCAAAATACAATCCTTCGCATTCCTCTCTAATCTCTACCTCACTACGATGCGAATATAATACCCTGGGGTCGGGGAGTTGCGGAATCTTTGTGTAAGCCAATGAGAAGCGCCTGAGTTGTATGACGTAATCCCATATTCCCGTTTCTATTCCGGGAGCGGATAATTTGTTATCTGCTAAATTGCTGCTGCTCTCCACAACACCATGTCCAGCTCTGAAGAGATCGCGAAGGCCGCAAAGCTTGCTTTTGAGGAGTCCCAGCTCTTCCCCTCAGCAGAACGCGTCAATGCCCTCCACCTCATCCGCAAGGAGCTCGATCTCCGCAAGGCAGCTATCCTCGCTGCCAATGCCGAAGACCTCAATGTATGTCTGACGCACACCCCATCCCGGACGCACGCTCATCGACACGCACCCAGGCAGCGCAGCTGGAGGTCGACGCAGGCCGTATGTCGCAATCCATGATGAACCGCCTCGATCTCGGTCGCGGCGACAAGTGGGACGCCATGCTGCAGGGCATCTCAGATGTTGCGGCGCTGCCTGACCCGACAGGGGTCGTTGACTATGCCACGGAGCTCGATGACGGGCTTGATTTGTATCGCGTCAGCTGTCCTATTGGCGTCCTGCTTGTCATCTTTGAAGCGCGTCCTGAAGTTGTTGTGAATATCGCGGCGCTCGCGATCAAATCAGGTGCGTCGGGCGCCATCATCCTTGTCCGTATCTCGCGCGAAACTCAATGGTCATTTGACGTTGGTACACAGGCAACGCCGCAATTCTCAAAGGCGGCAAGGAATCAAACCGAACGACACAGCTGCTGAGCGCCGCTATCAGCGCCGGGCTCGCGCATACCGCGCTGCCCGCGACATATATCCAAACGATCCAGACGCGCGGCGAGGTCGCAGCGCTGCTCGCATGCGACCAGTACATCGACTTGGTGATCCCGCGCGGGAGCAACGCGCTGGTGAAGAACATCCAGAACAGTACGCGCATTGCGGTCATGGGCCATGCGGATGGGGTGTGCTCGGTGTATCTAGACGAGTCGGCGGATGAGAAGAAGGCGGTTAGGGTCGTTGTGGACTCGAAGGTATGCATATGCGCCAAGTTTCTAATAAAGAATAAGGTGGTAACTGATCATTTGGCGAGAAGATTGACTACCCCTCTGCGTGTAACGCGGCAGAGAACCTCCTCGTGCACGAAAAGCTCCTGCCTACTCTCTGGCCAAAGGTCGCGCAAGCACTGGTCGACGCTGGCGTCAAATTGCTTTGCGACGAAAAGACACTGGAAGCTCTGAAAGTGCTCTCCCCCTCCCCAACAAACGTCGCCCCGTCAAAACCTTCAGACTACTACGAAGAACACCTCTCGCTCACCATCTCCGTCGCCGCCGCCCACTCTCTCCAAAGTGCCATCCAATTCATCAACTCGCACTCCTCGCACCACACCGACAGCATCGTGACCGAATCCGAGGCCGCCGGGTCCGCCTTCTGTCGCGGTGTCGACTCTGCGGGCACCTTCATCAACGCCAGCACGCGCTTCGCCGACGGGTTCCGGTTCGGTTTTGGCACCGAGGTGGGGATCAGCACGGGTCGTATTCATGCCCGTGGGCCTGTGGGCTTGGAGGGGCTTGTCATTTACAAGTATGTGATGAAGAGCAAGGGTCCGGAGGGTCATGTTGTAGGTGAGTTTGGCGCGGGTGCGGGGAAGAAGCAGTATAAGCATTCGCGCATCCAGGCTACGTCGGTGCCCTTCTAAAAGATGGAAGATGCAGCCTTTGTGGAGTACCATCATCTCTCGAAATTTTGTCAAGGATCTTGTGTATGTATCTGTAGGAAATCATTATCACGAGTGATGATGTGATGATTTTGTAATGGTGTTGTAGAAGTGTCAATTCACACGACGACTGTGTCACAGAAGATTACTTTGCTTTTTTTGGCCAAATAGAGCTTAATCATATCAGCACACACTGAAAAAGATTCACTCAAGAGTCTATGGATTTTTGGCATGGAGAGAACATCTGCCACACGAATGTATGATTTTCGGCCTGACTGAATAGGACCCTACAATTTGAATTGCCCTGCAGACAACCCACAGAATCAATATTTATTTTTCAAGAAATAGCGAACCAATACGACGATTAAGAACAATCAATAAAATAAAACTTGATATGCCCTGTTGCTTGCATACGCAGCAAAAATAAGAGGATGGGCTTCCTGATATAGTAGTCATGTAGATGACGTTGCGACGATCAGCATAGATATGTAAGCAGTGGGCGCTTGTGTGCGCCTACTACATCAAGATGCGTAACAAATGATGACTCAAACCACACGCGTCGAACGTTGCACATGCGCCAAGGGTTGGCTCTATGGGTATCGGTTCAACATCGGTCAATAGCTGTCAGTGGTTGATACGCATCGCTTGGCGTGTCGGGCCATCGACCTGTGACGAAGACATGATCGATGTCGCCTTTGTGTGGGCATATTGAGCGTTCTGTTTGCATAGATTCCGACGGACAATTGTTTTTACTGCGGCATCAGCGCCTTTGGCTGCTTATGAGGTCTAAACGCACTTAACATCAATCACAGGGGCATTGTCAATTGCTTTGAGGTAGTTGGAACTGTAATGGATCTATTTCTCCGACAGGTCATCTGTCAGTGATAGCGCGCCCCACACGCACGGCGCTCGGGAAGCAGCAATGACTTGAGAGATCAGCTTCTTCTCTGAAAAAACATAGAATAAAAGTCTGGGTAGACCTCGCCAGACTTCGCAATTGTGAGCCTATGTCTCAGTATACCGAGGTTCGGTTTATGCGAGGTAAGCAACGGTCATAAGACAGTAGCTGTATGTGACCTCAGGCGTGCATATAAAGGATCGAGCTAGGGTATCCTTGATCAGCAGCACACAATGTCCCTCTCTTCAGGAACTTACCGCATCTACGGCCAGTCGCACACTCTCCAGGTGGGCTCCTTCATTGGGAACTCAGCCGGGACAAACCCTCTCTTTATCTACCCCCAGACCACTACTGGACTTCCATCGGTGAGCACATCGTCCACTGTGCAAGAGCTGTAATGAATGGTGTCGACTTTCAACCATGCAGTTCTCCATTACGGGCCTCAGCAGCGGCAAATACCAAATCAAGTATGGGGGCGCTCCAGTTGCGAGCAGTAGCGGATTTCTGGTGGCAAACACGGCACCTGGAGCTGTGGCAACTGAGTGGACACTCCAATACGTTCCCCAGCACGGCGCCAACTCGTATCTGTACGCTATCTTTTTTTTTGGCCTCGAGAATATGTATCTGAAATTATTGGCCATATGATGCAGGATCAGCTTCAACCAAGCGTCGTATTGGAGCTCCATCCCCGCTGGTCCCACAAACCAGACCTCTCTCCAACGTTACATCTACTCGGGCCCTACCGTTCCGCCAACTTACTCTTCCGGAAACGTTTTCCAGCTCGATAAGTTGGATTAAGAACAGTTGAAGTCATAATTCATATCGAACCTAGGTATCGCCAATTTTAGTTTGAGTCTGTCGTTGTTCGCGGTTTGGGAGTCATAACCTCGAGGGTTCATCGTTTTGTAAACCTGAATAAGGGAGTTGTAGGTAACAGAGTGGCAGCGTAAATTGCATATCATCACGGTTATTACAGGCTTGACGAGGGCATCTAGATCGTCGGTGTATATGTATACTGACTAGATGTGAACAGCGGGACAACATTTAAAAGCAAGAAACGGGGATAAATAGGCGAAAAGATGAAGAATCTAGGCCTCGGGTGTATCAAGCTTAACCTTCTTCTCGGCGTTCAAAGGTTCAGCATCATCATCAGCTTTCCGTTTCCCTGAAGCGGTTGCATCCTCTGTGGTTGCGGGCACAACCTTCTTCTTTTTCTTAACGATGGATGTGAGATCGTTGACAACGGGAGGTGTTGCGGAGGAGGCAGAAGCAACAGAACCAGGGCCCATTCCAAGCAGTTGATCAAGAGCCTGAGCAGCCATTGCGGGAGCATTGGTTGCAATGGCTTCGTTAGGCGACGTCTTCAGCTCTTCCACCTGTAGAGATTGCAAGCTGTAAGCCCAAAAGGCTAAAACCAAACTGCATTAATAACATACCTTGAGCGCCAAATCGTCCCTCAGACCTGCCAACTCCTTCGTTTCGTTTTCGATCTGTGTTTTGGACATGTTCTGCACATAGTCATCACGTATCAAGCGCCCGCCGACTGCTTTGCCTTTGCCTTTCGCATCTGGTGCTGGCGCTTGTTCATGTGCAGGCAGGGGTGGCAATTGACCAGCGAGCCCTGCGCGCAGCTCCTGAAGACGCGCCTCGACACTGTGCAGGGCCTTGCCTACATGTGTGATGGCGTCGGAGAGGCGCCCTGAAGTGAGGTCGAGCACCATGCTCAGTTTGTAGTGGGCTTCGGCGATCTGGCGGGACGACACAGGTAGAAGCTCTGTTTTGAGTGCGAGTCCAGCCTCGTAGTCCGTGATCGCCTGGTCGAACTTCTCTATATCGGACAGGAAACATGCCAGCATACCGCATCAGCAGAGCTGTATAGGCAGATGGAGATAAACTGACCAGTTTCAAGTGACACGTCCCCGAGTGCAATGTAGGTGTCTGCAAGCTTTAGCTTGACCTCCTCGTCGCCTCCCTCGTCTTTCTGCTTGTCGTAGATTGCACGCGCAAGGTCGAGAACCTCCCAGGCCGCATTGAAATCGTCCTCCGGCTCGCCATCCTCCTCGCCACCCTCGTGCTCTTCGTCGTCTTCGTCATCATCATCGTCCTGTGCCGCTGCCGCTTGACCAAAGAGGTCCACGGGTTTGTCTTCCCCCTCGTCCTCTGCGTCGCCACTAAAAGATAAGATGGGTGCGCTGGCACCGACGCCGGACCCTGAGGCTAGTTGAACATCGACATTAGAGGAACTGTGGCTCAATGCATGTCGAATATCCCGACGCGTGCGTACCTTGGGCCTTCTCCTCGGCAGTGGCCTCCTCTGTCTGTTCCTTCCCCAGCACGGAGCTTTGCGAGATCGCATTCTCCAGGAGCGCTTTTCCATACGAAAAGTAGAGATCCGCAGTCTCTGGCGCGTTGTCGCCGTGTTTCTCGGTGCTATACGCGACAAAGGAGGTTAGCACCAGCTCATTTTTTCGCGTCACGGCAAGCGCGACTGATCAAGCAAACGGTTTAATGAACGCGACTTACGCGATTTCAAGGGCGGTAGCGTAGTGATCTACGGCCTGCTCATATTTTCCGAGAGCGAAGGCGCGTTTGGCTTGTTCGACGGCGCTCTCGATTGTGACTTCAGTGGCAGGCGTGCTACAATGTCATGAATGCAAACTCAGTGCCTCTGCCTGTCTGTTTTTCAATATCCGTCACTGTGACTCACGGAGCCATTTTAAGATTTTTCGAGGGGAAATTTTTAATAATGCGGGGGAATGTACACAAGGCTGTGAAGTGGGGAGGAAGAAGAGAATGAGGGTGAGGGTGAGAAAGTGTCACGGTGCTATATGTAAAGAGTGGCGGAAACAAAGCGTGACGACAAACAAACGAAAGAAATCTGGGAATATCATTAGGGCCCAACATGCAAGATAGATACAAACGAGAGACGGAATAAAGGAATAGCAAAGAGAATGACTACATAATGAAAATGAACTGAGTATCTGAGGATTGTCCCTGGAAAATCCATAATGAGAAACGCGGCCCTACGTGGATATAACGCGAATAAATACACTAAATCAGTGAACTCGTCGCATTGGGCTGAGGCTGTTGTTGCTGCGACCCGAATCCTGTGTTCTGGGATGGGTTAAAAGCACTCATTGACGGCTGGAATGCAGATGGCTGAAACGCTGACGTGGAACCGAAGTTGGGCGCGTTGCCTGTCGAGAGGGCCCCCATGGCCATTGAAGCACGGAATGGGTTTGCAGTCCCTCCACCTGTCATCTGGGGCCTGAGGCCAACACCTAATGACGATCCAATGTTTGACGAACTACCGAAACCTCCCATCGCGCCGGTTGGCTGGCTGCTCAGGAAGCTAAAGTTGTTGGGTGTTGTACCGTTTGTGCCATTCGCGGGGGAGGGAGTGGCGTTGAACAGACCATTTGTCCCGGTTGGATTGGTTGCGGGGAGACCTGTAATACCAGGAGTTGTTGGTTGAGAGCCCGGGACGGGAGGTAGTGACTCCAATAGAGAAGCGCCGAAGGATGAGGATGGCTTGAACGGCTTCAAACCTGTAAATCCAGTGACATGGGATTTGACAGGAGCGTCGGTTGCCGAGAAAGTGCTGGTATTGCCAGTCGCCTGATTAGAGAGTGTGGAAGAGAATAACGAATTAGAGAAAGTAGATCCTGAGGCGGATGTATTGTTAGTTGCAGAGGTATCTTGCGGTGATAGAGGACTGTTAGTTCCCATTGGGGTGGAGAAGCTAGGTTTGCTTTTGTTCGCAAAAGAGAACGAAGACGCAACACTCGAGATGTCCGTGGCACCAGGGTTCAGCGTGCTGTTATTGAACGAGAAACTAGTAAATCCGGTAGCCTGTGGTTTAACTTGTTGAGGTTGCTGGGCTGGTTGCGATTGTTGCTGTGGGGGCTGGGCTTGATTTTGATTGAACGAACCCGTCGACAATTCAAAGAGAGTGGGCGCCTTCGGCACAGGAGGAGGGGCAGTAAAAATTGGCCCAAACGGATTCTTCGTTCCAGTTACGTGCGTCTTCACTGGTTGGGGGCTAGATGAAAGACGGTTCGGAACCGATGTCAGAGGAGTAGAAGCTGGTCTTGCTGGGCCGCTCGCCGATCCCGATGTAGCAAAAGATGGTTTCGGAGACGTGAACGACGAGACAGAGAACGGTTGTCCCAGAGATAAAGCCGAAAGGCCTGTTGCGAGAGAAGTGGAGCCAGACATCCCCGTCTGCGTTGGCAGAGGAGGTGCTTGATTGGTGCCTCCGAAAAGAGCCATTCCAGTCGATTGGGGGACCAGCATACTTTGGCGGAAAGGGTTGGGCCCTCCAGTTGTTTGCGGCCTCAGGAATCCGGTTTGTTGCTGTTGCAAATGTTGTTGAGGGAAACCTGTGTGTTGACTTTGCTGCTGGGAGAAGCCTGTTTGCTGGGGTTGTTGTTGCATGAAGCCCTGTTGCGGTTGCTGTTGTTGCTGGGGGAACCCAGTCTGTTGTGGCTGTTGTGGTGATAAGCCGATTTGCTGCGTCTGCTGCTGCTGAGTTAGGCCACTTTGTTGTGGTTGCTGTTGACCAAAACCTGTTGGCTGGGGTTGCTGCTGCTGCTGAGGGAACCCTGTCATCTGAGGTTGCTGCTGCTGCACAGGCAGATAGGAGGAGAATGGACGATGACCAGTAGGTTGTGCTGCCACTGGAGCGCCCAAAAAGCTGCCAAAGGGGTTCGACTGTTGCATCGGCACTACGGTGTTTTGCGGCATCAAGAAACCAGTCGGTTGCGCCATAAGCTGACCCTGTTGCATGAATGGTTGCCCCGTGGCCATGGCCATTTGCTGGAACGGATTAGCAGCGCCCTGCTGCTGGAAATACGCAGTGCTAGGACTAACATAATGAGTGATGTGGTGTACAAGTAGGACCTGCTTGATCTATATCTCACCTGTTTGTACTGGGATTGAACATGGTGGGTTGCTCTTGTTCAATAGCGGCAAAGAAATCTTGAACGTCGTTTCCGTTTTTCTTCTGGTAAGATGCTGACGTCTCCTTGGCTTTCGTATCAAAGGCAACTTTGGCAGTTGGCTGTGAATCCTTGGTCTCCGACGGTTTTGATGAAGCTGCACAAAACAGTTAGGGTTCAATTTGAGTTGCCAGCTAGCACTGCACTCACCGCCATTGGTCTTTCGAACAGCACTCTCGGATCTCTCGCCACGCTTCGTTGGGTCTTTATTCTGTTTGTACTCGATGCGATTCTGCTCGAAGTTCGGGTCATCAAGGTATTCTTGAAGTGCGCCAGCCAGTGAGACGGGAGCCTTATAATAAAAAAGGTCAGGAACAGCGCTGTCGGTTACAGCTCGTAATGTACGCACGTGTCTCAAGTTGGGTATAGAGACATTGATGAGGTTCTGCAGTTTCTTTGCCACGCCGAGATACTCGACGACGTGTTCAGTTTGCTTGCAAAAATGGCGGTATATTTTCAAAGCCTCAGCAGCATCTATTCGTGACATTTCGAAATAATTTTCTAGAACGAAGCATGAGTAAGCTCTCAGCGTATAGCGTACAAGGGGCAAGGTTAAACGCTCACCCAGAACATTTATCACGCCCTCGTTTCCAGCTTGGAAAAGAATCAATAAATCTTTGACTAGCATGCGTAGTGCTGTTATAGTCAACTCGTCCTCTAGATCGTCAAGGTAGAACTTGATTTCGATTGGTAAAGAGACGCAATTGGAGAAATACAGATACACATACCCGACACTCTACCAGGGCATCAATCATTCCATGAACCGCCCGTGTCTCGCGCAACAGTCCCTTCTCCACAGTCATTGAACGTAATTTCCGCCCCATGATCGTCTTACTTCTAGCAGGAGCGGAAGCAGTGACTTTGGTGTTGCGGCCCCGGTATCCTTCCTCCTCAATCGACTGGGAGTTCCTCATATCGCGGTTGGACTCGGCCTGTACCCGCACAGCGTCGTGCTTCAGATCCTTATATGCGCGGATGCGTGATTCCAGATACAACGCATAATTCTGCAAGTTCTGGGGGGCGACGTAACCTATTCTCCTCTGTAAATCCAGTCCAGAATTTGAGGAAGTAACGACGCACCTTCCCAATTCCCCGCAGAAACATTTCGAAGACGCAGAACTTCTGACTGGGACAGGTATGATAACACGTTATCTGTGGCGCCATTCCGAATCATGGTATGCAGTACGATCAAGGCCTTGAACACGACCTATATTACAGGTCAATCCCTGCGTAAAGTGCGAGCTTGGGAACACGACGTACAATAGCGTTCGGCTCGCGAATTCGAGGCGCCAGTGCCTTGCATACGTCGTGTATGGCACCATCATCCGACCAGGTCGCGGCAATTATGGGGTCAATGTACTGTCATATGCGAATGAGAGGACAGAACCAACAGCTTGAGCTTCGGAGAACATACTTTAGCCTTTGGAGGTGCAGCCTTGGGCTTGCAGGCCAACTTGACGACCTTGTCGAAACTAGACATGCTGGCTGGAGTCGTGAACAGCGCGAAGTCGAACGGACTGACGGTGATCCCTGGTTGGTGGGGGACCTCAGGTGATGAATTTAGACTCCGCCATTCTTTCCGCCCACGCTACTTTACTCCTCCCTTCAACTCTCTTCCTCGACCCACTGTGCAACGGCTGTCTTGACATCGCCTCTGTATCATGTTAAATTGGGCGCATTACGCCTGCACACAAGGACACATGGATACTGGTGTCCTGAGGATCTGTCACCCTCGTTCTACATTAAGATCTCTCCTGCATGGAGCTGTATGACCGACCACCTCCATACCGCGATTCTAACAGTACACAATGGCTGCTCAGTGTAGATCAATCCCATCTTGTTACCTGTTAACATGAGGATGTGAATAGCCTTTCATTTCCCATTTCTATGTTTAGGAAACTCTTCGGCGACCAAATTCGAACTTCGCACAACAACAACAACAAAAACCCCGTCCCTGATACTCCCTGATACCATAGTTGCTGGGCCATCAGACGCCATTCGCCGAGATTATCGCTCAACTCCACTGCCTGTCTGTAACGGAAGATGTACTTAATCTGATTTACCGCGGTTGCTTAGTCGAGTCGATGCCTTTCAATGGTGGGGCCATAGCATAACCCTCCCCCAGCCTTCCTCTGGTATTTCTGGTCATTCAGACTGGCCCTGACCCGATCGAGGGCGGATACAGTGTTGACTGCCACCACAACGGCACCTTGCTGGAGTTGGCACGGCGGACAAGCCCTATGTCACGACACAACCAACTATCATCACCGCTATTTTTGGCTTGTTCCAGGCTGGCGATGCAGCTGGTGTAGTTTATTCTCAGACTTCTGTCCCTTTTGGCGCTCAAGCGCCCAGAGTCAAAAAGAAGTTTCAATTTTTTCAACACGCACATTGTATCCATGAAGCCAACGTCGATATTTGATGAGCCTTATTATTGTATACATCGTTTTCTTTTTCTCGAGTTGGGTGGCTCAGCTGAGTCAGCTGCCTCGTTGGGGTCAATCATAGATCCATGTTCCGACCACCAGTACTAGCCAGAACCGCTACGATGCCTTCGGTTGTCCCGACCAGAGCTTGTGTGCTGCCGTATAGCTTCAATACGAAGTCCTATCCCTCTTTGAACCCTCATTAATAACTATGACCTTCATATCGAACGCGATGCCTCCGTTGACCCCGACTCGCGCCGCGCCTTCCGATCCTCACAGATCATTCTCGCGGCCGCGTGCGGGTGAAAGTATCGCCAGCATCGTTGTTGAGCTTTCCTCCAGTCCCGACACATGGGTATAGCGATCAGTGATCACCATTCCCGGGCCCATAAGGTTGCACACTGGCTCGAACAACGATGACAGCGTACGGCAGCATAGCCGGTACGCGCTTTCCGTGCTCTGACTGAGTGACGCTGACGCTGACGAAGACGAAGACTCCTCTCTAACCTCCGACCAGGATCAAGAGCTTAGTAGGTTCATGGACCATAGTTTCCTGGTGATTACAGAGTACCTGCTGTCAATGCTACAAAGTTCATCCTAAGCAACAATCCTGAATTGTTGCAACTTCGTGTGGGGTGTAAGAACAACAAAAGTGAACATCGCGAGGCCACGAATTAAATTCAAGCCACAGAACTTCGCATCGAGCTCTGGAATTTGTATCTTTGTTCATCAGGTCATAACATAAAAATACAGGGAATAAGCCAACCGGGTGGTGACAACACAGCATATGCGATGAACATATAGCAGGAGAGATAATAAATTAGAAAGGGGGAATAAGCTTAAGCATCGGTGTCCACACCCTCTTCCCAACCACGCGAGCGCTCAACCGCGCGCTGCCAGTTCTTCCAGCGAGCCGCACGGTCAGGTTCGTCCGTACCAGGAAGGAACTCCCTGCTTCCCTTGGTGTTCACGTCCTTGAGGGTCTCGGGTACTGACAAGTCCCACCCGAATGCCTTGATCGCAGCACCGGCGCAAAGGGCCGCACCGAGCGCGGTTGACTCGCGCATCTCGGGGCGCATGACGTTGAAGCCACCAATGTCTGCCAGGATCTCCATGGCGAGGTCTCCGTTGGTCATGCCGCCGTCGACCTTGAGCGTCTGCAGGTCGACACCCGAGTCACGCTTCATGCTCTCGATGATGGCGCGGGTCTGGAATGCACTGGCTTCGAGGGTGGCGCGCGCGATGTGCGACGGGGTGGTATACTGCGAGATACCGATGAGAGTACCAGCTGCGCCAGAGTCCCAGTAGGGTGCGAGGAGACCAGAGAAGGCGGTGACGAAGTAAAGGCCTCCGGTGTCCTTCTCCTGGGCGGCGAGGGTGTTGACATCGGCGGCGTTCTGGATGAGGTTCATCGAGTCGCGCAGCCACTTGATGGCACTTCCAGCAACGGCAACTGGAGAGAATGACGTCAGTGAACCGCTGATAAGATAACGGATATAACGTACTGCTACCCTCTAGAGCGTAGACGGGTTTCGCGTCAGGACCAGCCTGGTACGCGACAGTGCTGAGCAGGCCGTGCTTGCTCTCAACAATGTCTCCGCCAGTGCAGAAGAGGAGGAAGGCGCCAGTGCCGTATGTGCACTTGGCCTCACCCTGCTGTAAGCACTTGTTTCCAATAAGAGCAGCCTGCTGATCTCCGACCAGGCCTCCAATGGGGACACCCTTGAGAGACCCATATGCAATGTTGCCATAAACCTCAGAGGTAGAGACAAGTCTTGGCAGAACGCTTTCACGAAGACCGAAGAATGCAACGAGCGATGGCTCCCACTTAAGAGTGGTGGTATTGAGCAAAAGAGTGCGCGACGCGTTTGTCACTTCGGTGATGTGGATGTTCGTCTTGACACCACCCAAAAGGTTCTATTTTCGGACAAACGAAAATAAGCTCTTGAAATGATTGACGCGAGAAAAAAGAAGCCAGAAAGATAACGCACATATGCTACCCAAGACTCGACCGTGCCAAATTGGAGGTCATCTGCTTCATGCGCAGCGGTAACTTCCGCGTGGTTATCAATCATCCAGCGCAATTTAATAGCAGAGAAGTAGGTTGAGAGAGGGAGACCAGTGCTGGTAATTCGTCAGGTGAGCTCTTTGCTGAAAAATGACGATATGATCTAAACCCACATCTCACGGAGGGCCGCAACACCCTCTTCACCCTTCTTCCAGACGCCAGGCGAGACTTCGATACCAGTCGAAGTAAGCTTGTGTTCGTAGTGAGCAACAGTGTTTTTTGTGCGAGAATCGGTCCAAACGATCGCCTTGCAGAGGGGCTTGCCGGTCTTGCGGCTCCACGCAACAGTAGTTTCGCGCTGGTTGGTGATACCTGCAAATTTGTGTTATCCAGATGATTCTATTCCTGCTCCACAATCACATACCGATGACCTTGATGCTCTCCTTGGCCCAGCCAGCCTCCTCCAGTGCTTTGGTGCCCCCTTCAATGCAGCGGTCAGCATGGTCCTGGATCTCAGTCGCGTCGTGCTCGTGCCATCTGTAGTATAAATAATTTGGATGATTAGCTGACCAGTTATAGAACTACAACGCATGAAACGCACCCGGGGTGAGGGTAGTACTGCGGGAACTCGATCTGGTGCTGGGCGAGGATGTCGGCGTGCTTGTCGAACACGATAAAACGCACTGAGCTGTGGAACCAGGTCAGAGAAAAGATTCGAACTAGTGGTGAGTGATACGAACGTAGTGCCACAGTCAAGTGCGCCAATGAATTCTCCTTGCTTGAGAGCGGCCATGGATGCGAATGTATGAAGGGGGAAACGGATAAGATCACGAAGCGGGGGAAAGTGACGTGCCGAAGATTTTATAGGGAGGCGGGCTCTGGTGTGCCATTGGCGGAAGAGAGCTGTCCACCTGAGCATTTTCTGAGAGTGGCTATCAAATTGTGCTGGGTCTTCTCCACGCCATCCATCCGCCCCCGGCCCGATCGCGATCAGGCATCTTCTCTCTCCCCCACCCCTTGGCATCCCGCTGCCATTCACCTCACCCCCACATCCCCATTGAATGTTGTATCTTCGCATAGCTTATATTTCACAGCAAGACCGCCATCTAATGTTGTCCGTTCTCTCCTTGCAATCTTGCAATCTTACTCACGCTAAGCGCCCGTGATGCACCGCACTTCTACCGGGTGCCGCCGCCCAGCAAACCGGCACCATTTCAAATACAAAATAGACTGCGTCGGGTATTCGGGGAACCTCTCAGATGACGCGCGACATACTACATAAGGCTATAGTCTTTTGAGGCTATTATGACATTATGCCTGCGCTTACGATTAGATTAAATTTTACAGTGAGCATACATGCCTCCCACAAAACAGGAGGTGCAAGATATCATATATTTAACAGTGCCCTCTCTTCTTCTGTCCAGTTGAACACCGGGAAGGGGTGCGCCTCTGTGTTAAACACCCATTTGTCAAGAGGCAGCGGGTCCTCATCCAGGCAAAGGAGGTACAGATATTTCAGCCTGTAACGACGTCATCAGCATCATCAACGCGGCGGAAAGCCCAATAATTAGCACTTACGTCTCTGCGAGGAAGTAACTACAAAAAAGAAAGGTCAAAAACGTGGGTTTACGCCCGTTGTTATGATGAAGCCAAACAAAAACGCACCTTGGCATATCATCTTTCTTTACCAGTGGCACAGTGTCGACGCGCTGCACGCTTGCATATCCGCTTGGTGTTTTCGTCCCCTGTTCAATGGCCTCGAAGATCGCCCAACCCCGGTCGCGCCACTTCGTGTCGCCAGTAACACGCCACAGGATGTATAGCGACTCGATAGTCTGCAGCCACCCTACAATCAGCGCCAAAACACTATACGGGAAACATCGTCTCTCATACGCACTTCTGGCCTGAGTAGGTACCCTGCCTTTATCAATATATAATCCCTCCCCCTTCCCGTCCCATGCGATCGCTGGCTCTCCGTATACACTACCGGCTTATGGTCCTGCAACCCCGGCGGTACGCCTCTCGCACCGCTCGCGCGCCACTTCTCGACCGCGTCAATCCACTTGTACGTCGTCTCGCGGTCTGCGGGATTGGTCATCATCACCTCGTCCGGCGCCAACCCGCTGGGCTGGTCTGCGTACGTCATCCAGCACGTCGTCGCGAGGCCTTCCGCGGCCCACAGGTGCAGCTCACGCAGGTTGTGCGATTTGAGCCTTTTGTATCCCTTTCCTGCGACGCCGTACATCTCCTCAGACCCGAGGTTGTCCAGATCAATTCCCATCGAGTCGAGTTTGTTCAATGGGAGTGATTCGACACCAAGAGCAAGCAGGCCCGGAAGGAAGCAGGATAGGTGCTCGAAGACGTGACTGGGGTAGTCATCGGAGTCGAAGGTAGGCATGTCTGTGTCTGTAACATACAAAAGATGACGTGTCGGTGAGAGATACAAAAGGTTGTTGATAAGATGTGTGGTCATTCGAATGTCTACAGATGAAAAAACAATGAGTGAGGTAAATTGAGCAGCCGTTCAGGAACGTACACATTTCAAGGCTAGCTTTGTCCTTCTTTCCTGTCAGAAGATACAGCTTCAAGAGATATTCATGCGCACTGTCGGCCTGTGCTCCAACGGAAACATGGTACGCAAATGGCGTCCCCGTCTTGATATTCCATTTGACTGGGAACATACCGCCCGTGTTCTTCAGATCCGCCGACGCCAGGGTCTTCATAATTGTTTGTGACTATAGATAAAATAAGCGCCCGTGCAAGATTATTATCATATCAATTCAAATCAGATCACTATGAGACGCACGCGGTTGTGATACTGAGCATTCCCAGTAAGTTTGGCAAGGTAGGTATATTCGAGTTGCAGGCTTGCAATCTCCGCGAGGATCCCTAGGTCGGGGCCTTCAGTCGTGCCGGACTTCGGATCCACGGAATAGTAGGGTAATCCTGTTGGAGTATCAAAGATCGGGTCCAGGTGTTTGACCATATCCTCGGCGCGCTCGAGCAACATCTTATCCTTGGTCATAGTGTATGCAGAAAGCAGCCCGCCTAGGTAACGGATGATGGTCTCGAAGAACGGCACTTGGCCGTGCTGCAATTGACGGCACTGAGTTATTATAACGAGAACGAAGATTTGAGTGGACGGCACACCGTACGTACCTGCGCCTTGCTGAAATCAGCACCCTTGACAATCTCCATAGCCCCTTCATACTCCTCACGCAGGCCCATAAGCAGCATCGTATCCAACGAATCAAACGCTGTCACGCCCCACCCATTGAAACTAACACACAAGAGGTAAGCCTGGACGGCGAATGGTTTGTTTAGAGGGCACTTACTTGTTAATTTTTCTATTCGACAATGGCTTCAGCTCGTCGCTGGGGGCGGCATATCGTGTATAACCATGATAAGCATGCTGGAATGCCTTCTTCACCACTTCCGCTCTGTCTGTCCACGTCGTTGGCATCGTGATTTTTGGCTTGTCCGCATCCGCGCCTCCCGCCCCGGGAGACACATCGGTGGTTGTACCTGGAGAAGGGTTGAGATAGTCTGGTGTAACGGATGTGAAAGGCTCTTTGGATCGAGCGAAATATAGTAGCCCGTAGATGGTGAGGAGCACGGCGGACCCATAGATGATGGCCCGCAGTATCTGTGGGCTTCGCAACAACCTTGATATAACCCCCTTTCGGCCTTGGACGTTCCCCCGCCTCGCCCCTGGCATTGTGGCTTTATATAGTGTGATAGAGTGACTGAAATGGGCGTTGGGCTAGAGGCTGGTCTGTAGATGTGTTCTTGAAAGACACGAAGATGATTCCGGGAGGTGGGTTGAGAGGTGGCGGACACGACAAAGTGGAATTTGGAGGAAAGAAGAGAAGGTAAGTCGTCTAGATTTCTGAAAAAGGCGTCACAGGGAAAGAAGATAGAAAGAGCAGTCAAGGATACTGGCGCTCAGGTGGAGATGGTGGTCATGAGCAGGAGCGTCGCGCTATTAATAAATCGGTTGTTCAAATCTTCAAAATATTATGTTAGCTCATCAACGTCTCATTCAACGATGTAAGGTCAAGGCACTATGGAGTTGATACGCCTTGCTGGCACAAAGCATAAAGCAAATTGAACAAAAAAACTCTGCACTGAAATTTCGCCTCATTTGGCGTCGACCCGCCTTAGCTTCCTCGTTTCAACCGCGAGGCTATGCCTTCATCTCATCCTTATGTGTACTTGAGTATATGAAGATGAAGTCCCGCAAAGAGTAATGGTGTTGTAACAAGCTACCGTCGTGAAGTATGCTACTTGAACTTCTTCAAGGGATCGGACTTTTTCTTGCCACCGCGCCCGCTGTTTCCGCCACCACGTCCCCCTCGGCCACGACCTTGTCCCTTGCCCCTTGAAGAATTATCCTTTTTGAAGGGTACAAAGCCCTTGGACGGTGCTGCAGCTGCCTCCTCGTTTGCAGCGCCTTGGACAGCAGCTATGCGTGGCATCAGATACTGAGGGACATGCTTCATATGAGGCTGCACCCTAGTGGGGTGCAAGGGCTTGTCATGCCTCAAGAATTCCAGGTCGAGAGGATTATCTTCGAAATGGGCCTATAGGAAACGGTCAACTGCTGCCCGCCTTGCAATGGGTGCAAAGACTAACCTTCAGTTTATCTGAATTCAAGATCTCCGCCTTCAATTCCTTGACTCGTGCTTCCCGAATGGCCGCCCTCGTCACACTACGCAAAGCATCCTCCATACGGTACCTGAATGCCTCCACCTGCTTCATATCGAATTTGTACTCTTTGATTTTGCTTCCACGCGCCGCCTGCTCCTTTTCAATCTTTGCGAAAACAATCTCGTCCTTTTCCGCACTAGGCAGCCCGCCGACAACCTTATTTTTGTTCCATTGGTCTCTGGAGACGACGAATGATAGGGACATTCCAGTGCGTCCCGCTCGGGCAGTACGGCCAACTCTGTGCGTATACGACCGCGACGATGTTGGTAAATCAAAGTTGAGGACACAAGCGACATCGACGAAGTCCACACCACGCGTGACGCCGTACTCTTTGTCCTTGCCCTTGCCTTTTCGGTCGCGTTTCCTTGACTTTTTGGCGGGAGGCGAAGGATCACGTTTTCGCTTTTTGGAGTCAAGCTTTGATGAGCTTGGTTCAGATGGGATGTCGGCTTCTTCAGTTACAGGCTCACGCTGTGTTGAAGTGACTGAATTATGGGATCAGTTCAAGCTGTCCTGGGCGGCTGTGACTGAGAACTTACATTCTTCCTCGTCCTCTTCCGCGTCATCCTCCTCTTCATCATCAGTATCCTGCTCATTATAAGCGCCAGCCTCATCTGTGGCAATAATGTAGTCATAAACTCCTTTGTTGAACTCCTGCACGGCATGGTATCTGAAGGGGTGTTATCACTAGTCTTGAGAAAGAGAAAGGAAATGCGAGACCTACCTCGAGTTCAAGGGAAGCTCAGAGTTGAGTACACAAGACTTTATTGAAAATTGTTCCAAAAACAGCTTGAGACGGTAGCTGCGGTCTACGTCGTTAACGAAGATGATACATTTGCCACGAATAAGCTTCAGCTTGAGGATGACATATGTCAGGAGGAATTTGTCGACTTCAGAGCACCTAATGGGTTGTCAGTATAATGAAGGGTATATTGAGGATGAAACGCACTGGACAGAATATTGGCTCAATTTAGCAGCCTCGTCTTCTCCCTCCTCGAGTTTGAGTATTGCCTGCGTCAAATGTGTCGAGTGTCAAACCAAAAATTCAAAAACGAGACTTACTGGATTCCGCAGAGTCAGGCCCTTCAGCATTTCAACATCTTCGGTCATGGTAGCACTCATCAAGAACGATTGGTAGACTTTGGGCAGATAGCCTCCGCTGAAGATTTCTCGGACGTCCTCGTCATGGCCGTACGAAAGGATGAGATCAGCTTCGTCGATAACTAGCGATTCAAGTGCTGTCAATGACAGCGTCTTGGACTGAAGGAGGGCCAATGCTCTCGAGGGTGTCGAAATGACAATATCAGGTTTGTCAGAAAGGAGTGTTCTAAGATCATTCTATCTCAGCAGACGAGAGGGAGAGTAATCGCGTACGACATACCTCTGGAGGTGTGAAGTCGTCCCTGACGCCACATTGGAGATGGTCACTTCTTTCTCGCAGTAAGCCACCAGTCCTTTCAGAGATGCCGATACTTGTTCTGAAAGTTCCCGCGTCGGAACAAGGATAAGAGCTCTTGTTACTTGACGGTTTTCATCTTCAGCAGACAGTGCCTTTAGATTGAAGGTTTTAGTTGAGCACAACAACATACTTTCAGCGTAAACGCACCCACACTTTTTGCGCTCAATATTTTCTGCACCACCGGGATGCAATATGCAGCCGTCTTTCCGCTTCCTGTTCGCGCGCGAGCAAGTATGTCGCGACTTTCTAGTGCTAAGGGGATCGCTTTGGTTTGAACAAGAGTGGGGCGAGCAAACCCGGAGTCTGCGAGAGCCCGAAGTATCCTGGCATCTAGAATATGGGAGAAAGAGGCGAAGGTAGCCTTCTTGTCGACGAGATGTGCTTCCGGTGCCATGTTTGACGAATCGTTGCAAGAGCCAAAGGCAAGATTGATTGGCCACCCAAAAAAATGTATTACATAATCGACACCTAAAAATACACACACCCTCTCCTTTGGGCGCTTACCATCTGCAGGTTACCTACAGGCCGTCCACGCCCCCAAAACGAGTGACGGACAGGTGCTATCTACACAATTCACATAATGGTACATCTAGGGTTCAGCCACTCCCTATCAAACTGCCGACATCTAGCGTAATGCTCATTCACGCTGCTCCCCACTTGACCAGTGCCTGAAGTGTCTACAATGAATTCTCCACATCTGTAGCAAAAATGGCTGATTATGATTTCTCAGCGCTGGGTATATAATTCAGCCAAGATCTAGAACTCACACATTACATCCAGGTGCAGAACACTATGCATCAAATTAGAACAAGAATCCAACCGACAAGAAACGTGACAGAGACACTCACTGCGATGTGATTGCAGCCTGATTCTTTCTGTACCGGAGTCAGGCAACCTACATTCCAGCGTCTTATATTCTATGCAGGAAATCAGTCGAAATAAAATACATACCTGGACAGCGTTTCCACCCCTTGAAGCGCATCAAATAATTGAAGCTTCTGCCCTTGCAGCGATGTCGATGTTCAGAACTTGGCAATGTTTTCTGGCAATCTTTGCACCACTTATGCCCACATTGCCGCAGCGGGCAGGCCAGTACCCTTTCTTCGATATATTGCTTCCGATCGACTTCCATGACTTCAGAACATCTGAAGGGTACGAGATTCAGTTCCACCTCTGAACGATGCATCAATTCGAAAATACCTGGGACACTGTACTGTAATGGCATGCGGGAGTAGCTGAAGCTTAACAAGTCTATCAAGCTGTTCTGGAGACAAATCAAGTACATTAAAGTGCTCGTCTGACAGTGCTATGGTGTAGACGAATTAGCAGGATGATGCTTTCGTTGAAGATTTTCCTTACATGTATATCCGGATCTGGAGTACGTTGCTTCACAGGTGGGACAGAAAATTGGGTATTTTCCATCCGCAATCTTGTAGCCGACTTGGCTGCGTAGGCACACCTTGCAGAACGAATGATTGCATTCTTTGACAGATATCACCCATCCTGGAACGTGTTCGTCATGGCAGATCCCACAGGTTATAAGCGAAGGAGCTGCTGGACTTGAAGCCTCTGCGACGACCGTGACAGTATCGGCGTTGTTCGGCGTGTCAGAGGACGTATCACTTCTGTGCGACTCCTCGATGACTTCGATGTCGATGACATCCTGGTCTGGTGGCACGGGCAGAGGCCTTCCAGGGCCACTCGACGTAGCATATGGATTCTGAGGGACATGAGGATCGAATTGCTGAAACTGGAGCCGGAGCATCTGTTCCGTCAATAGGCGCCATGTGTCACCTCCTGAAGGCCCCAGACCCCCCATGTTTTCCTCCTGCTGCAACTGGTGGGCTAAAAGTTCGTCGAACATAAATTTGTCCAGCCCCGGGGGTGCACCGATGGTAGTGTCGTCATCCTCTGAGACGTATCTTTGCGATTCCCAAACAAGCTCCGGAGTACATTCAGACCCACTTCGTATGCTTGGAGTTTCCAGTACTTGCAACATGACAAGCTCGTTTCCCTCTATCGAGCGGCGATGCACGGAGGCTGAGGTAGAAGGTGGTCAAGTTGAAGGGGGGAGGCAGGAAGCGTCGGCGAGGTCAAGGCATTGCACGTCAGGATATACTTTCATCGATGGGGCTGTGGCATAGCCTCAGCTCTTTTGACATAAGATCAGGCGTCGTACATGGAGGATTTACAGGGTAGCAAATTACCTTACCAGGGACTCCATTCCCAGCAGACAGCTGAATCAAATTCCGCAGAACAATTTAGGCCTGACAGTCGTTAGGCGTTACAATGTTGACATCTGCTCTGGCGGTGGAAGAGGCGTAATGTCGCTCCAAGCCTCATTGGGAGTCATAAGGCCTCAGAGTATGTGATACTGGTGTATCATGGTGAAAACTGAGTTCCAGAGAGTCATAGAATATTAGCAAGGCAGGCTTGAAGGCCGGCTACAGATGCCAAGTGGGGTGGTGGTGTAGGTCTATTTCAAGGTTAGGAAAAGCAAAGTCGTCACCGTCGTTTGCGCGCAGAGTCCCACGGCCCGGATATCCCGTGGGCCGTGTGGGTACTTTTGCATAAACGAATGGCAGAGCAGAAGATTCAAAGTGAAAGGATAGAAAAATATAATACATTGGGGAGAGATGGTTATAAAAGTACAAAAAGTAATACAGAGACAGCACATCGAACCTGTTCCCTTATATATCTGTTTATCTACAGTCCCAGCAACCGAGAAACCAACCTGGCCGTTCCTCTTGCGACACGCCGCGCACCCTGGCGAATCGTCGCCGCTCTGGAGAACTGTCTGCAATGGGTATAATGCGTAATGATGCTCATGGTCATGGAGGTATCTGTGCCACCCGGGTCAGACGGATCGAATATCAAGCCTGCACACGTGTAGCAGAAATGTCTGAGCACGAGAAGTTAGTGAACACTTAGGCTGCAGGCGGCAATGAGGCGACGATTGAACGTACACGTTGCATCCTGGAGCACCGCACTAAGTGACAGCTATTGGTAAGAAATTGTCATTAAGTTATGTCCAACTGCTTCTTACAATCATATGGTTGCACCCTGAGACCTTCTGTATGGGTATCCGACATCCTGAGGGAGCTATGAGTTTTGCATCATCCAAAAGTCGATAAGAATCAGCGCACCGGGACAGTATCGCCACCCTTTCCGGCGTACAAGTCTATCCAACTTCTTATTCTTGCAATGGTGCTTCATCTCATACACAGGGATTGCCTTGCGACAGTCAGTGCACCATCGATGGCCGCATCCAGACACCGGGCAGGTTACATCTTTGTATAGCAGATAATCCTCTCGATCGACATGCATGTGCATTTTACACCTACAGGGTTATAAGTATCAAACCACGTAAGAATTTCCATAACACAAGGCGGTATGCGTACTTTGGGCAGTGTAGGGGCATAGCGTGCTGTGCGAGCTGTAGGTCTTGGTAAATCTGCTGCTGCCTATCAGGAAGATCGAGCCTTTCGACATCATCGTCAGCAACATCTGAGAAGCAAAAGGTCAGTGCTCGGCAGCAGTTATGAGTAGCGAAGGCGTACAATTCTTTGATGTCCTATCCGCCACCATGCACACTGGACAGAGAACGGGATATCTCCTTCCGTCAATACTCGTAATGGTCCATTGTTTGAGACAGTCTTTGCAGAATACGTGCGCGCAGTCGGGAATGAGGAAGGCGTCTGGACCGCTGACATCTTCCTTGCACACGCCGCATGTCCCCTTGGGATATGTGGGTGGAGGGGGGAAAACATCCAGCATCTTCTCTATTTCGAACGACCAACGAGCTCCAGGCACTGAGAGGAAGTGAGAAGAGTCCGAATCCACCACATTGCTCGTCCAGCTCGGACCAGCGCGCTGGATTTCCATCTCCATCTCCTGTTCCCGCTGTAGCGGATGGTATGAATCGGTGACGACTATCCTAGGAGGAGCGACGGGGTAGACCACCTCGACGGACATGATGGGTTCCCTTTTGAAGGACCGGGCGTGTTGGTGATCAGCGAGGAGGAATGAGGGTGACAGCAGCCCTTCTCGCAGCCATACTAATATAATAGACCAGATCTGTATTCGGAATTGTTCAATCACTTGTGCCGCAATTGGAGCGGCAGAACAGCCTAGGAAGGGCAATTACCTACACGTGTCCGTACGAATGTCCCATTATCCCCAGACGGTACAGCCTTGGAAGGGAGCCGTTTGTTTGAACATAAGCCTGTACTTTGTTGGTTTACAGCCCCGCGGGAAAAAGGCAATGGCCAAAGCACAGTCACGATGACTTTGTTCGACACGATTGAGCGCTGGGTTGAGATTCCTTAGTCATTCCGATTTCACAGCCGTACTCAGAGTACGGTTGGACTGGTGTAAAATAGATCGCATGACGGAAATCGTGTTGACGTGTGACCTTGTAAAAGATGTATATTCGAATAATGCTTGCCGTGCTGTGCAGACGACTCACCATAACCAGGCGGTGAACACAAACAATTGACGCTTGTTGCTCTTCAGGGGCCCTGTAACTTCCTGACTCTGGTTGCACAGTCCGCCGCAATGAAGTCTGTCAACAATCCCAATGCTGTGGTCGGTTCAGCACATTTTTACGAATCGCGCGCGTTGCACTCATTACGATTAGGAAAACATGGAAACATCGTCGCGTTGGCAAAAGGGGTCCAATCCACGCCTGGTTCTAGAAATCTGAGAAATTCTCCGTAAAGTAAAGCTGAACACGGCGGCGTTGTCATTGCGACTTACTATCTCAATTCCGGCCCCTGCCGTTGACGAGTGCTTGAGAGAGAAACAGGGCACTAAAGCGTTTCCATTCTGGATAACAACGCGCTGATACTGTAGAAATATGGAGCAGACAAGGTGCAGTCGTGAATGGCGCAAGATCAAAAATTTAGAATTCGCGCAGCGCGTTCAGATTTTCGACGCGTCACGCATTCCAAATGTGTCGACAGCGACGCACAGACCACCTCACTCACTCTTCCTCACAAACCTACCTCGTCACCTCCAGCTGTTCTTGCTCTCTGGATATCATCGATAAAACACTCTATCAAGTTGCCATTCACAGGTGATCACCAATGGCTGACGTTTCTGAGATCAAATTACCCTCGTCAGCATCGGAGTCGTCTGGAGACAAAGTCACTTGTCGACTGTGCGTATTGATACACCTGCGCCCGGTGTCGATCATAGCTGACTGGTGTTTGGGACTGAAACAGATGCAAGAGGCAGTTCGCGAAATATACATGCCCGACATGCAACGTGCCATACTGCTCCCTCACTTGCTTCCGCTCACCAGTGCGTTAGCTTCCTCCTGCGCGAGCAAGTTGTATGTTGATCATCCTGTTTTTGTCCTGCAAGGCTCACAATCAATGCTCAGAGGGCTTCTACAAGAAAGAGATAGAGCATGATATCCATGCGGGGCCCTCGAAGACTGCTGAGGAGAGGCAACGGATGATGGAGCTTTTGCAGAAGTTCGAAGAAGCGCCTGCCGGCAAAGACCAGTCCCTTGAGGATATAGAAGATGGCGAAGAAGACGGTAAAGAGGATGATTTGGTTGAGCGACTGGGCGCTGTCGATTTAGGTGCGTTGCCAGAGACTTTGTACGAGTCCGCGATCTCAAGGGGTAATCCAGATGCCACATCCCCGGACGAGTTATGGGAATTGCTCACTCCGGAAGAACGCAAGAAATTCATGAAAGCCGTCAACGATCCTACGAGTGAACTGGCGAGGGAACTTTTGTCGAGTGACCAGTTGGACGCAGAGATTATCAAGCCCTGGTGGGAGGCCCCTACTGTAGATGCAGCGTTGGACGACGATCAACGGAGGCCGAAGCAATGTGGCTCCAGACCAATCATAATGCCCATCCGTGTATCTGAAATCAAGCCAACTCCCATTGGCCACCCGCTAGGCTACAATATGTGCGCATTATGGTATGTATTCCTCTTTTTTTTTGTTTTTTTTTGCCTGAGATGCCAGTACACTGACTCTGGTATATGAAGTATTGCTTATTCGTACGTTACACGACATCTAGGGACCTCTCCGCTAGCAATGATCAGCCCCGGAGATCCTGAGTTTCGAGAGGCACGCCGCCTGGTATCAGAACTTGCGCCATTTCTAATAGAACGCCACTCCACAAAACTTTATCCAAATTTGTCTGCAGTCGTTACCGACATGTGGTCAATCATCAATATTGTGAGACCACATATACCTGTTTGTCGATTCTTCGGTCCGAAATTAATTAGACTTTGCAGGCACACGCGACAGGAGACCTATTCTCTGTCCTACTCCGGGATGCTGCGCGCCTAATGAGGCCATTTGCAATAACAGAGTTGAGCAATGACGATTCGCCAACTGGAAATATGATTTCGGCCGCCCATCCATTGACCATGCCACTTCTCATGCTCTCGGACCTTTACCATCTTTATGAAAAATCTGCGGTACCGGGACCCGCGCAGTCAAATACGAAAAACAACCATGTTACTCTCAAATTGTGGTTCTACGCAAATCACATCTTATCGACACCACATCAAATTTTATGGACCTTGGCTGGCGAACTAGAGGCTGAAGCCAGGAGATACGAGCAGCAGGGTTCAAAGGACAAGAAACCCCAAGGAAATGTCAGACGTCTAGCAGGGTCCAAGGCACTTTTTGTGGAGGAGGTAGAAGCACCAGACCAGTCGTAGATAATGTTTTACAGAGAGATGACCGCGATGGTACTCCGCTATGTCGGTGCACGTGACTGATCGCTGTGGCGCCAAGCGCGCGCGATGTTTGCGAGAACCCGACCAGTCATTCCGCTCGGTGCACATAAAACAGCTCACCTCCCGCAATCCTCCCGTCGTCTTCCGTCCGTTACTCCTTCCTCCTCCATCATCATCATCATGGGCGGCCACAGCCACGACGACGAACTCAACTGCGGATCAGGCGGCGGCTCCGAGGAAGACTTCAACTTGCGCATCGCCGCCATCTTCGTCATCCTCATTGGTTCCTGCCTTGGAGCCCTCTTCCCCGTCGTCGCAAGGCGTTCGTCCTGGTTGCATGTACCAAAAAGTATATTTGAGTACGTATCTTCCAGTCCCTGTACTCCAATCTATCGGTCTGACATTGACCTTATAGCTTCGCAAAATACTTTGGCTCAGGCGTCATCGTATGTCGCTCGGTGTAGTTTTGTAAAACCCTGTTTCACCGTATTTTTACAGATCGCAACTGCATTCATTCATCTCCTCGAGCCCGGACTGGACGCGTTAGAGAGCGAGTGTCTGTCAGAGGGATGGCACGAATATGTAAGGATGCACAACATTATCCAGGAAATTTTCCACTCATTCTTTTCATCCAGCCCTACGGCTTTGCTCTCTGCTTGCTCAGCATCTTCGCTATCTTCCTCGTTGAGCTTATTGCCTTCCGATGGGGCACTTCCAAACTTCGCTCGCTCGGACTGTCTCATGGTATATATCTCCGCGACTGTTGTATCGCTTGGCTGTTTTACTGATCTCTCCCGCATTGCAGATGCACACGGCCATAACCTCGGCGCACACGCCGCACATGGTCCTGAAGGCACTTTCTCTGCTGAACCCTCCATGAAGCGCGAATCATCAGCCTCGGATATCGAGCAACCCGCTGCCAACCATCATTCGCATGACGTCGGGCTCGAGGATAACGTGGTGACCCGCGTCATTGGCGTTGGTATCTTGGAATTCGGCGTTGTACTACACAGGTGAGCCGTCTTTTGCCTTCGTGTCGCTTTTCTTTTGCTAATTTTTTTTTGAAGCGTCTTGATTGGATTGACACTGGCAGTTGCCGAGAATTTCAAAATTTTATTTGTAGTCATTGTCTTCCATCGTAAGTCATCTGCTTATTGAGGACCATGCTCTTTACTCATCATGAATTACAGAAACCTTCGAAGGACTTGGTATTGGTTCACGGCTTGCATACCTTGATCTTCCCGGCCGCTACAGATACGTAGCCATTGTTGGCGCTCTGATCTATGGCCTTACGACTCCTATCGGCATTGCTGCTGGTCTTGGTGTCAGGACGACTTACAACCCCGACAGCACGACGGCAGCCATTGTCAGCGGCGTCCTTGACTGTTTGAGCGCTGGTATTCTCATTTACACAGGGCTCGTTGAGGTACTTGCTTCCTTCTTATGACGATATGCTCGATTATTGATTCCTTGACTGCACAGTTGCTCGCACACGAGTTCTTGTTCAACAAGGAGATGATGAACGCCTCGAACGGAAAACTCGCCTACGCCCTCGGTTCGATGTTTTTGGGCTGCGGACTCATGGCCCTTCTCGGAAAATGGGCTTAGTACTTTAAGTACACCCCAAAAATCGCCTCACTGCGTGTCACTCTACCCACTGCCTATCTATCTACTCCTTCGCATTACTATAGACTTCGACTATTTCTCGTACATGCTTTCTGTCTACATCTTGGATCCTTGGACCACCCCCAAATGTAATTCCCGCTCGGCCGTATCGATGCCACCGCACCATCTTCGTCATGTCTACCTGCTCTCAGTGGTCACCCTCGAGCTTTATACACACAACGTGGTGCTATTCACTCCCCAAGGAGGCGTCCTCGTGGACACGTAGACTCAACCGATATTTACATACAGTTTAGCAGCCTATAAGCTGCTTCAGGATAGAGGTTCTACATAAGGTACAACCTCAATGTACATATTTTCGAACTAAAACCTTTACATCCTCTTAAGGTGACGTTCATTTCGCTCGTCCTCTTTGCTTCCTGCATCCACCTTGCCCACCCCGACATCATTCCAGCGAGAAGTCCATAACCCTACCCACCTTTTTCATATCCTAATACTTAACGTATCTTGTTTCATCTCCCCTCCTACATTCATCCGCCTCTTTATAACACTGTAGCAGTAGTTAGTTTCTTGAATCTGACCCCAATCAGAAGAAATCTGTACCAGTTTCCCCGAATGACAGAGATTTTTGATTGGATACTTTATCGACTGGGTACTGGGCGAATGGACCCCTGGCCGACTATGCTAACTATTGGGCCTTGGCCTGATTTTATTTTTAGTCCTTCGTTCTGGTTCTCGAAGGATTTTCATTAGTTTGCGACCAGCTGATCAGTTGGGTGGCATTCTTCTCACAATTGTCGCACAACCTTTCAACTGAGCGCTTGAATGTCGGAGGGATACCCTCAGCTGGGGATTAAGTTCTCCATCCGTGCTGCGATTCGATATGTACTACTGTCCGTTAAAGAGGATGAATTAGGCGTCTTATGCATGTGCTGGTTCGAAGGATGCCAGGGCTCTGGACCCGGGTTGGAAGTAGGGGCAATACAACCACCGCATAGTCGCTTTGTGTATCGGTTCGATGGCGTAGTTGGTTATCGCATCTGTCTAACACACAGAAGGTCCTCAGTTCGAGCCTGGGTCGAATCACTTTTTGCTCATTCTGTTTCACCTTCGGAACTCAAGAGGAGAAGTTGTCGGATTGTATCGAATTAATGGATTATTTCTATCTTTGCATGGACGCAGGAGACTCGCGGAACATGGCCCGGATGAGAAATATTTGATTCGGTTTTTGTTAGCAAGGATAGTTTTCTTTGTTGTATAATTGCATCTATCTATGCATACAGATATGTAGTTCTTAGCAGTCACTGACTACTGTCTCTCAAATCTTTCACAATCAGCACCGACTGTCCGAGCCATACTCTGCCGTACTCAGTGAGGGGAAACTTTCCGCATTGGCAATGACATTGACAGATCAGCAGCGCGTATCAATATCTCACGGATTTGATGGTTCGAATTCTGATGTTCGTCTGAAGTTCAACATGCCTCCAACTGCAGGCTTCCCTCAGGTTCTGCCTTCCTCTTCCTGGCTTCCCTTTTCAGACACGCGTATCATATATATATGCTTGCAGCGCAGCGCATACACGCATTCTGGTAGTGCAAGACGATCTGCCAGCTTCAACTTCACACCTTTTCGACTTCGATCCTTTCCTTGACCCTTGCCTGAACAATCGTTGAACGGAACTTGTTCTGTACAACACTCATTGTAAAATGCCTACACTCTTCTCGAACAATCTCTACGCTGTGCTTGGGGTCGACTCCACTGCTACGCATGATGAGGGTGTGTTGAATGTACGACTCGGCGAATGGCATTAATAGCTAACCCGTTATGTTCATACAGTCCGGAAAGCGTACAGGAAGCGGGTCTTGGAGACCCATCCGGATAAGCTGGACCCTGCGTTGACGGAGAAGGAGAAGCAGGATGCGCAAGAGCAGTTCCGTCTGGTGCGTCGAGGGACTTGTTCTTGGTGTTATACCGCTGAAGCTCCGAATGTCATTAGGTCCACGATGCCTTTGAGGTCCTCGGAAATGATATCAAGCGCAAGGTATGCACACTTCGCTTTCCTGCGCATGTCCGGCGTAATAGTAACGCTTCTCCAATAGGCTTACGATATCAGGATGAAAGCGCGTACAGAGCCTGGCCAGTTGTCGCCTGGCGCCTCTCGTCGGATAGACGAACGGACGGAGTGGGCGCGTCGTCAGGGCGAGGAGAGGCAGAAACACTCTGCGGCCTTTTTCGCCGAGATAGAGCGCGAGAAACGCGCGAAACAGGCAGCAGCGGAGAAGCTGGCGATGCAGGCTGCCATGGCCAAAGAGTTGTTGCAGGATATGTATGCGCTAAGTCCCGAGTTGTTGGCGAGGAAGGAGGCGGCGCGTCAGGTGTGTGTAATTGTTCTATGCAGTCGCTGACTGGCCATTCTGATGAATTTTGCAGCGAAAAGCTGAGCGCGAACGTGAACGTGAACGCGCCAAGTCGACGAAGTATACCCCACCAAGCCGCCCAGTTCGTGCGTGATAAGGACGCTACCCATTACTTAACACCCTCCTCTTCGTTTCTTTGTCCTTTTACGCCTCCTTCGCCTATTGTATTATTATATGATCCCTATGTATCGGACACTTCAGTTCAAGCGCCCAGTGCGTTGGTTATGACCATACCCCTGTTGTTCAATGTTTAAATGTTATTGCCATGATTATTTCGCTCCCAATGGCCCCAGCCTGCTCTTCGCTATCATTCCAATATCATGCACAGCGCGTCGCAGCTCTGCTTTCCACCACCTTGAGCCAAACTCTGTGCCTTCCGAGGATATGCTCTCGGGTGCTGGCGTGTCGTCTGGCGCGAGCCCGAGCACACCCTCCATCTCCGCCGCGATCACAGCGCGACTACGGCCGTTGACGAACGTAATGTATCGCAGGCCGGGGTACTTCTTCTCATAGCACGCATTTAGATACTCCAGGCGCGCGAGCACCTCAGGCGGCGTGGGCGTAGGCAACGCGGCCCCTTGTTCCTTCGAGCTAAGCGCGGACAGGTTCTTGCTCTCGCCAATGTGTGGATGTCCCGCGATAAACTGCGCCTGCGCCTCGTCGTTCCATTTTGCAAGTTCCGCGAGCGCGATCTCAACGAGGTGCGCGTAGGACGCGAGAGGGCCCGTGGATGACTTGAGCGCGGCGGAGACTTGCGGCTCCAGGACGTTGACCAAGACGGGGGAGTGCTCGAAGAGGAGATCGAGGGTGTGTGCGAGCGGCGATGTTGAGGAGGATGGCGCGGATTGGATTTCTACGAGGGTTGGTAGTTTGTTGCTCATGTTGCTTTCTTTAGGCTGGCTGGTGGTCGTGGTTAGATATACGAGGAGCTCAGGAGCTCGGGTGATAGCGAGGGCTCCCCGGGCCGGAATGGGTGCTATGACGCAGGATCTAATCAAAACCCCTGTGTGCGCATGGGCCGTATCTCGGTCATATCTCGTGGTTCTCGTATTCTTGGCTTGAATTCTCATCCTCTCACATACTTATACTGAGAGGGCTGTGGGAGAATCCTTCACTCGTTGTGCCCTCCATAACGTTACCAATGGCTGAGATAAAACCTCTGGTCTTTCGCTGGGGCATTATCTCGACAGGAAAGATTGCTGCGTGTTTCGTCAAAGTCAGTTACACTCTTATACTGTGCAACAGGATATACAATTCTAATAGACCACTCTGTGAAGGACCTGCTTGTCGACCCCAAAACGTTTGTATCCCATATCAGCCACGAAACTTAACACTCATCCTGGTTGCATACTGGTATTTAGGCGTGGCGTGGACGATGTCATACACAAAGTCGCTGCAGTAGGATCACGCTCCGTGCCTAAGGCGCAGGAATTTATCAACGAGATTGCGGGTGGAGACAAGGCAATCAAAGCGTACGGCACGTACGAGGAGGTTTATGCTGACAAGGTGAGTTACTTCGGCTGGGTAATATCAGGTTGGGCATAATTTTGTATCAATGTATGCCAGGATGTGGATGCGATATACATCGGTGCATATTCTCTTTGATATTTTTCTCTCCCCAATTTCGTGACCCTCCACTCACACAGGCACACCACACACATACCACTTCGAGAATGCGCTTGACGGGATCAAAGCCGGGAAAAACGTCCTCTGCGAGAAACCCGTAACATGCAACGCAGCGGAGCTCCGCACCCTCATAGATGCAGCGAAAAAGCACAACGTCTTCTTCATGGAGGCGGTGTGGACGCGCTTCCAGCCGCTCAGCTTGGAGGTGAAGAAGATCGCAGAGAGTGGCGCTCTGGGGTTGCCAGTGCTGCTGCATGCGGATTTGTCGGGGAACTTTGGTATCGACAGTCAGTCCTTCGTTAAAGCGTTTTATGAACAAGTGGTGGTGACAATGGGTGTCACCAGATATTCCGTTGACCCATAGGATTTTGGACCCAAAGCTTGGTGGAGGCGCTTTGCTTGATTTGTGAGTCGATGGTTGTTGAAAGTGCTGTGGTTATCTGACCATATACATCAGAGGTCCTTACCCTATGTTCTGGGTGGGTGCAACATTGACACTCTATCACCATTGAACTCAGTATTGACTTTCGGCGCCCAGGCAATCCTTGCGTTGTACGAGAATCCAGCCAACAAGGGCACGCAGCCCACCAACATCACAGCCTCCATGCTCAAGGTACCAATCAGCCCCACAGTCGACAGCAACACTGTCTTCAACCTCGCCTTCTCCAGCGGCGACCTCAAAGCGCAGGCGTCGCTCTCCTGCAGCATCACGCTCAACGCCACCGAGCCCGGTGTCACCATCCGCTTCGAGCGCGGAAACATCTTAGTGTCCAGTCCCATTTATTGCCCCAAGGCGTTCACGGTGCAGTATCTTGACAAGAAGGGCAAGATTGAGAGGGAGGAGAAGAGGGTGTTTGAGTATGTGGGTGGCGGGTGGCATTTCCAGGCGGACGAGGTCGCCAGATGTGTGAGGGATGGATTGAAGGAGAGCAAGTTGTGGGGGCATGATAAGAGTTTGTTGGAGATGACAGTGTTTGACGAGGTAGGCTTCTGACGATATTCATTCTGTGGTCGTACTGATCATGTTCCGTTTAGGTGCGCCACCAAGGAGGATATACGTTCCCGGAGGGAGTGGAAAAGGTTACTGAGTAGGTTACGAAGGGAATTTGCTCTGGGCTTCATCGCCACAGGATGTCCAAGCGTCCCGAAAATGTGTATAATACAATATTGTTTCTATGAGTAGTGATCAGTAGAGACATATCCAAGATTTAGTCTCCTACATGTGGCCTCAGCGCTTAATCGCAACTACCGTCCGCAGGCCCATCTTTCCACCTCTCGTCCGTCTTTGCACAATCGAACTTCTCCTTCCCAAGCTTCTCATTCACGGTGTTATGTTGCTCGCACAACCACCGGCTAAGCGCGACGCGACTGCTCACATCTGGCTTGCTTTTCTCGATCTCTTCGCCAAAGTCCGTCGCGCACCAGGTGCAGGGGTATACAATAGGCAAAGAGCGCAAAAGCATGAGCATATTCGCGCGTTGCGTGGGCGTCGGTTTGTCCGGGTAATATGCCGCGGTGGTATGCAGAAATGTCCATGTCGCGCGTCCAAGTTGCTCGACGTCTGGTGGGCAGCCAGGAGGAGGACCGTCGCCTCTGTATTCGGGGGAGCTGTGTGTTTCTGCTTCTGCCTGTTTAGACGTAGACGCAGACCCCGACGCGGCGGTGGTACCACCCGTCAGCGCTGCAAAGCCCGCCATGACATTCGCGCTTGACTGGCCGCGCGCTTGCTGCTGCTGCGAGACTGGCGCGGTCCATTTTCGGGGGGCGCGGTTCGAGTCTTCCTCCGTCTGGTTGCTCTGTCCCGGCTTCCAGTTGCGGAACGCGGTGCAGATTTTACAGGGCTTGCCGTCGGGGCCCATGATCATTCCCGGGGGCATGTTGCTCGCTGCTGGCTTCTTGGGAGGCGATGCAGACGCGTTTTCTGCAGCCATTAGGTCGTGTATGGGTTTGGGTAGGGTATGGGTATGTGTAGAGGGCTAAGGGACGCTGTTGGGGTGCCGCAAGCGTTTTCGAGAGAGGCGTTCGTCAGCAGAAGGCTTGCACAGAATTAGCCGAAAGATCACTGTATCATACCCCGGCCCGGCCTCGGCTGGCCCTGAACAGGATTCTTGCTCTGAACTTGTCCATCATCATCGCTATTATTCGTCTGCGTGCACACGCCCTTCCAACTCGCTCAAGACAGTCTCTTGAACGCCCAGAGCCATTGGAGGTTCTCTGCGTGCTTATACCCCCGCAAATACTGCTAAAATACCGCGAACATGGATGCCGTAGAGAAGGCCAACACAGAGAGACAGAAGCGCTGGTATGTTATCTCGGTGTCGCCTCACATCTACAACGCCTTACTCGCTTATTGAAGGGTGAAGGACCAGAAAGTCGGAGAGGGAACATATGCCGTCGTCTATCTAGGTACGTCAGGATAGCACAAGTATTCGGCGTTGGTCAGTTAGTTCTGACACAGCTGTCTGCCACAGGCCGTGAAGCGGCCACTGGGCGCAAGGTCGCCATTAAGAAGATCAAAGTCGGTCAATTCAAGGATGGCCTTGATATGTCCGCCATTCGCGAGGTCAAGTACCTCCGCGAGATGAAGCATCAGAATGTCATTGAAGTGTGTATGCATGCATACTCTACCCTTATACGCACGACTTATCCAATGGCCTCGGGCCTCGTGTTTTGTCATAGCTCCTCGACGTCTTCTCGTCCAAGACAAATTTGAATCTTGTTCTCGAGTTCTTGCCATCGGAACTGGAGAAGTTAATCAGGGACCGCACGCTCGTCTTCCTCCCTGCTGACATCAAGTCCTGGATGGCCATGATCTTCCGTGGGCTCGAGTTCTGCCACAGAAACTACATCCTCCATCGCGTACGTCCCGTCTGCACTCACGTTCCCCGCTTTCGCCATTACCAACACAAAAGAAACCACACCTTCTCTAGGATCTAAAACCCAACAACTTGCTAATCGCCTCCAACGGCGAGCTCAAAATCGCCGACTTCGGTCTCGCGCGCGACTTTGCAGACCCGGGCTACAAGATGACCTGCCAGGTCATCACCAGGTGGTACCGGCCACCAGAGCTGCTGTACGGCAGCCGCTATTACGGGACGGGCGTGGACATCTGGTCTGTCGGGTGTATATTTGCGGAAATGATGCTGAGGATACCCTATCTGCCTGGGGAGAGCGATATGGATCAGTTGAAGACGATATTCAGGGCGTTAGGGACGCCGACGGAGGAGGATTGGCCGGTGAGTTTCTTTCCAGAATTTCTGACCTCTTACAGAGAAGCAGTGGAACAAGAATTGTTACTGAAAGGCAACACAGGGACATACAAAGCTACCTGACTATGTGCCAGTTGGACAATTCGTAAAAACGCCTCTACGTGACCTGTTCACCGCCGCCAGCGCCGATACCCTCAACCTCCTGAGCAAATGTTTGATCTACGAGCCTAGAAAACGGATAACTTGCAAAGAAGTACGTACATTTGTTCATTCATCTATTCATCTCTAGTTCATCAATGTCTGTTCTCGAGCACCGTACTGACCCTTCACTTTTCCGTCGTTAGGCGCTCAACCACCCGTACTTTTTCGCCCTCCCATACCCCACGTTCCCCTCCAAACTACCAAAACAGTTCAGTAGCCGGCCGCTCGACGAGGTCGACGGCAATGTCGATATGGACACAACAGGGCCGGGTGTGAAAGCGCGGAATGGAACACTGAAACGCAAGCTCATGTCTCCACTGGAAGAGGGCGGCATGGGAAGGTCAATAGCACGGAAGCTGGACTTCTCCAGGCATACGCCGGGGACATGATGAGAAATGTTTATTTGTATTCTTACAGTTTTAATTTATGACGAGTGGCACACTGAGGCGGACAGCAAAACAAGCGATCTGAGTGATGTCAAGGCAGTTGAACATATTTGCTTTGCCTTACTAAATGGCAATTGCATTCCAGACTAACGATATGGAAGGTACTTTTGTACTATGTGGTATCTTGTGGTAGCCTCCTTTATCTACAGGACACAGTAACTGAAAAAGAGAAAAAGAGAAAGGAAATAAAACGGCAAGGCGGGAGGGAAGCGTACAGATACAAACAAAGAAATAAACATCAACGAGTCAAAATCATGTAATCATGTAAAGTAGGCGTAGGAGGAGGCGGGGGCATGTCGTTAATACTATGATAGCAAGGAAGCCTGAGCGCAGGACGTCGCAAAAATGACACTGGAAGACAAAGACAAAGACGAGGGCGAGCAAGGCCGGGACTGGACAGTAATTCGTATCACGAATCAATCAACCACCAATCACCGAGGCGTCTCGCACGTCTCGCACTGCGCCGCCTTCTGCTCATTCGACAGCCCACAAAGCGTGCACGTCCACTTGTTGCTCGTATCCGGCGCCTTCATCCCCGCCGCGGCCCAGTTGAACGCAGTCACTGCTGGAGCCGCCGGAGGCGTAGGTGTGGGCGTGTACGATCCGAACAATGAGGTCGAGGCTGACGACGCTTTTGAGGATGAGGATGAGGCTGCCGCGCCGGGCTTATCCGACTCGCAGCTGACACATTTCGTGGCCGATTGGGCATTCCTGACATCGCACACCGCGCACGTCCATTTGTCGCTCGTATCCGGCGCCTTCATCCCCGCGGCGGCCCAGTTAAACCCCACGACTGCTGGAGCCGCGGGAGGTTTTGGCATTTCAACTGGTGCAGGTTTTGACGATCCGAACAGAGAGGGTTTAGAACTAGAGGATGAAGAAGGTGCAACCGCGCCAGGTTTATCCGACTCGCAGCTAACACACTTCTTAGCCGCCTGCGCATTCCTAATATCGCACACCGCACAGACCCACTTGTCGCTCGTGTCTGGTGCCTTCATACCCGCCGCGGCCCAGTTGAACCCAACCACTGCGGGAGGTTTTGGCATCTCAACTGGTGCGGGTTTCGACGATCCGAACAGAGCAGACGAGGACGTAGAAGTGGAGGCCGAAGAAGACGGCGCTGCCGCGCCAGGCTTATCCGACTCACAGCTAACACACTTCTTGGCCGACTGCGCATTCCTGACGTCGCACACCGCACAGACCCACTTGTCGCTCGTATCCGGCGCCTTCATGCCCGCCGCGGCCCAGTCGAACCCTACAACTGCTGGAGCCGCGGGAGGCTTTGATGCTTCGGCTGGTGGTGCAGGTTTCGCCGATCCAAACAAAGAGGTCGAGGCCGGGGCTGAAGACGAGGACACCGGCGCTCCTCCGGGCCTATCCGACTGGCACGCAACACACTTTTTGAGCGCATTGTCGTTCCTGACATCACACACCGCGCAGAGCCACTTGTCCTTTGTCTCCGGCGCCTTCATGCCCGCCGCGGCCCAGTTAAATCCTGTCGGTGCGGGTGCGGGTGCTGCTGCCGCAGGGGCAGGAGCATTGCCTTTACTCGACCCTGACATAAACGGTGATGCGGATGCAGCAGGAGCACTGTTAGACGAAGTTGCTGCTGCTGCTGTATTGCCAAACGCAAATGGCTTCGAGGACGATCCCGCGCTCGAAGGCCCTGGCAAGTCAAACTTGAAGCCGCCGGGAGCTGAGGACCAGGTAGGCTTCGCCCCATCAACATTGAACGCGAACGAAGGCAGCGCCGCAACAGGCAACACCTTGACGTCCTCCCGCCCGCGGACATGCTCTCTCGAGGTGTCCGTCGTAGAAGAAACGGACGGGGACGAGAAGACAAAGTCGAATGTGGGCAGAGCCTTTTCGTCCATTGTGCGCACGCGCTTCTTAACATCCTCGTCGTTAACGTCGGTGTCCATAATATCCTTATCCTTATCATCTTTGGTACGGTCCTGAGAAGGGGACGGAACGGTAGGCTTGAACGTAAAGCTCGAAGCGGATGGCGGTGCAATCTTGGGCGCAGGTGGCTGAGAGGGCGGCAGGAAGGAGAAAGGCGCATCGGTGGCTGATGCCGCCGCCGCCGAAGGAGCGGCGGGAGCAGTAGGGGCAGCAGCACCGAAAGAAGTAAAGAGAGGTGCAGTTGCTATTGGCGGGGGCGACGGAGCACCAGCCGACGACGTGGGCGACGCTGCGGCCGCCTCTGGTAAGAAGCTGTTCCGCAGCTTGCTGGGTTCCTTCGGGATGGACTTTAAAGTGGGCTGACGGGACACATTGCCAAATGGCGACGGCGTAGTAGGCGTAGATGGTTTCGTCGTCGTCGCATTCTCCGCCGTCTGCTTGCCTTTGCCTTTATCATTGCTACTGTTATCGACCTCGTCCAGATCCATAATGGTGGGCTCAGAAACCAGGATGGAGGATGGTTTCGGTGTTGCAGTTGAAGCTGGAGAGGTCAAGGACGGCTTGGACCGCTTCGCTGAACGGGACGAGTCCTCCGAATCTTCCGCGACCTCTTCGACGATGTACGATTTGACTGTGGATGTGGTTTGACTTGAGGGAGAGGACGAAGTTTGCGAGAAGAGGTTGGCAGGAGGGCGCGAACGTTTACTTCCCTACAACACAATACAACACAAGCACATATTGGGTGAGTATGAAGTGTGGATAACAGTGGTACGACAGAATAAACTCACCGGAGGCAGCGTCGCCTCAATCTGCGCCTGCGCAGACACATACGGGGCCTTGTCCTTGTCCTTCTCTGCCTTGTCCTTGCCCTCCTTCTTCTCGCCGCCTTTCTGCGCCTCCTTCTCCACCTCCTTTGCCTTCTGCGCCGCAATCGCGCCCCGATCCAGCGGCTTCTTCGTCCTCCTCGTCGCCCGTCTCGGCGGGATCGCGTTCGCAACCGGGTTCGCCGTCTGGTACGGGTTGCTGACATCAAAATTTCTCCTCGGTGGCTCGGTCTTGGTGATCAACTCTGCCATGAACGTAGCCGTCTGTGTGGGCTGTGTATGGTTCGGAGAGAGATGTGTGGTCTGCGTGTGCGGGGGCGAGGGCTGCGGTTGGCTGGACCACGTCTGGCGCAGGGGCGAGGGTCTGACGGGAGTGGTTGGTTTTGCGGGTGTGCGCAGGCGCGAGGACGAGGGGATGGAGAGTGTGCTGGGCTTGGGAGGGCTTATGCTGCTGGCGCGCGGTGCGGTGGTCGTAACTTGACTTGCTGCAGCAGAACCAGAAACAGATTGCGACGAGGAAGCTTGTGCTTGTCCCGAGGGCAAGGGGTCCGCGCCCTCCACCCTCCTCCTCTTGCTATCCGCAGGCACCTCGTACGTGTCCTTCGCCTCTGCGCGCGGTTTCCGCGCCGGGACTTGGAACGCAGGCGACGCGTGCCGGTTCAGCTTTTTCGAGGATGACTTCCATTGGCCGTTATACGAGATGGGGCCATTCGGGTTCTTCTTCAGCTTGCGCTCAGGTCGTGGCGCTGTTGCAGGCGCGCTGGTGGTGGAAGACGGTAGGGTTTGGGACGCTGTATACGTGAATTTGAAATTACTGGGCGCGAGGGTTGGGGGCGCGATAGTGACTGGAGGGTGTGTGTGTTAGCGATAACAGTGGATTGGCCTGATATTAAATACGAACTGCGCCTGTTGGTGTCGAGGCTGCTGAGTGACTTGGAGTGCTGGATGGGTGCGGATTCACTTCGTGGTGGTGGCGGCGCGTTGGAGGATGCTGGGAATGCTGCTGGTGGTCGTATAGAGGCAGGAAGAACAGGCTGAGAGGTTGTGTAGATACGGTCGGCGGATTGTGGATGCGATTCCTAGTGGAAAAGTTGAGTGGAAAGCAAAGCGAAATAGCAGTCAAGACACACCGCGTTGCGGAACCGCTTAGAGCCACCCTGTACATGCTCTGCATCGACAGGCAAATCCGAATCCGACTCTGCCAGAGTACGCTTTTTCCCCCTCAAGTAGTTGAATATTGTTTCGAGCTACAGTAGTCATCAGCGGCAGCAAAAACGTGCAGCGCGTGTATGCCACGTACAACCATTGTTCTGACTGCTGAAGGGGAAGAGAAAGGAAACGACAAAGAGGCGGCGAGTGGCTCTTGTTATAAATTCGGACGACGGACTGTTGGTGGTCCTGCCATTGTCCCTGTCTAGGGCCGGTCTATTTGTTACCACGTGACCTCCACCGCGAACCGCCTCCCTCCGTCGCTGTCCTATTCGCTGCCCTCAATAATACTAATCTCGACCTCGCCGCCATGCCTGACAAGGTCGTCGAGACTGCATACCCCCTCATCGACTCGGACCCCCATGCCTCCCGCGTCATCAGATACATGAGGCCCACCGACTACGCCATGTGGGCCGGCACCGCCGTTGGCTTCCCTGGCGCGCTTTATTTGTGGGGTCCGTCTGCGCCTGCGCCCAACTCGCATTCGCCCTGCAGTATGTTCTGACGTGTCTGTGTCTTTGCAGAGCTCGCCGACCCCACCAAGTACAAGCTCAGGACGCCCCTCAGGCTCGGTGGTTTCCTGGGCTTCACCGCTGGTTTCCTCCTGGCGTACCAGAGCTCCAGTCGTACGTGCTCATATGCATATACTCGTGTTTTGCAGGCACTCATATACATTTTATTTGGTGTGCAGTGCGCTTCTGGGGATGGAAGGAAAACGAGCGGGAGCAGAAGATGGATTTCGAGGAGCTGAGCCAGCGCGCGAGGGAGGGCAAGCCTCTGTACGGCGAGTCCGACCAGCCCGAGTGGGTCCAGCATGCCGCATCCACCAATTCCCAGTGGTCGCAACTCAAATTCTGTGAGCACTTTGCACTCAATTCACTCTATATCTGCCGTTTTGCTATGTTTGACTGACTGAACGCCATCTATTTCCCACCAGCCGCCTTCCCAATGTAAGTCCGGCCAGACTTATTGTCATAATCCATGCTCATGCGTTCTCTGCTTCCAGGTTCAACCTCGTGAACCACAAGTTCCACGGTACAGACCCCGCAAAATACGGTGTCAAGACGGAGGAGGATTCATCCTAGACTGTATTTTGCCCATACAAAATACAATATTTTTTTGTTCCTTCATCACTCATTAACATCTATTTTGCAAGCCTCTCTACATCATCGTGCCCAGAGACAGACCACCTCTGAAAAGAAAAGATCAGACATTTCCTTTCGAATTCAATTCACACTACTACGTCTTCCAAACGCAACAAGACGTGTTCTACCCTGTGCAAAAAAAGTTGAACCGACGTCGACCCTCCTGCGTATTCTACTTTTTGGATGCCACTTCTAGATTGATGCGGCGCATATATCGCCAATGGGAACCCTGCCCCTGCGGACAACATGAACTTTACGCTACCGTGGTCCGCTCTAGGGATAACACCTAATCTACGGGAACAGGGCTTGAAAATGACTCAAATCATTTTAAGAACGCTTTGAAGGTCACAACATATCGAAAATTCATTCGTCTCTCAGCAGTCAGTACAATCCAGATATGTAGTCGATTCTCACTGCGCCTGTGGGAGGTCCCAGCTTGCCTCGACAATATATTGTTCCATCCTGGGTGCACGTAGGAATTCACTGCTGGAAGGCAGACGCTGACACTTTGAATATAGACGCGTGGTAGCAGTTGCTTTGCATCCCAGGTGTCATCCAGACCCGAGTATAAATTGCACTTTTTGGTGTGTGTGTGCGCTCATAGTGGGTGTGCATTTGGCCAACTATATCCCTTTCTCTCTGCCTGCTACTGCAAGAACAAATGTATTACTGATAAATCTACGTGACAAGAAGCGTAGGTTCTCTAGGCCAGCATAAACGCCTACTATCTCTTGTCTGCCTCCTAGTTGAAGCCACAAACATCAACATCGTCTGCGCACGAACAGAAAATACTCCACCGACCTAGTTCTGAGTCCAGACACCGCTTCCCGAGACAGTGCTTCCAGGAGAGAGCGGCATGTCCAGGACGCCGTTGATCGTGGGCCCATTCGCCAAGTTGAGCGTGACCCTCGAGGGGCCCACACGGCCCTCAAACGAGCGCGTCGAGCTGATCGACTGCAGGCTGGGGTAGTTGAGCGAGGCCGTGTTGCAGCTGAACGCGGGGACGCTGGACGCGAAGCTGCCGGAGAAGTTGAACATGATCTCGTCGATCACGAACGTCGCGGCGAAGCGGCCACCGGCGGTGGACCTGATGAAACCGTCAGCGGAAGGCATTGTAGATTGAGGTGCTGAAATTTGAGTGTAGTGAGTATTGGAAAATGGGAGGGTGTGTAGAGTAGACGGCTCACTGGATGAGTGAAGACGATGGGAACTGTCTGAAGATTGGCTTCGTTTGCTACTGGGTTATATACCCCTTAGACGAGAGACATCCCCCTTGCAGCTTGTCATAATATCCGGTGTAGATAAATCATCACCAGGATGCCACTCAAAATACAAGCGATACACCCAATTTACGCTCGCGTGTCAGACTCCATGAATGAAACTGAATATGTGAGGCGTTTTTCAAAGTCGCACTGTTAGCTGCAAGGCGCATGTCCAATGTCAATGATCTGCGATCGGTTCGGCGGGTGATATTGTATGGGTCCGTTGCCTATAAATGGTCCTTGAGTGGACACTTGTTCTATCTCTTGATAACTCCAGCACTTCAAGCTTGAAGATACTCCATTTACACATAATGCGCTTCCAAGTAGAGTACCACACCCTATGACATGCCACAGTGTATATAAGCACTAAATAAAAAATACAAAAGGATGCTCATTGGTTGCTGGAGTCACGCATCTACTTTTGCACACAGTCGGAATCTAATGTATGTAGTAGTGATGCGCAAAATATTGACTGGGCAACGGACCTAAAGAAGCACGGGGGAAAAAGGTAACTATAGCGCAAGCATTGTCTACATTATTGACCGCGCGGCCGAAAATGCTCCATTGCGCAGAATTTGTTTCAAAAATGGCCGCACACCAGCGCACCCCCGCAGTTCCTCACGTGTACATACCTAACTGCCGCCTACGCCAGTAATACTCTGCAGCACCGTCATCTCTTCTTCCGCTTAAACCTATGACCTCAATCACCCTTCAGTGACCTGCAGGATAAACTATGGCGACCTATTAATAGACATTGAAAAATGGTTTCGCAAGACTTAGAAATGCCGAAGGAGAAGTCCTGTTGGATCATGAGGGGAGGTTACGCTGAGCACCACGCCGAGGATTATGCATTTTCGTCATATAAATGAAGCGAAAGTAAAAACTTCAGAGCACCCTGACTACCTACCAGCTACGACAACAAAACCATGCTGTTCTCCGTCGCTGTTCTCCTCTCAGCCTTAGCCGCCGTCAACGCCGTGAGCGTCTCGACGCTGCAGGAACGCACCGTCGGCAACTACGTCCAGAGCGCGTCGGGATCCGCGTCGTTCACGCACTACAGCGGATGTGGAGCTCCAGGTACCCTCCAACCAGCCGTCAAAACCTTGAAGTTTTTCTGAACACTCAGCTTGTTTTTCGTTTTGTGTTCGTTCAACGTAGCCTGCGGAAAGACAGCAAGTGGATACACCGCCGCCATCAACCAGCTGGCCTTCGGCTCTGGCCCAGGCCTCGGCGCGGGTGACGCCTGCGGCCGCTGCTTCGCCCTCACGGGCAATGCGGACCCCTACTCGCCCAGTTTCACGGGCCCGTTCGGCAAGTCCATCGTCGTCAAAGTCACGGATCTCTGGTGAGTGGTTATACTTGGGTTATAGCGGCTATCCGGGGAGGGTAGAGACGTGAATGGTTGTTCTAATTTTTCCGAGAAATAGCCCTGTTCAGGGTAACCAGGTACGTCGCGACTTGTAGCAGGCAAGGTAGATGTGAATACGCCTAAACAATGTTCATCCATCTAGGAATGGTGTGGACAGACCCAGTCCAACCGCAACAATCAACACAGCAAGCCTTTCCAGTGAGTTCCCTTCAAAGAGTTGCCATTATCTTGAGCATTAGAATCTGGGACATTGGGTAACTAACGGCGCATCCCCTTCACTCTATATTCTCCGTACTCCAGCTTCGACATCTGCGACGACACAGGAGGATCCGCACAGTTCTTCCCCAACGGACACGGCGCACTGACGGGCACCTTCACCGAGGTGTCATGCAGCCAGTGGTCAGGATCAGACGGCGGCGCGAACTGGACCGGCGCCTGCCTTTCTGGTGAGAGTGCGGGTAACTGGCCCGCGACTGGATGCGGCAATAAAGGCGAGTCGTTTTTCCTTATTCTCTCTCCATTTGCCTTTCTGCCCCCTCTTTGTATCCCACTGCATGAGTCCTTTGACGGCCTGGCTGACCCTTCCTCTTTTTGTTGACGACTAGGTACCGCTCCTTGAGCTGGATATGGAGAAAATAGGGGCAGTAGCCGGATCTAAGTCGACGTTCTTGTCGAAAAAGTAGGGCGGGTAGCTTGATTGTCAATTTGATTTATCTGAACTTGATGCACGAGCGCGGATTCGCCGCAATGTCGCTGGATTGAGCTTCGGCCAAATATAAGAGCTGTGGATGATAATAGCATGTCAGTATTTTTGGATGTCAGAAGTTGTTTAGAAGTTGTTGAAGCTGTTGAACGGAAAGTCATGCGGACGGCAGAATAGTATGCAAGAAATGATAGTAGACGACTTACCTCGGAACGGAGGTATCGAAGACTGGTCGCTGCCAGAATGCTCTCCAGTTGACAGATGGGCCGAGGTCGTAGATGCGTTCGTTTGGCAGCACAGATGTGACGATAATTATGTTGTTATCGGTCTCATCTATGTGTTTGATGAAAAGAGCCCGCCTCCGCGTCCCAGAAGACGTCAGCACCTCGTATGTTGTCACACCTCGGAGAATCCGTCTCGTTGTAATAAGGGCCAGACCCTGCGCAGCACATAACCGCATTAGCAGGTGAATTAGCGCGCCTTGAATAGAAGCAGCGACTCGCCAAAGAAAAGCATGATATCAAGAAAGCGAACCCAGCAATGAGAGCAATTCGAAGATGGGGTTCTTCAATGAGGTCCCCGGGCACCCGCACGTCGTTAGGCGCTCGCGCGCGTTGTTGAGCCAGAACCACATAGCCCAGAATGGTACCGATAACCCAACGGCCGAGAGGACCCGCGCAGAGGATCCAAGACGCCGTGCGGTCCCACCAAACCTCGTTCGCCCAGGCACTGTAATACGAGGCGTATAGTGCACTGGAGATGTGGTCCATCAGGGTGTCGGCGAATGGCCAGATGGCGACGGTGAAAGCCAGTGGAACTATGTAGAGCAGGTATAGGAAGGCTTTGAGGTTGTAGAAGGTAACGCAGTTTCCTATCTAAATCAAAATTTGCGTATGACAAGTCAAGCTTTTGAAGGACAAGAAAGAAGTAGAGGGTATATAAGTACCCAGGGGCAGTGATGGTCAAATTCTAGACGGCAGACTCCACAGGTGGAACAATGATGTGCGCGAGGTGGTATCCATTTTCCTCGACAGTCTCCCTTGACACAGACGTCGAGGTCCCCGTCTGCTGTTACGCACACGTAGGGCTCGGTCAAAGTGTCTTTGTCGGGTGAAGGATACTGAGCAATCGAGTGGGCCGAGCGTGCCAGCGCAAGATGAATGTAAAGCCTCGCGACACAAGGAACGAGGGTATTAACGAGGGCAACATATGCACCTGCAAATACGTTTTCGTTTTCGTTTTCGTTTTCAGTACAGGTTTGTGGAGCGGTTCAGGTCTTTTACACATACCTCCGTAGAGATAGGACTGATGCCTGAGGATTAACCAGCCTACTGTCGTTCCATGATTAATGGCAGACCGGGGTCTAGTGCATGTACTACTCACTTCCAACATGAAACGTGCATAAAAACCAGGCATATCTGAAGAAAAATGGAAATATTAACTAGAGGTAGAGACAAGAGAAACGTGTCTGCATACCCGATTACGCCCAACGCGAGGACTTGGATCACAGTTTCGGCGAATATCATCATCCTCGAACTAGATCCGGGCGCGCTCCCTCGTTGGAAGATTGAAAAAGCAAAATTTGACATAGATGAAAAATTACTTCCGTGAAGGGATAGTCAGTAATTCGCTACGCGTCCGTACGCACTGAGGGTTTGACGCTGAAAGAAAGAGTGAGGAATGGTGTTGATGGTAAAGGTATAAACCAAAAATACAAGCCCCTATAATTATGCACGATGTTGACCTCAAAGTCTCGAGGATTCCCACGCGACGCTACATGATTCGGCCTCGAGGGCATTCAGAGTCATGACAGGAACCCGTTATGATTGCTTCTGCTTGATAACTGCCACATACTCATGTGTTACCTGATGGGGTTTGCATTGCCTCCACATCTACTCCCCTAACCACCATGCTCTCCTTTCCCTCACAGAACTGGGAGAAAGCGATAACCGCTGCCACAGGCAACAAAGCACCACGCAACTCTGGCCCAGGGCGTCTAGCCAGTCGCATCACCCCCCGCATCTTCCTCTCCGATTACTACACGGCGCACGACACCGAAAAACTCACCCAGCACGGCATAACCCATGTCATCTCAGTGATAGAGCCGCTACCGCTTTTACCTGACACGATACCAAAGGAAAAGCAGCTGCATATTCCTATTGCAGACGCATCAGAGGCCAACATCCTTGAACACCTGGATAGGACTACGGAGTTTATACAAAGCGCGTTGGACGAGAATGAACATAACAAAGTATTGGTATGCCACATTCCATCCTTCATATAAGCCGAATTTGGCACTTATCCCTCCATAGGTGCACTGCATGCAAGGAATCAGCCGCAGCGCGACAGTTGTGTGTGCATATCTTGTAGCGACGACAGCGATGACTGCGCCAGAGACCATCGACCATGTTCGTGCCATCCGTGGCATCGTCTGTCCCAACCTCGGCTTCCGCAAGCAACTCGAGCAATATGCGGTCAAGTATGTGAAGCTGAAGCCGACGCCGCTGCCTATTGCTTCGCCCAGTATCAAGCTAAGTGGAGGAATCGCCGCGCGGATACAACGGTTGAGGAGTGGATCATGACGCGTAGTTGTCGACCAGTTCTTGGACATGCTGCCACATTCGTGGGTTGGACGTAGTCGACGTTGTAGGCCCAGCCAACTTGTAGATATACCTAGTGATACGCTCTGACTGATGAGAATGTGTGCGGACTTCTCAAAACCACGAAACTGATGGTAAGGATGGCCTATAGATCTGGGTTTAAATCGAGATCGAAGTCGAATGTAGAAGTAGGAGCTTGAGGAGCCCGAATATCTTGTCTGTATGGATTCGCGCCAGGTATATTGTGAGTGGTATCCATTTTCGGTGACACAGTGGGCGCTGAAAACGAGGATTCGCAACTGTCAGTAAGCTGCTTGGGACGCTTATGTGTGCACTCACGTCTGCCAACAGAATGCGTCTCTCCTGCAAGTCCCAGCGGTGCCTCCGCGTTGAGGCGTCCACGCCGCATTTTTTCTTCGTTCGGGAATGGAGGGAAGAATAAAGGCGGAGGTGGTTGGCCTGGTAGTGACATGTCTGGCATATTCGGCGGAGCGGAGGTGAATGCGCTGAGACTCTGCGCGTATTGTAATAGTTCGGGATACGGTATGGAAGCTATATGCAGGGAAATTAGAGAAGTAGAATGTTTGTAATGGGCCGAACATACCTTTTTTTGCCGCGTCTATTGCTTTAATCCTTTCGTCGCCCTCCTCTATCAGTTCTTCGAGCTCCTGCTTCCCCGTCGCAAGTTCATCGCATATTTCGCGCCATTGGGCATCAAGCTCTAAAATCTCCGCCTCCAAAACATCTATTTTCCGTTGTTTTGTTTGGTGCACATATGCCAAATTTATAGCTGCTGCTAAGGCCGTGTCGCAATCTAGGAAAGCGGAGACCGGAGGCGTTGGCGGAGGTTTATTCTGTGGCGGAGATAGAGACAAGAATAGCGAGTGCGCTAGGGCTTGCAGCTCGTTCAGAGGCGCCATTAATATCGCAGACATGGAAGGTCCTTCATCTTGGCTCAGCACATGCGGAGGCGGGGGTGGTGGCCCGGATGTCGAGGCAGTGGGATGTATGCTCGGGGCGGGTGTGTGTCTGTTGAACTGCTGCGCCATGAAAACGCGTCGTGATGCGAGTAGATGTTGCCCAGAAATACAACACGAAGAGCAATAGGATGCCGTTCACCCAGAGGCGCGAGAGAGGGGAGAGAGGTGACTGTACGAGTACAAGATGAAGATCATGGCGGAGACGAACGCGTTTGTTTGGCATATTTTGACGCTGTGCTAATTCCGGAATCAGTGCTTGCCAAGCACTCTCGATTCACTGCTGTCCTCCACATCCTCCATGCTGACCTGACATGCCGACTGGATACAGACACCTACGAGAGGACGTGGTATACGAGGAGGACCAGTACGAGCTGACAGAAGATGGCCGAGTGCCCCTTTCGTATCGACGGACGGCCAAGTACGAGGACGGCAACACGATTGACTGGCTGCAGGAAGATAGCCTTGAACGCGAACGGAGCCATGCTTTGCAGTCGCAGACTGGTATACGAGGCATACTCCTCCCGTTTGTGGAGTCATCACGGATGTGGTTTGTGGTCATTATGACGGGAGTTGGCATTGGTATTGCGGGGGCTTGGCTCGATGTTCTTGTGAAATGGTATGTGCTCCCGTTCGATTTAACGCGCTGACAATTCAACGTATTTGTTAGGTTGGGAGATCTCAGAGAAGGAAGATGTGCCTATGGATTCTTCTACAACTATAATGCGTGTTGTACTGGGGTTGATCGTGCGTTGGATGCTTCTTTCGTCCGACGTGCCTGAATTGACTTGCAGTACGCCACAGCTGGCGAAGTCTGTGAAGATTGGCAAACATGGGGAAACTATTTCCGCATCACCTCTATACTCGGACACTCTTTGTTGCAAGCTTTCGTTTATGTCGTTTTGGGAGTACGTGTTTTCGCGTGGTCAGTAGGTTTGACACCTGGATGTAACATGCTGTGCATAGATCGTTTTCGCCGGAAGTGCTGCTGTTTTGGTCACAACCTACGCGCCACAGTATGTCCCATTCATTTTGTTATGGCGATAATTCTAAAACTTCTCTCCAGTGCTTTCCATACTGGAAGTTAGTCGTGTATCTTCTCGCAGCTTTGGCAATAAGCGCTCATCATTATTCTGTGACGTAGTTCCAGAAATCAAAGCGGTGTGCAACTCTCCTTTGCGTCTCTCTATGGTAGAAACTTACATGGCGCAGATTCTAGGAGGATATGTGTTTGACGCATTCCTAACTCCGTCCATTCTATTTATCAAGGCATTGGGACTGGCGCTCGCCGTTGCTTCAGGTTTGTCTCTTGGTAAAGAGGTCAGGCGCATTTTTTCGATTGTAGCCACTCCGCTCACTTATTCTTGTAGGGGCCTCTAATACACGTTGCCTGCTGTATGGCATATGTACTATCCAAGCTATTCAAAGAGTTTCGACATAACGAAGGTACGGCCTCCCCGCGCCCTTAGTCCCTCCGTGTTAAGCGCACATTATCCCATCAGCTCAAAAGCGCAGACTTCTGGCAGCAGCGGCTGCCGCTGGTGTATCAGTCGCCTTTGGTAGTCCACTAGGTGGCGTCCTGTTTGGCCTCGAAGGTACTTCGTTCTTTCTCCTCCAGTCAACAATGGGAGCAAAGCTCATTCCCAATGTCTGTATTGCAGAGCTAGATACTTTCGCAAATGAATCAGATGTAATGTGGAGGGGTTTTGTTGCATCAGCTATTGCAGCTGTTTCGTTACAATGGGTGAACCCGTTTGGCACCGCTAAGTTAGTGCTCTTCCAAGTAAGTGGATTAATGGGTAGTTGTTGCAAAATTCAACTGACAAGGAGTAGGTTACGTTTGTATCAGACACTTGGCGCGCATTTGAACTGGTAAATGAATCGAATTTTTACAATTGGGGAAATAACATGACCGTAACATGCAGATACCTTGGATAACCTTGGGTGTCATTGGGGTGTGTGCGGGATCTTCATTGACTTTGCTGTAATGTCTGACTGTTACTTCGTAGGGTGTCTTGGGCTCCCTCTTAATCAAATTGAACGTTGAGATCGCACTGTACAGAAAGAACAGTGCCCTTGCCGAATGGCCTGTACTCGAAGTCGTATCAGCTTCTGCTGTCACTGCAGCCATCAGCTATCTGGTAATCTCGACTTCGTGATTTTCATATGTATAGCTCTGACGTTCACTTCATTAGATTGTCTTTGCCAGAGTGCAATCATCAGAGCTTGTCGCGAATCTTTTCCAGGAATGCGACCCCACCAAAGGTGATTACCATGGACTTTGCAAGTAAGGACGGTCGCCCAACGTTGTGCCGAGCTCCCTCGTGCTTATCGCTTCGTTCATAGCCCAACGGCTACTTTCGAGAATGTGTTTCTACTGATCTTGACCGCCATCCTAAAAATCGTGCTTACAGCATGGACCTTCGGGATGATGGTAAGTTCTTTCGTCTTTATCGTGATTCATAACATTTGACTTTATCTACAGATACCTGCCGGAATATTCTTGCCTACAATCGCTATTGGTGCATGCTTAGGGCGCGCCATGGGTCTTATCATGTTGGTGATTGTTCGGGATTGCAATCCTTCTTACTGACGCAATCGATTCCGACTTCTTCTAGGCAAAGCTTATATAGAGCATACCCTACGGCATGGATCTTCCTATCCTGTCCGCCAGACCCCTCTGAGGGCTGTATATCACCTGGGTTCTACGCCGTGATCGGTGCTTCAGCGATGCTTGGAGGCGTTACTAGAATGACCAGTGAGCTCTTTCGGTCTATCTTTAGTGGTCATCTCCCTGAATAGCCCATCTATTCCAGTCTCTCTCGTTGTCATTCTCTTTGAAGTACGTACTCCAGACCAAACTCCAATAAGCTATTTGATCCAGGTCGACGAGCGAGCTAACAATATTGAATCATTTTTCAGCTGACGGGTGCGCTATCGCACGTCCTCCCCATCATGATCTGCGTCATGACTTCGAAGTGGGTGGGCGACGCCTTGGGCACAGACGGTATCTATGCTGTGTGGATTGCAATGAGGCGCTATCCGTGGCTGCCACCCACAACATATCATGATGCTGGCGAGACGGGCGCGAGCATCATGAAGCCCTTGAATCAGTGTATTGTCGTGGAAGACTCAATCACCACAGTGCGTCAGCTGCGGACACTTCTCGCAAAGTATGAGTACCATGGTTTCCCGATTATTGATGGCCACTGCGAGTTTGTGGGGTATGCGACAAGGCAGGAGTTGACATTTGCCCTTGGTCAGTCTTTTTGATGATCAGTGCCGACGAGATGTCCTTTTTGAACTTGATGCATTCTTTTTGTAGATCGCCTACAGCTGGACAGCACCGGCCGAGATATGGACAAAAAGTGTATATTCTCAGCCAAGAATCGTATGCGGCTGGCAGTGGAGGAACGCGTTGATCTCTCGCTTGCGCTTGAAGATTCAATTATTCAATTACGCAAAGAAGTTCCTCAAGAGTTGGTCGTCAGCATGTTCCAAAAGCTCGTACGTATACTTCTCATCACCCAGTCTATATCTCATTGACAGGGATATGTATTGACACACTTTCATCTGTAGAACTTGCGTCAAATTATCTTCACACACGCTGGCAAGCTGACGGGCCTGATAACAAAACGGGATATCGTCAATCTGTTGACGAGCCACTTCCCGCAAGCTGCTGCACTGACACAGCATCAGCCACGGTCACGGCGGGATTGATTTGTTAGTATCTGTATAGCATACCCTCTTCCATTCGCCTTGCATATTCATATAGATATCATAGTCACATCGGATAGCGTGTAATCTTATTTATTCTAGCCTGCAGATGTCACTGTGGCTGATCGTCGGATAATTGCAGGCTGTCGATGCAACGTGCCACTGACGTGCTGCCTTCCGGAATCCGCGCTAACGTACATTCGCAATGGGTACAGCTACTGTCAAATTAGTTGCCTACACGCGTTATCGTATTGGTTGCGTATTTATAGGGTGAGTGTATTAAGCTATTACAACCTATCCAAGATGGACTAGTCGAAAGATCAAGCCGTAGTATAGAATGTGGCAATTGGTCCGTGCTGACTATACAGTGCTACGTGGCCTGCGCGACTCAGAGCTCGAGAGTGTCCACCATTGTCATGAATGCGTTGTACTCTTTCTTTGTGGTCTGGACGAAGGGATCATTGAGTGGCTCATTAGTACGCAGACATCAAAGGAAAACAGACCTGATACTTAGATTCGAAGGTATCGGCTTCGTCGCGGAATGACGTGACCTTTTTCTCTACGCGTTCCAGTCTCTCTGTTGTCGCAGCAAGACTGTAACGGAAAATAAGCCACTGGTTGATGAAAGACGTTGAAGCACCTACTCTTTCTTTGCCTTGTCGAGTTTCTCTAGGGTCTTCGTAAGATCTCTAACGAGCTGCTTGCACTCCGTGGCGAGCCTAATATTCTCCTCCAGCTTTTTTACATGCTCGGTTTTCTGCGCCAGCTCCGGTTGTTTTGCTTTGAGGACGAGCTCCGCTTCGGTGTATCGTCTCTCCGAGTCGGCGAGTGCTGCCTTTCTGGCCTCGATCTGGAAAAGTTTGTTAGAAAAAAAAGCAGTGAGTAATTTCTGAACAACGCACTATCTTGACTCTGTTCATAGTTGTGAATACAGAGGAATTATGAAATTGAGGACATTTATAGGCGCGTTTGGCGAGATTAGATTGAGCATGCGTGGGAAAAGTGGAATGAATTGGAATGGGATCGATGGATTCAGTTCGGCAACCCTTTGCTACTGAACTACTCCCTGCACTATGGGTGCTGTGCCACAGGAAGGCATGTCCTCTCCTATATCTGCCCTCCATTCGCACTCCTAACACCGCCCATCAGAGCTTCCTATTCTCGAATCACTTATCAAGTATATGACTCCTTCTGTACCTCATTACCGTCATGCCGACCCCTCTTTGCCCCACACAGCATCAGAAACAGGCTCACAGCACTCAAGAAGGACCGAGGCGAATTCATCAAAGCTTCAGACGTCAACTCGCTCTACCAGGCAGTTGTAAAGCAAAGTCTGTTTCCAGTCTAGCTCTCTCTATTTCGGTTCTCTGATCCTCTTTTTTGCAGTAACGAAGCTTAACGATGTGCGCGACGACACGACCACATATAATAACAGGCTCGACACGCTGCTTGCAGATGTCTTTAGCCTTCTGTCGCTCTTCTACCTCACCATAGGCAAGACCAGGGACGCGCCAGCAACTTATTGCCAAATCGCTTCTATGAGGGTCAGTGCTTCACTCTTTCGTAGACCTTCCCATTCCATATTCCGCCGACGTACCTCGCATCTTGAAGACTCCTGTGGTCCAACTCTTTTGATATTCGGGGTCTCATCTCATATTTATTTTCTTTCTGCAGCAAATCCTCAACCATATGAATGAGAGTGCCGTGTATAACGAGGCCGATTTAGCGCCCTTCCACAAGCGCCTGGCCGAGCTACGGGCAATCGTGCAGGCCGACGGAGAACACGCAAAGCACCCCAAAGCGTTAACCAAGCTGTTGGAAAGGCAGCTGAACGAGTGTGGTAGGCCAGATTTTTCTCGACCTTGACATCTTCACCACTCTCTAACCGAGTGCCGGATCTTCAGACGCCATTGTGAACCAGCTACAGGAAGGTCTTTCAGTCCTTTCCCCAGAGCTCGTGCCTGTACATCAAAGACTGGTGACCATCCGACGGCAGCTTGTCGCTTTGGCTGCCAAGGGCGGCTCGTCAAAAGCAGACATGAAACCGCTTATGGAGGAACTTCGTCGCATCGATTCGTTGAGTACCTCTCCCCTTCACCCATGTCTGTCTCCGTCGTCTCTCTGCGGAGCATGGCCTCCTGTCCTGGTCACGGTTTGCTGACTGAGTCAATTACCAACCTTTTTGCTTACCAATAGGACGCGCGTGGACGGCAAATTCTTAGGCCCTGGTGGTGTCGTGCCCTCCTCACAAGCCGTCTGCTCATCACTTCTGGAAGAATGTTTCGAAATTGCGCAAGAAATCAAAGCGAACGAGGACTCAAAGAATGTTGCTTCGTCGCTGAAGCCCATATACGACCGACTGAGCGAAATCCGGGCCGAGCTGGAGAGCTTGGTAATGACGCATCGCTGGAGCCTGCGGGAGACGGACCTATGGAATTATTCCCTCAGTTTGCAGGAGATCGACAAAATGCGCGTGGACGGAAAATTCGTTGACTCCGAAGGAAACCGGCCGTCTGGGCAATATGTACGTGCCCTTTCTTGCCTATGCACTGAGCTAATTTCGCTGCCTGCGTGATGCGTCATGATTGATTTCTCGGTCTCTTATCTCTGTCTCGTGCTGATTACATCTACTCGTTTTGAAGGTCTTGCTGTATCTGCTGCGACGGTGTTATGGGCTGATATATCGACTGCTATCTTCAAGCGAACCTGTCTCGGAGGAGCTCATGCCGATAGTACGCACTCACATCAGATGCGCACCAAGGTCTTTCTGACTTACGTTTTTTTTTCTTGACCAGGCCAATAAGCTTACGACAGTGAAAAAATGTCTAAACGAAGTGCTGAAATATGGCGGGCCGTTCAATCCCCGTGATTTGTATCCGGTGAGTGTCCCATGCTTCGCTTAGATCTTTGAATCGACTGACATTATCAATTGGTCTCGCTTATATAGTATCAGTTGGCCCTTTTCCAGATCGACTCAATGCGTAGGGATGGTCGATTTATCGGCGTGGATGGTAACATTCCGGAGGGTCAAGGTATCATAAATGCAAACCTCAGCGAGTGTCATGAACTTGTGGAAATGGTATTCGTCTCTGCATCTTTTGTGGTTGACGTGTTTCTGACGCCGTATATAACCATAGCTCAAGGAGTCCATGGACGAAGGCGAGACGGAAGAAGAAGAGGACGAGGACGACTACGATTATGTCTCTGAGTCAGAGTCCGGCGGCGAGAATTAGATCTGTCAATGCGATATCGATCACGTTAACGAACGACGCCACCATGGCCTACATGTGTATGCTCTCTCTTCTGATTCTTTCCTCACCTCCCTTACCTTTTTCTCTGTCTCGAGTGGATGACCCAACCACTCCTTCGCTGTGTTACTCTTTATTCGGGATATCTGGATGCTGTATGTAAAAATCTTAGAGCGTGCGATTACTTTATAGCGCAAATTGAGGCGTAAATCGCTTAATGGACTCATTTACTTTGAATACGACCTGTTCTGTCAAAACTGTCCTGCATAGTCAACAATGACCCGCCGGCGCCGTTCAAGTACATTCTTTTACTCCCGTGTTATTGCGGTTCATGGAAGTTACTGATGCAACAGCTACCAATGCGCACTACGTATGACACCGAAGTATTATAGATCTATATGGTGAGAGTAAAGCTGGCAAGAAATATTTGAGATCGCGTTCGCGACCCCACTGTTGTTGGCACGTGCGTGTTGTTGATGACAATCTAATCTCCGAACATAGCAGCCCTTGCCCAAGCCAACCTCCCTATTCTGTACTTGGTTCAGAACTTCAACCGCCACCTCGTTGAACAACTCAACAGCCACCCAACTCTATCCACTTCACTTCACTTCCTTCCACCATGACTGACGCTATCAAAAACGTACGTGGCAGCCACCTGTCCGCAGATGTTCCTGCGCGCTAATCATCGCGCCGTATCTCTTCCCTCTTCATTATCCATCGACCACCCTCTGACCCAACATGAAATTCATTCAACATGTCCAAAACCTGGCGTCGTCCACTTCCAGAAAATGAACCAGCTGCGCGACAAGGCGGAGGCCGCCCTGACACGCGCTGAGGATTCCGAAGCCAAGGTGAAGACCCTCGAGCAGCAGCTGCTGGAGCGCGACCAGGTAATCAAGTCGCTCGAGCACCGGCTCGGGCTTCTCGAGGCGGACAACGAGGCTGCAGAGTCTAAGCTTGCCGAGTTCAAAACCAGCTCGCTCGACGGCGAGCACAGCAGACAGACCGCGGACGGCCTCGTGCGCAAGGTGCAGCTCCTCGAGGAAGAGCTAGATGCTGCTGAGAAGAACCTCAAGGAAACCGTGGAGAAGTGAGTTTTCCTACTTTGCCATTCTTCACGTCTCGGTTATTTTGGAAGACAGGGTGCGTAGCGACTAGGCTGCGCCCCTGTCTTTGTGTTGTTTACTCCCGCATACGCGTCGCCCGCACAGACTGGCTGACTGATACATTCATTCACTCCAAAAGACTGCGACAGGTCGATATCAAGGCAGAACACTTCGAGCGACAAGTGTCCCGTGCAGAGCAGGAGCGCGACCAGTGGGAGAAGAAATACGAGGTGCGTTATCAACCACTCCCCATCTATCCATCGCCATCGCCGACACCGGCATCATCACCCATAATCATCATCATATCCATCGTCGCCATCATCATCTTGCTGACTTCTCTTCTTTCCTTTCTTGTTTTTCGTTTACAGGAGCTGCAAGAGAAGTACGCACAATCGAAGCGCGAGCTCGACGAATTGGAGAAGTCCATGGCGGATCTGTAAGCGCGCGCCCAAGTGCAGCATCATACTTCAATCGCGCCATCTCTTGTCACATCCAGCGCTCAGTATTCTTCGTTCATACGCCTTCATTATCAAATCCATCATCAACCACGAATACCGATATATCATATATACATCCCTTGCAGACAAGAGCATCCCAGCATTTACTCTCCCTTCGCTTCCTGCTACCTTTTATCTAGTCAAATGGTGGCCTAGTCTTTGTATACCGGATCTAAATGACATGACTACGCAGTTTCTCATTCCTCTGTTGGCCAATCAATCTCTGTGGTATCCTCAAGACATCCCAACACCCCACTGAATGCTCTAGGGTTGAGTAATCTTATCACGGCTATCATTTTAGAGCTTTGCTCTCTCTCTGAAAGGGTATCTTCTCCCACAATGACTTGACAATGATTATCGCGAGGTCTAAACATGTCCAGAGTGAGGTGTTCGCGGCTGCATGATTGTTTTCATATTACATTCGACTACATTCAAAAAACTGTCTACCTAGTGATACATACAACATAGTCCACATATTCACTTCACTGATACCAATCATTGATTTAAGAATTAGAGTAGTAAGTAGTAGCAATTGGAAAGGCGTTTACTCCGAGGCCTTCTGGTCATGGAATTTGAGCGAGACCGAGTTGACACAGTGGCGCTCATCAGCTACAATATGTCCAATTGTTAGCTAAGGGCACTCTCAGCATATTAAAGAACGGATTCTACGCACTGGGTGTCTTGAAGCCCTCTCCCTTGAAGACATGGCCGAGATGACCACCGCATGCGGTGCAGGTGATCTCAATGCGCGTCATGAACCACGAGCGGTCCTCGTGGCGGCTCACAGCGCCGGGAATGGCTGGAAAGGTACGATTCAGAATTGTGTACATTTGCATGCAAGGGAACGGGCAGAGGTACGCACCATCGAAGAACGCCGGCCAGCCGCATCCGCTCTGTATGAGATGAAAGTAATAGTAATGACGTAGTCAGCATCAAAGAACATCAATCAAATTCGACGACATTTGGCGTCGGGGCAGATTAGGAACGCGGTGTCGGTGAAACGGAATCTTCGAAGTCTGAATCTGATCCCGAAGGAGATTGGGTACCCCCGGTACACACCAGGATAGGAGGCTGCATCCAAGCACGTAGTCATAATCAAATTGACCGGTGGAAGTGCGAGGATGGATGGAAGGGTGGAAGATTCGACAAGGCAAGATACGTACATTGAACTTGGTTGTGCTTTTGTACAGCGCTGTGCCGCATCCGGCGCAAGTGTAGACGCCCTCAGCCTTGTGCTTGTCGTACTCGCCAGTGCCTGCGGGCTCGGTGCCCTTCTGGCGGAGGATGCGGAACTGTGATCATAGGCGCGTATGATCAGTATAATGTGCATAAACATACGGATTGAGATGAACGGCCATGGATAGAGAGGTGGCGATGGCAATGAGCAACTCACCTGTTGGGGAGACAGGACAGCCCTCCACTCCTCTTCAGACTTGTTTACGGTCGACATGGTTCTTCTCGGTATGGGGGTGTTGAAAGGTGAGATAGGTGAAGGTGAGGAGGAAGTTGGAGCAGATAGAACTTTGCGGTATGGGGAAGTCGCAGAGATTGTGAGGAATCCAGCTCTTGAAGAGAATGCAGTTAATATAGTGCTACCACGGGCTGCGAGACGAGAGGCAGTGCAGCCTATTCCGAGCATATAAGCACAGCACGTGTAGTATTAGGGAGAAGGTTTGTAAAGACGATTGTCGGCTACAGTCACTGTCAGTGCGGGTCACCCCTTAGCACACTCGGGGTCGGCACACCACGTGAATGATGAATCAGATGTGGGCGCCTGGGGGTGCTGTTTGGCTTCGCTTAGCTCTTGGACAACTGGATGGACTCGTACACGGGTAAAGTGTTGCGAGCAGCTATTTTGAGAGGATCTGCATCGAAAACTCTGATATAGATTCTTCATTGTGGGAGCGGCCGATGTCGATGGATATCAGTATCCCTTTGAAAAGATGAGTAATATCCCGGGAGTACCACTAGTCACACCATATAGCGTCCGAATGTCATATATTTCATATAAAAGGGAGGACTTCCTCTACTCATGTGGAGCTCAAGATGCCTCCCACCACCCAGAAAGCGTTGTATCTCGAAAAGCGATTTGGCAGCTATGTCGTCGGTGACATCGCCATGCCCAAACCTGGTCCCGGCCAAGTGCTCATCAAAGTCCTTGCGGCGGGTTTGAATCCTGTCGACTGGAAGATCAAAGAGTGGGGCATGTTCTACGAGAAAGAGTCCGACTTTCCTGCTGTCCTCGGAAGCGACCTTGCTGGCACGGTCGAAGGGCTTGGTGATGGGGTGACGGACTTCAAGGTTGGGGATTCCGTGTATGTGAACTCAAGTCATGGCGTTTCGTAGAATTTCTCAATTACTATGCGCGATAGCTTTACCCAGGCACCACATCTAAAAGGGTTTAAAGGCTACCAGCAGCACGCGGTAGCCTTCGCGTCAACACTGTCAAAGGTAAGCAATTGACTTGGGGAGCAGAGAAGGCAAGACTAAGAGGCGCACCGATGCAATTCTGGAACCAGGTCCCCAGTAATCTATCTGTCGACCAAGCGGGCACCATTGCGGGCTCTCTTACCGCACCGTACGTCGGATTGTACCGCGAGGTTCCTGCAGGATTTGGCCTCCACCCGCCTACATCGCCCAAAACCCAGGGCATATACACGGGAACACCCATTGTTATTCTCGGTGGCGCGACATCGGTTGGTCAGAATGGTTAGAATTCGCTCACAAGAGTCCCATGAAACGCCTTCGACTGATACAATTGTATCTCACAGTCATCCAGCTAGCAAAACTCTCCGGCCTGAGCCCCATCATCACCACCGCCTCCTTGTCCAATAGCGAGTATCTCAAGTCCCTCGGCGCCACTCACGTCTTTGACCGCAACCTCCCCGCCGATGCGCTGAGGGCACAGGTTCATAGCGTCTCGTCTGGCACCCCCATCAACTATGTCTACGACTGCGTCTCCATAGAGAGCACCCAGAAGGCCGGACTCGCCCTGCTCGATGAGGGAGGGGCAATTGCACTCGTTGGTCCCCCTGTGCTCGTCAAGAGCGGAGAAGGAAAGAGAGTATTTCAGGTGATTGGCTGGCTCAGAAAGGAGGACAACCTACCGCTCTTGGAGCCTTTTTATCACGATTATGTCAGGGGGTTCTTTGAGAAGGGGTTCCTGAAGGTAGGGAACCAATTGAAGTATGAGTTTGTGGAGCAAGTCAAATGCTCACTTTGGTGCTTTTCCTCCAGCCAAACGCTGTTGAAGTTCTTTCAAATGGGTTGCATGGTGTTCCTGATGGCTTGGAAAGACTCAAGAATGACCAAATTTCGAGGCTGAAACTGGTTTCTCGTCCGCAAGAAACGGTGTAGTCTTCCTGTAGTATATGTAAATATTTTTCTACCACCAATTGCTTCTGATATTATTTGGCTGTCCCGTGGTGATGAATGAAGAGGCGCGTATTCTGTCAAAACCCTAGCAGCACTCTAGGAAGCACGTTGAAGATTGCACCAGATGTCACGCCGCAGTGACTACCAATTGAATGCCCTACTCGATGTAAACTTAACAAAAAACACCCCCAAAAGCCAACGGATTCCAAGCGAAGAAAAAGAGTATGTACATACAAAAAATCACGGTAAATATTCAAAGCCCTTCAAAGAACGAAAGATCCTGCGCGGAAAGTCCCCCTGTCTTTGCTGTCCCTGTCCCTTTACTTGCATTTACACTCGCACTCGGCGCTGGTGTGCCCATCGGCGGAAACGTAAAAGGCGACGACGTCCCATTCGCGTTCAGGTTCGCGGGCTTGAGCGCACCAGAAGGGAACGGGCCTGGCGCGCGAGGAGGCGGCGCAAGACTAAGATTGAAAGCCGGTGGCGGGAACGCCCACGATGGCGTTGTCATCGGAGCCTTGCCTGTAGCGTTCCCATCTCTGCTCAGACTAGGTCTGGAGTCTGGTCTGAGCGCCGCCCCCGACATACCACTCATCGCATTCGTCGCTACAGCCTGCGCTGCTTGCATCGAGCTCGCCCCTACGCTCATCCCACCATCACCACCACCAAGCGCACCACCCATATAGTCAACAACAGCAGCGTGTCCATTGTTACTATGATTTGATGTTGGCGGCGGGAGCGCCTCGGGAAGCGGCGATGGCGGCCCGAGCCACCGACCCCGCGCCGCGGCGGTTTCCATCAGACTCAGTGTACGGGAGTGATCAGTCTTCCGCGAGGGTTTCTGGCTCAGTGAGCTTGATGATGAGGACGGCGCAGGGGGTGGAGGAGGAGGAGAACTGGCAGGCGGCTTGCGGATGGACATGGCTGGTGGAGGTGCCAAAGCCGGCGGTCTGGCGCTTACGAATGAGCCTGACGATGGCGCGTTTTTGGCAGGAGGAATCGGGGGGATAGGGTCCATAAAGTCGTCGAAGGAGTCGGATAGATTCGTCGTATGCATGGGTCGTGGAGGAGGTGATGTCGAGACTGCTGCCGGTGCTGACGCAAAGCTCTGGAACGCGTTCGACGCGGGCGGTGTGGTCTGAGCCGGGGAGGATAGGAAATCTGCAAAGTCGTCATCGTCGTCATCCACGCTCACACTAGGCTGAGGCGGCGGTGTAGGTTGAATAGACAGTGGTGTCTGACCACGAGATGACGGTGGAGGAGGAAAAGGAGAAGATCCACGCGAGTTGCTTGTTAATGGAGAACCATTGATCGCGGGGCGTTGTGTCGAAGGCGGTGGTGGGAAAGCGAAACCAGAACCCGGCTTGGGAAGTAGAGGCGGTGTCGCTGGCGCTGATGGCGGCCGCGAGGACGACGCCATAACGGCAACGAAAGGCCGTTTGGCTGCCTGCGATGGTGTCGCCACTCGGAACGATGGGGGTTTGGGAGAAGGCGCTGGGACGGGATAGTCGAATGACGGCCACGAGTCCGTATTCGCGCTTTCGTCCTTAGGCGTGGGTGCGCGTTCGTCGAGCGAGAAACCTCTTGTCTCCGGAATGGAAGGTGCGACAGAGGGCGCCGGTGCGGCAAAAGCCTGGAAGGATGTCACGCTTTGTGCGCGGTCAGGTTTGACCGGGGGAGGTGGAGAAGGTGCAAGTAGCGACAGAGGCGAGTCTGACGACGAAGGCGCTTGAACTTGTGTCGGTGGGAGAGCATCAAAGAACGACATGAAGTCATCCGCTTGTACAGGTTGAGTTTTCGGCGGAGGAGGCGGGGATAACGTCCGAGTCGGTTGAGGAGGCGCTCGTGGGGGAGGGGCGAGTGGTGCGGGCAGTTTGGTGGGGAGAGGCGGAGACCGAATCATTGCGCTTAATGAATCTGTGTCCAGTTGAGTGACCGTGTCTCCCGAGGCGGCGGTTGGCACGTCTGCCAGGAACTCCAGATCATCGGAAGACAATGCCATTGAAGGGTTCGACGACGTACGTGTCCGTCCTGAGAAGCGTCCCAGAAATCGTGACACGGCAGAGGGCGCAGGGGGTGTCTCAACGCGAACGATGCTATCAGCTGAAAAGTCTGGCATCAATGAAGGCGTAGGAGGCTTTGCTACAGTCGCTTCGCTAATAGGATTCAGCGACGACGCAAAGGAAACGACACTCGGAGATGAAGGGGTGGACTTTGCAACGGTCTTGTCCTGAGAGGCGCTAGATTTCGTGCTATCCACGCTGGCCCTGGGAGTTCCAGTAGAAGGCTCCTGCTGCTTTGATTCTTCAGACAGGGATGAAGTAGTGGATTTCCGTTGAAAGAACGACAGTAATCCTCCGCCTGGTCTTTTCTTGGTCTCATCTGTCGAGGCACTGTCTTTCTCCTCCGGTGCGACTATCTTCCAGCCAGCCGGAGTGGTGTCTTCCTGTGGCACCAAGGGCTTAGATTTCAAGGCGGCCTCCCAAGATGAAGACCCTTTGGACGCCATATAGAACGCCATAGGGCCCGACCGAGTACACGCAGAGTGTCGCGTGAGCTTTAATGCTTCTGCCACTTGCTTTGAACTAAACGTTTTGGAGAACGGCACATTTTGAGGCAGAGTCAAATCTTGTGGAATCAAACGCGATACAGCAGACTCTCTATGAAGAACGTCAAGCATGCCAAATCAAGCAACGAAAGGGTTCACTCACAAGCCAATGCTCTCAAAGTCAACCCGCCTTTCCAGCTCAGCTCCCTCTTCTTTGTCCGGCCACAAGTCCAATGCGAGATCCTCAAATTGATGCAGAATTGACGCCAGCAGTTCTGGCGGCTGGGTTGATGGTCAACACGAATTCATGGGAGACGCTAGATACATATCACATACGACATGAAGATCCTGTTTGGCCTTCTGCTGCCTTGCCGCCTCCCAAGCATCATCTTCGCTTGTATCTTCCTGCGCGTGCGCAGCTGATTCTGATCCCCATGGTTCTGCTGTCGCCCATGGGTCGCCTGAAGGCGCAGTAAAGCCAGCTCGTGAGGGGCTCCCCCATCCATCAGCTTCATCCACTTCATGTGCTGTTTCGAAGACGCCGAACCCGTCGATGTCATCCGGGACTGACGACACTGGACGAGCTTTGGCCGGCGAGGGCTCTTTCTCCAAAGCCAGTGACTTATCAGAGTGTTCCGCGGGCAATGACGGAGCGGGGTCCCACCCTCCTGAACCAAAGTCGTTAACGCCATTCGCTGGGGAAAGTGAGAGCGGGGCGACTTTGACTGGTGATGCGGGTGGCGAGGGTTTGGGAGACTCTGCGTCGGCCTGGATTGTTGGTACTTTCCAGCCTCCCTCGTCCAGCGGTGGTGTTTCCGGAGACTTTCTAGGTTCATGATTCACGGGGGAATGTAGAGGCTCTTGAGAAGCGTCGGGCTCCGGACTCGCGTCTGACTCTTTGCTGGCCAAAGACATTCTGTCGAAACTTGACGGGGCGGGGTTCCATCCTCCAGCTACGGTATCTGCACCCCAGAGCGACGTCTCAGGCAGGTCAGGTTCAGTCCATCCTGCGTTCGGTCCTGAGGACCAGGATGGCATAGACAAATCATCTTCGTGGTCGCCCTGGATGACGGAGACTGACGGCGCAGTCCATGATGATGCAGAGGACTCTGAAAGAGCTGGTCGTGACGTTTCTCCCCAAGCATTGGCCCAGGGATCGTCCATAGTCTAGAGTAACAAGACCTGGGTACAGTCAGTCTTAATTCATCTCTCAGAATCAACTGCGACGGCTCTTCGGCGTCGATGGCGGAGGCTGTGGCTGTACCGGTGCTAAAGCCCCTGAGCACGTGCATCGCCAATAATAGACATGACGGTTCTCGGCTCGGGATTTCTTGAATGTTGCCATCTTGACCGTTCACTCTCCTCCACGACCACCATCATACACCCCTTCTGCCTGCTCTCTTGCTGGCACTCATGGCTATGGACGCGCCGGTGACCGACAAATACCTCTTGGAATGGGACGAATCCGACGTACACGCGTGGTTATCTTCGCTGGGGCTTCCGCAATACGAGCGCCAAATTAGGGGTATGTCCGCGCTCGGGATCATGACATTGCGGTGCAGTGCAAGAGAGCTGACACTCTCGCAGAGAACTCCATACGTGGCGACTCCCTCTGCGCTATTGACGTCGACTCCTTGAAATTCCTCGGAGTGCAGTCGATAGGACAAAGGCTGTCGATATTGAAAGCTGTGTATGATCTCAAGCTCGCGCAGGATATACCTATTGGGGAGGATGACTACGTGCCACCATGTGTGTTTTCTCTCTGAGATATTTCAAACTGATTCTGAACATGCCCCAGCTCAAGCTACCGCCTCTGTATCAATCAACGACGTGTTTGCAGATGTGAAGGCCCAAGGTATTTCGCCCACCTTCGTCGCTTTCCATGCCAGTATTGTTAATATATCGTGCAGACGAACGCCTACGGACCCTCGAAGGTGAAACTAGGAAAGTACACGACCAAATGAAATCCCTCTTGGAGGACCTTGCCAAGTTCCGCTCATCCATAACACCTGCATCGGTAATGCAAAATTATTGTCTTCGGCTAGCATTGTGTGTAATAATGTCCTGATACGTTTTACGCGATCCAGTCCCAAGAGAAACCCGCAACAAAAGAACTGACATATGCGCAAAGTGATGTAGAGGCGATTGGACGTGCTGCTCTTGGAAACATTGTTAACCTTCCACCGCGATCACACACACCGCAATCCCAGATTTCATCCAATTCAATGACGCCGCCAAGTAATGCATCAGGCGAGTCTCCGCCCGCCCCAGAGACTCCAGAGATCTATAAAGCCAGTCGCGACGACCCTACGTGGAAAGTTCTTCCAGCAGCGTTGAGGAAGCATCGAATTCATCTCGATGACTGGCCCAACTACGCTATGTTCATCAGCTATGGCCCTCGTGGTACGTTTTGTCCCGGTTTGTCGTACATACAAGTACTCATGACCATCAATCAGAGAATCGAACCAAACGCAAGCTGGGAGTGAACGACAAGCCGTTTCAGCTGTTTAGTAAACTCAAGGATGCCAAAATGAACCCCGCATTTGTTTTGACAGATATGAAGGGCCAACGGACACCTGGTGGAACCCCATCGCCATCACATACGCCCTGAGCGCTTCTAGCTCTGTGGTCGTTTTCTTTGTATATTGATTATACCTCCCCCTTTTCTATGGATGTACCGCTGTGGACGTTACTCATGAATGCTTTCTTCGTTCTTTTCTCCAGGACACTCTTCATGTTATCCATTTGTTCTACGTTGGTCTCTTCTGCGACCGTGTGTTTCCCAGCCGTTCCTGTAAATTATTGAAATACCCCTCGTGTATTAGCCCTTGGTAACGACTGTAACGACCAGCACTGATATCATTCAACAAAGCCAGACTTTGTCCATCATTGACAGATGATGAGAGATTGTGCATATTACTGGAGGCTATGTTTTCCGGTTGATGGAAAGTCAAGACATTTTTGATCACCATTGCGACAATCCTTCAAGTGCGATAAGGCGTATTTTGAGATATCAGCTGAGTGGCTTTCTCGGTTGCAGTCTATTTCGAACTGTGAAGATTCATGATCAAACGAGTTGCCTGTAAAGTTGTGTTAAATGAGCTTTCCCGCGCTTTTGATCTCTTGGAATTGCATGGACGACAAGGAAAAGAGACAGACAGCGGAAAAAATTATCCTCGTCAAAACAACTTCTTGTATTCCGTCGGCCATAGACGAAGGGCAATTAATGGGTGCACCGGTGGGTCCTGGGATACTTAATTACGCATCATGACAGTCTACCGCCCGGACCCCCGAGAGGATTGATGGAAAGGCACGTGACCTAGCCCATAAGCTTCAATTTGGCTTGGTTGGCCTTACTTCTCAACTTGAACATCCTCTGGCCCTCTTTCTGCTAGTTTCTCATCCTGCTGCGCTCTACATATAATCTCTCATCGTATACTACTGCCATCATGGATGGTCTAGCATCCGAACGACACATCCTCGACTGGGACGAAACGGATGTGCATAATTGGTTATCAAGTCTGGGGTATCCGCAGTACGAAAGCCAAATTCGAGGTAACGTCCATCGTGTCAACTGTCTGTGGTCTGCTAGTTTACCTAAAATCTACAGAGCACAAGGTTCAAGGGGACACCCTGTGTGATATCAATGCCGACGGTCTCAAGTCTTTGGGCGTTGCCACAATCGGCCAACGGCTGTCCATCCTGAAAGCCATATATCAGGTCAAAGTCGCCCATAATATTCCAATCGGCGAGCAGCATTACGTGCCGCCATGTGAGTACCCTTTTGTGGACTTGCCATCTCGTACTGACGACGTACAATAGCCGAATCATCTGAGCGCGGCGAAAACATCAACGTCGAGAAGCTGCATTCACTAGTTAAGGAACAAGGCAAGTCCCGCAAATAACTTTGTCGAAACGCTTTATGCTCACCAAAGTCCCAAATAACAGCTAATAGACTGCGAACGTTGGAGGAGGACAACCGAAGCTTGACGGGGACGCTGCAATCCTTTATAGATGAGTTCAACGGTCTTCGTGCGTCATCAGGGAGGGCGGTAAGTGTTCTGCGTCCATTGTCCTTGCGCACTCTCATCAGGACTTCAGGATGACCCTTCAAACGCACTTCGGAGGCAACCCTCCTTCAAATGGGCTTTCCAGCAACCACAAAAGTCTCCCACTAAAGCCGAAGCAGTTGACTCTCCTACCCCTTCCCCGCAACGAGTCGAACACAGCATCCCTCCCAGCTACAATCAACCTCCTCCCCTTTCTGCTACATCAACAGTAATGCCTTCCGAGAAATCAAGACCAACACCTCCGCCAACTGACCCTCTGGTCGGAGCACCCAAGGCGACCAGACAGGAGAGTTCAGACAACCTGAAGAGCTTCAAAGTCAGTCTAGAAGATCCTACGTGGAAAGTGCTGCCTGCGGCTTTAAAGAAATATCGCATAAACAACGATAATTGGCAAAGCTATGCTATGTTCATTTGTTACGGGCCATCAGGTGCGTTTGACATTCATCTGCGGTGGGATCACCAAACCGACAACCCCAACAGGCAGCAGGATAGAGAGGTGTTTGAGTTATGACGAAAAACCTCTTCTCCTCTTTCAGAGACTGAAGGACTCCAAGAAGAATCCTGTGTTCATGCTTAAACACATCAAAGATATTAGGTCTCCCATAGCTGTCGCACAGCAGAAGCATGCCGCAAGAAAAGCGTCATCGATTATTTCACAAGAATCGCACGTCACCAATGCAACCAGTGGACACCAACGAACAGCATCGGCAGCACGCAACCCTCATAGGCCAGCGAAACTGGAGGTATCCGACACGGCAATTGCCTCAACGCCGTTATTGTCAACTGGCCTCAGTCCACAACCTGGCTGGCCCGATGCGACGACGCCCAACCCTGAAGCACACCGGCAAGATGATACATCAGGGACACCCTCTTCCGCTCAAGGCACGCACATGTCTACATCATCCTCATACTCCGTGGCAAGCACCTCAACGCTGGTGGCTTCGAGCAACGGTCACCCATCAGTGAGGAAGTCTGCCGCAGACGAGCCATCGGCGAGTGGAGGAGCGAATAATCAGCGTGAAATGCCAACTGTGGTATCGACTGGGGTGTCATATGCTGTGGCTATATATCCGTATATGGCGGAGCAAGATGATGAATTCGATGTCGTCGTGTAAGTGATCTATGCATCCATATCCGGTTACACACGACTGACGAAACCTGGTCGTAGTGGCGACACCTTCGTCATTCTTTCGCGCGCACGGGGTTGGTGGGTTGTGCAGCGAGACCCAACAGGGTCTGGCGTCGTCGACACAGACATCGTCAAGCAAGGCTGGGTCCCTGCTGGATGTCTCCTGGAAACCAACGTCCCCGTCGCATCGGCTATTGCAGAGGCCACAGCCGCCAACAGTAGCTCGAATAGATCCCCGGAAACATCAGCGTCGAGGACGCCGATTCTGCCTCTCAGTATCATCTCAACTAGCTTCCCGGGTGTTGCCTTAATGGACTACAAGAAGAAGGGAGACGAGGAGCTTGATCTTGTTAAAGATGATGCTCTGAGAGTTTTCAAGCGATACAATCATTGGTCTTATGTAAGTTCAGTCTATATCGGTATGTTTGGAAGGCTCGAGGTATCTGACGTGCTCTCAACAGGCCGTAAAAGAGAATGGTGGAGACCGCGGGTGGGTCCCTGTGAGTAATTCTCTAACCATCATTAACATCCATATATCTTAAAGCACATCACCAGTCATGGTTCATTGGCAAAGTGTCTCCAGCAGGTGCCACCGCTGGTACACCTCCTACACCTGGTTACAACATGCAACACTCCAACGCGTCCTCCAACATGGAAGATGGTCAGAACCAAGTATCACCCATGTCATCGGCATTCCCGCCCGTCCAGTCACGGACGGCGGTCGTGATTTAATTTCAACCACCAACTCTTGGATTCAACCACTGTACCGGGACAATTGCGCCATCATCCCTCACCCTTTTTCCACTCGGTTTTTACCTGCATCACGCCTCACGACAGAGCCACTGTACATATCACCCCTTCTATCATCCTTATTTATATCCATCTTACACTTATGCCACGCCCATTTGTATCCATTAATGACCATACCTGACATCTTTTTCCTTTCTCCTCTATCCAACTTGATCAAAATTTGTTGAATCTGTGCGCATTGGGCCGTATGGGTTGAACGTGGACACTTGCGTCTTGTTTTTGACTCTGATACTATTCAAATTCCACGCAGCGCGGGGTGCAAAGATCGTGTTCTTCCAAACCATTATGGTCGTTATTATGCAGTGCGTGTTATCTCTTTCTTCTTGCTCCTTCTTCAAGTCGGTGATCAGTGACTGATATAACTTTCTTTGCCCACAGTTAAAATATGCAGGCGCCCATGACTTCTTTCCGCGGAATAGATTGTACCTATATCAAAGATGTAATGCGAAACGTTGCTCGGGTTGAGTGATTTTGATTACCATGCTCGGCGTGTCATGTGCAGATGGATGGACCCAGATGCTTTCGATAACTCTCTGCACAACTCTCCTTTAGCCTGGTTGCAGAAGATTTCTCGCGGTCAAGTTAACTACTAACACGCATGTTATCTACGCAGGAGCGCATGTCGCGGTTTTATTGGTTCGGTGAGTAGATGTCCTTTTTTGTCTCTGATGCTTATATCAATCTTACACTTTTACAGCACATACAAGTCTTGTGGCTCAAGTATCTCCCCCTCCTACATCGTGCTTGAACCCTTATGGCCAAAGGCGGCTCAGGCAAACTTTATCCTCTTCTGGGATGTGTCACCCGACCCCGTCAAGTAAGGAGGCAAAGACCAACTTCGGCATTTCAAGCAAAGGCACGGACTGCTTTCCAAATTCCTGTGGTCATTGACGCCCATCGACGGAGATTACATCCGTCAAAGCCCGGCTGAGTAAACTTGGTGCGTCCAGATTAACTATCTCGCCATATCATAACTCAAGATCATATTCACAGCTCTCAATCTCAAGCGATTCGAGCAAATCATGACCTTCCGGCGGCCGTAAATATAGACTGCGAAGATATCTACGCGGATGCAAACCTGGGTGCTCATTCTCGGTCTCTTGCTGCTGCTGCGATTATCTTCCCGGGCTAGGGACCATGGTCGTCTTCCTTCGTTATCTGCCTCGTGTGCGGCGTGTCCCCCTGGTCTTTCCGGTCTTTAGACGCGCAATGCGCACACCCACCCCACAACACGCGGCCCTGCAATCACCTACATCTCTGACACCCTAGCGTAAAACCGCTCCCCAACTCCCCACACTACCTATGAATATGCGCTTGGATGCAGTCACATCACCACGGCATCACTCGTGTTTTACCGCCACACTGTCACACTCTCTTCTTGCCTCATGTTGGAACTTTTTTGCAAAGCCGCGAGGCGTTTGGGGAAAGAGACAAAGAGACTCTTCGGCTGGCTGGCTTCCCGACAGAGTGTCTTGCTTTGATCTCTGGTCAAAGTCTCTAGTGACTGACATGTTCCAAGTACTTCGAAAAGGGCCCTGGACCGCTTCGACGCCCACGTCAATCGCCCCACAATACGATTAATGGTCACTGGCAGCTACAGTCATTCGGTATTAACTCATTGAGTCCGGAAATACTACGATGCGGGGTTGGCTGAGTGAAGGTACCGTCCGGCGTTTGCCCATTGCTTAGATGTCACAGTATGAGCTTTCTGCCTGAATTCAGATTCGGTTGCGGGGAAGTGTAGTGGATAATGGGTGACGGGATGACATGGCGGATATAGCTTTGTCGGCGCAATTATGAGTACTATTCAATGTACCTACAGGATGTATACTGTCCTGTCCATGGGTGAGATGAACTTGTGTGTTCACAGAAACGTTCAGAAAATTCGAAATTTAATAGATGGCTCCTTGCCGAGCGCTTAGATTACAGATATCAGGACGTCCGTCGACGGCGTTCATCGTAATGCACAATGTGAATGTGAGGCATCACGCTATCTTCAAGCACAATGAGAAGTTACTAGAACCCGTCAATTCACTCTTCCATCGATATCATATATCATAGACAGATACATTACATTAATGGTACATACAAAAAGGGGCCAACTCCCGAAGGAAGGGTGCGTGTGGCGGAGGAAGAGCGAAGCGAGTTGAGGAAGAGGGGATGGGACGAGAAGAGCAAAATCGATGGGAGTCTTTCTCGTGCAAGCATGTACATAGATGATATCGATAATGATTTTGAGTCCCAGTGCAAAGGTAAGTACAACAACAATAGCGTGCAGGCAAAACATGTCGGAAAAAAAGAAGAAATTAGAAACAATGAGAAAGTGTTTCAACAAGAAAAGGAAGAGCTACAGAGCCACATTGTCGGATGGGTGGGTGGGTGAACGGATGTCCATCGACTCTTGACATTCCGCAATGCGGCGCCGGTTTAATTTGTTAATGCTGCCACCACCGCTTCTTGTGGTGATGTCTGTCTAGGTCGTCGTGCGAGCGCGGATCGGGATCTGGAGAATTACATATGTCATCAGCTCATCGGCCTCGCTACCTTCATTTCGCAATACGCATTATCACACTCACTAGGTGGCTGAGAAGTGTACGCATCTGGGAATACGCCAAAAGTCAGTCAGTCAATCTGGTACGGGTACGGATGGGTGGGTGTCAGAGTAGGGATATGAAAATGGACTCACACTTATCAGAGCTTCGCCGAGTGCGTCGATAGCCTGAATTGTCCATAGGAGCTAAGATTATGGGAGCACGCGTCAATTTCATGAAAGCAGAACTCAATCAGAAAGGATGCGTACGAGCGTGTTCGTGATATGAAGGAGGAGGGGTGAGATTAGATGGCATTGGCGGTGTCGCATAGTCGTAATCGAAATTCGACGTCGGAGATACCTTGTAGCGGTAGCCCGAAGACTCTACAGGACTGTGTCTGTTCTTCGGCGACGGCTCTGGGTTGTATGGAAGATACCCCGCCGACGAGGGCTGCTCTATGCCATTGATAGTGCGCACTTTCTGCCCGTCCGGGAGTGTACGAGTGATGTGCTCGTTACCCTGCGTTCAAGAATTAAGGCAGCACTCCAGCATTAGCCATTGTACATTCATAACGGGCTATAATGGAATTAGAACACAATGAAAGCGAGACGCACCTCAGAGTCGACCCGCTTGTGGATGGTCTGTGTCACGCCGTTCACGGTGGAGGTGACATAGCTGTCAGAGACCCATTGGCGCCCGTGGCGGTCTCTTCCCGAAGGCATTGGTATTTGCGGCATCTGCATCATGGCAATTGGGCTGCTCAGCATCGGCATCCGTGGGAACCCGCCGAGTTGAGCAAACGGATCGCGATCTATGTCATCCATGAAGCTCTCAATCTCTGCCTGCATCCGGTGTATCTGCTCGAACTGACCCATCTGGGGGTACGAAGCGTGCCGGGGGCGCGAGTGCGCGTGGAAGGTGTTCTCGAAGAGGGAGTCGAAGAGGTCGTAGGGGTCGGTGAAGCCCCTGAAGGCGTTGCGGTGGTTGAAGGCAAACGCATCTGGGAAGCCTGAGGTGCGGTTTCGAGATGGGTGTGCGCGGGAGAAGCCATGCGAGCGACTTCCGCCTGGCATGCGAGAGGTGAAGGGGTCGTCTTCCTCCTCAGGAGGCGGCCATACGCCATGCACGTCATATTCCTGGAGCGTGGTCAGTGTATTGTTAGATGCTAATGATCATTTGGACTCACTCTGCGCTTCTTGGAGTCGCTGAGCACTTCGTATGCGTTGTTCACCTGCAGAAAATGGTCAGGAGATACTTCGGCGGTGGACAGACACGAGCAGACGTACACGACGGAATTTCTCGTCGGCCTCTGCCTTTTGCTGCGGCGTTGCACCGGGGGGCAGACGGTCGGGATGGGTCTGGAGCGCCCGCTTCTTGTAAGCCTTGCGAACTGCAGGGTGATGAGCGCTTAATGGGTGTTCGGGTTGCACACAATATACACGCACTCTGATCATGGGCAGCGTCTGCAGGAATACCCAGCTCTTGGTACAGGTTGGAAGCCATGTTTGAATGAAGGAGTGTGCTATGCAGGTGAGTATTATATAGGCCGATCTTATGGCACGCGCCCCACACGAAGTCAGACCCCCATCTATGTCACGTGCCTAATTTTTCTAGCCGGATTCCCTTGCTGTGTCAATTCCCTGATTCTTCTTCTCATCTCAGATTCTGCCATGCTCCTCCAGGAGACCGTACTCTGCGCAACCGCTCCCACAAAATCCCAGCCTGGTCCCGGGTTGATAGCCCTCCATGATATACAGACAGGTGCCACCCTTGCCTCGTTCAAGCAGACCAATGCCGGGCCACGCTCTCTTGCCGTTCTAGAGTCTAAAAACACACATGGTGGCCTCCTCTTTGCCTCCCAGCCCGACAAGTCCATTCTCAATGTCTACAACTTCCAAAAGGTGTGTATACCTGATCAGGAAACGCGTTTATTCTCTGACATCTCGCCTTTCAAAGGACCAAATCAGTCTCAAAATCGTGCTACCTGAAAAGTTGACCTGCGTTGCTCTCGATCATCGCGGTGATTTCTTTGCGGGCGGAACTGCTGCTGGTCGAATTTACCTCTGGGAGGTACGTAACAGGCATCCCGCGCGTCTCACGTAGACTTCAACGATTGAATCTCCACTCAGACTGCGTCGGGTATCCTCTACAACGCATGGGACGCACATTATCGCCAAGTTGATGTTCTGCGCTTCTCAAATGACGGTGCCGCTCTGGTTTCTGGAAGTGATGACTCTGGTGTGAGCGTCTGGTCCGTATCTAGGTCAATCTGGCCTCGTGCTCTCCGTGTACTGTTGGCTCATATGTCTTGCTTAGATTACTCGATGAAGATACGCAGAACGAACATGTAGTGCCATATTGCACTCTTTCGGACCATACCCTTCCAGTGTCCGATATTCTCTGCGGGGCTGGCCTGTTCCCGGAATGTCGTATTCTTACATCGTCCGTCGATCACTCGGTCAAGGTATGCAGTGATCTCATATACCTTCCACTATTATATGCCGCAGTTCTTACACGCCGGTGTCACAGCTCTGGGACATTTCCTCCAGGTCTCTTCTCACCACATTCCAGTTCCCACAGCCCATATCCCACCTAGCATGGGATGTGACTGAACGCTTCTTTTTTGCGGCGTCGGCGGAGGGCTCAATACACCAAATGAACCTGTTCCGGGAGAGAGAAAATAAACTCGGAGGGACCGTAACAGAAGCTATAGGAGGCGCAGGCGTGACTGATATCATCCGTATCGACGATGAAGATAGCAGACAAGCTCGCAAAAAGAGGCTGATAACAGTTGGGTATGTTGCATGCACGCCCTCTTAGTGTCAGCAGGGATGAGTCTGATCCATATCATTCGCTTTAGCCAACCAATATCAAGCATGTGCATATCCCTAACCTCGTCCATGCTCTTGGTCGGGACGGAAGAAGGCCTCATCCACCTCTATGACATCCCCTCGCATCAACTTCTGCGCACCATCTCGTCGCACAAGGGGATGTCTATCGCTCACCTCGAGACCATGATCAAACCACCCGACTTGATAGGTCACATCAGTCTCGACTTTAGGGTCGGGACTTCCGATACAACGAAGGACATGGTGCCCGTAAAGCCTGTCATGCCCTTCCAGCGTATGCGCGATATGAAAGCTCGCGACGCGCACGAGATCTGTACCGTTCTGCCTTCGCATAATCAGGTATGCCCTAAGCGTCATCCCGTGTTCATAAAATATCTCTCAACATGTTGCCCGTTGTAAGCCGTACTACGACGAAGCACTCTCCTACTCCTCGGACGAGCTGCTGCGCGATCACGCGTTTTTCGTGCAGCCTGCCGCAGCCGCTGCTGCTGGGGTTGCGAACCCTATAGAGCTGAATACAAAAGTCGTCGAGCTCGAGGCCGAAATCGAGAAACTGCGCGAACAGCTGGGTCAGGCGAAGAGCCTCAACGATGATATGTGGGAGAAGATGGTGAAGAAGGTTGTTTTGGGCAAGGAAAAGGAAAAGGAAAGTTCATCTCCCGAGGGCTCGCAGGATACGGATGAGTCAGAGCGGAGGAGGAAACGGGGGCGCGGGGCATAGGGTATGAGGTGTGGCTGGTTGGATGGCGTCCACGGTCCAGGCTATCCGAATTCCGTTGGCGCTGTTGGATCGCTTTTTGTGTCATCATTGGTGAGCGTAGTTGCTGTAATAATGTTTGTGATCTACTCACCATTAATTTTACACAAATAGCCTGGCTACATGAACCTTACTGCTGTGGTCGATGGTCATTCAGCATATGATCGTCAATTAATTGCTACTTGTAAATGACTCCTTTTTCTGAACGCAGGAGCGAACTCGGTGAAGGTCTGATAAAGTCTGCTGACATCCATGAACTGCAGACGATATGACATTTTGCATTTCTCTTCGATAACAGGCCGTTTGGATCTAGTAGCTACATCCTTGCGGGTCAATCAGCATATGTTCCTCGATTAGATGCTACTTGGAGACGTTCCCCTTCTCTGACCCCAGGAACGAACTCGGCAAAGGTCTGGTAAAGTCTGGCGACATTCGTGAATCCTACTCGACATGACATCTTCACTTGCTCTTTGAAAAGAGGCTTTTCGGATCCAGTGACTACACTCTTGGCGTCTGGTCTGTCTTCTTCAACTTCGGGCACAGAGACCATACGACAACTCCACGCGTCAATTGCCTCTTCATTCACTCCTGTTGAGCTAGTTGACATTTTCATTACCCTGTTGGGTAATGTAGGCTCTTCTCCGGCGATTGCAGCCATAAAACAGCTTACAGCGCCTCACTGTCCTCATGCGCACTCCATTTATTCATCCGGTCGTGACGTGAAGGAAAACTCTTGGCGCCACTGTGGGGTTGAGCTTTGCCTTGGAGGATGCACGCGAGCCGTTGCGACATTTATGCGCAAAGTGTATTGTCGCTGTTTCTGAATAACTATACGAACGATGGTATATAAACGAGGCATTTAAAAAGAATGAGAGTGGTCAAGTAACTTGCAACTTACAGTGATCTCTCTGGAGCGCCAGTGACGATGTTGTCTATCTCGAAATTGGCTGTTGTGGCTTCTCTTGTCTCCGCTACCCTCGCGCACACCCGTGTCTGGGGCGTCTCTGTCAATGGTGTTGACCAGGGTGACGGGAGGGATCAATATGTGAGCCCACGGTTCCTCTTCTTCTATGTTCATAACATCATTGCCACGGTGTCTTGTGCCAAAATGCAGGCTCTTTCCTCATGAGATCGATTATTGACAAATGTACTCGTTACTAGGTCCGCTCGCCCCCGACGAACAACCCCTTCAAGGACCTGACGCAGTCGGCGATGGCGTGCAATGTGAATAACAGGGGTAAGCAGCACTTCATAATAAATGCCGGGAGTCATAAATAACTCCTTGTCCTCCTTGTCTGTTATCTATCTACTAGTGGTCTCGCGCACCGTCTCTGTCAAGTCGGGAGACAAGGTTACCTTCGAATGGTACCATGACAGGTGCGTCGACTCTACCAAGCTTTGGTGGGATACAATCTTATCAGCTATCCATCGTATCTTTCCTGCTGCGCAGCCGTCAAGACGACATTATCGCTTCATCTCACAAAGGACCAGGTGCGCTGCCCATCCTCGGTTCTACATGTCCACAATAATAAGACAATACTGATTGATATACTCGCATTTCCAACTGATAGTCCTCGTCTACATCGCACCCACCTCTTCCAACGGCGCTGGAGCCGTGTGGACCAAGCTCTTCCACGCAGGAAACAGCGGGCAGTGGGCGGTCGACCAACTCCTCAGCGCGCGCGGCAAGCACAGCGTTGTGATTCCCGACATCACCGCTGGCGACTACCTCCTCCGTGGTATGTGCCTTTCCAATAAAACATATACTGCCGCCATGGCTGCTGTAGGACACCGCTCACAAAATCCGAAATATTGTACATTTTACAGCCGAAATCATCGGGCTGCATGAGGCCGATGTCGCGTACAACCAGAACTCTGTTCGCGGTGCGCAGTTGTACATGAGCTGTGTGCAGATCCGCGTCACCTCGTCTGGGAGCCAGTCTCTCCCCGGCGGTACTTCGTTCCCTGGTAGGCACTTGCTCCCATCCCTATGCCGTGGATTATCAATCGAGTCGCATCAATTCTTTTTTGCATGTAGGATCGTATCAATACTCGACGCCCGGAATCGTGTGGAACATCTACGACAAGTACAGAGATCAAACCACGTACCCCATCCCTGGCCCCTCAGTGTGGTCTGGTTCCTCCGGAGGTTGGATTGGTGCTTGAGAGGTTGTGGATGCGCATTCAGCGTTCACGAATTCGCTTGGCGATGCAATGGGCGCTTATATTTGGACTGAATTTTGCCTCGCAATTTATGTGTTACTCATCGCTTCCGGGAGTATCAGCTATATGTCTTTGCTCTTTGGTTAGGATCCTCGGCGCTTTGTTCTATTACCTTTCTCCGGGGGAAGTCGCCCGCTTTGGGGGCCTTGGGAGAAATGGTTGTCTTTGGGTCTCTCACCAGGCTAAGGAATCTAATCGGTGAAGTCCTGGAACCTATATGCTCTGTTCGAATTGTGACACCTTTGCACTTCGTTACATGCTTGCCCAGAAGCCCTTTTCAGATTTCTCATTCGCATTAAGTAGGATTGTCGTGCCGTCGGGTTCCATTGTCTCCTCCGCCGCACCTCGGTACCTTGCCTCACTAACCTCGGAAGCGGAGGTCTTTGCCAAGCGACGTTTTCCCTTCCGATTTCTCCTCATGTATGCGCTCGCCTCACTGCCGTTACTGCCCCGATGCCGCACGATCGCGTTCTGAACGATGTCTCATCTCAGGCGCATTCTCGGCGTAAGTAGCACCACAACTCAATTAGGACTCAACTATGGCGCAACTACACCATCAGTAGTGCCTATTGAGATTCGCCTTCGGCTTTAGCAGGTGTATTGAGTCTGTCCGGATCGCCTCCTGTCAAAGTAACGATCCATACGCAGCTGCGAAGAAGGATTGACCGAACGCGCTTCTGCGACGTCATGCATTCTACTTGCTGTTGCTGCGGGTGGCAGATGTACAAAAGGCCAATTTTAGGGCAGGAACGGGGTTCTCAACTCGCGACAATTCGACGCGGTGTGCTATTCACGACGCTGCATAGCCCTAATCAACTACTTCTCGCAAGATGCAAGCAGACTTAAAAACGTCCTGGTCTCCAGTGGTCTTTGAGATCCAGCAGAATCTGTGTCCTCTAGAATGCAGCTTGCGAAATTGACCTTTTTTTCCTCATTGATTGGCGTGGCGCTCGCGCACACGCGCATCTGGGGCGTGTGGGTCAACGACGTCGACCAGGGAGACGGTCGAGATATCTATGTGTGTATCATTGCGCCTTTTCTCTCTTTCTGATTTTGCTCTACTTGGCGGTTGACGGCGGCGCTGTCTCTGATCTCGCCTGTCATGAATAACCTAACACGGTTTGTTTGACCATGTAGGTCCGCTCTCCACCCACAAACGATCCCGTTAAGAACCTCACTCTCGACTCGGTAGCGTGTAACGTGGATAATAGAGGTGCGCAGGCTTTTGTTACATGGAGCAACCACAGTGTGTCATGGTTCCGCAATTGACTCATGCCGTTTTTTTGTGTGGAATTGTGATAGTCGTGCCTCAGTCCGTCTCAGTGAAGGCTGGCGACAAGGTCACCTTTGAGTGGTATCATAACACGTACGCCGTTTCTGCCATATGAGCACCGAGTCGGCCTTTGTCCGAAGCTGATTAAATAGTCATTAACTGCAGGCGCGGGGACGACATCATCGCCTCCTCTCACAAAGGCCCAAGTGCGCACCATTCTTTGGATCCTTCTTCCTGCATACTAACATCAAAATCTCAACAGTCGTCGTGTACATTGCCCCGACCGCATCTAACGGCACCGGCCCTGTCTGGACTAAGATCTACCATACCGGCAACCGCATCGGCGCAAACACCACCGCAGCACCAGGCGTAGGACTGCAATGGGCCGTCGATGACTTGCTCACCGCACGCGGAATGCATAACGTCGTTGTTCCTGACGTTCCTGCGGGTGATTACTTGCTGCGTGGTAGGTGCAAGACTTCAATCTATTCTTTTCAGCATCATGACCGACGAGACTTTCTCCAGCTGAAATTGTCGCACTTCACGAAGCCGACGTCGCGTACAACGTGAACCCCGTTCGTGGCGTACAACTTTACATGAGCTGCGTCCAGGTGAGCGTCACGTCTGATGGAACCCAGACTCTTCCGGCCGGCGTTCAATTCCCTGGTGAGTACAGAGCAAATGAAACCTCTACATATGGAGTATGGTATCTAATATCCTTCCGTAAAATTTCAGGCGCCTACCAATACTCGACACCAGGCATTGTGTGGAACCTCTACAGCAAGACGCTTGACCAGACTACGTATCCCATTCCCGGACCCGATGTCTGGAATGATGCAGATGGAGGTGCAATTGCTTTTTGAAGAGTTTGGAAAGATGCATCTACATGTATGAATTGGTTTCATGTTGAATAGTTAAACACTTGTCAGAAGGAGATTACGGGCGCTTAAATAGGCCATTGTCGAGATTGTCGTGAACTCACTGTGAATTCTACCCGTTGATATATAAACTCAATCCACAATATCCAGCACCTTGGATCTGCGCAATATTAGCATGAGGTATTCAGGCGCCTTGCAAGCGCCTATGTATATGCTCGATATCGTGTAGGGCTTCGGGCTAGGGAAGACTTGCACCGCAACTGCAAAAAGGGAGAAGAGCGGCTCGCGATACTTAGCAGTTGGTCTTGATGCAACATCTCATGGGAAGATATATTGTGAGCACTAAGACTAGGCAAACCGAGGACCAAGGCTAGACTGCTTGAAGCGCCGAGAACCAGAAAATCATAAGCCATCTCGCAGGCCTGAGTTCGGCACCGGAACGGCAACGGCCGTAGCTGTGACACTGTGTGATTGTTCGCGCACAACGCCGCAGAACGGGTCGGGGAGCCCATCGGCCCGGCCCCGGAACTGTCACAAATGTGGGGTAATGCGGGGAAGCGGGGACCGTCCGTGATGGCGCAGCGGCCACAATGCAGGCCGTCGTCAGACCTCGGCCACACGCAGGCTTATTCCCATCTGAATCGTACACGTTGTCCCTTCTCACCACCACCACCATCTCAACCACCTCCGCCATTACCCTCGACGGTACCTATCGCCTTTGCTAGCGTCTCACGCACGTATTCTTGACGGTCCAACCTCTTCTTGTACTAACCAATTCACAATGGTGCGAGCTCTTGCTCTCTTGTCGGCAGTTACGACAAACCTGGCTAACATATGCGCTCACATTTTATAGTCTGCATACCCTTCATACGCTATGGGCGGCCTGTGCATCGTCGGCGGCCTCTCTGGCTTTGTACGCACACGGTCTGTGCCCTCCCTTGTCGCAGGTGTCGGGTAAGTTCGTCCCCTTCTTTCCATCCTCGCGTGTGTCGCGTGCACTGAGCCCCGCAATCTGACCATCTACTTCGTTGTTAGTGTTGGCCTGCTGTATCTCTGGAGCGCAGACAGCATCAGGAAAGGCACTCCCAACGGCCTTGAGGGCGCACTCGGTACGTGACAATACGCCCCTGTTGTATACCCCATCTAATCGCTCTTCCTTCTTTCTTTCGTTCATCCTGCTTGATCCTCTTCCCTTCATCATCATTTACTTTGCCGCGTTTCACATACTCGATATTCTCATCTCTAGGTGCTTCCGCTCTTCTATTCCTCTCGTCGCTGCCGCGTGTAGCCAAGGGTCCAGTACCCGCTGTTTTGGCTTTGACATCTGCAACTGCTGGATTCTACTACGGCAGCACCCTCTACAACATCCGCAACCACTGAGTTGTTTTGACTCTCACTGACGTGTAGGGTTCATGGCCCTGGGTGTGCGTGCAGTGGGCGTGTATATCTATTCCTGTAATCTCTGTATACATAGCAATAAGGAATTACCCTCACTCTAGATCTCCTTTGAAGGAGAACTATCATCTGGCTTATAGGGTTGTGAATGAAGAGCTTTGTCGACTCAGCACTATAATGCGTTGGTACGGTTGGGTATATATGCAGGCATACCTTGCATGTAAACGCAAGTGGTTTGCCAAATTACGTGTCTAGCCTAATTACTTAGATATGTTCTCTCCTGAAATAAAATAAACACTCGTCGAGAAGCACTCTCGAACACCACCGGCCAAAAGCCATAGAAACACTCGCGCAAGCACAAGCACTACCGATACCGGTTTGCACCAGCACCCAACGCCCGCTCCTCGTCATTCAATGTCGCATCTGGCACCAGCCCCGAGCGACCTGCACCCCGTGATGAACTCGACGCAGCGTACAACGTCATCTCGTCCTCGTCGAATAGTACATCGTCGTCTTCTTTGATGCCTGCGCCGAGACCGTTCCCTAGGCTGACACTGCCGTTCTGGCCGGCACGCTTGCCACCCCGGGACGCGCGTCCGCCAGGCGCACTGACGAAATCGGCAAAAGACGCGCCTGTGGGTGTCCGTCGGTGCCCGTTGCCGTTTGCAGTAGCGTTGGAGTTTGTCCTGGAGTGCGTCGGTGTTCGGAGGGGGACGCGGTAAAAGTCCTCTACGCCGTCGCCGTCTTCTTCGTCGCCTGCGAGCGCGTCATAGGCAGCACCATTGTGGTTTGTGCCGGCAGGGCCGAGCGCGGAGGCGACGTAGGCGTTACGGGAGAGGGGGAGCGAGCGGTATGACCCCTTGCGGAGGTGCGTGGCGTAGGAGTAGATGAGGAGGGCGAAGTAGATCTGTAGGTAGGCAGGGCGGGGGGTGAATGGTGAGTGAATTGTTCAATTGAGTTCGGAATGAATTGTAAAAGGCCATAGAATCGAAGAAGGATGCATGATCATCCCATGGATCGAAAACGAAGCACATAAAACATAGAATGTATCCATACAGGCAAAACGGAACATATTCCCGGAAAGCGAAGAGTGCACTGCACTAACCTTGAACAACCATGACACGACAATGACTGCAGCCGCGAAGCCCTTCTCATGGTTCCAAATCTCGATGGCAGCCTGCGTGCGCTGCGCGTCCGTGAGGACAGGTGCGGACGAGTTGCCGAGGTTTTTGATGTCCTCCTGCGCAGCAGAGTTGGTTTGCCGCCGTCCATCGTGGGGCGTCCAGAGCCACCACCCAATCGCAAAAAACACCGTCCACGCTGTGCTGAAGATGTGATCCGCGAAGAAGAGGTGCGCAAAGTAGTACGTCTTCTTGGGGTCCTCCTGCGGTGTCCGAAAGATGTGTCAGTAACAAGTTGAAGGAACACAGTGCTGTGTTTGGCTTTGGGCCAGACAGAGTAAACGGGAACGAGACGCACGTCCTGGACGACACGCATGCCCCATGCTATGGCGGCGAGGGCAAGCACAGAGTATATGTAGAGGCTGAGCTGCGCGAAGGAGCCTCCTGCGCCTGTTGCAACGGCAATGAGGCCATAAACGCCTGCGACCTTGTTGAGGAGCTGGTGCGGGGCAGAGTGAGTGGAAGCAGTGGAACTGCAGGCTGTGAACGCACAGCGAAGAGCAGAGCGACAATAACGCCTGTCTTGAGGTCAAGGATGCCAAGGAGAGATGAGAGGGGCCAGAGACGGTATTCCTGGCGCAGGGTGAGCTTCATGGTTGGCTGAGGAGGAGAAGAAGAGCTGCGTCGCTTATGTAACAACTGATATTTCTCTTTTTCCATTTTACCATCAGTGACTCTCCATTGACTCTGCAGTTACTCCTTCTCTTCATCACCACAAATGGCCAACTACTTCTCAAACCATTCCGGTTCCCGGTTCCTCGCCAATAGCTCCCAGAATACCGCTGCAGGGACGCAGAATGCATCAGCCGCCGCCGCAACGTCACCCCTCCCCAATCCATCACCCGCTACTCCCATCCGTCCTGCCCGCGTTCCCAGCTCCAAACACTTCTCTACCACCCTTGCTACTCCCCAGTTAGCTGCAGCAGCAGGCAAAGACCCCGCCACCCCCGCCCCTCCCACTGCCGCTGCTGTTGCCGCCGCCGCCGCCGCTTCCGCCTCAACAACCATCGCTTCTGCGTCTGCGCAGGTGCATCCTCTACGAAACACGTATGTTCGTATTCTGCCCCGCGCCGTCATCAGCATCGCGTTAACCACACACCGTGTTTCCCAGATGGGTCTTTTGGTTCCGGCAGCAACGCTCGCCGGGCAATAAAATCATCAGTTACGAAGAGGGAATCAAGAAGATCGCCGCGTTCAGCTCTGTACGTGTCTTTCGTGTTACTTTAATGTTTCATGACGCGCACGCGCTAACCGTCAGTCCAGGTCGAATCTTTCTGGTCTCTCTGGACGCATCTCGTACCTCCATCTTCGCTGCTGCCGACGACCGACTACCTCCTGTTCCATGAGGGCGTGCGTCGTCCGGTCTGGGAAGACCCACTCAACCTTGCAGGCGGCAAGTGGATAATCCGCCTCAAAAAGGGCGTCGCCGACCGATTCTGGGAGGACCTTGTCCTCGCCATCATCGGGGACCAGTTCGACGACTGCCGCAGTACTCGGGAACGGGATGAAAATTCGAAATCGCGTGCAGGCGCGTTAGGTGCTGCACCGGCATCCAACTCCGATGATGGGAGCGAGGGTGCACCGGAGTGGCCTGAGATTTGTGGCTGCACTATCAGCGTGCGACAGAGTGAGGACATTGTAACGGTGTGGAATAGGGTAGACGGGGATCCCAAACTGCGCGAACAGATTCGGTGTGTATTTTCTCCTCTTTTCTTTTGTTTCCTCGTCAACTTTATTTTCCATCGCGTGCGTGTAATTTACGCCTTTTCCTCGTTTTCAGAGACACACTGAGGAAAGTGCTCAACCTCCCACCATCGACGATTATGGAATACAAGTCCAATAACGGTACGTGGATCTGCGCTATTGTATTTACATGACTTCTCTATCGTTTGTGCACCGCTTTTACATCGTCTTCCAAGTCGCCAGCTTCTTTGTCCCCTTTTGTCTCTTCTCTCTTGCCCATTTTGGCGGAAGTGCAACTCTAATTGGCTAAATCACCTCGTCCCGTGCAAACGCTGACGTATGAATCTGTATTTAGATTCGATGCAAGATAAGTCGAGCTTCCGAAGACCAACTCTTGACAAGTCGCCACTATCACCAGCTCCTTAGCTAGTCTGCAAACACTCTGCGATGTACGAAGCTGTATAGGATGAAAGATGTAACGCGGCGGAAGCATGTCAACATCTTGTACGAATGAGATATCTTGATTGGATTGCAAAATCTCATGCGGGAGAATATTCACTTCTTTTTGCCGGTCCTCGCTTTTTCGAAGAGGGTGCATTGCATTCGTAACGGAAAACTGGCTGGTATATGCACAGAGGTTTGGTGATCAACACATGCATTGGGCAGTGTGATCGAATCGCCTAGCTGTGGACAATATCTGACTGGTCCCTGCAACATAGCTCATAAGAGTCTTCATGTCAGACAATGCCTACATGTGAATTGAGGAAGCATATGAACCGTACATGACTCTTGACTCGACGCGCCTGGGCCAACCTCACCTTGAACAGCCTTGAAAGTGCGCGCGAACGACTCAAACCAGTGCGGCGCGTTAGCGCGCGACGTCGTTTATTTGACAGGGGCAATGGTGCGGCACATACGGACTGCACACGACTTTCCAGCGCGGGATGGACTTGGCGACATGACTTTAGGTGACCATACGGAGAGCGGGGCAGGCACAGGTCTTGTTTGCGGTCCTCCTCTCTCTTCTCTCTCCTGAGCCTTACTTCCGTCTCCTCCCCCTCCTCCTTCTTTCCTCACCGTCGACGACGATGCATTTCAGCCTCAACGCGATTGCCCTATTGGCGTCGAGCTTGGTTGTTCACTTCGTTAGCGCGGCGGTCGTTCCCCAAAACGCAACGGAAGAGGTTTTGGAGGCGAGGCAGGCAAGGGCTTCAGTCATCACGAGGTGCACCGTTCCCGGGACGGCAGCGCTGACTTTTGTGCGTCAAAATAATGTTGTTCGTACTCCCATGTAATTTATGTTTCTAATGAATGGGCTTGGGATATGATAGGACGACGGCCCTTTCAACTACATGTGAGTCTTAATACAATGATGAGAGCACGGCCCCACACCCCTGTCTTGCAACGCGTGCTGATATTACTCCAGTTACGATGTCAGCGCGACGCTCAAGAAAAATAACGCCGTTGGGACGTTTTTCTTCAGTGAGTCCTTGACTAAGGATCATCTGGCACAATCTAAGCAATCTTTGCAGATGGCAACAACAGTAAGATTCAGCTAACTTGAGCTGATCACGCACTTATCTCTGGCTCCGGCAGGGGGGTGCATATATGGTGCAGAGAACGCGAAGCGTGTAAAATTCGTCTACGACCAAGGCCATCAAGTTGCGTCGCATACATGGGGCCATAAGAGGCTGGAGACCCTCAACTACAACCAGTGTACGCAGTCAACCATTTCCTTCAATCAAAATTACACTGACATGAACGTGCTCGCTCGCTGCTATAGTGAACAGCGAAATGTCGCGCACCAATGGTGAGCAGAAGATGATCCCGTTCTGCCTGAAGACGATTTTAACTTGTCTATTTTTAGAAGCTATACAACGCATAACGGGCGCTAATCCGGCATTCATGCGTCCTCGTCAGTCATCTTTTTCCAAGTGGCTGATCTGAGTGATATACTAATTTATGAACATTATGCGCCCTTGATCCCTCATCCATGGCGGTCTTTCAGCATACGGAAGCTACACCAACGTGGTATTGCAAGTCGCCGCTGCAAACAAGCAAGCTGTGGTGAACTGGGACTTTGAGTAAGTGTTTTGTGTCCTTGCATTGTTACTTCATGAAAGCATGAAGCTGAATTTCGTTGCGGCGCCTGATAGCTCCGGCGACTCGGTGGGAAAGACGCCCGCGCAACAAAAGCAGGCATATACTGCCCTTGCCAGTGCAAAGTCCAGGACGGTGTTGTCACTAAGTCATGAAACTTATGGTGCGCCTAAACCATTGACCCCTTCGAAGTGGCCCAAGTACTGATCCTTCTCTTAGCATCATCTGTCTATGATGTCCTTCCTCACGCTATCAAGGAACTGAAGAAGAAAGGCTACCGATTAGTGACTGTGGCTCAATGCCTCAATAGGGCACCCTATACGAGTGTTGCAAAGCCAGGGGCACGCACGGTGAGTCCCTATTTTACTGCATTCCATCGATGCAGGTCGTTTCTGACATATAGTGATTGACGCAAGGCTGCCTGGAAATGTTGATTGTGATTACTTTTATGACAGACTTCGTTGTTCTTTTTGTTCGTTTGTTTCTCCTGGACATTTCATGCGTGCTTGAACTGTTTTATGGACATTTTACGGATACCGCTAACGACTTACCACGACACGGACATTATTCAATGTGACTCGACACGAATAGAGTTGGCCTCACTTTCAAGTACTTACTTTTCCTGCATTGTATGTGTGTACTTTAACGCCACATTCTGTTCACCACGTTACTGTTCAGATGATTATCAAAAAAAAGTTGTAACATTGAAGATTATTTGAATCGGATGAACACCAATCACGCATTGAATTTCAAAATTGAGGTGGGTATAAGAGGTCCTACTTATCAATTCTAGGTCAGTACTGACGAGTATATAACGGCTATATAATCATGTCTCGCAACAAGGTCTTTGCTAGTATATCGGTTAGTACACGCGCCTGTCAATCGCGCTGCTTACGCAAGCGACTGAACGCGCGAAAGCTGGGTTCGACTCCCAGGCAGAGAGCTTTCTTTTAAATTTTTGGACCAGTCAACCCCATTTGATTGACTCTGTTTCGCTTCAAAGGCCTCGCCTTCATCACCCTTGCGGAACAGGGCCTCATCGTCAACGTCTTTTACCTACGTCCGAAGTGCGTTTGAATCCCTATCTCGCAGACTCGACCGCTGACCATCGCCACAGGATGCGTCCAACACTCAGCCGGCTCATTCGGGTGGTACCACGGAGTACTCTCGTGGTCCCCGACACAAAAATTTACAACCGACCTAAGCCTCAGTCAGAGGAAAGGAAGCAAGCCACCCTCATCGACAACATTATTGCACAAAGAGAGGCTGCAGGCGAGAACTGGCCACAAAACATCCGTCTCGAACCACAGCTGAAGAAGGATGACTTCAAGGCGGTCATGCCAAAGATTCGAACGGAATTGAAGAAGTTGATGAAAGAGCGGTAGTCTTCGGCGCTCCTCCGCTATACACATCCAACTACTATTATCCAGTAATCAAAACGAGTGCCCATGGAGAGTGCAGCTTCGGAGGGAAGATTTCGCGATGTGGAGGAAGCGGGAATTGGCACGGCGAACTGCTGTGGGCGCCTCTTTTCCGTACGTCGCGTTGAAAGCATCTACCGCGTCCTGTTTCCAAACCACAACCTACTCTTTATATTCTCAGCCTTTGTTAATCATAATGCTTTCCATTTCACTTTTCTTCCTTCAGAGCGCGAACGTGACGAGCCAGCAAGGCCGCCTTGGGGGCATGAGAAGGAAACTTCACCGAAGAAAATTCCCTTGGCTATGGTCTATCATATCGCTGACATTGACATTGACAATGCGCGCGTCCCTCGTCGCATTTCCGCCTTGCCTGCCTAACCTGGCCAACTCCAGTCTGCAGCCTAAAAACTCTGCCATTAGTCTATTCTTAGACCCGCTCCTTGTTCACCCACATGTATTTCCATAGCGTCATTCTCAGACTGTAACTCTCTCCACTACTGACGACCACCAGCGACCACCTCACACCTATTTGACCACCTTGCCTTGGTGAACTACTTGCTAAGCTCTTGACTCTTGACTATGGCTACCTCCTACTCGTGGAAGAACACCCCCGTGCAGACCATCCACCGCAACAGTCTGCCCGATGCCAAACTCAACCATGAAGACGCAGCAACGGCGCTCAACGCTGTCGTCGACAAGTCTGATACGCATGCGGACGTCACGGACCACATCCACGCTCCGACCAACACCGAGCGCAAGCTTTCCTGGATCGAGCGCCTCATTCCTGGCATCGAGAGGCTCGCCGTCGAGTACCACTGCGGCAACTTTGTTGTTGCTCGAGGCTCAGAGACTCCGTTTTTCGAAACGATGCCGCTCTATGCGAGGTAGGGATTTGCAACCCACAAGCGAAGAGGGGGCTTTCTGTGATATCATGAGAGCTCACTGTGCTATTTGAAAATAGACTGGGAATGCATCTGCTCTTCTATGGCAAAGAGCAGGTCGCTTTGCTGGGAAACAAGCGGGTTTATGAGCTTCTTCATGAGCAATCCGTGAAAGTAAGTCCTGGACGCGTCTGCTTATCACGATTCTTGGTGGGCAATTGTCTTACGAACGCGTTCTCAGCAAGGCGCAATCTACGATGACCCGAAATCCGTGCAATCTATTCCGTCTTTCGTGGAAACCTATTCGATTTCACTTGATGAACTGGAGGAACCGGATATTGCCAAGTACAAGACCTTCAACGAGTTCTTCTACCGGAAAATTCGAGCAGACGCACGCCCAGTTGAGAATGCTGACGATGAACTGGGCATCTGTAGCGCTGCGGACTGTCGTCTTACCGTTTTCACTTCCGTCGACACTGCAAAAGCGTTTTGGTAAGCAATTGTCTTTCACCAGCTGCACTTGTTTCTACAAAGTTGAACATGGATGTTGTAGGGTGAAGGGCGAAAACTTCAACATCCCGAACCTGCTGAACCTCCCAGCGGATTCTCCGAAAGTCGCGCCATTCCAGAACGCAAGTATCGCCATCTTCCGCCTCGCGCCTGCCGACTACCACCGCTTCCACAGCCCTATTGACTGTGAGATTGGCGATATTGAACATGTCCCGGGACATTTTTATACCGGTAAGTTTGTGACATATCTTTCGACGGTCCCGCTCTTTTCTTGTGTTGTAACGCTCGCTGACTACCTTGCGTGTCCTGCAAAGTCAACCCCCAAGCTGTCAACGAACCAGGCTTCGACGTCCTCACTGCGAATGTACGCGACGTGTTGTACCTGAAGCACAAACCGACAGGGAAGGAAGTCGCCTTCGTCGCAATCGGTGCGCTCCTTGTCGGCAGCATTCGCTGGACAGGTGGCGGTGAGAAGGGCAAGTTCCTAAAGAGAGGCGACGAGCTTGGGTGAGCTTCTCAAACTCCGTTGAGTGGACTTGGAATCTGATGACCGTGATTGCTTCTGCAAATTCAGACACTTTGCATATGGCGGTAGCACGATTGTGGCTGTGTTCCCGAAGGAGATTGTCGAGTTCGTCTTTTCCAGATTCCCTTATATTCGGTGACAGGGGAATGTCTTACCAATGGTAATCCGCTTTTATAGGTTTGATGCAGACTTGGTGTCGAATTCGCAAAAGCCTATTGAGACTCTGGTTAAGGTGCGTTTTTTTTTGTTGCATCAGGTTTTATCTTGACTTCTGAGCAATGCTGTTGACAATCTGGACTTTTTACTGTTGTAGGCTGGCTTTTCGGTCGGACGGGCTCCAAGGCCAGGGGAAACGAAGACGCTTCCAGAGTCAGCGAAGTTGAAGAAGAATTGGTTTGAGAAAGCCAAGGACAAGCTGAAGAAGAAGTAACAAGCCTAAACTCTGGTTTTGGTTTTCAATATTGCGGTGTTGACGTTTGGACAATTGCGATTCCTGGACAACTATATAATGAGCAGAGATTACTGACAAGATACAAGTAAATAAATATTTTGATACATCCCCATACATAGTGTGGAATTTTGCAGACTGAAGAAATGAAGAGAGAAGACCTGGGCTGAATGAATACACAAAAAAGGTTGCATAGGCACCATCTGTCGGATGTCCTTGGATATGAGTGCAGTATGCCGTGCACACAGTGCACGCTTTGCGTCCCTTGCTGGAAATGCCGATAGATTATGAAAGTCGATAAATTAAGCAAGCTAAGCCTGCTGCTGCTGCCTCTTGAACTGGGCCAGCATCTCAACGCTAATCATCTTGATTCCCCAGCGGTCCGCAAACGCACGACAGTCGTCCCGTCTAGCCATCGTGCCTTGAGCGTCATCATTAACAATTTCACATAGGAGCCCAGCAAGAGGTTGCTTTGTGAGAAGACACAGGTCGATCGCACTCTCGGTATGTCCTTTCCTCGTGAGCACGCCGCCCTCCCGCGCGCGCAGGGGCACCATATGGCCTGGCCGCGAGAAGTCGCTGGCGATTGATGACGGTGACGCAAGCGCACGGGCTGTTAAGGCGCGGTCGTGTGCGGAGATTCCAGTTGAGGTGCCTGTTCGGAGAAGACGGAAAGAGGAAGGGAGATTAGATAAGATCCGCACAGACGCGGAGAAGCACAATTGATGTCTCCATGAGGCAAACATAACATACCGTGCTTGTAGTCGACAGTGACGGTGTATGCAGTGCGGTGCGGGTCCTGGTTGTCCGGGAACATCATTGGGATCTCGAGCGCCTCCAGACGCTCCTGGGGCAGTGAAATGCAGATGTAGCCACTAGTAACATGAAATGATTTCACATGTCAGCGGATTGATTTTATTTATGTAGACCGCATAGATGGGTAGGCGCCGGGTATAAACCCTCGGAATACGGAGGGCGCGACGTGGAAGGGCGCAGAATGGAATGAACCCTGCCCGCAGGGTCGCGACGACTGTATTGTCCACATACCTGGTTTGCTTGATCATCCAGGCCATCTTCTCCGTCGTGCATTGCGAAGCGGCAATGATGAGATCGCCCTCGTTTTCCCTGTTCTCATCGTCCATTACAACAAGAAATTCTCCAGCAGCAAAGCCTGCGAGCGCGTCTTCCATCGTGTCAAAAGCAAAGGTTGTCCGTTGGACTGTGTGCTCGGTTGGCCGCCATGCTGAGGTTGTGCTCGGTTTGTGGACGGGGTGGCTTGGGGCGGTGAATTGGGTCGCTTGTGCGACGGTGTGGCCTGGGGCGGCGAATAGGGTTGCTTGTGCGACGGGTGCCATTTCAGTTGGTGTGGTGGTGGTAGAGTTGGAAGGAATGTGAGAGTCAGAATGGAGGGGATGGGAAATATAAGAAGCTGAAGACATTGAGTAGGGATTTATAAAGATGAGAGTGATCTTGTAAAAGCTGTGACACGGTTCGGTAACTTGATTAAGCTGAGCACCCTTGCTGACACAACCTCCGGCTGCAAACATTCTTCAAGATTCTTCACCGCAATTTTGGATTCTAACAAAGTTGAACTTCAGCAATAGGGAAGGCATATTATTGTTAGACTCCTGTCAGACTTGTGTGCTGAGTGAAGACGCTTACATACAGCCTCTGGGCGATGAACACCGACGGAGACTTGACGGAGATGCTGCCGGACCAACGACGGGCCGGAGCGGCGTGCGCACTCTGATTGGCTCGGTTTAACGCGGAAGGAGCCGGCCACAGGTAATAGTTTTTTGGTGACCAGCTGGCATCCTTCATCACCTCTCTCTTCCTCCTCCTACAGGCTTCGTCCTCAGCCGCCCTTTAGACCTTTTCTAGACTGTCTATTGGCCTTTTTCTATAATGTCTGCCACCAAATGGGATGCTAGGTAAGTCGTCTGTCATTCGCCGTCGCCATTCGACCGGCTTTCAACGAGCTCACCACTTCGTTCAACAGGTATCTCGGCCCTGTGCCCCACGACACCTCCTACTATGCCAAGTGCATGCTCGGTGGTGCCCTTGCTTGCGGTATCACCCACGCCGGTATTACCCCCCTCGATGTCGCCAAGTGCAACATGCAGGTAAGCAAAAATACGTCGACGCGTTTTCTCCTCATTTATATGTCGTGTTTGCCAGGTCGACCCCGTAAAATACAAGGGCCTCGTCCCCGGTCTCAAGACTCTCGTCGCTGAGCAAGGTCAAAACGGTATCTGGAAAGGTTTCGGCCCCACCTTCGTCGGTTACTCGCTCCAGGGAATGTTCAAGTATGGTCTCTACGAGGCCTTCAAGGATACCTACATGAACCTTGCGGGTGAGGAGCTCTCCACCAAGTACAAACCCCTCATCTGGCTTGCTGGTTCCGCCTCCGCTGAGGTCTTCGCCGATATCGCCCTCTGCCCCTTCGAAATGGCCAAGGTCAAGATTCAGACCTCCCCTCCTGGCACCTTCCCCATCGGCTTCGGTGCTGCACTGGCTGAGATGTCCAGGACTAAGGTTGAGACCCGCTTCCCCTTTGGTTCCCTCGTCCCCCTCTGGTCGCGTCAGGTAATGTACTTTCAATCTGGCCCACTAGCCAATGATTAATGTCAAATTATTTTTAGATCCCCTACACCATGGCCAAGTTCTTCTTCTTCGAAAAGATCGTCGAACTCTTCTACCAAAATGTCTTCACTGCCCCTAAGGAAACTTACGGAAAGGGAACTCAGCTCGGTGTCACCTTTGCATCCGGTTATCTTGCTGGTGTCGTCTGTGCCATCGTCTCCCATCCCGCTGACTCGATCGTCTCTCAACTCGGAAAGGCCTCCAACAAGGGCAAGTCTGTCGGCACCATCGTCAGCGAGGTCGGCATGGGCACTCTGGCCACCAAGGGTCTCTCTACTCGTGTGCTCATGATTGGTACCCTCACTGGCTTCCAATGGTGGATCTACGATTCATTCAAGAGCGCCATGGGCATGGGTACCACGGGTGGAAAATAAACGATAATCTATCGTATACCTACTTAGTAACTCTCGTGAGTCGTTCTAAAATCTTTGTCTTTGGTGATTGACCTGATCATGTTGTAGATACCCGGCCGCGATGAGGTCGGTACTGGCGCGATATCCATCTTACATGTTAAACCGGACGCTACTAGATTACGATTAATCACGCTGGTCCCAACCTCCATGTTATCCATACTTTACTTAGACAAAGAACTCTTTTTATTGGAAACCCAACTCCTCACTGTGTCAGATTTTTGAATTTTGAGAAGGTTGAGAAGATAAGGAAGCGTGCACCATGGAAGGATTCCACTGCTAAAATTGCTTCACTGCACTCCTCGTCGCGCTGACCCAAGGGGCGTCCATCGGCTAAGTGCGCTGAAGTCAACCCCTCCATTTCCCATGGGTGGCTAGTTAACGGGGTCCGCTTATGCAAGACACCCTGATTACCATATATGGCGGTGACAATGATGGCTTTATTTTTAGAACGACACTTATATCTCTGGGATAGAACCTTCGTCGCACATTGATATGCACTGTTCCTATCTAGTTTTCTTGAGAGGTTGTGAATGAAATTCATACACCTCTGAACAGCCTCATTTAGTACCTATAATATATAATAGTATCCTAGTTTCTTTCTTGTACACAGTTCTAACTCCTCTATGTTGTCCTACTGCTGCGTTCGAAGACACATTCACCGTCAAACAGCCTCCGGAATACACAGCTTATGTTGAAGCCCTTCAAAAACACAAATTGGTGCTTATCTCGACAATGCTAAACACAGTCTCCAATGACTCAGGACGTAAAGTCTCCCTTCGTCCACAATGTGCAGCTGGAGTGAGTGTGGAAAGCACTTTACGCAGCACATCACGACTTCTGAACTTTGCCGATGATATGGTACCTGCTAAGCAGACGCTCAAAGCGAATGATCTGGGTTCCATTCTTGTCCGGGTTGGTCAGACAGTGTGTCTCGCAGTTCGTGAGATCCTCAGCTTCAAGAAAAAAAAAAGTCATTCTAAGCAAATTTTATCTTCCATCAAAGCGGACAAGCTTCGCGCATCTGGCGAGCAATCGGTTGCTGTCACAGTTCAGATCTTGAAAATGCGCCCGAGTTGTGACATTTATGCTGAAGATATGTGTTGGGAATGGCAAGATACATATATTAACACAGATTGGACAGAAGCACTCAGCAGAATTGGTGATGCAAGTACAGCAACAAACCAGACACATTACCCCATCCCTATTCCCGGAAAAGTGTTCTATCCATTGTCTCCAGTGATTGTTTCAAGCAGCAGATGCATCCCGTCTGGTCTGTGACTCACCTGCAGCTGAAGGAGGCGCTTGATCAAGCACAGGACACTCTGGAGCCAGATCACAATGATATCCTTGTCAATATTGAAAGCCTGCCGAACATCACAACAAAAGCACTACCTTACCTTGATCTTGAAATGAATGAACAACTTTCATTCCTTAATCCAACGCTTCCACTACCAATCTCTGAACTTGCAGATAAGGATGACTCAGTTGATAGTTATACAACAGTTAAAGTGGATAAACTCACCAGCCTCTCAATGCTCCGCTGTCGTCTTTGCGGGGAAAAACTACAGTTGCGTGCGATGCGAAACCACGTTGGAGAGCATATCCTACACTTCCAGCATGGCATTCTGGACGCGCTGCCTCCGGGGGTGTCTATCGGTTTTAACCCTTGCGGTTGGTGCGGTATCGAAGGGCGCTGCCGAACTCACCTGATGCGTAAGGGTTTAAAGATCTCTCTTTCATCTAATTGCTCGTATCGTTTCCGAGGAATGAAGTATGGGGCTGCGACAACTGTAAGTAAGACATCACCGTGTACCAATGTCCCCCTTCACTGCTCGCTTTGTGCAAAAGGTGCAGCAAGTGGACAACCGGTGACTTTCTGGAAGTATAACTTCCTTAATCATATGTCTGAATCCCATGTCAACGATAAAGGGGAATTCCCGCCACTCACATATGCTCTTCTCAAGAGCGTTAACATGACACTGACTGAAGGAAAGGCACTCGGGATTTCAAACGACGAGATAGTGAAGCTTCGAGAGGAATATGGGCTGCCAGGGAGTGGTGACTTGAAGACTACTGGCACTGAACCTCCCTGGGAGACTCGAGAAATTGGGCCTGGAAGGAAGAGGGGTGTTTCGGACTTATCTACCAGCGAGAGAGACCCATCTCCCACAAAGATGGCTCGTAAAGCATTGTAGAACGAGGAGTATGAAAAGACGCGTCGTTGTTTGCGAGGGCTATCTACCCGGTGCTGGCACCACTAAATATAGTAACGAGGTCCTATTGCATAAGCAGACCCCGCAAACTAGGCACCCATGGGAAACGGGGGGGTTGGTTTCAACTACTTAGCCGATGGACGCCCCTTGCGCTGACCTCAGTCGATGGACAATTACAGTCGTTGGCAAAATGAATTGCAGCAGACTTCATTGGCCTTGATAGGCTCCCATCAATTCACACCCTGTCATGTCGCCGGCGAATGCGGGCGCAATGGGCCCGCAATCGTTGGCGTTCGCGCCGAAACCTCCGCACACGAGCACGTAGCCCCCACGGAACGCGCTTCAGGAGCTGGTGAGGGATCATTGCAATTGAAACCCGTATTCAGTGGGTGCTGGTCGGGTTTTGGGACAAGGTGAACGCCGCCGCAACCGACTGAATATGCAGCGCGACGTCAAGGCACTAACAAACAGTTTCTTTGGAAAGCCCATACTGTACTTATAATAATTCATAAGACCCTCTACCTAAAGGTAGTGGGAATTTTGCAAACGACCGTAATTGGGATGCGGGAACTTGATCCGAGCCTATAACGTGATGCGATCGAAGCTTACTTTGCGGTCGCTTGGTCATGTCAGCCTCAGTGTCTCTTCCTGCCACAATCCTCACCACTGTCAACCACGAGTGTACCATGCATACTCCACATTACACTCTCCGGTGGCTTCTCTATTCGTTTTTATGTGTCGCAGCAGACATATTAGACTCAATCATCTCCATGTTTTATTCGGCAAAAAAGCCTGAAGTCAGTTTAAAGGTGATCAAGCGATGCGATGGACATGTCTTTGCCACCTTCGGATATTAAGCATATCTACAGCCATCCGACGTTGACTCCTTAAGCGACAAACAAATCAAGAAGATGATGTTCGACATCCCATACCTCCTTGATGAACATTCATCAATCTTCCGGCTTTCGGTAGGCACAATCGCAAAACTGTCTGAGGCATGGCCTGGTGAGGACAGGGACGGAGATGGGGACGGGGACGGCCACAAGGACGAGGACGAAGACGAAGATGACTTGCTGGATTCTGACGACGACGACAACAGCTTGCGCTACGATGACGACGACGATTTGCTTGACGAGGGCCCTGTCGACTGCTCCGAAGCCAATGCGCTCAACATCCTCTTCGAAAAAACAAACATCCCAGTTCCACGCGTTCGTCGGGTCATCAACTGGAGAGGCAACTACATACTCGTTATGGACCATATACAAGGTCCAACTCTTGCCGAAGTCTGGCCAACTTACTCTCTCTGGATGAAAATTCGCGTGGCCTTCACTCTTCGCCGATATGTGCGCGAGCTTTTCCGCGTCAAAGCATCAGTCGAAACACCGCCTGGCCCGCTATCCAACGAAGAACCCAAGATATGCTACCTCCCGTCCATCTTCGGTAATATCAGATCCACGCGTGGTCCTTTTGGCTCTTACAAAGAATTGACGGCTTTCTTCAACTCTCGATATTGGCTTGGGCGGAAAGTCGACGATCACCCACTTATGAATGAATCATTCGACGATTCTTCGCCTCTTGTCATTACCCACAATGCTCTTGATCGCCGACATATCATTGTTGGGGAGGATGGCCACCTTTGGGTTGTGGGTTGGGCTTCGGCGGGATACTATCCACCTTGGTTTGAGTATGTTTCCATGGACAGCATAATCTGCACTGACCGCTTTTGGGAGCTTGTTGCTCCGTTCGTTTGTGGACCCTACTTGAAGCAGCTTAAATGGATTGATAGGGCAGGTCCGGCTTTAGATTGCATATGATGTACCTACTTATTTCAAACATATTCTCCTCATACAAAGGAGAAAAGGTCAAAGAAGTCCAAGTCGGCGTCATTGTCAAAACTGAAGCCCCATGTCTGTCGCAGTTTACTGTCGATACAATGAAAAGACTGACCGGGTCTTCATCAGGCACCGCTACCGCGTCAGTGCTGTCAATGCAATCCACTTGGCCATATTGGTGGGAGTCTTTCACCTGCTCTTGAATCTCTGTAAAGCTCACAATGCCAACTTAGCCTCATCTCGGTCGCAGCCGCAAGCACCTACTTGTTGCGGACACACCTGCACCTGCTGGCGCCAGTGGCAAGTCCAACACTTCTGGAAGAGGGGGACAACGTACACCCCCAATGTATTTCCAGGTATCAACGGTGGATGTGGGGCTGTCGCCCACCATGACAACAGGATGGGAGGTGTGGTCTGGATCCAAAGACAATGCCTCGACATTCCATGCATTAGCTAAAAGGATGTACCTTACAGACCATACGAGAACCGTGTATGTGATGAGTAACTGAGGCACGACAAACTATGTTGGAAAAGGAACTAAGCTGCCTGCCTGCAGCAGGTCACAGATATTTTGCAGCAACAGTGGTGGCCAATGATTCAACTGGGAGTCCAAGCACCAGCAACACGCACCTATGGTTGCTCCTGAGCACAGGCATCTTTATTGGTAATCTCACTTCTCCCTGCGTGTGAGACTGTCAACCTTTGAGAAGGTCAAATAGATGAAGCCTGGACAATTCGACTGCTCAAAAATTGCCTCTCCGTCACGGATTTTTGCGTGAAGTCATTCATCATAACGTCGTCTCCATGTTGGTACAATCATACTGATGAGGGCTGTTGCGATCAGAAAACGTCGATCTCCGCTTGCATTTCTGGATCAATGTACCTGGGCATTGTAGCGTTGCTGAGAAGGGTAAAAATCAGAGATTTCTCACGCTGTTGCTCATTCCGGTCCTCATCCCTATCAATCCAGTACATCATAGAACTACTACTACAGTCGCTCGGAGCAGGTCTTTAACGCAAACCTCCTCAACCATAAAGCAAACCTTGGGATGTTCATTGAGAGGTATGTCTTATATCAGATTCAACTGTATGTGAGTCGCAAGAGAGATGCAAATTATCAGTTGATTATCAAGTTCACCTTCTTGATTGTTTTCCAGATTCGCACGAGAGTCGGACACAAATAACAAACGATTAAGCGCCCGTGTAGTTTGTGGCTGGTTGATGGGATTTACCGGGTACATGACCCATGTTGTGTGCTTGAGTTTTCTCTACGATTCAGTATAGCGGACAGTGATTCCTCAGAAACATGCATCTGGCACAGCGTTGAAGACGGGCGCTTGGTAAGCCGGACTGAGCAAGTCCCAATCTACCGTCGTCTCTGCGTGAGTCGAGTTTCTTTCCTGACTACCAATGCACATGTGCATACCCTGGGTTTTTTTCGCGCGACACGAACATATTTCACATTCAGCCCGAAAGCCCGACAATGAAGCGCATCCACCCGGGAATACGTACTCAGAACGTCCTCGAAATTAAGCAGTCGACGCTTGTGTGCACCCGAGGCGAGATGGGGCGCACGGTGGGAACCCGGAGGTGAAAAGGTCCTCCCTTGTTCTTGCGCCTTGGAAGCTTGGGACCCACAAGCTCGTGCCGGCTGTTTAATGCCTTAACCCCATTCAGTATACTTCGTCCACGTACTCAACGGGCATCATTTTGTACTGGCGGGGGACAGTTTGAAGAAAAGTTCCATACAAAACTAGGGCGTAGGCATACCTACACCAGAGTGTTTCAAGGTCTGTTGCTCTACATACATCTGTGGCAACATTCCAACCGTAATTCAAAAGACCCGGCTACCATTTGACTGGCAAAATTGAAATCGTGCGACGAACAAGAGGCGATGGCAGATGGATATCGGATAGATGATTCTGTCAAGGATTTCTGGTGGCGCTTCATAGAAATGTGATCAGTTTCGTCCCTTGAGGTTTGAAAAAATTCGGGTGACCGGGCTCGCAATGCCAACCTTGTCCTGCGAAGTGCGACAAGCTCACAGCCATGCGAATCTGTGGGTTGGAAGTACTTACATATGCCCCTTCCATTCGGCCTTTCCACCAAGCGCCCTCTCAAGACACATGTCCAAGGCCGCAACGGAAGCACATCGACCTGGGATATGTTTGTTCATAGCCCCCGAGCGATTGGCCTTCTTTCCCAGTGATCGAAAACGGCGGAGAGTGAAGGTTGCTCCGCCATCCCAAAGATAATCGCCCTGTGTACTTATTGTGGCGAAACCAATGCCCATCTGTCTCCCAAGCTCCCCGATGAGTCCTCGACAGATACCAAAGTGGCTTTGGTTTCAGCACCTTCGTTCCAAATCAATCGAGGCCATCGTAGAAGCTGAATCGGCTTGTGTCTTTATACCGCGCAGTCACGGAGAAGGCGATATGTCGAAGTGTGCACGCATCCTGAATTGTTGGGATACTATTCCTGTTCCGAAAGAGAATACCAGAAGATTTACATTGTGGGACCCCAGCCGTATGGAGCAGAAAAAATCGAAGTGATAAATCATGTTAATTGCTACCTGCGCTACACATGAGATTATGTGAGGAATAGTCCGACGATGTGCCAAAACGAGATGGGAGAAAAAGTATTATGGGTACGTTACTAATACATTGTGAGTTTGAACCTGAAATCAGGAGACGTGGAGTCATAACATGTAGATGTTGACCTGCTGACTGGCGATTTGATTGGAGAGAAAGTCGGAGCATATTTGGATTCGTCAGGTTGGGAGACAGTTCACGACCTAGAGATAGGTTCTCCAGCGAGGACAAGGTTGACATTTCTGATAATCCAATCCAATTTGGTAAAATGAATCCTTGTTGGGATAATGACGGTTTGCAGAGCTGTCTTCACTGACTTTGTCGTTCGTGCCGCCAGAAGGCTGCAAAAAATGTCTTCGTCGAGAAGCGACGGGGATATGGTGAAAGTCTGTAGCTTTGGCCAAATAGTAGGGTCATGGAGGGCCTCGCAAGATTGTCGAACGAAATAGGGATCGACGTCGACAATGGATAGATGGTCAACAGCCGGGAAGATACGTGTGAGTTGAGAAAACGATACACCATCGATAAAGGAGGCGACACCGTTTAAGACAAGGTTGCGCACTGAGGGATAGTATTCGCGTATTCGGCTTTCGGAAGAAGCCTCCGGAAGATCATGGACAACCAGGTCGGATAAACAGAGCGTGTGCAACAGCGGCGCCGCTATTGATAGAAGGGGAACAAAGAGGGGACACCTTTGATCACTGAGTTTGAAGGTCCTTAACGACGGAAGGGTGATGTTCTTTGCGAGGGAAGGTTGTATTGGCCACGATGATACGACTCGACTGTGAAGTGTGAGTTCTTCGAGCTGGGTCATCTTCGACAACAGCTCCCAAAAGGTTTCATAACTGGTGGACACGTTGGATGTAAGGTGAAGGCGGGTCAACTTTTGAAGTGGGGGTGCGAATTGCAAAAGTGATATTCCGACCAGGGAGAGGGTCTTCAATGCCGGCGTTCCACCTTCGAACATATTCGCCAAACCGGGGACGTGAGAAACAGACGTCATACGCAGCTCTTCCAAGACTGGCGAGTCCACTTGTCGCAAGTTGTTTGATACGGAAATAGCGTCCTGAGGCCCGACCTGGATGTGTAATCGGCGCCATCGAGATGCGGTAGATTTAATGGTGTTCCATGTGGACATTACATGTTCGTGAGTTGAAGGGTCGGACACGTCATGGCGCAAATCGACTTGAAGAGAAAGAGGGAGGTCTCCTGACCGTTGGAGATAAATCGCGATCATGTCAAGTGACGTCTGAGGGGATATATCGAGCGCACTCCAGAGAGTGGTGCAGCTGAGAGCGACAGTCCGCCAATAATGGCAAACATGTGTGATGACAAGCTGTGGAGGTTTAAGCCCTTTGAGAGCGTCTCCAGAGTAGCAATATTCCTCGAATACAAGGAGAAGTATCTCGGTAGGGATGGCGTCGATGAAGGAACTTGACGACTGGATAGAGGCAGGCGCGTCTCTGAGAAGGTTCATGTGTCCATTATCCATGTGAAGGTCCATTGTAGGGCAGTCTAAAGCGATGTCGGTAAGGGTGAGTGCAATGAGCAAGACGAGAAGAACTCACTGTAAAGGGGGTGTTCGTCGGGATAAGGTAGGTGATTCGAAACCATGGCGTACTTATAGATTTTTCTAAGTAAGGACAATGCTTCGGAGGAGCCCATTGGACGAAAACCTTGTCAAGTCGATGTGACTTAGATGGGTAAGAATCGAAGAATTCATGATCTTGTATTAGCTTTTTGACGTATAGCATCCAGTAAACCCTAATCTTCCGTAAAAGCGTACGGCTTTCCTATACGATCTCATCCAATTCGGATCTAATGCCTCATTAGGTCGAGCGGTTGGGAGCTAAAGTCGCTAAGCGCCTTCCTTGGAAGGTATTGCAGATGTGGCCGGTCTGTGCTGTGGATGTCAAAATCAGAACATGTGTGCATATGCTGGGGCAGAGCAAGCGGGTACATACCATTCAGTAGCCCTCTACCGACTAACTAGCCGACAACTTTTCTTCTTGCCTGATAGGGCTGATGGATTGTGGTGGCCACGGTGTTGCGGGGTAGCTTGCGACCATACGTACATTCGAGAAAGGTTGTTACGGAGTTTTCGAAGGGTTTCGGGAAAGCTTCACTGCTCAGCGAATTTGACTAGAATCCCGAGGTCCAGTCGGGCCGTCGAGGCCCTATCAAAAGAGTAGTTTGCATTCATCAACAGCATAACTTCACAACGTAGACATCGCTTGAAAACGTGTTGTCTCCAGGACCTACAGATAAGTAAGCTCATCAGCAACTGATGAACCTGGCGCTTGATGTGATGACGCCAGCTTTGCACTTCGTCGACTATTGTTCTCCACGGAATTCCGGTGTTGAGTCGCTTATTAACATTCGTTCGAGACGAGTGATAGGAAAGACGTATTGATGAGGTGTTGTTGATAGAGCGACACCGGACATCATGGTGAGTACGTTGGAAGATGCAGAAGATGATGGTCTTGAAGAAAGAAGCTGTGCCAGGCGGCTGCGATCACTTGTCACTCTCCCTAACCGGAATGTACTGCGGCACACCGCTCAAGGCTATGCAAACTCACGCTCGTCGCTGTCTCTACTTTACTTATACCAGGCTTTGAATAGCCTAACGGCCTCAATTCCCCATCCTTATTCTTCCATTGGGATCCAACAGTTTCGGAAGGACCACCATGAGCTTGGACAAGAACCTCTTCACCCTCCTCTTCACGCCTCATAAGGACAATCAGAATGTCATCGACCTCGTTGACCCATCGGGAACGATACATTATCGCAAGCAACGAATTCCTGGCAACGAGTATAAGATAGAGGTTTATGGTACGCTCAATCTTGCTTCGGACATTGCGATGTACTGACAATTCTCTCGATCTTTTCAGATCCAACTTCAGAGTCATTGCTTGCTATCGCAACAGCTCCATCCGCGACCACCAAATTCAAGACCGTGGAACTTTGCAACCCCACCTCGACGGTTGAATTGAAACATACAGGGACTATGTCATTTCGATGGTCGTTCAAGTGGGAAGAGTAAGTAAGTTCTAAGCCTGTCCGATCGGGTTCACACATTTATACGCTGGTTCGACTAGACACGAATTCGAATGGAAGCGGGAGGAATGCTTCATGATTCGAAAGCCCGACCCTCCGGTTATCGTCGCGGTTACTAAGGAGCCGGCAGGGCGTCTGAAGACAACCTCTGCGCAAATTCTGGATTACAATCTCAACAGGTCAGTTACATCAACAACTTTTACAGCGGGAAGGAATGATAAACAGATAACCAGATTCGACATCGATGACCGCAAAGGCCTTGAGATTGTCATCCTCACCGCTTTACTGACATTCCAAGATGCAAACGAGGCTGTACATTCTGGAGAGGCTCCTTCACCCCCCTCAAATCCTCTGTCCAGGGCCGCCACTGCCCTTGTTGGATCCCCTATGACCCCGACCACCAGCGAACGTGCTCCTGCACCGCCTCCTAAACCTGCGCCCAAGACCGGAATCGACAGAATTGCTGAGCTACAGGCTCTCCAAGGAGAATACAACGAAATCATTGTGAGCGGCGAAGGAGACGTCCCCGACTATGCACAATATTGCAGCAAGCTCTTGGAGGTATGTATTTCTACCTACACGTTCTTTTTTGGTATCAATTTGCGTCCCTTTCCAGGACGATGCCATGTTGTTTATCACTGTGAAGTCTGCGGAGGCAGAGAATGTTCCCAAGGTTCTCCAAGTTGTCGAGGAAACAAAGAGGATTCGATACAAAGCTGGTATGTATTTGTTGAGCATAAGAATCTGGCCTTACCTTCTCTATCAGGCCTAGACGAAGAGGAGCTACATCAATACGTTCTTTATGATGTCCAGGAAGCCAAGAAAGGTCCTCGAAGGATAAACTTGGATGACGAACCAAAGAACAAATATGAGCCCCCCAAGAATCTTTCTGTTCATTTGAGTAAAATCTCTATGCCGGAACTCCAACCCAAGGGACATGTGAGGGGTATATCAAAGGATGTTCGTAAAGAAAGAAAGGGTCGGTAGTAGTCCACCGTGGTTCTTTTGTGTAAATCATTGATACCCTTCTCTCTTCCTTTTATTGTACATTTGCACTGCTCAGCCTCCCCGTCAGCTTCGTCAAGACCTGGTCCACTCAACCAAGCCCCGAAGCCATCAACAGCCGCTCCCATAAGCTCAACTTCTGCCCCAAACCACCGACCAGCCCAGCCACCAGTAAATAAGCTTCAGCGTCCTGGCAGGACCCAACCAACAAACCCCCCTGCGAATCAGCAGCAGCGTCTTCATCCGCACCAAGCCCATCCTAACCAATCTTCACCATCCCCGTCTCAACTAAACAATCCGCCAATGTATGCAGCACCCCCTCCACCTCTATTGGTCAACTCGTCTCGTCCTACGAGCTCTTACGCTCCACCACCTCCCTCTTACGTTCCACCACCTCCCTCTGGTGCCCCTTCGTTCCCTCAGCCTCATGTGCCACAAATTGTGCCCAGCTGGAACAACTCGGGTCATGGAATGTCTCCTACCCAAGCACCTTACAACGGGCAGCCCCATAGTGGTTACCCAGGCACAAACCCCGCCTTCCCGCCCACAAATTGGGGTGCGCAACCTTCTGCGCCGCCCCCACCTCCCCTTTATCAACCACAACCCCTTGTTGCAAACCCAGCAGCTGCGTCTTCCTCTGGTCCCGGAAAACCTGCTTCAACCTCTAATACGTTGTCACAAGGTGCCTCCAACGTAGTTCAAGGCCTCATGGATAAACTGAAGACCAGTCGGCGGTAAGAAATGTGTTCAGTTGTTTGTGCTTCCGTGACCCGTGAATGCTGTTTGTTGTTCATTATCTATACAATATATACATGGTCTAGTTTCTTATTTATAATAACTAACTCGGGGGGGAACAAAGAGCTAGTTTCTTATTTTCTTCAGTAACTGTCCTTAGCTCTCCTTCGGAGGTGTGAGGTCATGGCATCCATCGGACCGATCAATGATCCGCCAAAGACTTAGAGTGACACCACGAGCGGCTTCGCATTCTGTTCTTCACCTCTTGAGTCGAACGCCTGCGCATAGTTTATCGTCCAACCTAGAAAGCTCGTATCATCCAGCGCCTCTTCGGCATCTGCAAAACTCTCCCAATCCCAAGAACATTGCTTATCGACTCTCCCTCCTGGAATTGTGGACCAAATGCCGGACGCTGACCTCTTGCTGTTCCAAACTCGCATTGCATTGCCTCTGTCAATAATTCTCCACTCCCACTTTCTCGAAACACTTGCCACAGAGGATTATTCACTAACTGTTTGTCAAGTCGCCGACCTCAATCACCCCTGCGCAGTCCCTCCTCTCTCCACGCACTCGGAAATGCTTTGTCTTGGAATGCAACCCATTGGCCAAGTACTGGCAGTTTCTGCCTCTTAGATACTAGTCCAGACACTCCGCAAAGCTCTCCCTCGAAACTTCGGCAAAAGTGCTGAAGGAATCTGGTCTGCCCTCAACTCGATTCATCAGATTGTGTATGGGCAAGGTACGAGGACTTGAGTCGTGCTGAAAGCTGCTCCAAAATCTCTGTGTGCTACAGCTAGACTCTCCAACGTTCATGCTCCGCGAGACCTACCGCATTCTATTCACACAATGAGGAATGATATTGAAGACGCACGGGAAGGTCTCGCTACTCAACAGCAGGGTATAATGGAGTTGTTAGATATCATCCTCGAGGTACGAGCGTTTGGCATGACATCTGCTTCGTATTATGTGGCTTTGGTTCTGTAGGCTCACGAATCTCCGCGACAAGAAATAGAGAAAGGGCTCTTGACGACACTGCCTGCTCACTCATCTCGAATCGACCTTCTCCAGGCAAACATCAAAGCATCTCGGGTCAAACTCGCCCTTGGCAAGGCACGAGCCGAGCACACCTCTACAATTACTTTGAACATAGACGCCACCAAGAACATGGCGCAAGTCTTGGAGAAAGCTTTGAATACTCTGAAGGCCGAAGAGAAATATAAGATCGAGCTACATCGCCTGGATAAGGATCTGAAGCTGCTTTGGAGTCGGTAGATTGTGGGCATGAAGGATATCGACAAGTCGTTAACGACTGGACCAAGGTCCAACGGGATACCGACGAATGTCTGAAGGACCTGCGTCGTCTTGAATGGGCTGGAACGGTATCACCGAATACTATACAATATTTCAAGATTTCTGCCCGACAAAAAGGCAACGCGCGCGACCAGAAAAGAATAGTGCGGTTCATTACTATCGGATGCTGCACCAATGTGCGAGGTTTCCCCAATATGCGAAATCGTCACAGGTGTATGAACAGTTAACAAATTTAGATTTCATTTGCGAAACTTACTTTTGAGAATAGAGTAGCCAACGCCATCTGACCTTGCACGTCGATTCTAGAGCGGTCAATGGATAACCGAGACAGAGCCAGCAGGATGTATGCTGCTTGTGCTGAAAAGACAGGTCTGTCCCAAGACGATGAATTCGGCCCCGTGCCAAAGAGGTGTTTCACGACGATTTAATACAGACTGCAGTAAGTTGGACTCAGTGACAATAGGCAGTCCTAGGGGCATGACAGTGCCGTTATTCATATTGAAGCGCAGGTGAAAGCCGGTCTGTGCGCGCAAGCAAGAGAACATTCAAAAAGCTGACAGGATCATGGAGCATATAAACGTCTGACATTCGAATCAATAAAGATGAACCTGCTGCAAAGACAATCAATTTCGGGCTGTCGACGTGGAGCAACGTGGAGAATATGCGGTGCCGCAAGTAATATATCATCTGGACAAGAGATTGGGTTGAGTAGATTGCTTGGGTGGCCTGACACATTCAGGGCCTCCTACAGGTCATCTGTCTAGGCTACTGGAAATGCTCTGGCCTGCTCGCGGAAATAGCGGTATGGTCCTCAAAGCCAAAACCCGGAGTAAACCAATCTAACAAGTTGTCTTCGAGGCAATGAACCTACAATCACACCCGCAAAACAGAGTTGTCGACCAGATCCGTATATTGCCTAGTACAAAACAATACTAGGGTTCAACGAGAGAAAAAAGAAATCAGCATACCCCTAACTCGTCGGCGCAAAGAATGCTGCCTGGATTAAGGGTAAGGGAGCCAGTAGTCTACCTGCGAGCCGTTTTTTTGAGAGGCGGAATTGTGCGGAAGGAATGAAACATAGGGTTCGGCTGAGAGAGAGAGGATACAATCTTCGACCATTGGAGCAGAAACCAGATCCACTGTGTAGACTTACTGCAAGGGGACTGGCAAGTTTAAACAGCAAGTACATTTGACCTCCTGCTATGTATTTTCAGCCAGGGGAGGGTTCAGTCAACCAGAGTATCCAGGGCAACATCACCATGAAGGTATTTGACTATTCAATGATTTTTTGCCCCGAGAACATTCCCCCAAATGGGATGTAAAAGAGCTGAAATGAATCGAGACTGAGTTCAACTTCGTACAGCTTGAGGACCTTTAGCCACCTACGTTGCAAAAAAATCAAAGGCGTCATAGGAGGCACGCGACCTTGCCAGCTCGAAATTGAGGCGCATTTGCCACGCCTCTCTCGCACATAGCCCCATGTGTAGTCTTGTGTAGTTCAGAATTGAGACAGGAGAACCACGATCATGGCGGTATACACCCAAAGGGGTTTGCGAAGGCCACCTGAAGGCACACATACAAGTGGGCCAACGGCATGCATTTACGTCATAGATAAATGCTATGCGTATTCCAGGTGACTGGTGAGTGGGTAGAATGCAAGGGCTATTGCTGCGCATTGAGTGAGTGGTTGTGTTGAGCGGTTGTCTAGAAGGCTTCGCAATGTCTCATGCTCGAGAGAGGAGAGGCACCAGAGCAACGACGAAAAGGTAAGCGGTGTGCTGATACTAGGACAAGTTTGAATCTTGCTGGGAAAGCAGAAGCGGGGAGGAGAACACTAAAAACATAATGGACATTCTTGAAAGCTTGAACGATGTCTTGGCCCAGAATCGTATGCTATTTGCGGCCCTCCTTTGGTTCAACGAGCGGGCCGATGCACCTTGTCTCCGGAACGTGATACAGGCACAGATTAAATAGCCGCCCAGCTGTCATTCACCAAGCAAAGACAGTTTGAGGATCCGCAAACGCCTCCAAACACCTCCTTGGATGACACTGAGCCTGGGGACCAACATAAATGAATGATTGGTGGTTGATCAATGTCCAAAATTGGAATTTGTTCAAAATCGAGCGCTTGAGAAATGTAAGTATAATCTTGAGTATTTCAGGTGGTACCTCTGGACAGAAAAGAGAGTTCCGGCACCGAAGAATAATAGGTGGGCCGAACGGAACGGGTGCGCTCCTTTATGTTCATTGGGTAGCTTTGATTAGACGGTGGTGCGCGCTATGTACGCTTATGTACTACGCCATCATGGGCCGTGGCGATTTAATCCCCAAGCGTCAATGTTCATGACACTCTCGCCTAATTGTAGCCCCTGTTCCTTAATTAACTACTGGACAATCAGTCCGGCGTCCTCAAGCCTCCCTAATTAAGGCGACTCTTGTGAGCTGCTGTTGCTGTGCCCAACGCTTTGGGAACAGCGAGCCTCATGCCCCGTATAGTCCGCCGAGCCCGACTTAGTCTTCAACGTGCGCGCGATTGTCTCGCATTGATTTAGATCAGTCGTCTCGCGCAACGATTCCAAACTAAGCGATTTTCCTCGAATTAGCTGAGCGGACATCCACAGGAAGCCGCGCGCCGCACCAGCGTCTTACACGCAATCTGGGACGATATCAGTATGAGTACGTGTATGACTGCCTTATTTGATGGGGTAAAGGTTAGTGCATACATAGTGTCATTGGTGTGAAATCAGTATCTTCCCAATGTGAGACGGACTGATTGCCATCCGACAGACTTTTGTAACGCAAGCCCCACTCTACGAGCGCCTCTGCGTCCTCGTCCATTCACATCTAGCGGCCCCGACAACCAGTCCCGATGCGTTCGGGTTTGTTGTCTGTAGAAACTCAGAGACGCATAACAGCGCGTAGCTCGTTGAAAGGCGGGGCCGGGGCTTTCCTGGGACCCGCCTCTGGTGAGTGGTGGTGCGTCATACCGCTGCGCTTAGCGCGACTATCTAAATTGATCAGACGCGCCGATTTCTGAGGTACGCGGCACAGCTTAGTCGGGTTTAGTCTGCCGCCAGTGCTCAGTTGCAATGTGCAGATGCTTGTGGATGGGATTCAATAATTACCAGCTGAGCAGGATAATCAAAGTTTATCTTAACGACGGATGAGACTGCTGATAGCCGGTATGGCCGAGCTGGATGTTTAATACAACAAAAGCACGACTACTTGCACGCAGGATTCAGCATACAGCGACCATCTTATGTTCCTTGGACACCATTCTACTAATTCAAGAGGGGAGCATGCCCTCAGTTAGATTAGTACCAGATACCTGATCTGTTGTAAATTGGGATCAACTTCTAATAGGCGAGTGAGGATCCCCCGATGTCCGAAAGTACAGGACAGAAGACGTCGTCGCTGAGCTGAAAGATGCCATTGCAAGGCCGGATATCTGTGTTCCTTTTTAAATCTATGAGAGAAGGTATGCCCTTACTATATCTCCAGATAGTTGATATGCATGTAGGTGAGTGACCACTGCCTCGGCTTGTTAGGTTGCAGCACAACCATGTCCGTTGGTATACTGCAGTCAGAAGAAACGGTCATTGCTCCCTGTGAGACACAGATTATTTGAACCCAATGCACCTTGTGGGCGCCCTGTTCCCCAGCATAATGTGGATCCGCAAGTCGCCATAGAGCTGTCGCCGAGCCGGCCTCATGCATATCACCGAGTGGCTCAGACGACGACAGAAGGATTCAATATATATACAGGGCAAGATAAATGAGATCTTGAACCAAACACGCTTCCAGGAAGCAAAGGAAGACAGAACTAAAGGAAGCGACCATAGATCTACATATGAGTGCGGTGCATCTCTGATCAGAGCAGTGATAGATGAAGATGTTGTTGAGAATCCCCGAAAATGTAGGGCTTCGAGGCGCGACAAGGCGCATCACCACCGGATTGTGCCAACCTCCCGACATGTATCATGCATCCGAATTCATTAATCAGCGGTGACAAGAGGCAGACAGTGGTCTCTGATAACTCCAAGCAGAAAGGCAACTACGCCACGAGAGCCCTAGTATCCAGAGAGATACACGATAGGTACGAGCCTGTGACCTGAGCGGCAGCATCTTGGATTTTGAGAAGATCTGACTATTGATTACGTCGTCTTTATTACTGAGCGAGGAATCGCGGACAGCACATTGCGAAGACGTTCAAGTCCATAAACAATACACAACACAATGTGACAGTCAAGTCAGCACGACGAGGAAAGCAACCGCTACCAGCAAAGGCTTTGGCAGTAAGGATCGGACTTGATCCCGTCGTCGTCGTTGTCGCGATGTTTGACAAACCAGATGAGGCCCCTATGTTCATAAGCGGAGAGAATGTGATCACAGCCGACATTGTTATGTCCAAAATGGCATCGTCTGCGCCAAATGCGGCAACATATCTCGGCAGATGCCGCCGCCGCTGCCACACGCGTCGGTAAAGGTGAATGTTGCCTCGGTCCTTAATCTTTGTCATGATGAGGTTCTTCACTCCATAGATAACTGCGACGCGGTTTCAAGTCTGGAGGTGGCTTCTACGCCGCTGCCTAGTGTCGGTGCGCCACGGAGAGAGCTGTCCAGGGGCAGGCCTATCGAAAAAGGCACGACAATTTTGACAGCCGCTCACACCGCGTCTACTCTTTTGCGCTGGCCCCCGCGCGCCACCTGCGGCTTTCGGTAGTAATTCTGATGAAAAAGTCTTTGTGTTCTGGCCAAAGCTCGAGATCGAGACTATGCCTCACTAACAATCTGATGTCTGATAGAACTTTGTCTAAGCAATCTTAGTGTCAGCCTCTAAGATACAGCAAGCACCTATAGAGCTTGAGGGCATCACTCTTCCCATAGATTCAGCAGGTCAAGTAAAGTGGCAGGCAATGAGAGGATCAGTGAGGTCCACACCTGGCGCTGTACGATCGTATATGTCATGTTCATCAGTGCATTCCAGGGTCTGATGCTCTTGAGCAACTTGTGTCCTCAAGCCACCTTGGACGTGGCCCCTGCCTCTAACGGCTCATCACCACTTTTTGAGGTGCAATGCTGGTCAATTGTCTACAAGACCTGTCATGTCTAGCCGCACAACCGATCCCTCACAACATCCCATGGGGCGCCTTCTCCAAATACTTATGACTGTTCGGAGATTTCGTCTGGCACGAGTGCCCCAAATATCCAGATAGCTCTTTTTCATCAGTGAGACATAACTAGTTTCCTGGCGTTGCTTCACGCCGGGCTGCACCGATGACCTAGTGAGTTACTGAACGACTACATCGAAGCTCTTCGGAGTCTGCTCCCGATGTTCCTCCTCGGATCCGTTCATGTGCGATAAAGCTTCCTAGTCAACCATTATATTGTGCATAAAAAAGTAGAACCAATAGTTACGGTAAGTGCCAGTAGTCAGCTGGCATTCCTTGTTGTTAGGGGGGCCTGGTATTATGTACTCGGGTGGATATTCAGTCTGCGCACCCACGTACTATCCTGCTCAGCTGAGCTTATTCTGGCTCTTCGTGTATCCCGTGAGTTGTGAGTACAAGGAAGAACTTGAAGTAGAGCACCAGGGTGGCATCAGATCATCAGCGTTGATGTAAACCCTGTACATGCACACGGTTAACCGCGTTCGTTGCGCTCCAATTTCGTCCTTTTCCACCCATATAATCCTAGTCGTGTAATAGTATTGCGGGAATAGCCAGCCAAACTTGTGAAACCTTGAGATTATCCCTGAGGTTAATAAGAGAGTTGGTTGGACAGGGTACAATGTGGATTATTTTGTGCATCGACGACGACGCAGTCCACGACTAGAGGTACTGTGACCTCGGCCAGACCGCGACTACAACTGGTCAACCACTCTTCTCCCACCTTCTCCGTGGTTGCTCGCCTTCTGACGATAAGGATATGAAATTCAGAAGAGGTTGATGACTGCTACGGTACCCTGTATTCATATTATCATCAAGCCCGTCGCAACTTTGCGCGCGTACATCTGACGCTAGAAGCATCAACGCTGGACTCGTTATAATCAGAATAACAGTTGTCTTCGATATTGCATGGATTACTGATCAACTGGCGCAATTCAATGCATTATAATAAGGGCCAGATGGATTACACACTCGTGTCCCGAAATACTTGAGCTCTTTCCCGCCTGAAATAGTTTGACCTGTATCGGAGTTACAAATTATTCTATGCAGGGAAGGGGTTTTACACCGTCAAAAGAGAGTCGGCATAGGTGGCTTATCATATTTTTATTGCATCATGTCACGACAATATGATGATAGTTTGGATACAGGGAATATTCAGTGCATATGACAACAATCACGCTGCGCTGGCAGTGAAGGCTAAGTATTCAACCAACCGATCGACGATGGAGGAAAAAAAACGTAGGCTGAACCAATTAGACATAGAACAATCTCGATGGTTTACTTCATGTGAGGTTCTGTAAATTAAAACGGCCTGATTGAGCGCACCATTCAGTCAACCATGCAGTTGAGGGACTGGTGATCAGTAATAACGCTCAAATAACACTTCATTTATATCTAAAATGGTCCGGTACCCGTGTTTTAGATTATAAATGTAGCTGCAACATTTATGTACCATAATATTCAGTTTTTAGAGCTTAGTAGTACATGCTGTGGATGTTGGAACGAGCAGTAAGAGTTGCAAACATTGGGCGCTTATTTTAAGCGAGTCATGTGACCGTACAAACAGCGTCAAAGCTCGTCAAAGTACAATCAAATGCGTCTTCATCACCGCTTGCAGACCTCAGGATGCTGGGCAACAGGGCTTCTATACTACATGCACTTAACAAGTATATATGCAAAGTTTCAGCCAATTTTGCTTTGTTCTGAGCGCTGGAGACGCAATTGAGCTCATATGCATGTAACGGAGTGGCACACTCATTCTCAATTTGGCAGCCATATGTTCACACTGGGCTCGCGGCAGGCGAATATGATCAAATATTCATGACAAATTCAATTTGAATTCTATTGCCCCATTCCAGGGCGCGAGCTCTTTCCGTGCGCAAAATCATACAACTTCGTTGACATGGCAAGAGTAGCTCAAGAGGGACAATGGACAGATCTAGCGCTCGCTTAGATGAAGCCGTTCACCATCAAAGTCCATTGTCCTGATGACTTTAGCGAAATGTGGGCCCCTGTCAAAGGTCCAAATTAGTTCCTATCATTCTCAATAGAACTTGAAGTCTACCAACGTTACCGAAGGTGTCATGATGTCTCTCAGGTACGGATCTGTGCCCGCTGAAAGTACATTGCTGACTCGAACAATGGGAATCGCTTTCCCAAAGAGCCGATATACAGGTGCTTCACTGTCTGACTGCTGGCCGTTGGGTCAGAGCAGCTTAGAGGCACAGGCCCGGCCACGTTGTCGTGGTACTGCGAGGCGTCTGCATTTCAATTCGAAAATTCCAGCTTAAGCTCAAGTTTCAGTACCTGATAAAATCGTATACGGCCCATGGGGTTGCGAAGAAACACTTCTTACAGCCTTCGGGTACTTCTACCGGCTACATCACGGTATGCTGCACAACTTATTGTTCTTTGAACTAAAAAAAATGAGTGTGCTTGCTACACAGAGATTGCTTTGATGCTCCACCGGCGCCTAATTCTAATCAATTCTTCGGGTACGCCTCCTTCCATTACCTATGAATATGTAAAAGTATGACTCGAGACTGGAGAGCACCCACGCTCCTCGGTGAGACTTTGGTGGCATCCCTCTCCATACATCCCATTTTCCATTGCATAGGTACGGATCGTACGGTTGAACTTCTCCCACGCGGAATCTATCTGTTCGCACCCCACGATGCAGCATGGGAAGCAGATTTTACATCTCCCTGGGACATAAAATCAAGAACCGTGCTCCCTGCGGTGTACATATATATGTATAATTCATCATACTCCAGATTGGGAGATGCCGTTACTGGCGGAAATTTGATCATGAAAACGTTCTTTACGAGGCCCAGATTGAGGCGAGACCAGTTTCATTATTGCGTTGTTCGTCCCTGTGCCATATTCCTTTGTAACTCTGATACCTGCCCTACAGTTGAAGAACAAATCCTTGCTTTGAGCACACATACATGACTCTGGAGACTTGTATTTTGAAGATGTGTTCATCCGAAGCCTGATGCCACTCAATTGATAATTTGATGATGATTCAGCGAGTAGCAAGACCTGGCCACGGGCAGACAATATCAGAGTCGCAGGGTTGTTCTCTGCTACAGCAAAAAAAAATCATTGCGTCTGGGTTTCTGAGTACAGAGGTAAGTACATGAGATTGCAGTGCGTGATGTGCTAGCGTCGATTTCACCCTCAGGATCACAGATCGTGCCGAGCATCGGCATAGCTCCCCGAGTACTTGTGGACAGCCTGAACGTGAGAAGCTGCATCCCATGTATGACGCGCAAGATGCGTCGGTCGTACTTGTGTTTTCTCCAGCAAACTGGCATTGCGCCGTTATCTACCCTTCCCACATCCCCGGATCCCCCGCCCGTTATCACGAGTTGAGAGAGCCGGGTCATTACTCACTTCCAACTACATGTAGTCAACCGCAAAGATGATAAACCTCTAACATCAAATCATGGAGTTGGTTGTCCTCATTTCTAGCTGTTGATCTTACTTCAAAATTTGCATTAGACAATGTCTTTGTAGTTTGAACTTCGACATATATACTCCTCCGAGACGCGCGCAATATGGTATTTGTGATGCCGTGATGTTTGCTCCCTCAGGTGCTAATCGTGTATACAAGCGTCCAGACAATCAATCAATGACGCCATACGTGACGCGCGCGCCTATTGATAACTTCCCCCATCTACAGGGTTGTCGCTTATGCTCTCTCGACCTCATATCTGGCTCCTTCAAGCACCTTAGCAGCTCTTAGCAGCTTATTAGAACCGAGGATACATGACGCTGCATCTGAAATAGCACTCTCGGCACCCATTTTCTCTGGAGTGTTCGCATCTTGTGCTCCAAACTCGAGACCTCCGATACAAGTCAAGCTAGGCGCGAGAACGATAGGTCCTGGGTTGCACATCGAAGAGATGAAAAGTGGAGCCATGATTTTCGGAATGCTTAAAGTGACTGGGGCCATATAGCTCAATTCAAATTCCATCGATCCTAATCGGAAAGTAGGAAGAGATTAGAATCCACAGGTATACACTGGTAGATGTGGGCCGACGATCTCAGCGCCAGCATTTACTCTGATTGACGCCTGCCCAGGCCCGTATTGTTTGATGCGTTTTTGATGCGCCAACAAAACACTCCACGAGTTGAATCACCGTGCTTGGTAAGCCTCCGAACTTGTCGATCACTCCGGTAACTAAACCACAACTTCTACCTTCCTTATTTGGGAAAAAGGCGGGCGTCGGGCTCTGTTTTGCTAGCTCCGTGGCCCGGTTACGCATCACATCCAAAAAAGGATTAGTGGCTGCTACAGGGTCACTCGTCGAGTAAATCAAGGATGACAGCATTCAATTCAGTGCAATTTTGTTGAGGACAATGGAAATGATGGCGCGCCGCGCTTCTATTGGATGACGCACAAGCGCATACCCAGGCGCGAGAGCGTGCATTACACGCTTCACAGTGCATACACGCTCAGGGTTGCGCACATTAAACGCTGACGCGATGTGCTGCTCAGCCTCATTAGCCTCTGCTGCGATGACGGCGAGACCACTCCGAAAATTTGTGACGCCTTCGTGCCCCCCGTCGCGTCGTCATCGCCTGAGCGCGGTCCCGAGGCTCGTCGTGCAACAGCTAAGATGCCTGTCTGGATGTGCTTCTGAAATGCAATATCTAGTACAAATTCTTCATCAGCAAGATGGTTTACAGTGGGTTTTTTCCCTATCACAACCGTCAGCGAATTTCTAAGCAATTTAGTCAGCTCAAACGGCTGGCATGTATCGCGACAGTCCAATAGTTCGGCAGAGTGTCGCGCTTCAAGCTCTTAGACTGTAACACGACCAGCTCTTGTCGTCAAGGCTAGTGGGGGGTGGAGCGCCGTTGTACAAGCAGGTCGTCATTTCTGCTGAAAAATCGGACGACACAAACGGGCTTTATTACATAGCTCCGTCAAAGGAAAGAGAGAATGCATCGGGACTCGGAATGCAGGGGCGTCTCCGAGCGTCCCATTAAGCCTGTCTAATTGCAGCTAATTTTTTCAGTTGCCTTGCCAGCTACAGTGGTGGCGTTCAAGAGGAGCTTGAAAACCCGTTGCTGGACACATCGTGCAAGGATATAGTTGCAAGGGTCTGTGGTATAATTAATCCTGTAGACACTACATCTATCATCATCGTCATCCTCTGGCTCCCTACAATTACAATTATCTGAAAGAGTTGGAGTCACTATCGTCTTATGACCTCAGAAGCTTATAACCACTGGCCTTCAATCGGATACGCGTATCCGTGAAGAGGTGCATATTTTTAATGATGTCTTCGCGTGCGCCTTCCGGGTATGTACCGTACGCGCTATCTCCAGTGTGAGCTCGAAGCCCCTAGCCAGCTTTATTACACGGTGCGTGACTTGTATATGATACATGATGCATAATGGGACGCCAATGGGGCACAAAGAAGACGATGCGGCCTCTACCGCACGCGTCGTCGGCAACGCGACGGCCGTATGAACGCGTGAGCACGTGAAACACTAACGCCGCCGGAATTTCGCGTTGCCCCAGCGTTGCTCACAAATGCATTGAAGCAGTATGCAACGCAATAAATTAAATTAAATGAATTACATACCACACAGCAAGCAGGGGGGTTGTCAGAGTCGTAAGACATTAAATTGGATATTGCCTCGGAGCGCGCCCACAATTGCTCAATGCGGCAACGCCCGCCACCTGTGTCTCGCGTATAAATGGGTACATAATTGACGCTCCGCGTGCGGGCAAGGCCGCAGCGCACGCGCATGTGTATACGGGGCACCCAATGTCTAACGCGCGTGCTCGTCGTAGCGAACTGAAAGCACAGCAAAAATTCAATGGATTTGGACCCACTGTGGGAGTCCGGGCGGCGGCGGTCAGTGGGCCCCGGTCAGTGTATGTAATTTTTCTTTTTTTCTTTTTGACTCTTTGCTTGCTCTTGGAGACATGAAAAGTTGCCCTCGAACTGACTGCTAGTGAAGAGCTAGCGCCGAGCACGATGTGAATTTGACTAAATTTCGCGGTCGGCGAAACACCTGCGTAACCAGCCTTTATCGCCAATGGTAAGCAGGAGTTGCTCCAGCCCGGATTCGGCGGTAGCCCAAATGGCAAACGCGGCCTCGAGCACGCGCCGACCGGATACGTTTATGAGTACCTGCTCGGTGACCGCCTGCTGTATGCGCTTACAGTACTTCTCATCATAACATCATCATGATAAGTATTCTGCGAGGTACATTATCTCAAGCTATCTTAGCCCATGCATTTGTTTTATGTATGTAGCATCACTACGCCCTCTGCAGCCAGCTGTCTGCCAATGTCAATCAACGGTCACCAGTCAACCTGGACTGTGTCGTCGCCGGCATCGCGGACGCAACCTGGGTGTGGGCGCCGATGCCAGTGATGCCGGTGATGCATGTTGATATTTCGTGCCCAAAAATGGACACAAAGCCAACACAAAACACGAAGACAAAAAGACATGAGCATGAGCGTGGGCATGGGCAAAATGCACGCAAGCGCCCGCTCGTTTAATCTTTGTTGCAGCTTTGCTGTCCGTTTAAACCCTGTCGCGAGGGCGCCTCGAGGATGCCACTAGGACACTTATGGCTACTTGGGGCGCTGTGTTGGTGTGGCTTTTCTGGTGATGGCGCACACCGGAAGATTATGCAAGCGTACTTACTCGAGGCACAAGAGTTCGGATGTTTAGTCGTTTAACCGTCTCGACGCTTAGTTGGCTTGTTGTACCCAAGACCAAATCGGGGATGCATTCATTTGCATTACATTATTCAAATCTCCAGGCCCAACGTGCACGAGGCATGATCCTCTCTGTGCGCAACAAGATTTATACACACCCTCGAAACCCTTGAAGGTAGGCCGGGCAGTAATTACTACTTTTATGCTGCATTGCAGCGCACGCGTTTCCCGGATGGACACCGGAGGCTATCATCAGCAATGGGGGGAGGGGGTTATTTGCGGACATTCCACTATCTCAGTGTTTCCTTGCTATTTCCAGCCTATCTCCTACTTATTTCAGACCAATTCAGAATTCAGACCGGGGCGGCAGAGCGACGAGGGTCCGACGCGGACCTTCAGGGACCCAAAATTTCAGGGATTAGAGATCAACGCGGAACCATTGCGGAATCACGGATTGGCAACGGTTTGAATTAGGGGCCTGGATAGAGTTATGTATGAGGGGTTTGAATGGGAGAGAGTAGGATTTTGAATGGGATCATTGGGATGGCAAATAGACTATTGATACTTATTGATCCCGGCACCGCGAGTGGGGTGGAGTGGGACCCATTGGGACTGGCTGGACGGAGACGATTGAACGACCTGCGCGCAGACTCAGAGGTTTGCCCAAAGGGGGGTGCGGACGGTGATGGTCAGTGATATGGTCCGGCAGCGACTGAATACGATGCCGTCGTTGAGGGTCCGCCATTCATTCATCCTTTCAAATTCTAAGTTTAGTGAGTGACCGGTGCCCCATGGATTTGACTGTGCATGTACTTGACCTTGGCGGTGGGTCAGCAGTTCGTAGAGTTTTACAGACCGTGGTAGGAGGGTTTTGGTAGGATGACTTGCGAATGGCAGAGTGGATGATATCGATAATCAGATGTGCAAATGGGATTGATTTGTTGGTGGTAAATGTGTAGTTCAGTGCTTGGATACTTGATAACTTGAATGAAGCTATGAACTTGGATGTGCACATCTCTCTAGATGCGCAAGCTCAGGTGCACGGTGGCGGCACGGCAGCGACAGTGGCGCTGGTGGTGGGCACAGGGCAGCAGCCTAGGCATGATACATCCAGCAATGTCTTAATGAAAAACTCTACCATCACGCAGGATGAGAGAACCTAGAGGGAGCCAGAGAGGTCCAGACGCATGCGAAAGGAAAGGGAACGAGGGAGGACAGGGGGAGGCGCATGCAGCGGGACAGCAACCAGGGGGAGGCGCGCTGCAGCGCGGCGTCGCGCGACGTCGGTGTATGTTAGGGATTACATAGTTACATATACCTGACCTATTCTTACACTTCCAGGTTTACGGAAGGGGCGTGCGCGAGGCTGCGGTACGATGTCTTCGGAGGGAGCACTTCGAGGGGCACGGCACGGGGCTGCTTTCGAGCTCGAATGGCGCGGGAATAGACAGGATCGCAGGGGATCAGAGATGGACTGGCACGAAAATAACTAGAAAGAGACACAATGGTGTGTATGTAATCCGCTATGATGTGCGACGCCAATCGTTGACAGGGAAGTTGTGGTTGACGAGTGACATGGACGTGGGGAGCTTGGGAGGGTTTATGGTAGGAATGGCAGGATGTGAACTCTGAGTCGTGGTCAGGGACATTACAACTTGAATGTGACGGTAATAGATCCCTATAGAAGTCAGAAGTCGACCCATAGAGTAGCATTCAGTGGTCGTCAGTAGCGAACGACACCTGGACTGGATATGCGCAGACTGAGAATAGCAAGAGCGTAGTAAGGAGATCAGTCCCGGCAATTCAGCTAAGGATAGCATGAGATAGAATAGCGCATGTATATGGCAGACACTGAGCGCGATATCAGAGTTGACGACAAAGGGTGTGCAGGTGGGCATACCGGTGGGCAGGTCGGCGAATTGGGCCGCAGGGTAGAACGCGATGCACACAAAAGACAAAGACTGAGAATATTCTCATTCAAGTGAGAGATAGGCTGGACATCAGATAATCAGCGCGGCGGTCAAGCGTGAAGGAGATCAGACAGAATTGGATACGATTGGGTTTCGAGCAAGTAAGCGAGCGAGCGAGGGAGTGGTGGAGAGGTTGACGAGGACCGCGAGGCGGCGACGAGACAAAGATAGATTGAGACGCGACGAGAAGGAAGGAACAAGGGGGCGGTTCATTGCTTGGCGAGGAAAGACGCACAGCGAGTCAGGACAAAGATATCTCATAACGCAGACACAGACGAAAGATTGGCGAGGGGCGTGTTCAGAGTCACAACGCGGTTGGTAGAGACGGCGCGCGGGAGTGGCTGGGTGACTCCTCGCTCTGGGAGGAGAAGCACAATTTTATTAGGCAATCTTGTTGGCGTAGCGAGGCCTGAGGTGGGCGAGGCAGAGCGAGCGACGAAGGAGCCACGCAGAGGCCTGGGAAGATGATGGGATGTGTGGCATGTCTCTGACCGGGACGAAGTATTTCGAAGCTGCAGTGAGGCAGGCAGGCAAAAAAAACACGGAGACGGGGAACGCCCATCCCATGGATCACTGGCTGTCGTCCCAGGCGACCGCAGGCAACTCTGAGACGCAGCGCAATCCCCCGGACTGGGGTGCAGTAGCCACCCTCTGCAGAGAGACTGCACAAAGAAGACTGCGCTGCTGAGTCAGAAAGGGTGGCGCTGTGGATGGGGCAGCAGGCCCTGGTGAGCTGGGCAATTAGTCTGTGGGAGGGCAATTATCCCCTGTCAGCGTCTGGGCGCGATCCCGATCCACCGCCCGATTCCCGATGCGTATGTGACCGGATTGGGAAGGCGCGATCTGGATCTGTTCTGGTGCGCGTAAATTGTGGATATAACAGGGCGTCCTTGTCCTTCCCCGCCTCGCCGCCACACTCCTCCTCCTCCTCAATTTCCTCTGAACAAAGGGGAGCAGGAGTCCTTATACAGCCTACCACACAAAGCTATTACCATTACAGGCCTTCCCTTTCACTACAACACAATGTTCGGCCACCCAGCCACCTCGCCCTATGACGCCTTCTTCACCTCTGGCCTCCTCTCCGCTGCCCGCACACACTTCCCCCACTCCTCTTCATCTACATCACCCACGAGCCCCGATGTGCCCCTCAGCCCGCGTCGCGGCAGTCTCCCCGACAACTACCCGCTCTACTCACCCATCAACGACGATGATGCCGACTACGACGATGAAAACGACGACGTGTTCAACTTTTACGACGGAGACGCAGACGACACGATGTACTTCACCCTCCAGCCGCGCGCCCAGCCCTCCGCAGAGAACCTGCGCAGCTTCCTGAGTCTGGACCTTGCCGAGAGTCAGAGCATGCGCAGCGCGAGTCTGCGGAGGAAGCCCAGCACGAGCACGGCGCGCTCCAATTGGAGCAGGAGTACACTTTCGCGGTCCCAGTCAAAGTCGACAAAGGCATACAGTGGGTTTAGGTTTCCCGAGTACGTCTCTTCACCTCTTGCTCCGTATTGTTCATTCTGACAGGCGGTTTATAGAACCATCCCAGAACTTCCGTCCCGCCTCCAAATAAGCGGACTTCCTCAGCCTCCCCACTCAGCGCCAATAGCTTCAAGCTCCAGGCTTCCTACCACTCCCATTGTGCAGACCGCCTCTATCAACCCCAACAGAAGGCCCAGCAACCCCAACCTCCGCCCGCGCTTCTCCCGCGACAGCCTGCGCACCATCCCCTCGCCCAAGCCTGCGCCGTGCATCACCCTCCCTGAGCCCCCAAAAACTGCAAGCTCGCGAGCCGGGACACCCGTGTCGGTGCATGCGCCTGTTGCTACATCCGCACTGGAACTTGGCGCGGCACCGACGCCGGCACCCGTATCGGTACCGGCTTCCGCAGCCTCTATTGTCTCTACTGTCTCCACATCGTTAGTTACACCCGCAGCTGAGGCTGTCGCATCGTCATCGTCGCCATCGCCTCAAGCCCAATCCAAGATGCCAGTGAAGACAAAGGCACCCCCGCGCCTGCCCTCGCTGCAGCCCATCCCGCTCGAGCTCAACATCCGCATGTCCGCGCTCTTCGCGTCGCCGCCCAAGCCCAAGCCTGCCGCGTCCAGAGCCTCGGTTTCCGTGTCCTCCAAACCCGCGAGCCTGGCCAAGGCGCCCTCGACGGCCTCGTCGCGGTTCATCTCGCCCGCGTCGCGGAAGCCGGAGCGGAAGAATCGCGAGAGCGTGTTGACGACGCGCACGGTGTCCACGCGCGCGCGGCGGTGGAACCGGAGCGAGGCGCTGGCGAGGCTCGAGGGGCGGTCGCCTGTGTCTCCGCGTGATGGTGATGCAGCAGTGCCGTCCGCTCCTCCTCCTGCAGCACCGTCTGCCGCGGCGCTAACCGCGGCCAAGCTCGCGATGCGGATAAGCACGACGCGGAACTTTATGTCCATGTCGGATGACGAGGACGAGTCGGATGAAGATATAGCAGAGGAGGAGGACTCGGGCGGGGAGATGGTGTTCCTGCGGCAGGTCGCTGAGGACTCGGAGGAGGACGCGGACGAGGACCTGGACTTTGACGACGGGTGCTCGTCGAGCTCCTCGTCGTCCTCGGGGTCCGCGTCGTCCTACGTCTCGCTGGACGTCAACGTGCCGGTCGATGAAGCAGAGAGGCAGAGCAGCAGCACGAGTGGAAGCGGCAGTGGCCTGTCCTTCCCGTCCTCGCTCTCCCTGCGCGGCCTCGTCGGCCGCATGGCGGGCCTCAACCCGTTCATGGAGGCGGAGGATGTCGTCCTCCCCGTGCAGACGCCTCCGGCGTCCCAGACTCCCCAAGCGCCACAGACACCGATTGAAGACGGAGATGCTGACGTCGACATCGACGACAACTTCCGCTTCCCCGCGCCGCCACGCACCACCGCGGCCGAGCGCCGCCTCTCGCTCGCGCTGTCCTTCGGCCGCAGCTCTTTCGATGAAAGTCTTGGCCAAGAGGAGGAGGATACACTGTCCGTGTTCGACACCCTCTTCCTCGAGGCGCCGCGCAGTGCGCCGCTGCCCCCGCCTCCGCCGCCGTACTCGCCATTTGCCCAGACAGCGTCTTCGCTCGGCCACCACGCCCTGAACAAGGAGAAGAAGGAGAAGAAAACCCACCACCTCGCCGTCCCTCTCACTCTCTCCGGGCCCTCATCCCACCCCTCGTCCCGCAATACCTGCTCCTCAGCCCTCGCCCTCCCCGGCCTCCGCCGCAAACGCACCAAAACGCGCCGCGGCCGCGAGCACACCGCGGAGGACGGCCTCGTGTCGTTCATCGACTTTCCCGACTTCAACGACCCGCCCGCGAGCGCCCCGCCGGCCGCGCCGCTGCGCATCGGCGAGCGGAGCGACAGCCTGCCGGAGGAGATGCGCGAGCTGAGGCGGCAGCAGCGACGGGCGCGGTATGAGCGGGATGAGGCGGCGCCGAAGACGGGGAGTAATAGGAGCAGCAAGGACGGCAGCAGCGGCGGGAGTGGGAGCGGGAGCAAGAGCAGCAGCTGGACGTGGCGCAGCTTCATTGAGGTTGCGAATGTCTAGTGCGGTCTCTTGCGATCCCGGTTTTTCTTATTAATTTTTTTTTTCTTTTCTGTTTCGTTCCATCTTTTTCTTGTACTCATATACCACGCTCCATTGACCATTGACCACCACGATTTGTACCATTGCTATCACTCACTATCACCATCTCAAAGTCCCTTCTATCTTCCTTTCATTCCTGTCCAAAAATTGCATCTGCCTTCGCTTCTCCTCCTCATCATACCCATTCTCTCGTCTTTCGATCGCTCTCCTTTTTCTTGTTATCACCATCATCACTTTGTCTCATAGCTATTCTCTCTTGACCAGCATCCCATCCCATCCCATCCCATCCCGTCTCGTTCCCCTTTCCCAATTGCAAATTTGTACCACCCCCCATCATCACCACTTCCCATCCTGCTCACGATAATATCCACGCCTCCATTATTCCTCCCTCTCTCTCCTTGCATTCGAATCACCACCACAAGACATCCACATACAAGTTTCAGCTTGGACACTTGGTCTCTTTTTTCTTCTTGATCACCACTCAGCCCAGCCTTTGCAAGGCCGCGCACACCACCGTACCATACATAGTACCAGCTCATTCATTGCTACTTTTCAACTTGTAAATACTTACTCTACGCTCATTACCCACTTACATACTCTTTACATACATTACTTATTGTTATTATTAGGCGACGTTTCGATTTCGCCTTGTCCGCTGAATACATACAGAATACATACAACACGCACGCTCTTTCTTGTACACACTTACCCCTCGTAATTCGCAATTTTTGCAAAAATAGTAAACTCTTTGAAGCAAATGCTTTTGGTCTCCGTATTCCTGAAATGACTTTGCCTGACTGCAGAATTCTGAGCGACCTGTCAGTGACAATGAATCTGAGCCTCAACCAAGTTGACTTTATCTGTCACGCTCGTTGCGCAGCGAGCTCGATTGTTGACCCAGCGACGTTGAATGTTGAACATCCAACAGCGAGTGGCGAGCGTACGTGCGAGAATTACAAGTAATTGCTTCTCATCATCATAAATTTTAAAAGGCTGATGATCCCACTGTATGCCAGCAAAATGAAGCAAGACATCACCAGAGAACGTCAACCTGGCGGCTTCTCGAAGCATCCAGCTCGTTTCTGATTGATTCAGTCTACTTTTGACCTTCGTCGTCAATATTTTCGTCGTCGTGGTTGGTTGAATGGTTGGGTGGGGTTGTCACCGCCCGCGCGGCGTGCTCGTTGTCAGTTACGCCGGTGAATAGAGCCTTGATATAGCCTACTGTATTGTGCCATCATCGTGCCAGTCTGTCGTGCCATGACACAAATACAAACATGATAAGCCACTCGTGCCAATCCTCTGTCTTGGGTGCGACATTCCCTTCTCTGGGTTGTAACTCTGTTAAAATTCAAGCTATTTCAGGCGACCAACTGAGGTTCGCGTATTTGTGGACGCGAAAGAGGTGCGTACTTATAATTCCTCTGACTCTTATTATGATGTACTGAATTGTGCGAGTGGGTCAGTACTACTGTATCAAGGACAAGTGCTATTCTGATAGCGGGTCCAGCGTTGATGATGCTTCTAGCGTCAGATGTGCGTGCGCGAAGTTGCGACGCACTTGAAAATAAAATGAATGCGGGGTACCGTGGTAGTAGTAGTCACCGACCTCTTCGCGATTTCATATCGCTATTGCCAGGGGGCGAGCAACCACGAAGAAGGCGGGCGACGAGAAGAGCGCTCGATCGGGTTGTGGTGCTGGTTGTGCTTCTGGTCATCATGCTCAGTCGTTTCCCGAGTCGTCGTCGTCGTTGTTGTTGTCGATGCGCAATATAATCCAATTTCAACTCAGTCAGCCAAGTCTCAGAGGGACCTCAGGGATTAGCTCAAGGTTTCGTAAATATAGGCTTGTTATCCCCGCGATACTATTTACACGGCAAGTATCGCTATACCGGTGGAAAGGCGCAGACCCGGACCGCAACGAACGCGGTCCATTGTGTTCAGGAGCATAATCAACAGTGATGATCTGCCAATACTCTGGTGATCTACTTCTAGTTCCTCCCTGTACTTGGACTCACGAGGTACACGAAGAACGAGAATAGGCTCAACTTGAGCAGGATAACCGGGTGCGCGCGATGAGCATGTACATAATAACCGCCCCTCCTGGCAACACGGATTGCATGCTGACTGCTAGCACTCGCCGCAACTATTGGTGCTTGCTTGGCGACACAAATAATTGACAGGAGAGCATTAACGGATCCGAGCAGGCACGTCGGAAGCAAACTGCAGCGAGCCTCGATGCAGTCGTCCAGTCATTCACCAGGTCATCGCTGAGACCCGGCGTGAAGCAACGCCGGGCAGCTAGTACTTAGTGCTTCAATACATTCGCTCGCTATGTCTCATAGGCTCGCATGAAACGTAGTAGCTATCTGACCATCTTGGGCTTTGTGCCCCACAAAAGTTCCGAACAGTCAAAAGACGTAGAAGAAATCGACCCCCAAGGGAATATGGTGACATTGTGGTCAAGGATCGGTTGGGTAGCAGCATTTGGCATCGTATCCTAAGCCATAGACCAGAAAGCTAGTTCAAAGAACTGGTGGCGGTGGGCCACCAGAGACAGGTGCCACATCTCACCTTGATTGAAGAGAGAAACTACTCAAGAGCATCAGACCCCAGAATGAACTGATAAACGCACACATATACTACTAGACAGCGCCAGGTGTGGAGCTTGCTGATCCTCACATGTATCAAACTCTAACTACTAAGCACTTGCCATACCTAAGAGGCTAAGACTACACTTACTCAAACAAAGCTTTATCAGACACCAAATCGTTAGTGTGGCATGGCCTAGAGCTTCAGCGAGAACATAAAGACTTTCTTCATCAAAATTATTGGCGAAAGCCGCAAGGGTACCGCAGGTGGCGCGCGGAGCCAACGCGGAACCAGCAGGCGCGGCGAAAGCGGCCGTTCAAAGAGCTGTCACTATTCCGATGGGGTTTGCCCCTTAGATTGCTCTCTCCGAATCCATGGCGCACCGACACCGGACAGCGGCGCAAAGGCACCTCCAAATGCGAAACTACTTCGCAGTTATCCAAAACATGAGGAACATTATCATGACAAAGATAATGGACCGGGACAACATACAGTACCCTTGCCGACGTTTGTAGTGGCGGCTACGGCGTTTGCCGACGTATGTTACCGCATTTGGCGCAGACGCTGCCTTTTTGGAACATTGCGATCTCGGCTGTGAGCACGTTTTGTCCGCTTAATAACATGGGGGCCTGATTTAGTTAATGGTTTGTCAAAAGTCGCGGCGACACAGACAAATCACGTCTGTGGTCCTCATGAACAAGCCCTTTTGATGCACTCCCCAGTGCACTGTCATACTGTTTGAACGTCTTTTGCAAAACCAAAAAAGGCAATGTGTTGCATGTAATTCATGGTACTGACAGTCAAGAAGATGGCGTGATCAGTGGCGGCTGAATCTTCTACAGATTTGAATTTTGCCAGTCCCGGTCACAATTCGATATCTTTCCGGGAGCTCGTGTTTTTGTGGCGTTGTAGCCTATTCCTCTTGCAGACTCCCGAGTTTGGGACTCTGACTGCCTGCAGGTGGGGCTCGAATCACTACGACATCAACCTGGCAGCTTGAAGATGCAAGTGATTGAGATACATTGCAGCTCCACTGGATCTTCCTCTCAAGGTCCAAGATTCCGTCGGTATCGCGCACACCTACCTGGTTTCCCTTCTCACCAAGTTCGCACCTTCTGGACATAAGGAGAGGCAAGACTGCCATTTTCATACTGTTGGCGGGTCCGGTGATAGGCCCGACGTTGATAGATGTCAAAAAATTCAGATGGTGTGTCCTGATGCACTTCCTTGTCCTACGTTTTCGGGAATCCTCGGTGGCTTCTTCTCATGTATCACGCATTCCATTAGCAGCTTAAAAATCTGCCTTGACATCGTCCTCTCAGAATTCAGATCCAGGAGCGCTTCTTTAGCGACTTACTCGAGATCTCATACATCTTTTAATCTTCTTGCAAATACCGAGCAGGTGCTACGTTCATTTACAGAGACATGCGGCTGGCATTGCGACGGTGACGGCGACCCCTCCCTGCGGATCCTCAAACAGTCCCTCAGTCAGTGCAAAATAAATTACCGCATGTAGCTCGGCGAACTCAGCAGTGACTGCGTAGTGCATAATGGCCAGCTATGCCAACAGCTCCTTTCAGGTAGGCCCTCTTGCACTGGACCCTCTTGAACATACCACCGATCAAAAGTTGAAGCCACTCAGAATTCAAGCCGCCTCATCACGACCTGTATACCTAGAGACTATAATATCGTTCGTTAGTGCTCCACCCGAAATACTCCACTCATGTGTTGCCTCTTAAACATGAGGCCCATAGACCCGTGCAACAACGACCAATTTGTTCGGTAGGGAGGTCTTATTGTTGTCGATGTGCTTCCTCCGCGCTCAGGAACTCCTGAAGAGCGATTATTACCAACATCCCGGAGCTGTACCCCCGCCCCGTGCGACTTTGTGGGGCACAATTGCTATATCGCAAAACCACGATGGATATTTGCAAAGACGTGCATCGGGCTGAGCCTCGGCAAGTCCCGCCGATACACTGGCAACGAATTGATGCCCACTTCAAGTTTTGGCGCTTGGTTGCGTGGCGAGCTTCTGTCACTCTTGTCTATCAAGTGGTACCAACATGTTTAGATGAAGCACAACTGGATCATATCACAATGACAATGTGCTCGTCGCACCGCCAGACACTGGTGACTCACCACCACCGACAAGCAATCAGAGCACACAGCCTCACTCACTCGTGTACTATTTAACCTACCACACAAGTGAGGGGATTGACAGATAAACCACCTGATCGTCTAATACCCCTCATGCTGAGCACTGAATTTCTCGCTCAATTCAAAAAAGATTTATTGTCCCCGCCTGTCAGAAATACAGTGCCTATCTTTCTTTTCATCGCTATTGATTCATTCGCTCATACTTGTACTCATTTGCTGATTCCCAGATCGATAATGGCAGGGGCCCATTGATAAATCATGGAAATATGACCCATGCCCAGGACGGCAAAGTCGACGTCTCCCTATTCGAGGGCGGCATCTATTTCATGAAAGAAATGGCGACGAGGCATAATAAGACAAAATTCGAGATGTATCGACCGGTACGTCTTTGAATCCCAATTGAATCCAATACATTGCTTACTTTTGTTGCAAAATTCCGTTCACCTTTACATTTCTCGCTACCTAATCTAGCCGATCAAACTCTGGCTGCTTAAAATAGACTACGCCGGCAAGGAACTCTCCTCCAACGATCATGCTGCTCCCAATGTTTTAGAGTCCTGGAAAGAAAGCTTCACAGGGTTGTTGTCTTCTGTCCTGAGTACCGGAGCGCAGGAAGACGACAAGTCTACGGGACTTTGGATTGAGTTTACCCTTCTAGGTCGCGACAGTTACAAACTTGTACTGCAAACTCTATGTGCACCTATGCTCAGTGAATGGGTGGACACGATACAGCGGGAGCAACATGATATGCGTCAAAGAAGTGATATCTTCCAAACGACCACGATTTGTACAGGTCCTTTCTTGGATGGAAGCGAGCGGATCAATTGTGCTGTGCCCTTTGGTGAGTTCATGCTCTCGTAATACTGACTGCCGAGATTACATTCAATAGTCTGTCATTAGGTGGAGGAGGACAAATCCTGATTGGAACTGACAAAGGATTATACCTGTCCAACTCAAATAAGGAACCTGTAAAGGTGCTGGGGCTGCACCTTATTGAACAAGTTGATGTTGTTGAGAGCCACGATTTGATTGTAATTCGTGCAGGTTCGTAAACGTTTCCTGTTAATGACTACCCATGAAAATAATTGAGCTTAAATAACATCCAGACAAGGAGATTTTAATGTATCCATTCGATGCATTGAATCGCGAAGATCCGTCAAAAGGCATTGTGCAAGCCAACCGCGTAACTTCAAATTCTTCGTTTTTTAAACTGGGATCACACAACGGTAGGGTAATCGTGACCGTTGTCGAGTCGACCTTCATCTCCAGCACGGTCAAAATGTACGAAGTCAGTCAAAAGCAGTCTGACGTCGTTGGTGACACGAGTAATCATGGAGTCGAGCGCGTGAACGCTCCAATGAGGAATTTCAGGGTGCGTATGATGTTTTCCCCGTTTCATCTCAACTCTTGTGAATGGGTGTTGCCAAAAATATTAATACCGAACAACTCACAGCATTTCTACCGTCCCACTCTGGTCACATCGATTCACTATCTCAAGACGCACATCTGTGTGGCTACTGGATCACGGGGATTTCAAGCTGTTTGCATTGAGACCCTCGACATCGAGCCGATATTCGACCCACAGGACAGCGACCTAGACTTTGTGCAAAAAAAGCAGGGGTCACTCAAGCCTGTGTCTATCTTCAGCATTGAGGATGACTTCCTTTTGTGCTATGATGGTAGAGTGAAATATATGCTCCAGGTTGCTTGATGTAATCCTGACAGGCCTTGCGCAGAGTTCGCATTCTATGTGGACAAATCTGAATGCAGTGGGCAGGTACACCAATAGCGTTTGGTAAGTACACTGTTCCTCTCAGAGACATCTCTTGTTACAGGAAGAAAAAAAAAACCTTTATGCTGACCACATCAACTGCACAGCTGTGCATGCTCCCTATGTTATGGCCTTTGATCCAACATTTATAGAGGTTCGCAACCTGGAGACAGGTGCTTTGGCACAATTGATCCAGGGCGCCAATCTGCGACTGCTTTTTGCTGCTGAAACACAAGCGCCCGTCAGGGACAAAACAGAAGCTCGAGAGGGATCCATTCTTATCATGTCAGATAATGCAGTGACACTATTGTCACCTACAAGTAAGGACGTTCGAGATTATCCCAAACATATTCGCTAATTGGACAAAAGAGAAAAAATGGGGGCACCGCGGATCGAACGCGGGACCTTCAGAACGCAGGATGCCTTCAGTCTGCTGCTCTCCCAACTGAGCTATGCCCCCGTGGTAGCAAGTCTTTTGGGTATTACTTCGTGCGGTTGCGATACACACTTCTAAATTAGGCACTCATCTTTCCTTTTTGAGTTACTGTGAATCATACACCTTTGATTTGAAAGAAACTACGCTCAACTGTAGAATAGGTGTGCCTTTTGTCTCCTCTAATGTTTCATTGTGTCAGAAAGCTGTGTTATTCTTCCTACCTCATTGCAGTATGATGCGGTGGACACAACTTCACAGATGTTCAGGCATTGGCATGGATACCATGACATTGCGCGCTCACCGCTGCATAGCCTTAGAACGATGTGCTCGATTACCTTCGATGCTGCGATATCGAGACCAGAGTAATCTTCCCCGCACTTGACCTCAAGGTCACTTTTGGGGAGCTCGACAGAGATGTCCGCTACGAATGACAGGGTTGGATGTAAAAATCTATCTGATATCTGATTAGCGAGAGGGACAACCCGACGAGTTCCCATTCTATGAGCTCTGCAGCGGTATTATTGCAGAACACGATCCACGCTTCGGCAATGACTGGGAGTGACACAAAATCCTCAAAGGGCAGGCGAGGCGTGCTCCCACATCTATTTACGGCAGCGTTGTGGCAAGCGCGTGATATTGTTCGTCGCTCGACAGTCATGCATAGGCGACTCTGACTGACTGAAACATCAGATACCTTTCCATCGGAGGCTTACACGCCGCCTGCGGCTTGATTGTGAGATTTCATGACCATTGTCGCTTCATTGATTCCCTCAATCGACGTCCCATGAGTCGGGGACAGTCATTCAATGTCGTATAAGTCATTTCGTTACAAATGACGATGAAAGGACATGCCAAAAAGTGTTCCTTGCGGTTGCTGTGCTTCTCTATCCCTATCGCCCTTCGAGGTCATTCGTTGGCCCCTCGATTTCTCTCGCTAGTTGTGGGAGGACTCACACTGTCGGGTAAACGAGTCTTGCGATCTAATCAGACCAGCCTCTGCAATGTCTCCAACCCGCTTGAGTTTGGCCTCGGATCTACACGAGTCCGACGTCGACGTTGCGACTGGTCGACTTCACACTCGACTATCGACTATGACCGCTTCTGGTAATGCCCATCTGCGACGCGTAGATTCGTTTGCGATATGGACATCGTAGTTATGTTCGTCCTAATCCTGACGCTTTCGATTGTACTCGGTTCGGTGACTAGGAGTGACCAGATTGGATGTGGTCGGGAGAAGCGCCCCCTGACAAATCATTAGCCACCCAAAACTTGTCCTCAAACCTCAGACAGTGACCACCAAAATGCATTCAACTAGTCCAGTGCCCACGTATCAGCAGCTGATTGCGTACTCTGGTCAATACCTAGGCATGGGTGCGCTTCGCGAGAACATGCAAACTCGTCGCGCGCAGATAGCCCGGTTATAGATGCAGTTAAACCAACCGCAGCCACGCATATACAACCGTTTTCGCATGTCCGTCCCAACCTAGATGGCCCAAAATATGAGACTCCCGATCGTGCGCAGAAACAAGCAACTGCGTGCGGGAGATAAAGTGATGACTGATGGAAGGTGTATAGACATCGTTGGAAACCACCCAAATGATGGGCAATGTCGTGCCCCAGAACTCCTTGTCCTAGAGAAACAAACAGTGACACAGCCCGTTTGAAGGTCTTTATCTGCATTTATCAATGAAGATCTACTGAGTCGCTTCATGGTCTTTTACTTGTCATATTATTCAACGCAGACCCAATGGCACCGCCAAGCACTCCAGTCAACATGCTTGCAGTGCGCACCGTCGACGACACCATCTGGACCGCATCCCCCGCCAAGCCCCACGTCGTAGACCCAGGCCTTGTTTTTTTAGTCGCCTGAGAACCAGCGCTTATCATCAGACCGGCCTTGACCGAGTCCAACTCGTTCAGGACTTCCAGACCAACTGAGCGCGCCCAGACGATTGGGTCCGAGTCTGTTGAGTAGAGCTTGTGTAGTTTGTCACAGGCGGACATGACGGTGTGGTTGGCGAGGTAGCGTTCCTGGGTGTATGGGAGGAGAGATGTATAGGAGCCTGTAAAAGAGTAGCCGTGTTCAATAGGAGATTCCAATTACAGTGCGAGAAAGAAGAAAAGAGAATTTACCAATATCCCCGCCTGATTGCAAACTGTCTTTGATGACTCTTGCAAGGCACTCCACGTCACCCAGGCCAAGGTTCAGCCCTTGACCTGCAAGTGGGTGAATAGTATGTGCCGCATCTCCTACCAGAACCGTCCGCGACCTTGATCCTTCCCCAATATACGATTCTGCATGGTTGAACCGAATAGGGAACGAAGCTGCTGTTCCCGCTTGGATTTGCGTCACAAGGGGCGGAACAGACTCTGAGTCGGACGGCGGGATTCCAAGAATATTCGACCTTATTACCGACGACGCATACGCCGAGGTTTGATCAATCCCATGAGTCTCCTCGCGCCATTTGATTTCTTCACGAATTTCATTAGGGGAGAGAGGCGTCCCCCGAGAGTGGCTTTCCGAGATCCGTCTGTGCAAGTATTGCATGGACACATGGGGCAATCTGAAGGCAGCATTGATCATGGTGCTCAGGACCTCTGGGTCGGATGCGAGCAGAGCTTTCGCCAGCGCAGGTCGCGTGGACCATACCAGCGTTGAGCTGGTGGGAGAAAGAGGAAGGAATGCGATGGGACCAGTAGTCAAAAAGCGTTGGTAGGCTGTTGTATTGGGCCCTTCGTAAGCTCCCCGAGGTGCGTGATCCAGAGTCGCCACTATGGCTTGAGTATCATATGCCCAACCAAAGGCAGGTATTTTCGAATACGTTCGGACGGGGGAATTGAAACCATCAGCACCAACCTGCGTTTCATTAGCGTTTCGATGGCATATAATTCGCAGTACACGTACCAAAAGTCGAGCTCTGATGACCTTGTTGTTGTCGAGATGAATTAATGGCCAACCGCCGCGGTCCTCCGAGTCCGGAACGATTGATGCAACCTTCGTCTGCTGGAGGATCTGAACCTCAGGAATAGTGCTCAAATGGTCGAGCAGTCCTCTTTGGAGATTGAAGTTCTCAGTAAGACGAGCCATTCCAGGACTAGCAATTCCCGAGGATACATCAGCTGCAGAGAACTCTATACGAGCGTCCGATACACCGTCCCAGACCTGAGGTGGAATGTCAGTACAGTGGAATGGATAGAACGCAATGTAATCAACCTCCATCCGTTCCACTGGACAGGTGCGCGCCTCTTCAACATGGTCCCATGCGCCGATATCTATGTGACATGATTAATTGTGCTTGTAACTGAGTCCTGTTCCGTTACCTTTGAGGAACGCCTGCGACGCGTTCGTGAGCGAAACGACGCGATTTGAATAAGTTCCAGAGGCCGGGATCCAGTTTTTGATCTTGGTCAAGTCTCCTCCTTCAACGAGAGTGATGCTGGCATTGTGGCGCACCGACGAAGAGGAACCTGCGTAATTCAGTCGAGCGCTAATGAGGAAAGCCTCAGAAGACATACCTAGCGCGCTCGCAAGCGCCAATCCAGCGGGTCCTCCTCCTACAATGACAATATCTCTGTCTTCCACATCTGCGGCGGGGCTTGTAGAAAGACTCCGGCGTTGCAGAATAAAACCGTATTTAAGCGATTTGAGAACGGCGCGACTGGCCCTGGTGGAGGTCGCGGTCAAGGACATTAGGTGACTGGAGACTGACAATGGCCACGTGCCTGACGAGTCGCTTCACTCGATTCTTGTAATGTATTGATCTCTTTTGTATGCACCTCCATAGCCCCGAGCTCATTACTGGTTAATGGCAGCTCCAGTCGGCCCCGTCTCCGCTGCCCAGGCTATAGGCGAATATCTGCAATCCCCTGATGACCTCGTCAAAGTCTCTGCTTTCCGAAAGAAACTCGAGAAGGAAAAGGCGTCCATAGACACTCGTCTGAACAATGGAATAAAGGAGCAGCTGCAGGCTACGCGTCTTGGACTGAAACGGCTGCTTGGAACTCGCGATAATGTCCAGGCTATAAAGGACGAAATGATGGCCGTCGAAAAGGAATGTGAGGATCCCTCTGTCCGTGTCGCTACATTCGACCAAATCAGTAGGGTGAGCACCTCTCAACAACTCTTGGTATCCACTTCATGGCTCAATCTATCCAGGTCTCCTTAGTTCATCGTAACTTTGAATCAACAGAAGAGATGGTCAACAACCTTTTGGACATGGCGGCCCAACTGGATGACTTGGAAGCCATGTTACTCGAAGACCGAAGGGACATTCTGGGACCTGCGTCCAACCTCCTCGTAATCCATTATCAATTAAATCAGCTTGAACGCTTCCGCAACTTGACGATGCACCAAGCGAAGAAGGCGTCAGCTAACTCGCAAGCAACCCTGACGCGATGGTTTGAGCGGCTGAACAAAGTGATTGTAGACTTCGACGATTACATTCTGCAACTCGCCAAGAACATACTTCCTCTAACCCGCGCAAACCACCATGATGTAGTGGTAAAGTTGATCAAGATAGCAGAGATTGAGGGCAGGGAAGACGAGAAGGTAAGTGTCATCACATTATTTCTTATACAAAAACCTCACCTTGCAATACTTTAGTCCGTAGCTCTGCGATTTGTGAAGAAAGCAGCCAAGCTCGACGCAGCCCTCAAATTCAAATCTATGCAAGCAAACTCTCGTGTTCTGAAGCATTACCGCTCGAAAATTGTGAAAGCAATCACTCAATCAATACACGAAAAAGTAGACGAAATCTACAAGGACATGGAAGACCGACCTGTCGCATTCATCGACAACATCTCCTGGTTCTACCAGGACATCCTGCGAGTGGAGACCGACGTTGTTCCCTGTTTTCCAGCGGAATACGAAATATACTCGCTTTACGCCAAGGAGTACCACAAGGCATTATACAACGTCGTGAAGAAGATCGCCGCTCATAAGAAGGACGCCAGCGTTCTGCTCTCTCTATACGAATGGCTCAAGGACTACAAGGAGAGCATGCAGGATCTGCGCATACCGCCCGAACTCATGGAACCACCCATGCTCGACGGAAAGGAACAAACCCTCATCGAAGGCTACGTCCAGCTCATCATCCTCAAACTCGACGAGTGGTCCGCGAATCTCATGAAGACCGAGATCTCTGACTTCACCAAGCGTGAGGAACCGCCGGAGATCGACAGCGACGGTCTCTACGGGATGCAGGGCGGGGTCATCCTCTTCCAGATGGTCAACCAGCAGATCGACTTGGCCGCGGACAGCGGGCAGGGCGCGATCCTGGCGCGTGTCGTGGGCGAGTCGAACCGCGTGATGCGGGGCATCCAGGAGCAGTGGTCCAAGATCGTCGACTCAGAGATCAAGAAGCAGATGGAGCTGAAGCCGGATGAGGTGGTGGGTGGGTTGGTGGAGTATTGCATCGCGCTGGCGAATGACCAGATCAAGTCCGCTGATTTCGCGGAGGCGCTGCTTGCGCGCATTGAGCCCCAGGTGTCGAACAAGTACAAGGGGCCCATCCAGGAGAGCTTGAACCACGCCATTGACGGATACCTGGACGTCGCCAAGAAGTGCATGCAGACGCTGATCGACCTGATCTTCAACGACTTGAAGCCTGCATTCAAGAACCTCTTCCAACCACCCTGGTACGATGGGGTCATAAAGCAGATTGTAGAAACGATGAAAGACTACATGACCGACTACCAGACCTACCTGAATTCTGCCCTGCTGGAGCTGTTGGTCGAGGACCTCATCGACTCCTTCCTCATCACCTACCTTAACGCCCTCGCGAATGCTCCAAAGCTCCGGATGCCTGCTGCCGCGGAGAGATTCAAGGACGACATCACCGAGGTGTTTGCCTTCTTCATCACACTGCATCCAGAAGCCGAAGTCGAGGCCAAATTCTCCGTCCTGGAGATGATCCTTGCGATGCTGGAAGCGTCAAAGGATATCGCGTTCCTGTCGTTCTGGTCCTTTGCCAAGGTTCACGGTCCCAATATCCAGTTCGTGGAGGGCCTCATGCGCTCAAGAAGCGATTTCGACCGGTCCGCCGTCAACGAAATCATGGAGAGTATCAAGCGCAAAGTGAAGGATGATGGGCTCACGGATCGTATGTACTTTCAGCACTCTTTTTTTTTCAAAGCTGATCAACTTTTGTTTTGCAGCACCCGAACCCACTGTCATGAAGAAAGTGAATGTGCAAAATGCGTTTTCTCGATTCCTTCGGACATAAGCGCCCACACAGACTATTTAGCAATAACGATAGGCTGGTCCCTGAGTTCTGTTCCCCCGAGTTCCGATCCTCGACCCTGTACATATCCCTCGTGTATCATTAGCTTGACTCGGCTCTCTTTCTTTCTTTCTTCCTTCCTCCCATATATACCCCACATCCCATACCACGCACCTCGCTCGTACCCTTTAATAGTAGTTAAATGATTTTCTTGCTATTTGTAATCATCTAATCTGTCTTCTTCTTGTCCACGGTTGACCTGTCTGGAAGAGCGGCAGCGACTTCGTCGATCTTCTTGAACTGCCACGGGAAGCGCGAAGGGTAGAGGAAAGGCCTTAGATCAAATCCTGTGAACTAAAATCAGAACAGAAACAAAAAGCTTTGTGAGTAGTGAGATACTTACTGTTGTCATCGGGACTGTATGATTCCTATAGAACAAATCAGCACCAGTGGAAGAAGCGGGTTTCAACGAACGTACCGCATGGTACGATGGAGTCAGAGTTGTCATCTTATGCCTGTTTCGCGCATGCTCGAAGAAGAACAGCTTCACTTTCTCAGCAATCTGCAAGAGATGTCAATGTCATTCACCATGCCCGTTGAATTATGAATGCCACTGACCTGGATAGGTGACAAGAACGATCCCCATTCATGCACGAGCTTCGTGAATGTGCTGTAGGGACCACACTTTTCGATCTTGCGGAGGCGACCGAAGACCGAAAGTTCATCATAGGTCATGCCCATGTCGGCCTGGACAAAAGCATCAGCATGTATGTATATGCCATCGAAGCAATGAATTTACGGACTTCATCAGACTGCACATAGGTCTCAGTTATGGGCTCCAATTCTGCGGTCGGGACGGCATCCAGGAAGCTGTGTGCGAGTTTTGAAATAAGCTTTCTTTCAACCCCTTCCTTGGAAAGTCGTAGCAGTTCACCTTCTCAATATCGGCAAGTCAAACGCGTCTTCAGCATATGCGATGAACTTCTTCAGGTCCGTCTTACTGATACCCCCGATAGGGTTGATATCAGCCGACGAACAGTCGTACTTCGTCAAATATCCGCGCAGACTACAATTGCCAACAAACAAGAAAATCAGGAAGTCAGAACGAATCAAATCATCTTGGCCACGAACTGAACACGAACCTTTCATCAACATTTGCACTTCCAAGCACCAGCAGCCCGCCATTCCTACCTCTGACCCAGGGCAAGAGCTGCGCGAACATATACGCAATGACCATGCGCAGCCTCGCCTGGATGTTCTGCAGCGCCAGGTTCTCTGCGCCAGACCCACCTTGGGAGCGGAATTGTGGGCGTGCACCGGTCACGAAGGTGAAGAGGCTGCGCACCGCCGTGACGAGACTGTCCATGTTGAGGTCCGTGTGATACCTGCAAAAGGATGTGATATGAGCCTCCAGGACTATGGAAAGAATGAGAGAAGACAAGGGGCAAGGGGCCCTAGATGGGTAGATTAGAAGAGACACTTACGCTCCAATAGCCTCTGCGAGGTCTTTCGCTCGTTTGCGCGTCTCCGAGCTTGAGTTCTCCGTGCCCATGTAACATGTATGGAAAACCCTATTCGAGAACTCCTTCGGGTCCGTGGGTAGGTAGTCAGAGTCCTCTGGCTCACCAGCAATACGCCTGGCGTCAGCAATGACTTGTTGCTCTAGATGAAATTCAATGTCATTCATCAAGAACACGACATTAGGAAAGTGTCCCGGAAATTTGAAAAATACTGACCTCCTCTCGCAGCGGCCTGTGCGACCAGGCGACACATCGAATACACGATAACGGAGGTAGCACAGCTGTCGATGCCTCCGCTGAGCGGAATGAAGTATCCCTGTGTGCGCGAGCGCCGAAGGTAGTCCCACAACCAGCACGCGGGACCAAGACTGTATCACAAAATAAGCGCCCATTTAACAATGACGCCACATCACATCTTGCCGAAATCACCAGATAAGATAAAAGACTCACGCAATCTCCTCCTCCGGCTTGTGAAACCTTACCGGGATGCTCTTGGCGCCAACCAACCCAACCATGTCCTCCTCCCTCACCACATCAAACTTGCCCCCACTCAGCGCAAAGTCCACCTCGACGCGATGGTATCTTTCCGAACCCGCCGCCTGCATGCTGCGGCTCGAGGAGGCGCGGTGCGCGCGCACGTCCTCGATGTCGACTGTGGCCGTAACGACCTCGACGTCCGAAAGCGAGAACTGGGATCCTTGAGCGACGACGCGCCCGTTTACGGCAATGAGCGCGCAGCCGTCGTAGTAGAGCCGGTCGCCGTCGCAGCCTTGTTGGTTGGCGTAGAGGTAGATGCCACCGAGCTGTGGGGGAGTCAGCGCGTCAATTCTCGACGAGTTGTAAGGACTGACCTTGAGTGTTGCCTCCTTGATTAGTTCGACGCGTCTGTACAGCTTACGGAGCTCGTGATGGCTTCCGCTGGAATTGGTAAAGATTTCGACGCCGTCCAGGCCCATCAAGATATGAGGGCTGCACACACGCGGGTCAGTGAGACCCCGCATTCATTGAACTGGTTTACTGCCTACCTCGCTGGCGTGAACAACTCCTCGCACAGTTCGACTCCAAAGCACGTATCGGCCGTGCTGACAACCGCATCTCCGAAAGGGACCTTGACCTACAATAATACGCGGGTCAGACGGGTCAATCCTCATCACGTACGAGTCAGAAAACGAACCTGCTTCGTAACAGCCTGTATAATCCTCGGCAAAAAGTGGTCCTCCCACTGCCTATGCTTCATCCAGGGCGTGAAGTACCTCAACTCGCGGTAGTTGCCGTCGTTCGCGAGCCACATCTTGGGCCGGATCAGCAATATCTTCTTGTCGTGCACGATAATGCGGCAGTTGTAGATGACGTTCTTGTGGACCACGGGCCTACATTGGCAGTACAGAATTCCAATTCAGTGAGATAATATAATTCGGTGGATTGGTAAAATTGGGATGGGAAGTGCACGCACATTCCTATGTCACAGACAATCCCCATGGTAGCTTCCGAAGACAAGATCTTTGCGAGGACCTCCCATGAATGCAGAGTCGTATCGCCTGTTGAACCAAATGAGCATCAATTTGAGCGAGAGTGGAATGTGTGAGAGCGTTGGGCTCAGTCGTAATTAGTGTTCTCAGGGGATCAGGGGCCGGCATGTGGCTCACCTTCCAAGAAATGATCAAGACATCCATAGCCTCTATTCGATGAATGAGATGATGAGATTCGCGTTATGCTGGGCGTGGATCTCAGCTTGAAGGAGACACGCACGGAATCTCGAGCTCTGGCCCGACACGGAGGGTGGCTCCGCGACTTTTGGCGATCTCAATGCTTTGCATGATCCTTTCATAGTTTCCCTGTATTGACGCTCCAGTATTAGTATGGATGGAACGAAAGAGCCAAGCCGTAAAAGATGAAATGAGACGCACCTGGAAATCAAGCGCCCATTGATTGAGAGAACTGTCATCTCTCAGTTAATTTGAATTGACGCGGTTTTGCGATGATAAGAAGTTCACCATCTGAAATCAAATCAAAGCTTAACGATGTGCTCGACAGATCAGAACTTTTGCGCGAATGACCTACGTGGCTAAGGTTATCAAGTGCCCCATGGTTCAAGGATCTGGAATGTTTCGACCCGGACAAGATCCAGAACATGAGCGTCGAGAATGATTGAATTGTGCATATTAATCATACCCAATGTAAGTCGAGCAATGCAACTATGAAAAGGCTCCAACAAGTATTTAGAAACTTCGATTGAGGTGGTTGGTCAATGGAAGAGAGCTCAGAGATATGATCACTTTGATGTTGACATGAACGGTCCGGCAATAATGCCGAAGCGGCATGTCAATGTAGGCGATGTCATTGTCAGTGCGCGTTGGGTGCCCTTCAGGCTTCCGAGCGTGCCACGAGGCTACCAAGTCGCCCTCCTGGACTATTGTCTTTTCGTCTATTGCCTAAAGGCGAAATGTCAGAAGGCAATGCTCTCGAGTTCTGGCGGTCTTCTGCGCATCCTTACACCGAGGTTTGCCAGCGGATCAGACGCGGCAACAAAAGACAATTGGGAGGAGAGGTACGCGACAGCGTTCAACAATAACTCACAATAGCGTGTTGTAAAAATGTGCTAGCGACGTGCTTCCTCGTATCCCCGTCTGTCAGAAAAGCGTGATGCAAGGGGCTCATCCCTAGTCACTCGTTGATATGCGGCTCGGCGAGCGTTGATCCAGCAAGCTGACTTCCATGCAACCATTCTTGCCAGAAATACCCAGCCGTTTTAATTGTTTCGCGAGCTTGAGCAGGTGCCCCATGTGCGTAGCGATACCTCCCATCCATATATGATCCACATATAGCTCCCGGCTACTATAAAGTCTGCCCTTTCATCACGTCGCTGGTCCACTCGCACCGCGCGTTAACGATACCCCCTCCCCTCCCTCTATACCCGCGTCGTCTTCGCTATGTCGAGCTGTCGACGCCTGGCCGCCTGCGCCCTCGTATTCCTCTCCTACGCGCTCTTCGCCGCCTCCCAAAGTCAAACTCTCCCCAGCTCCTGGCCGCAAGACTATCCCAACAAACCCGCTGGCCCATATGGCCCGGCATGGCAGAAATGTATGTGATCGTTCAAGTTGTGTGATCGTCGAACGCGGCGATCCCCAGTCGATCCAATGCAAACGGAAAGGTTGACCTTGGTTCATTTGTCGTGCAATACAGATTTTCAGGTCACTGCTAAGCTCCCGAACGTGACATTCCCGATCGCGCGCAGCTTTGCGGGAAACATCCCCGTGAACCGGGCAGGACACCCCAACAACACCCTCTTCTTCGTCGGCTTCGAAAAGTCGCAAGGGTCACTTACGGTGCCTCTTGCGCCCGCGAATAACGCGCCGTGGGGGATATGGTTGAATGGAGGGTGAGCTCTTCGCTAGAATTGACACTACGCGGGATTCGAAGCTCATAGGTTTACGTTGTATGATGAACATTAAGACCCGGATCCTCAAGTCTCGCCGGTTTGCTCTTCGAAAACGGGCCCATCAGCATCAAGGGCGACTACTCTGCCGGACCAAATCCGTACTCCTGGAACAAGCTCGCAGACTACTTCTGGATCGACCAGCCAGTGTAAGCCGTAGAATTTTAAATTCAGGAACATTCAAGTCTGATATTCTCCGAATGAATAGTGGCGTTGGCTTTGCCACAGCAGACACCACTGGATATGGTACGTCTAATTCCGAAATAGCCCTGGTTCCATTTTTGAGTCAACCCAACTAATTATATCTCATCTCTTCCTATCTTTACTCGTGTAGTTGTCGACGAGGACCAAGTAGGAAAAGACTTTGTGAGTCGCCACTTACCCTTTTCTCAAATTTCCAGCGACTGAATGCTTTGTTAGATGGGCTTCCTCAGCAACCTCGTCAAAGTCTTCCCCAGTCTCGCCACACGCCCGCTGCACCTGACCGGAGAGAGTTATGCCGGGCAATACATTGTACGGTTTGTTCGATATGTATCCGGTCCAATTTTACTCACAAAGAGGATAATCTATTATAGCCGTACATCCTGAAGGCCTACTTCGACATGCCCAACCCACCCGTCAAGATCGCTAAGATCGCTATGGGTAACGGTGCCTACACTTCCGAGCAGGTCTTCGAGCTCCTCCCTGCTGTAAGCCTATTACTGCCACCAATCCCCTCCACTCTCATCTGACTATTATCCTCTACGACATACAGCTCAGCGTCCTCGAAACCTACCCCCAAATAATCGGCTACGACACCCAAGTCTACAACTACTTCAAAGAACAGACCCACCTCTGCGGCTTCGACGTCAACCTCACCTACCCGCAGAACGGCGTCATCCCGGACATCCCCATGCAATTCCCAACCGAGCGCGACTTCGGATTTTTCATGAAGGAGCGAAGGATGATGAGCAAGAGCTTCTTGAAGGAGTTGAGGAGGAGGTCGGATGCGATGAGTCCGGCGGTGGCTGCGGCGATGATGAAGAGGGAAAACGTCGATGCGCGGGAGGAGAAGAGGCAGATGTATAAGAGGGATCTGAGTGGCAGGGCGAATGGGACCATTGACCCTTGGGTAAGTCTTTTGCTCTTCCGCCGACCCAATCTGTCAATGTGTTGATTCCTCTGCAGTATGGCTGCTTCCTGCTGGACATGTTCATCGACTACGCCTTGAACTTTACCTTCCCGTGGTGTGCGTTTCAAATAATTTTCTTCTGATTTGCAACTCTCTAACGTTATCGCCGTCACTCTTAGCCTTGACCGACCAACCCGGCTTCTCCTTCAACGTCTACAACATCCCCGACGCGCTGAATCCCAAAGTCGCGCAGGACGCTTCTGTCTGGCTCAATGGTGCGCATCTTTTTCAAAGTACCTTTCATAGGACCTTGTGTTTGGCTTACTGACAAGGTCGCTGTACACAGATCCTCGTACACGGGCAGCGTTGCACGCACCGACCGTCAAAGATTGGGAGATGAACTTTGACTTCACCTTTGGCGAGAGTCAGTCCCCTTTTTCTTTATCTCATAAACGTGTTTATTTACATCTCCTCTTGCCTTCTTGTAGACGGATCCAACGACCCAAGCCCCCCCGCGATCAACATCTTCAACGCGCTTGCTGCTAACGCGACAGCGAAGAACATCGGCATCGTCATGTACTCCGGCAACGACGACTCACTTATTCCGCATCGTGGGACTGAGCGTAAGTTTCTTTCGTTCGTGTTCGTCTGCTCGTAGGCCGTGTCTCACTCATGGGTTTCTTTCGTCTTTCTAGTCGCCATCCAAAACACAACCTTCGGCGGCATCCAGGGCTTCACGCGCAAGCCTGCCACACCATGGTACAACGACGCGTCAAAACTCGCCGGCGTCGTCCATCAGGAACGCGGCTGGACCTACGTCCTCTTCCTCAATTCAGGTCATCTCGTGCCCCTGGATGCGCCGCTTTCTGTAAGTGTCTCTCCTCTTGCCTCTCCATTGATCACTGAGAAACTAACACTTATGGCGCCCAGGCCTTCACTTTCCTCCGCGAATTTGTTTTGGGTAGCAACAAAACCGGACTGGTGACCAAGATCATGAACCAAGTCGTTGTGCTCGGCGGCGAGGTCGCTTCGCTCACCGGCATCATTCCGGGGCCGGACCCGATCTACTACGGGAATGGCGCGACACAGTCTAGCTTTGTGTTCCCCAAGGCCACGAGGACGGCGTGGAATGCCTTCCTGGCGAAGCAGACCGCGCCGCCCAAGAAGTTCCTCAAATCTTGATCCATTGGCCAGCGGCCGTGGACATTTGATTCTGGGACTATGATACCCTCAAGCTCTTTGACGACGTTGTACGCTTTTCTCTCTCACACTCTTCTCTCATGTCTTAGCATTGTTCTGCATCATCATCATCATGACCACCATGCCGCCTTGCATTATTCACGTTCTCCCCGTTTGCCCTTGCACTTTTCGTCTGTATTCTACGCCTTCTTAGACCTCCTAAATCATCTTCATGACACGTCCTCCTCACGCAGCCTTGACGTTTTCTTACGTTTCCTTGTTTGCTTTTCACGCGCCCCTCTTGATGAGGACGGACTTGGATATATCTCATACACTTCCACCCTCATACCCGTTATATAATTTAATCGTGTATTTATCCGCCTTCGTACCCTACATACGCACCTTGACAGAAACAAAACCTTTGCGAAAGGTGGCGCCTGCGCCGCCAGTGACAACAACCTTGCCTCCGGATGGAAAGATTATAATTGTTGCGCTGAACTTTGAAGTTGAAAATCGGAAATTGATCCTACCGGGAACAGCCGATCCTCTGAATCGTCACATCGTAACATTTCGCTATTTCACTCTATACCTTGTTCGTGTTCATAACACCTGGGCTCCTGCTCAAGTTTGTGGCCTTCTCTCTCTGATGCCCCTAAGCGACATATGCTCTGCTAGACTCTGTTAAAAGGTGAAATAAAACTTTTGGGCACTGCCTGTGTTGAGTCGTGATGAATTATATTTCTCGCGACCTTCAATCCTCCATGTTGGACTGATAGCGCTTTGTCAAAGACGAGAATCTATGTTGAATATGACGATATGACTCGGTGGTTCTCGAGTGGTCTCCTCGCCAAGGACGAAACGCAATCTGCGTGCTTTTGAATGTTCATTACACTGGCTGCGTTACCGTTGCTGGGGGTTTCCTTCCTCGCGCCCATTTGCCTCAGTCAATCGAAAACACTCTATCGCGGTATATTGTTGTGTTGAGAATTCGGTTTACCTTCGCTCTTGATCCGGTTCTGTGTCGCATTCCGTGAAGCCTGTACCCTACGTAGCGCGGATGTCTGCTAGATTATTTGCAGCCACAACATGGTCGTGCATCACAACATTTAGGGGCCAGCCTAAGCATCACTGCACTGCTAGTCTCTTCTCCTATTGCCTCCGTCAACTCCAAAATAAGACAAGGATTGGTGTGTAGAGTTCTCACATGAATTTAGATTCCTTTGCGCTTGGTCTAAATAAGGGCACTGCTCACGTTCAAGGTCGAGTCACAGTGAGGCCAATGACACGCACCGCTTCGTGCTGTGTGCTATCCTGACATTTGTTGTGTTTTATTAGACGCCCCTATTGTTTGTGACTCGCCTAGACGCGTCATTGTGAACGATCTGTGGGCCTCCGCTGGTCTGCGATCGAACGACACAAACACAACCAATCTGACCTCCCAGGTATAAAATCCCGCCCGACCTAATCCACCGCCCCCATCGCTTCTTGCCCTTCATCCACCACCATTCCACATCTGAAGCAAGGCGATCATGTCTCCTCATCATTACCATACTCGGTCGACCACCCACATCAATCTCGACCCGCACAGCACCTGTGCCACTCGATGGACACCACGCCCATACTGTCGGCGCGTCGACCACATCTGAAATCCGACATCCGACATCCGACATCCTCCAGTGATTTCATCACCTCGCCTAATGCAGATGAGTGTCTACATACCCTGAAACTACAATGCACACATGGGCGTTGGACCACTTCTGTCCTTTCGGATGGTTGATAAGCCCTTAGGCTTGGGGTCGCGCACACCTTAGTGTCCGCACTATGGCCCTGGCTCTTACAACATTGCTCAACCCATGTGGAGACCCCGATCTGCTGAGGCACTTAGACGGGTCAGCCATCAGGTGGGACCAAACCTTATGCATCCGACTTTAGAAGGAAGGGTGTATAGGGTCCCACTGTGGGTGTGTGCGCCAAGACAGGGCGGACCTGGGTACAGTCAACCCAGGCCGTCTGCGTTGCGGCAGGTGTTTCTTCCGGGTAGTTCAGTGTGCCTATTCGTGTACGCTGGGTGTTCTGAGTGCTGTCGGCCGCCCGTAGGCGTGAGCTCAAGGGCCGTCTCTCGAGGGTGTGAGCTGTCGCCAAGCAGAGTAGCCTCATCGGGCTCGCGATTCTTGGAGTGATCGTGAGTGCTTGCTACCATTTTGTTATCTCGGTATCTGATACTTCGAATAATAGACCGCCTGTTGGCAAGAGCGATTGAACAATCGTGGTGCTTTTCAATTTCATCCTATTCTTGTTACTCATTATTGCCAACAGTCAGGCTACAGAAGCTGAATCGAATCGCAAACCGGCGCTTTCCCGCTTTAGAGGAATTACATTCAAACAGAGTCATGCGATTACGCCGCTCGTTGCAATCCCAGTCGGGGCTTGTCGAGTTAATTGGCGATACCAAAGTGAGTATCTTCATCCAATTGTCTCCATATTTTGCCTGACCACTCCTGTCGCATTTAGATGTGTATGTCCTGTATCCTGCCAACTACGTATCACAATCTTTGCGCGCCTCAAACCTGCCGCCCTCGCGCCTCGACATCAACTAAGGCTTCCGGATTGTAAGAAACCATGCCTCTTCGCGCAGCATCTATGTCTGTCTCTTGCATATGTACGTCGTATATTTTATGCTGCTACATATGCACTCAGTGACGATTTCAGATTATAGTTACTTCTTTTGGGGGTCCATTTCTTTTTTACCACGAGCATTTCATCAAAGCGTGTATCATTACTTACAAACACCTACTTTATCGACTTTGTTCTTATTTTTACATCGTTCCTGTTCGGTTCTTTACTATACCTTACTCGTTTACTATGCATACGCCCTCCCGCACGACTCGTCACTCCAACTTCAAGTTACACCCATACGATCTTGCAGTTGTAATGAAGCACTCTTCCGCCTCGAACCTCTTATCACTCAATACAAGCCTGGGATATCAAGTCACATACTAACCACTATATATTACCTAGGGCCCTCTGGTCTGCAAAAAGCAAGGTCCTATTGTAGGTTTGGACTTTGGCACAACAACACATGCGTGGGAATAATAGAAATCGCCATTCCAAAGTCGGTTGTAGGTCCCTCTGTCTCAATGGGATCGTCATTCCATTCCCTTCATTGGCAGATTGTTACCCTATCAAAGTGCTGATATACGATACTGTGACCTATAAAACTTGCAGATTACTTAAAGCATGAATAGTGACCCCCTTGTAGGTTTGATACAAATCCGTAGTGAGTCGCCTACATTGCAGTTTTCGGCCGTCCGTGTTTATTTTCGCACGATCCTTGGGCTGGAGTGATGCCTGAAAACTCTTCTGCCCAAGTGCACTATCCAAAATCTCGGGGATCCAGAGGCGTAGAACTATTGCAAAGGAAGAGGAGGGGGTCTGTAAAGTCCCAGAATACTTGTATGCCAAACGGATCGACTTTCTCACCGCAAAAAGATGGACGAGTTTTCTGGCGATGTCTGAATGGAGACTTACCAATGGGCACTCGACAGCAAGTTGAATGCAGTTACGAATACATTGACTTGGATACTTGACCGGTGGCAGTGTCAATGGTGAGTTGCGTAGTGTGATCTTGCTCGTCATTGATGTAGTATTTGACGTAGACAGCTTAGTACACAAAAAAAAGCCCACAAAGCACTCCAAATATATACCATCTATGACCTCTCTGAATCTTAGAGCCCCCATCCGATGTCACCGTCGCCTCAGGGATAAGGGACCCTGTCCATGAGGTTACAGTATGCAACCTCGTCAGTGTACTTGTCAGCACTGCTCCATCGCTTTGTGTCGTTGTGATAGGGCGAATGACCTCTTCCGTCTGGATACACGATCCGATGCCCTTTGAGGGGTCCATTTGGCACTCTTCCTCCTCCAAAGACATGTCAAGTGGAAATCCGTCGCTTAGGGTTTGCGTAGCAATGGGTTGGCTCAAGATGCGATGGGATGCGTCTTGCTCGAAAATGACTAGTGGGACAACATCATAAAAATTTGCTATTAACATTGTGAATGACAACATACATGTAGCCGTTACTGGGGTAGAGAGAAGTGTCCTATCGCCTTCACTGAAGTGAACGATCTCGGTACTGATCACTTCAATTTCCTCGTATTTGGTCCTCCCATCGCTGCCTGGGCCAATCTCAGAGAAGATCAAGGTGTACTGGAGATCTACAGAGGGTGACACTGTTGACGTCGCAGGGGGTATCGACACTCCGAAGAGTGTTACGGTCGCTGTATTGCCTGTTTGATCAAGCGTATCGTCTATGCGGGAACATTAAGTTAGGTTCGGTGAGAAACGAACCACTCGGAAGGAGAAGGAGCAATAGGAATACGATGAAAACGAGGAACTGAGGCATCTCAGGAGTGGATAATTCCTTGTACTGTAGAGAGATTTCATCTCTTAAACATCGGCGAGCGTGCTGTTCGATAAACTTCAATTGGTCAGAAGATTGTTCTCAAACTCGTCATACCCCAACATACCGTCCCCAGAATAGGTCCGGCATTACCATATCAGGAAAGCACCCATATCGATGCTTCTTGCCAAGCTGTCTCACCAATGTGGCATCCATTAAATCAGAGAGCCAGGGAACAACGAGAAGACCGGAAATTATAACAATGAATAGAAAATCAGACTTATATTAGGCATACCTCGAAAGTTGGATGAAGGAGATGCATTCTTGTTTGTGGAGCCCCTGATACCCGAGCTGCAGAGTTCCTTGAGTATTTTGGTACTCAATTGACCGGCCGTAGAGAACCAGCAAAGGAAGCATAAACTCGAGTATATATAACTGCGAGTACAGGTGTACTGTGGAGTTGCTTGATGCTTCAACCTCGGGGAGTGCAACGGCGGTTTGAAAGTTCCAGTGACAGAATGGAACACACAGTGCCACTTTCGCAACGGATCGTGAATGACAAACTACGAGTTATATAGCTCATATGTGCATCACCTCCGTAGAAGTGACGCAAAGATCCTGAACCAAGTCCCAAAAAGCATCAGGCAATGTTGTTACATGCTGTATTGACATAGTACTCGAGCGCATCATATTATTTTAGTGATTTTTCTGCCCTCCCTTGAAATTGAAATAAAAATAAAAACTAGCTTGAAAAAATAAAAAGCCTAGCAGAGCAAGACAATCGCGCTTATCCTCCGCACGGGGTTTGCAATGCCAAACAACAGTATAACATATGTAGATCCTACTCAACCTATTGCAGGGCAATAAGAAATCGCTCATCTCTTCCTCTCTATCCTGGGTTGGAATAATCAATTACCGTCTGATAGTCAATGATTGTGACCTCGTCTTGGAGTCTCCAGTGCTGATTATATTTGATAATTGTCATTCCTTATCAACTAGCAAGGACTAGACAAGAGGAAGGCTGGCCATCTCTCAGATACTCAGACTCTCTGGATCCGTCTTGATCCAAATTTGAGAACAAAGAATCTAAGGGTCCCCAGCCCGGAAATGAGGCAGAAGACATAGCTGCCGGCAACATTTGCTGGGCAAGATGGGTAAGAAAGATCATGACTCTAGTCAAGGAGGTTAAATTTATCAAGTAGATATCAGCGTTGTAGAGTGACAGATCGGAAAAGATGACGTGTTCGGAAAGTCCGTATGTATTTAAGTACTGAGGATGAACTTGACGTGAAGCAGACCATTTGATAAAATGTGGAGATGCAGGCCGGAGGAAAGGATCCGAATGCAGGACCTTGTGCGCCATCCATGATTGACTTGGTGTAAAATTTGAGGTACCAGACTGGACCTTGGGATCCACCTCCAAATTGTGGAGATGGACTGTATATAGCGCCAGATGCATATCCAGTCCCTGGAAAGTCGCAATCAAGCAACGTAGTTTGATCGGGGACGGCTCCCCAGTCCAGCCTGTCCCGACATATGAATTCGCTCAGTTCAACGCAGCCATCATAATTATCACATCGGAACACACCTTTTCATAAACATTTTCAATCCATTCCATGGTGGCAACGGAATCCTCGCCTGTCAACCACGTCTCTGGCTCGCGCCCCCTTATCTTGTCAACGAGTGCCTCAAGCTGAAACCTGTACGTCGTCCACCACTCCTCACCGACGATCGCCTTACCGCCTTCCAGTTGTTGTTGCCTATACACCTTTTCGACACGCGTGGCCCCACCCTTGATCTTGACCGTGATGGAATGGTATATCGTTGGCATAACATGGTTGAACAGCTCAAGTGTGCCTATCATACACTCGACGCGCGTGCGGATCTGAGGCCACTGCGGGATGAAACCGAGGGTAGGCGGCGCTGCGAGATCGCAGCTCATAGAAATGGTGGCGTCGTTCGGCATGGCGAGCGTTGCTTCCATGCGCCGGTCGACGTTCCTGGTGTAGCCTTGCGGCTCGGACTTGGGCACCCACGCGACGTGGGAGGTCCCGATGACCGAAATGGGGTCTGCTGAAGACATGTATCTCGCACAGCTCATAGCGTAGCCTGTTTTCCTGTTAATGTCAGCGAATAGAAAAAAACCAAATGTTGAGAACCTACATCCCAGGTCCATCATGGCACCGCCACCGAGCGAGTAATCGTACCGAATGTCTCCCTCTCTGATCATACCGCTGGGCAAAACCATATCAACATGGACGTGTTTGACTTTGCCCAATTCACGGCTGTCGATAATTGCCTTTGCACGTTTCAGCGCTGGGTGGAACCTAATGCGTAGAAGACAGTCACAATTAAGCATGCTGCATTTGTGGTCTCATTGCCAAGACAACTTGAGACTCACCGATAATGGTACGCGTCCAGCAGAACGACGCCCTTCTTAGCGGCAAGGTCGAACATCTCCTTCGTCTCTGCGGCCGTGTTTGCTGAAGGCTTTTCGTTCAGCACATGCTTGCCAGCAGCAAGTGCTTTCATCGTCCACTCGTAGTGGAGGCCATTTGGCAACTATAACATACATTCAGAAATTTATTCACAATACAATACAGTCTACTCACAGGGTTATACACCACATCAACTTGGGGGTCGTCAAGCAGCGCTGCAAATAAAACAAGCGCCCACGTTAGCTTCACCCTTCTTCATTTCCAGTATACCACACCACGTACCCTGGTACCCCTCATACGCCTTCTCAATCTCATGCTTCTTCGCAAACGCCTGCGCGCGTGCAAGATTTCGCGCAGCGACCGCGTACACGACAACATCCGGGTGCGAACGCGCAGGCAGCACAAGTGCTATCGGCGCAATGTTCGCTGCGCCTAGAATCCCAAACCTGAGCGGCCGCCCGTTGAGCTCTGGAGGGCCCGAGGCGCCCACCGCGAATGGCTTCTTGGGCACAGACGGCGGGTTGACGATCTGTGAAGAGGGGTCATAGTGCAATTGCCAATGGCGTAGGCGCGCAGGGTTTGTTGGATTTAGGCCAAGAGAAGACGGAGGGGTAGACATGTTGCCGGTTAGCCTGACTGCGTCAAACATCGACAGAAAGGGTGGTGCCCACCTTGTAAAGTCGCGAAATGAGGGAGATAATTGACGCCATGGCACTGCTGCACTCGTTGGCAGTGTATCCTAGGCGAAACCAGGTGCTTTTCAATGAACAGAGCCGTCTATGAGACAGGGAGAGAGCTAGGAGGTGTCGTGGAAGGCCACATATTCCCAGCAGCTAGTAAACATATCGTGGTGCGTCGCGTGGAACCCCCTGTGTCCAGACAGCAGCTAATGATAGTCAAGAGTCAAGGTGAGATTCTTGTTTGCCGCATCGTGTCAATGATGTCACTGATGGGCGAAGCGTCAATAATTTGAGATCCATTCTGATCTACTCGACTACAACATCCCTACTTTTAGTACATACATCCTGTTGTACTCGAAGCATTGCGCGTCATAGACTAGCAGTCGAGACGCTTTTTACATACAACCGTACGTGCAACGTACACCGAGAAGAAAAAAAATACCGTCAATAATACCCAACTACAAGTTCTACTCACGGACCAGGCCGTGAACTGGGGAGAAAATGCATACAAGAAAGAGAAGAGAAACCCAAAAAGTCCGTTTGGAAATTTAGAAGATAGCTGCGGTCACAGGCAAAGTGCAGAATGCTGAGTGTGCTGGTATGTGTTGCAATTGTCCTAAACTTGAAAAGTGTGATTTTTGTTCGTGTGGAGGGTCTCTATGTTTGAGAAATCGTTGTTCAGATGGACTTAGGCGCCTGTCCATTGTTTATTCCTCCAACTATGCAGCGACTATGCATCGGAGGCACGAGGACTGCGTGTGGCGACAGTTTGTCTCCGAGCCAACGCAGCCGCAGCCGCAGGATCCGCCGTATTAGCTCCAGCACCAGTCGGCTGGGTTCGCACAGTCGCTGGGCCGCCAGTCGCCGGGCCAGTGCCACTCATGCTGGCGCCATGTGAGTACGTGCGCACTTTCCCGGCGCGGTGTGCAGTCGAGGGTCCCGCGTACATCGCGTTCGACACGTATCGCGTGTGCGGGAGGGTGGTTGGCGCGCGTGTTCCGGGGTGACTGTGTGTACCAAAAAAATTTGAAAGGAAGATAACATAGTCAGAGAGCTGGACAAAAACAGACACGGCAGGAAGAAACGAATACGCACTTTGCTCGCATAGTAGGCCCACCAGCAAGCCTTGCAAAATTACTCGGGAACAGCGGGTTTCCTGGCAAACGGTCGCCGTCGCTCATATACCCACTGCTATCGCCCGCCTCGCTCCCAAATACAGAGGGCGCATACTGCGACCCGCGGCCCTCTCGATCATGAGCGCCAAGGATATGGCCCCATGAACCTACCATACTTCCAGGAGTTCCAGCAGCGGCAGCAGCCGCCGCGGCCCACGACGCGGATAGATTGCCTGTAGATTCAGACCGCTGGAAGGGGCCGATGGATGAGAACGATGACGCGCGCGAATGCGACCGGGATAAGGGAATGGGCTGCGCCCCAGACCCCTCTTTGGCCTCTTTAATCGAGCTCGCGCTAGAACTAGGCTGCAAAGGCACGGAGGGGTAAGGCGGCAAGGGCGATATAGGCGACAAGAGCGGCGTCGAGTTCGCCGCCGTCTGTGCCGCAGGTGGTACAGGCGAAGTGCAGATGCGCAGGCCCTGGATCTGGGACGGTGACACATATCCTTCCTCTGGCGGCGGCGGGCTCAGATGGTCACTAGCGCTTGAGGCAACAGCAGTAGCTGTGTCCGCAGGCGCCTGCGCAGTCTCCACTTCTGCTTCTTCTTCTTCTGCACCCTCGGCAATATCTCCCAGACCGTCACTAGGGGTATGCAACCCGGGGGATGTGACCAATGTCTGCCCGAAGGAGCCAGATGGCGATGTCACAGCTGGTGCGATGAGCGGTTCTATAGACAAATACTCTCCATCTTCGAGTGTGGGCTCCCTGCGTGTAATTGACGGCGGGTGGTTTGCCTGCTCGGGAGGACTGCGTATACCATGCGGCGTAGGAACGATCGTCGTTTCGCCAGTCTCGTCTGCAGTTGGGGCTGATTCATGCGTCGTCGGCTCGTAGCCAGTGTCCTGTAGTCCATGGAGCCTATGTTCCAAATTTGAACGGAAAGCCGACTCCGGTTCCTCGCCCCGCTTTCCAAAATAGGCGCTCGCGGACGGCGATTCCACACTCAGCCGCTTGTGACGCGCATACACAGGAGAGTCCATCACCTCGTCCCAGTCCGACCAATTCCCCTTCGCCGCGCGCCCCTCATCATCGGAGATGTCGCTGGTATCGGGACTCTCCTGATCGTCCTGCAAAAAGTCGAAATCAATATCAAGCTCAGGCGGGACACCGAGTGCGCCCTTGATCCGCTCCCACAGGAGCTCTGAATGCGAGATGATACATTTGCGCGCTGCGACTGCCCATACGAAATCGGGTGCGATGTCGCGATCGACTTTGGTGAGGTGGTAGATGAGGTTTGCGTACGTCCAATCCGCAGGATCGCGAGGGAGATCAAGGGGCTCGTCGCCCTCAATAGGCGCGATATATGTGGGAGACGGAGATGAAAGATTTGCGGGGAACGTGTTTGCGAGTATATAGAACAGCTTCGCGTCAGGCGGGGAGGATATCAGCGAATATACCTCTGACGGCCGCTCGATGAATGGGAGATAGATGTCATCAGGGAGCGGGGTGAATGTAGCGGGTGTTGGATGCGGGACAGGGGCGTCTAGACGGGGTACAGTGGATTGGCGGGCGAGATCTACAAGCTGATCTGGGGTAAGACGGGGTTTTCCGCCAAACGCGCCGCTCATGTGAGGCGACGATGGCCGTAGGCGGGGGGACGACGATGGACTCGGAGGGCCGCCGCTTGGAGAGGATGAACGCTGATTCGCGGGTCCGCCGCCGCTGCCTCCTGCGCCAAACGACGAGAAGGCGAAGCTGACGCGGGTTTTCTCCTCCGGGTTGGGTTTTCGGTGCAGCCTGCGCTGGTTTAGGGCGGGCGGTGCGGGTGGATCATTGAGGGCGAGCGGGGTGGTAGCTGAGACTCCAGAGGGGACGCGTACGATTGTGAGGGTACTGCTAGATGTCCTGTTTGGGTTGAGGTTGACGAGGTTGTGGGCGCCAAAGGGATCGGGGGCAGTGGTAGATCCCCTGCGAGTGGAGAGACGGCGCTGTGGGGGCGTGGCAGTCTGAGTGACGAGAGACATGGTGGTCGATGGGATATTCCCCTAACGCGCCAGTCGACTTTATATTGCACGCATGATGTCACCCTCCCATCATCACTGTGTCACAACTCGGCGCTTCATTCAGTACCTTCAGCACTTCCAAGCCTATACGACTCAGAATGAGTCTTGAGTATCGTGGCAAGAAACCGGGCGGATCTGGTACAATGAGTGGGCATTTGGTAAAGAGATTTACTTTCGCATATTTAATCAAGCCCGCAGGCGAGCCGCGGTTCATCATTTTCTTCTTTAGTCCCTGTTCGTCTAGAAGTATTTGTGCTCGAACCGGCATCTTTTCCAAAACTTCTTGTACTTTGGCAGAACATTGCAGAATTTTCGTACATGCATCAAGAACCATGGTCAGCTGGGTCGGGTCATGTTCGCTCCCCTCTCAGGCTACCGGGGGAAATTTCGAAGACGGTACGCCCTAAGATTTCGCATGTCATATGCAGAACAAGCGCCTCGACGATCATTATTTTTTGCTCCAGGGCCAGTAACTTTTAGATATTAATAAACTCATACATTAGCTGCAACAGAGGACCGGCCTATCTCGTCTTCCTCTCATCCTCCAGCCTGACCGCCTTCTGCACCAGCTTGGTCGTCCGCACCGTCATGTCCACAGCCATGAACAGAGGGACAATCAGGAATGGAATGTAGCTCGACAGCAGCATGATACGCTGGGTTTCGGTAACGGACGTCACGAGAGATTTGGCTGCAGCGACACCAGTGTCTGACGGTGCTGCCAGCACGGTCATAACACAGGCGAGGGTGGTGGTGGCGGATGAGGCGCCGTATACTGCGAGTAGAGGATAGATTCCTCGGGAGCCTAATAAATATGGTTATGACTGTGAGTCTCCGAAAATGAGATGGTGCAAGTGTGTCGGCATCGTACCATTATACAACGCTTGAAGCCCGACGATGAATATGGGCAGCTGGAAGAATCTACACAACGCCACAAAACGCGTCAATATGGCGCTAAGCCAGCCACATCAGCACTAAAAACATAAAACACGCACGCTTCCAGGTAAAGAAAAGACTTAAACCACGCAAGGTGCGTGTTGTCGCCAAACGCGCCTAGGAGGCCGCCAATGAGCGGATCGCCATAGGTGGCGACGTAGTAGGACATAAGGTCGCGCATGGGCCCTGGGATGAGGTCGGCGGGGTAGAGGTATTGCAGGTCGACGACGAGGGTTGCGAATGTGTGGATCTGCGGAACGCATGTTGAGTAAATGCTCCTCTGAACCGATAGAGGGAAGAGGAACACACAGCGAAGAATGAGAAGTACAAGAGGTCAACTGGCCGCTGTGCCAGTGGGACGCGGGCCGACGCGTTTTTGGCATTAGACTTGGATGACATGATGGTTTGGGGTCCAGAGGGAGATAGAGGAACGGTGGAGGCACTGGCAGGGGGTCGTGGCGAGGTTAGTTGAGCTGACCAGAATATAGAGTGCCTATTGGCGTTTTGATGGCCGGCGCGTTCGTGACCGTGTCATCAACCTGCCAATTGATTGATGCCAAAAGTCCTGGCGCCTATTACAATCTTTCTTCAATCCAGGACTCTGAGTGACGAATCTCCACCTGACTCACCCCTGGTGTCAATGTGGGGAGAATGCCAAATGGACTCGTCAAAGGGCACCGGAGCAAGCGTCCAGACTGATATATAGACTCGTTCGAATTCGTCCTATTATAGCGACTGAAAGTGACGGATCTGTAGTGACAAGTACCAACGCGAGTGCTGAGACAGGAAAGATATGCTAATGAATGTGATGGGATACCGCACTTCCCATACTAACCTTGCCCGCCCCTATTTAGTCTGACCATCACAATTGAATGACCCGTTGCCTACATTCGCGCGCTCCCTCTAGATCTTCACTCACCAGACTTTGGGGTTCAGCACGTCAGTGATACTGTAGACGTTCTTATTTCCTCAGTTCCAATGGAGGGCAGAAAATCACCAAAATGATATGATGCGATCGATTATGGTGTCAGTACAGCATGTAACGACATTGCTTGCCGCTTTTTGGGCTTTGGTTCAGGAGCATTGTGTCACTTCTGTGAAGATGATGCCCATATGACATACGTAGCTCGTAGTTGGTCCTTCACGATCCATTGCGAAAGTGTCTCCGCATGTTTCATTCTGTCGCTGGAACTTCCAAACCGCCGTTGCACTCCCCGAGGTTGAAGCATCAAGCAACTCCACAGTCCACATGTACTCGCATTGATATATACTCCAGTATATGCTTACTTTGCTTTTTCTCTACGGCCGTTCAATTGAGTACCAAGATACTGAAGGAACTCTGCAGCTCGGGTATCAAGGGCTCCACACACCAAGAATATATCTCCTTCATCCAACTTTCGAGGTATATCAGCATTGTTGAAGCCGAGGGAGGAAACGATACCTGAGATGAATCTGGGTCTTCTATTCATTTTCATAATTCTGGATGCTCTCGTTATTCCCTCGCAGTACTTTCTGACTTGTGGATGCCACGTTGGCGAGGTCACATGCCAAGAGGCATTGATATGGGTGCTTTCCCAATATGGTAACGCCCAACCTATTTTAGGTTCGCGCGCAGGTTTCCGATTAATGTGGAGTATATCAGGGTATGAGGAGTTTGAGAACAATCTTCTGACCGATTGAATAGCACGCCCGCTGATATTTAAGAGGTGATCTCTCTGAGTCTCTACAGCACAAAGAACTATACACCCCTGAGATGCCTCAGTTCCTCGTTTTTATCGCATTCATATTACTCCTTCTCCTTCCAGGCGGTTTGTCTTTCTTACTAAATCTAACATGATCTTTCTGAACAGTCGACACATTCTATAAAACAGGCAATACGGCGACCGTAACACTCTTCGCAGTGTCGAATCCCGCTGCAACGCAAACAGCGCCACCCTTTGTGGAGCTCCAGGACACCGTTATCATTTCTGCCCTTGGCCCCGGAAGCGATGGTCGGACCAAATACCAGCAGATTGAAGTGGCCAGTGCCGAGATTTTTCATCTCAGCGACCGCAATTCGACAACATTTTTCCCCGCCCCAGAAGCAACTACAAGTATGTTGTCATTCGCAAAGTCAATAGCAATTGTTCATGGTGTTCTCCCATTAGTCACTGTCGAGCAAGATGCATCCCATTTTGTCTTTCACCAATCCAGTGTTGCTACTCAAACTCGTAGTGACGGATCTTTACCTGACTCGCCTCTTGTCCAGGAAGAGTGTCAAATGGACCCGTCAATGCGCACCGGATCATGCGTCAGGACTGTTGAATTCGTTCGCCCCATCTTGACGACACAAAGCGATGGATCGGTAGTGACAACTACCACGACGAAACTAGATTCTGTGTCGTCGTGGACAGGACCCCTGATTCCTGTGGCAACGGTGACGTCGGATGGAGGCTCTACGATTAAAAGACACCATAGTCGATGGCATATGCTTTTGCTGGTGGTGGTTGGAGTGCTAGGTGGCAAGATCTTTGTATAATCAATTTTGCATACCCCACCCCGCTTCCTTTGCAATATTTTCACATCTCTGATCATCCAAGGTTTTACATAATGTACTCAGCCCGTTAAAACTCTATATGCGCAGTGTAATGTAGTGCCACTCACAAAGGATTTTCGTTTTAAGCATCAGATTTTCAGAGGTCATAGTGTTGTACACCAGCTCTCAACGCATAGAGAGCTGAGACACTGAGACAGGAATAATGTCCAAATAATGTGCCAAGGAAGGTTATGGAATGCCGTCTTCACAGCGGCTCTGGGACCTACAGCCAACTTGAGAATGGGGATTTACATTATTCCCACGCATGTATTGTCTTACCGTTAAAGCAACGCCCCCAAAGCCAGGTCGGGCCGACAATATATCCTCGCTTGTTTGGACTAGAAGACACCAACACTAATATATTGTGACTAGTATTGACCTGTAATCTTAGGCTCGTATTGAGCGATGAGGAGGTCAAGGCGGAAAGAGTACTTCATTACAACTGCAGGATTGTATGTGTGCATTTTGCAATTGTTGGGCTGGAGGGCGCATGTATAGTATAGAAGCAATGTATAGTAAAGAGCCAAGCAAGAACGACGGATGGTAAGGGCGAGGTCTATAAGGTGCATGTTCAAAAGTAAGGATAAATAATATGACGAAATTTTCGTGGCAAAAAGAAATTGGATCCATATGAGAACAAAAGAAGTAAATATAATCTGGAATCGTCACTGAGTGCATGTGAAAGAAGCATGAAAGGCATGACGTACATGAGCAAGAGAAACAAAAACCAGTATTGCGCGAGGAGCAACAGTTTCGGACAATTCAGAAGCTCGAGTCGATGTCGAGGGACGAGAGCGGCAGGTTTGAGATACCCACATAGACTGTGATTGTATATGCGGCACGCAGGTCGTATTCATCTACATATGATAGGAACGGTCAGGCGAACTTAATGGACGATGGAATGGAGATACTTGCTTTAGTACTGCTCGCTAACTCGACAAGCCCCGACTGAAGTTCGATGAGCAGCGTGAGAGCGTGATTTTGTTTGACTGTAATTTCTCCAGAGCGGCAGAGCGGGCATGTACAATTCGACTTCTGGCCCCTGACTGTAGACACTGGATGAGTAAAAGGTCAAGAGGAAATTGAAAAGCACCACGATTGTTCTATCGCTCTTGCCAACGGGTGGTCTAGTATTTGAAGCATCAGATATTGAGGCAAAAAAAATGGTAGAAGTACTCACGATCACTCCAAGAATCGCGAGCCCGATGAGGCTACTCTGCTTGGCGACAGCTCACACCCTCGAGAGACGGCCCTGGAGCTCACGCCTACGGGCGGCCGACAGCACTCAGAACATCCAGCGCACACGAATACGCGCACTGAACTACCGGGAAGAAACACCTGCCGCAACGCAGACGGCCTGGGTTGACTGTACCCAGGCCCGCCCTGTCTTGGCGCACACACCCACAGTGGGACCCTATACACCCTTCCTTCTAAAGTCGGATGCATAAGGTTTGGTCCCACCTGATGGCTGACCCGTCTAAGTGCCGTAGCAGATCGGGGTCTCCACGCGGGTTGAGCAATGTTGTAAGAGCCAGGGCCATAGTGCGGACACTAAGGTGTGCGCGACCCCAAGCCTAAGGGCTTATCAACCATCCGAAAGGACAGAAGTGGTCCAACACCCATGTGTGCATGGTAGTTTCAGGGTATGTAGAAACTCATCTGCATTAGGCGAGGTGATGAAATCACTGGAGGATGTCGGATCTCGGATTTCAGATGTCGTCGACGCGCCGACAGTATGGGCGTGGTGTCCATCGAGTGGCACAGGTGCTGTGCGGGTCGAGATTGATGTGGGTGGTCGACCGAGTATGGTAATGATGAGGAGACATGATGGTAGAGGATCGCCTTGCTTCAGATGTGAGATGGTGGTGGATGAAGGGCAAGAAGCGATGGGGGCGGTGGATTAGGTCGCGATGGGTTTTATACCTGAAAGAACAGATTGCTCGTGTTTGTGTCATTCGATCGCGGACCAGCGGAGGCCCACAGATCGCTCGGAATGACGCGTCTAGGCGAGTCACAAACAATAGGGGGATCTAGTAAAATACAACGAGAGTCAGGGAAGCACACAGCACACAGCACGAAGCGGTGTGTGTCATTTGACTTTTCTGTGACAACCAACACATATGAAGCACCCTTATTTAGACTGAGGGAAAAGAAACCGAGATTCATGTGGAGAGTTCTACGAAGCAATCCAATTATCTTGGAGTCAACTGACGGGATAGGAGAAGCGCATTGGTGCTTAGCCCCCGCTCCTAATCGCCGTGATGCACGGCCGTGTTATGGCTGCGCATAGACTACCGAGCGTGCATACTACATAGGATTCAGGCTTTACGAAGTGCAACACAGAACCAGGTCAAGAGTCAAGGTAGACTAAATTCTCAACAGGATAGCATACGTGATCAGAGACGACATAGGAAGACGGGAGTCATAATATTAGTCTTTTCACCAGACCGGGGCGAATGGGCGCGAGCAAAGTAAGACCCACAGCAACGGAAACACAATCAGTGGTGATTTAGAAGGAGGTATGCCAGCAACGGTCATGACACACGCATGGGTGGTGTGGATGAGGCGCCGTATACAAAAAGGAGAGGATAGATCCCTCGGGAGCCTAAACATATGATCATGACTGTGGGCGCGCCAAAAGGAAATGCTGCAAGAGGTGATGTTGAATATATATCCAATAGTCCTCCTTTGAACCGATACCAGAGGGTCAGAAGAGGAGCGTTTGAGCAGCATACAGCGAACGACTGGCCGCTGTGTCAGTGGGGCGCAAGCTGACGCGTTGTTGGCATTAGATTTGGATGACCTGATGGTTTGGGGCCCGGAAGGAAGGATAGAAAAGTAGGCGGGGGCGCTGGCGGTTCGCTTTGTCGAGGGCACACTGTAAAGCTGAACACAAACTGAACACGACCAATAGAGCGCTTATTTTGATGGCCGGCGTCCGTGACCGTGTCGTCAACCTGTCAATTGATTGATGCCAAAAGTTCTGGCGTCTATCACAATCTTCCTTCCGTCCATTGATTGCACTCCACCAACCCTCCCTTCTCCCCCCTCTCGGCCTGACTCCTCTCCTCTCGTCAAAATGACCGTCTTCCCGCACACGCGCCTCTTCTGCAACGAGACCAAGACCGTCGATATCGTCGGGTCGCACACCCAAATCCTAGACACCAAGTACATCTCTTTCTCGCTGACAACCCCTCCTTGCCCCTATTCTGATTTCTGCACTTCAGGACTGGCGCCGTTCTACACTCGACCGCGCAGCTGCCCGAAGCAGACCAAGTGCCCTTACTCAAGTCGGGCCCGATCCGCTGTGCCGCCGTCGACTGGGAGTTGAAGTACCTATTGACGAGCGGGGAAGATAAGATCTTGAAGCTGTGGTCGCTTGAAGATCTGAAGCTGGTAAATGAAAGGTGCGCTCCTGGATAGCGGAACAGATTTATGAGAAATGTTTGAATAATGCATGACTTGCGTTTGCAGAGAGCTTCCCAAAAAGCCGACGGCACTGGCGTTCACGGCGGACGCGCAGACGCTACTGGTGTCCGACAAATTTGGCGATGTTTTCAGGTACTTGGTTCATCGCGTGCACACACCCCAGACCCCGTTACGCGTGCTAACATATTTCTATCTCTTCTGACTTATAATACAGCTACCCCTTCACATACGTGCCCCTCAGCAAAGACAGCGCCGAAGCCAAAGAGCGCGAGAACCAGAACGCCAAAGACGCGTTGGCGTCGCACGAGAATCCGTCAAATGGCGCCCTGATCCTGGGGCACGTCTCCCCGCTCAACGCATTCCTCCTCAGCCCGGACGAGAGGTTTATTATCACCGCGGATCGCGACGAGCACATACGCGTGAGCTGCTATCCAAAGGGGTACAATATCGAGATGTATTGTCTGGGTCATCTCAAGTGTGTCTTCGTTTCTCTTCCTTCATTCTGTGATATTCTGAATCCGGTGTCTTGTCCGTAGGTTCGTCTCCGCAATTCACATCCCTCCCGCAGATCACTCCACACTCATCTCAGGCGGCGGAGACCCCATGCTCAAAATTTGGGACTGGATGACCGGCGCGCTGAAGCACGAAGTACCGGTGCTCAGCGCCGTCGAGCCCTATATCGCAGTGAGGGCGTCAAGAAACAGACGCTGGTTCGAGGCAGATACCGGTGAAGGCGGAGAGACGGAGAAAATGGGTGGGAGGGCGAAGCGTGGTAAGCGCGGTAAGGGAAAGAATAAGCAGGATCTAGGGAAGGAGGTGCAGGACCCTGAGGTCGAGGTTGTGCGGGAAGAAGACGCAGCTGCTACGCCGACCTCTGCCGACGTGACGATGGAGGACACCCCTGCTGATGCTGCGGAAACCTCGAATGCGCAGAACGAAGGCGAGAAAGTCCTGGTGATTCGTCGAGTCGAGAGCCTAGAGTCGGAAGATGGGACGTATATTGTTTTCTCTGCAGTTGGGTAAGTTCTTTTGCTCAAACATTCACTTGTGACTCTGGTTAAACACAGTATGGTCCAGCGCAACGGCTCTCTTTGCTTTTAAATATGCTGAGGGAGTTTCATCAGCCGACATCCGCCATTTTGACCTGGGTAAACCAGTCCTGGACTTCACTATTCTAGGCAAGAAAACAATCCTCGTGAATATTGATGGCCAATGGACATCACCTACAACTTCAGAACCTGACGACAAATCCATGGCGAAGGCTTTAAAAGTCTTAGGTGGGGAGGTTCGTCATCTCCTGAGCGCCTAATTTGATTCACTATTGACAGAAACTTGATCATAGCTTGTCGAGGACCATGAGAGCCTGAAGCCCCTCCTCGAGTCTCTCAGTTCAAAATCTCTCATCCCCACGACTGCAGAATTTCTACAAAAGCAAAATCTGTACGGGGACCTAATTTCCTTGCCCAAGCACGTCGACACCACAGACGGGGATGAAGGTCTGGACGGGGAGCCCCTGCCCATCGGCGCCCCGGTGCTCTCGTCGTCCGAAGTGGCGAAGGCGAGAGGCAAGGGGAAGGTCAAAGGCAAGGCTGAGCTCAGCAAGAAGGAGTTGGGGCGCATCAAGACAAAGCAGGCTGTGGCGGCGAAGGCATTGGAGAATCAGGCAGGGAAGAGGCCTGCGAGCGAAGATGCTGTTGGTGCGGATGAAGAGCCGGACGCCAAACGGACTCGGTCCGAAGTAGACGACAGTATGGTTACTGGTGAGCACTGACGAAAGGGCGCTGTCGTTACTTTTACGGTGTTATCAAGGGAGGGGCGAATGTCAAACTGCGGATCTAGCCTCCAGGGGTAGAGGGTTGCACAGGCTGTTGTCATTGAGGAATGAGGCGCCTGTGAATAATCAAGTACATGGGGGCGGGTCGCCGGTCGTGCTTACTGCGTACTATTACACTGACTTGCGTACGAGTCAATGGAAGCACCTCAGGGGCCAATGTGCTCTGGATTATTTGAGGACCATGTAAAGTACTTGGATGGACGGGCCATGATTAGATGGGTCAGCACTGAGCAGCAGAGCCCGAGTCATTGGAGATGGTGACATAGCGATGATGGAGGTGCACAGCCTCCACGTAATGATTTTCTCCGGACGCCACTGCTTCCTGCCACCGTTCCATTTTGGGCCGTGTCCTCAACAATAATGCTGCTAGATGCCTTGAGGCACCCGCGATTTTCCGTCAACAGCCACTGGGCTGGACACGCAGTTGGCCTGGAGTCAGCCCACGCACTGCGTCGCCAATCTGATATTCTCTCCATAATGCCAGTCGCGTCTCCATCTTCCCTATAAATACGCCCGTCCCAACAATTTCGGCCGTCTCTCGTCAAGTCTCTTCTTTGTGTTCCGTTTCGCCCTTCTTGTCGACCATCCGGCGGCTGGCTGTTTATATAGGCATCAGGTCTTTGTTCTTGATTCTTCTTATATAAAGCCAGTTCCCTTTGTTCCCCTCCCCATCCCCATCCCCCACACTCTCCCCCTCAATGACGGAATACGACTACTCCCCCGAGGGCCACGAGCGATACCTCGCCACCCAGAACCGCATCTCGAGGTGGGTCGATACCACAGAGCGTCATCGCCCTGAGTTCCAAGCCCCGTTCGGCCCTGGCGGCCTCCAGCAGCAGCAGCGGCCTCCATTGGAGTCCCACAGCAGCAGATCTACACCGACGCCCTCGAGACGCCGCAATCGACACGAGCGCAGGGCTAGTAGACACCACGGAGGATACGAATCCTCGGATAGTGGGAGCAGCGACAGCCGCGAGTACGGGTCTGGTCCCGGACCTATGCCGCGTGGGCTGCAACCCGCGACAGGATATCCCGGTCCCCAGCAGTATCAGCATCAGCAGTACCAGCCCATGCAGATGCAGCAGCAGTACACCACTCCGCATGTCCAGATCTACGGTGCGGGACAAGGGCAGGTCCAGATCTACGGCGGTGCAGCACAGCCAGCGCCCGCGCCCACCCCTGCCATCGGCGGCGGCGTGCGCCCGCCCATGCTTGCGCTACCCCCGCAGCACCTTCCGCAGCACCAAGCGCACGCGTCGTACTCATACGGCGGTGCCGCCAGTCCCCCCGTGTACGGCTACCCTACCTACCCCATGGCTGGCTCGCCGCCGCTCGTTATCACCCCTGGACACTCGTCACCGCGGAAGAGCAGCAAGTCCAAGTCGAAGCGCTCCCGGTCGCATCAGCCAACGCCTACGAGCGCGACTGCCGGTGCGGCGCTCGCGGCGTATTATGCTGGTGGATACACCTCGCCGCCGCACACGCCGGGGTATCAATATGCGTATCCGGGCTATGGTGCCATGTCGGGCATGTCTAGTCCAGCTGCGACCGGCGGGGGGAGCATAAATGGTGGATACTTTGTCCCACAGCAGTATCCTCCTATGGTCCCGATGATGGTGCGTGACCCGTCTCTACCGACACGCAAACAAAGGAGACCAACCTCTTTCTTTGGATTTCTCTAGTATCGTGGATAATGCGAGCCGGACTCGACGCGCCCATTGTCCTGAGGCTCTTTCCCCGTCATCTACAGTATACGACCCCTACTCCCAACATACACCAAAAAGTTATTCTATAGACGATCTAAATTCGTGCGCGAACGCGTCACCTTTTGCCGTCTAGTATTTGCTATGTACGCCCGAGGCCTACTCCACAATTGCCTCTTCAGCAGTGCAGACTCACGTTTGTTTGCCCGAAGACCGACCGCGTCGAACGGGGTGCACCCCCAATCATGGCGTCGGCGAACGCAGACTCCTATGTCCGTCGCAGCCATCGATACACCTCATCCCCGGGAAATCTCCGCCAGCTGCGCACACCGCGATCCTCTCTCAGGTTTCGCCAGTGATTCAGTGTCAGGCATTCGGAATCGGAATGCCACAGCGGAGCACACAACGGTGCACAACGCTGCGATAACCAGAGCCGCGCAGAGCCGCCCTCGTTCTAATTGATGCACGCAACCGACTTCAGTTGCGTTGTTCCGCTACTAGAATCTAAATTATCTTGTCTGGGAGTCATGAACGATCGTTCTCTTCTTCTCTTATTTTTCACCACTTTCATTCATCCATCTGTTCTAACAGCCTTTCATGTTTCCTTTTTGGTCCTTTCTCTGTTGTTTTCTCCATTCAGGCATTTTTCTTCCGGTTTCCTCGTTTCATCCCCCTCATACTGTACCACCACCCCACATCACATCACCTCTCAATCAACGGTTTCATCTCGGATTCCCAAGGACTACGTATTTATCTTTACGATCATTGAACGTCTCGACTCGGACTTACTCGATGCATAAAACGCCATGGCTGACTCGTGTGGCTGGTCCATGTTCTTTGCCATTCTTCCACGATGAACATTCGAATTTCGAATGTCAGCAGCAGGCCCCAGAACTACTTATTCTTAACCTTTCGATCTCACCCCATTATACACGCTACGGAAGTGGGTCATATTTTAGATTAGATAGTTCGAGATCGCGGTATATACAGTTCAGTACATACATACGCATGGACAGGTAGTACATAGTAGAAGTACAGAGAAATATTGGCAGGAAATCATTCAGATTGTCATGATTCAAGGCCCATTTTCAGGTGTTGTCTCCTGAGTTCACCGTCCGGTAGTTTTTGTCATTCACAAAAGGTTCCGTGTTTCTCCCCTACTATGGCGAGGTAATATGGCGAAGTATGCTACTGTCCCATTTCATTCAATTCGGCAGCCCCCGTGACCCGTGACATAGCTGCCGAAATATTCGGTTCGGCAGGGAGATAATTTGACCGTGACATGCCCAGAATTTCGGCAAATTGTAACAAAATCTAAATAAACGTGACATATTGACTCTGTATCGTGCAGACGCCGAAAATTGACAGAGTCGTCGTGACATCCTCATTCCTCCACTCGTAACTGTCTACACTCCGTCCCCCACACCTGTCAAGATGGCTGGCCCCTTTCCAAAAATGCCTCACCGCATTTCGGAATACATGCTTCCATCCGTCAATCTATCAGTCCTTGATTTCCTTCGATTCAACCTCCCTCTCTCGGCGCGGACCAACATCATCAACTGGAATAAATACCTCTCGCCAGAGCTCCCAACATTGACAAGTCTGAATGACATTAAAAAAACATCAGTCCCGCCCCCAAAAGTGCTTGATCAGCTTCTTCAAGTTGAAAATATCGAATCAACAAAGTCAATTGCATGCCCGCATGAATTCAGAGGAATGACATACACCATTACGTCCCAGTTACTGAGACTTACTTGGATCCACCCGAATCCACTCCTCAATTACCCAGTGCAACTGAGAGATGCATTGAAGCCCAGCCACGAATTCGCCGGAAGCTGAAAGAGGTCTCCACTCAACCCGGAGACACTCTGTCTCATATCGGCCTTGTTGCTTTGTTAGCGACAGAAATACTCTCTGCAATCAAGGTATATCAATTTCTTCCTGTCAAGAATCACCTTCAAGAGATCATACATGTCACCGCGGGCATTATGCTCTATCTTTGCCCAAGACATCCAAAAGATAGGCGAAAGATATTTGAAATTTCTTTGTCCTGTATTGACCCAAAGACAAAGCATTGAAGATATTTTAAACTAACCAATCAGAACGGTGGCATTGAAGTATCTTCTGCATATCTTTGGAGAATTCAGGACAAAGAGATATGGATAATCTTTGGCGTATATTTGGAGTGTCTTGACAAAACATAGAGCATAATGCCCGCGGTGTGTGTCCATAGCAGACCGATATTTCCTTTGACTTGCAATTGGTAGGCGTCGCCATGGACACACATGCAGTGGCATATATTGCTGTGATTTTGTGTCTGTATCAGAGGCTAAGGATGTCTAAAAAAAGCTTGCAGAGGTTGACTGAGTGAGTTTGTGCCTGCCTTAATTGATTAATATAAGTACATGTTGATGAAGACAAATATGGAGAGACTATATTTCGAACATCAATAAGAGACAGATACTATCATTGGACCAGTGTTTGTAAACAATGATCGTAGTGTCAATATCTCAACAACTTTGTGCACGATAATCACGATTAGTAGCTCAATAGAATCGGGAGCATCTGTTCTACATCCTCATATTTTTTTCAAAGAGAAAGAGGCTCGGGTCATGGTACCATATGTGAAACAAAATGGGACTAGTGTTTGCATATCTGTCACCCTTGAGTCACGATGGAATGCGATGATCCGTTGTTGCCTTTGAAACTCCGACGTCGATGCGCCTCTAAGTCTGCGATCAAGCAATATCGGAGTCTGAATTCTGAGAGCAGGTTTTCGTCAAGATTGTCACACTTGCACACTTCGACCTCTTCTGAGCATCTGGTGCACCAAATTTGAGTGCATTTGAAAGGGAATTGATGACCTGGTTTTATGAGGAAAAGGTGGGACCAAAAAAGACGGAACTGTGTGAGGTGGGACCATTTTACGTGTTTATCACAAACAGATCCCAGGATATCTCCTCCTTGTACCACTTTTATAGCTCCTTAAAAATACCAGAACTATAGAGGAAGATTGAATCCTCACGTATAGAAATTTTCAGAATTTTCAGAAGCATGAAGACGGAGATATGCGCAAAATAATCAAAATTTACAAACACCCGTCCCCTTACAAACACTGGTCCAATGATACTCGCGCTTGTCATGTTCGATGGGGCACGTGATTTGATGGTGTCTTCGCCGTCCCCATCTTCGTCGAAAACGTCGCATTTCTCCTACTTTGCTCGGTCAATTAACAAGGTTTGACCATTTTGTAAATGAATATATTGTTCTACGTATACTACAGCAGTTTTTAGCGCTCCAAACGCCATTTTACTCTCACAGGAAGCTAAATATGATTTGTGTGCACTGGTCTATCTACTGTACCATTTCGAATTGTTTTGCATGGGGTGTGACCTGTGACCGCCCCGCCGAAATTTGAATTTCGGCGGAGGGCTCCTGAACCTGTGACAAATACCAAATTTCGGCGGATTTCAATTTTTCTTACTGAAAACCATTGGAGCTAGTGTAGTTTGAGCGCACAACAAAGCGTAGAGGATTTGCACATATTCTTATAACATTTTTTCCCATTACAGTATTTACAGGCCCCTAGGGTGTTAATTACCGGCAAAAATTGGCCGCTTTCCGGGTACTATGTCACGGTGAGCCAATTTGGATGTGACCCGGGACATGAGCGAATTTCGGCGGATGCGGAGGGGTCCGTGACCCGGGACGGCTCAACAATTCGAAATGGTACAGTAATTTGATCGTTAAGTGAAGTAGGGACTCTTAGATTCACTCTCTTTCTCCAAATATTTCCGGAGACGTAAATCATCAGGTCCCGTAGAACATGTATGAATTTGGTTCCAAACTTTCATCAAGTCGTGCTGATATCTCAAAAATAAAATAAGACAACACACGGTCTCAGTGGAACAGCATTGAGGAAGACATATTTGGTGTGTTATATATGTGAATACAACAAATTCTCAGCTTCCAAAGTCCCATAGTAGACTTAGACCCTTCCCAGAGAGTTTCCTCCGATTATAATTCCTTTCACCTAGAAACACCGGTCCTGATGAATCTTGCTAGTATGTCGGCTGTGTTAATTGCGCAATATCAGCATGAATTTTATCAAATTTTGCGCCAGCCTGTTACATAATGTATGGGACACCCTGGACTACATCTCGCCAATTTCTTGGGTAAAGAAAGACAATGCAAGAGTCTCTATGTTAATCAGACCTTACATCTGCCAGACGAGTGTACACAGATTGTATTCAGCTTCTTGTGAGCGGGAAATAGCGTTTGAAGCGCTAAAAACTGCTGTAGTATACGTAGAACAATATATTGATTTACAAAATGGCCAAACCTTGTCAATTGACCGAGCAGAGCAGGAGAAATGCGATGTTTTCGACGAAGATGGGGACGGCGAAGACGCCATCAAATCACGTGCCCCATCGAACATGACAAGCGCGAGTAGTACTGTACTAACCCGACCAAATGCACAAGGCCATTTGGGTGTGACAGGTTTTTTTGACCTGCACAAGTGCACAAGCTCCTAATTTGACTGTGACAGTGATCAAAGATTTCTGCATAATTGCTATTTTGAGCAAGTTTTGAGCGATTTTTTTTGCTTTTTATAATTAATATTAGCCAGAATAAGTGAACAAAGTGGGGACCATGACCGTGACAAGTGTTCAAAAGTGATCTGCACAAAGCCTCCTGTGACGCGTGACATGATCATTTGGTTGGGTTAGTACAGCACTACAAAGATACTAGTCACATAGCACAGCGATAGATGAATAACTTGATTGATTCAATTGTTGAGAGGCGGAAGCGGGCGTTGGCAGTTATGTATTAGTGGTGTGTCGTGAGCGAGTCTAAGTTACTGGCAGGTGTTCACATGGGATAGTAGTAGTAGGGTGTGACGTTCATTCGATTTTCATAGTGGCCAGGGCCAGGGCCATAAGGAACAAAGCGAGAGTGAGATCCTCCACCTTGAGGTAGCACAAGCGCAGCTGGCGCAGTATGACGACGAGGGGCACGCGGGCGCACCAGCCTCAGCTGCGGCTGCCAGCTGCCAAGCGAGACATGGTGCATGCTGACCAGGATGAGGTCTTCGAGCTTGATGTCATTGGGCCCGTCTCCAAAGCGCCAATCTTCGGGGTTGTAACCATCAAGCGAGCCAGACGACCCTTCCTCCATCGGGTGGTCCTTGCGCTCCTGTATGAAGCGGGCGACGCACTTGGCAATGTTCTTCGCGAGCTTGGCCAGGGTGATGGGCTGCGGCGGGCTGCGGAAGTCCTTGGTGGGGATCTGTCGGCTCCATGGCCAGTGGCCGGGCCACTCGATGCGGATGGACACGCTGGGTCCGCAGCCCTTGAAGACAACCTGGTCGTGGTTGGTGAGATGGCGCGTGCGGGAGTGCATGGCGTCCTTGAGCGAGATGCCGAACTGCTTGGTGTGCGTCTCGGTGATGAAGTAGAGCGGCTCCTCAAGCAGAACATCCTCGGTGAAGTGTTTACGGTCGCTGCTGGTGCCAGGCTTGAAAATTCTTTGTGGAAGGAAAGGGCCTGCATTATCCAGAGGTAATTTGAGGGCCTCGCGGAACAGGTGAAGCTGTTCTTCGGCAGTGAGTTTCCTTTGAGGTGCCTATGAGAATGAGAGTCAGGCTTCAAGCAAGATGAAACGGGATGGTTTTTGTGACGTACCTCGGAGTCAACATTTTCAGGCTTAAGGATGCGCTTCATGTCATGAATGTAGGGGGAGGGCATCATTGTCAGGTTCACGCTCCCAGGACTGTATGGAGAATGGTAAGAGCAGAGTGACGGTGATGATTCCGTAGTGCAGGAATGAGAGAGGGAAGGAGTTCCAGGAGAAAATGAATAAGGAACCAGTGTATTTTGGGAGGTCAACTGATCACTGGGAGATGGCAAAGAGTTATTCGAAGGGCCTGAAGGGCCAGGGTAGCTGTGAGTGGTCTTAAATCTGTATACAGCGTCCCAGCTGTCAGAGATTTGGCGGGATCCTATCTGGTCGTGTTGATTAATAGCCCAACTGTCTAGGTGCAAAGGGGCATGGTACATGTGTCCCAACCATTGGGTTTCCAGGGGAATGTCACGATGCTCGGTGGTTATCATTGGCTCATCATCCAAGTGCTGAAAGTCTGACTAGAAGCAAAGAGGTGTATGGTGGGTCGTTGAGCCGTTCCGCAGGAAGGAAACGACTTACAGTAGAAGCGTTTTTAGGCTCCACAATGTGCGCGAAGGGGTCAGCGTCGAGCGCCGGCTGCTCTCTCTGGAACGCTAGCCCCTCTATTATCTTCAGTGCCTTCTCATCGCGGTCCTGCGCCATTGATTTTTGCAGCTGAAGCTCTTCATACCTGTTTGCTGGCAGTGAGGGGATGTTGCTAACAGACAATTCCCCTGTGACTATCAGATCATGAGCTTCCTCAAACCCGGGATGTTCAGCAGCTGATAAATTGTCCTCATTCTTCAGCCAAAATGAAGGGGTGTTACTAGATCTCCGATACAGGTAGGTTTTGAGACCTTGGAAATTCTCCAGATCCTAGAGATGATATAAGCATAAATATAGAGGTGCACCAAAGGTTAACGTGCACTAAGACTGTTAGATGGTACATCCTGACTGGTTCCTGTAATCATATGCTGGCATATAGCATTATCTTGTGGCGGTCCTTGAGCAAGTTCATAATGAGTTTTGGTGGTCATGTGATAAAGTTTATACGCACTCTCAAGCGAATGCAGTGTACCATCTTCAGGGCCACTACCTAAATCAGTCGGGCGAAGGTATAACGTGGAGGAGATCAGAGTAGACTCTCACTCAAAAGAGCTTGCCGTCCTCACCGCTGATTTCGTACGTGTATGATGCCAGGTGGGTCTCAACAAAGTCAGGGAAGCTTGGTGTCAGTACTTGGCCTGGACCTCTGTTGTGTCTTGACCAGATAAGACTCAGATTGTGCTGATCACGCCATTCCCCCCACAGCCGTTGCATTGCTGGGGGACTAACAAGTTTCAAATGATTTATGACCATGCGACGATCACTGGCTTGTAAATAGATCATGCCTAACCAGAAAGTATCGGTGAGGCTGCCGCGATGCCAGAAGAGTGGTGATAAGCTCACCGTTATCTTCACATACATCGTTGAATGACAGCACGTTACTGATGAGGGTTGCGACAGTATCCATCTATATATGGCTTCTTTAGTTGCGCGCCAGAGATTGGGAGTAAGGCTTACAGAATCAGTCATACCAGGACCCCAATTGTCACTGCAAACAGAGACCGATGTCGCATGGGGGAACTGGACAAACATGTAAGTTTTACGTAGGATAGAATGATTGAACATACCGCTCGTAGGAGAAAATCAGCAATAATATCCGAGGGATGAAAGAGCCGCTGAAGCGCACAATTCAAGCATAATTCAGTAGGTATCACTATATGACGGCAATTCACTCAGCATCAAACCTTGGATGGGGTTATGGATGGCCAGAACTCAATGTCATCATGTGGCACGAGAGTAGATGTGTCCTGTGGGCGGCTGGTCTTTGCCCCTTGACCTCGCTGCGGTATGTTGGAATTACTCGAATCCGATGTCGGCCCATCGGAAGGCGATGTCGAGTGGGAAGGATGTGGCGTCGTCGACTGTGAGTTTTGGGAAGTGAATACAGGTTCACCGAGGGTAATGCTTTGCCATTGGTTTTCCGGAAGGGTGAAATCAATGGTGCTAACAAACAAACACTGGTTGGTGATGGTGGTATGAACTGCAGTGTCAGGAATGTCTCTCTGGTGGAGAATAGCTTGACTTTCCGCTAGCGATGGGCCAGCTTTCGCCTCTGCAGATCCTCTATGGTGCCAGTGATACTTGCAACCTGTAACCCCGTTGGTGATGAATGTCAGCTCTGTCGACACATCTGCGCTCCTGTTGCTTGGGATAGTGGCTATCCCAAATCCGGCGGACTTCCGGCAGCCATAGACAACTCGTACTTCGCCGTTACTGATCTCGCGACCCAGATCCGTTTTTATAAATCTGTACCAACTCGTGATGTTGTCGCGTACATATTTTCGAAAGGGGGCAGTGTTATGAAGGATCGACAGAAATACTGATTCGGGCATCATTAGTACCGCTGCTTCCACTGATGATGATTTCAGAGTTGTTTTGCTTTGGAAAATCAGCTATGCGAGCAGTTCAACGCAAAAAATGTCACTGACAATGTATCATTTCCCGAGTCCGTTCGTACTAGGGATTCGTCCGCAAGATAGCTGCCAGCGCTGAACTCCTCATACTCTTCAAGGTCATCTGGGTTCCAAGCCGTGAATGGAGTGAAGCCTTCAGGCATCCGCCTCGATGCGTTAATAGGATGCGTTGCATCATGGACCACATTGAAGAGAAATGAAAACCCGCCCTCTGGCATGAGGATTCCCACATCTCCAAAACCCACTCCAGACGCGCGATATGTTACAGGCAGGCGTCTATTTGGCGACGGAATCCATAATGGATACCCCCTATTCTTCGTCATGAGATGGTGCACATATATTTCTGGGCCGGTTTGTGGTGTAGGAATCGGATTTGTTGGAAGGTCAAGGCCAGCGCTGCTTGCTCTGGAAGGCCTTGAACTTGAATTTGAGGCAACATCCAAAACTGCCTTAGGATCTGGAGAGCTTGTTGCCTCCAAAGCAGGAGGGGGGTTCGAACCATCTTCAAGCAGCCTCCGAATTAATGATATTAATGTGAAAATTGGAACGGTTACATACATATGTTGAAAACCGCCTTCCCAATGTTTGTATTCAACGCGTGATGGAACATACCCTGCATAAGTGCTCCTGGCGTCACCCCTGGTGCTGCTGGTAACATGGGTGCCGCGCCTGAAGGCGTCTGTAGGCTAGGAGTGGTGGTCTCTGAGGTATGTAGCGATGAGGAACCGGTGGGTGAGGATGTCGAGACAGATGTATTATTGGTTACCGTAGGTGAGGACCTTGAAGTTGAGCTACTACTGATATTTGAGATGTCGGAAGGGCCAGAACCCGCGTCATTTTTGGTGCTATCGTCCTCTTTCTTCCAAGGGCTCCAGAGCATGGTGGCAGATGATTGATGATCGATGAGGACGGATGAGGACAAGCGACGAGGATGAGGCGCGCACTGCCTCACAAGAAGTTCAGATACAGTCATGGACTGGTCCTTGAGACACCAAAAAATGAAAACTCAAATTGAATTTCTTATAATGGTCATTGTAGCGCAATTCTTGGCCTTAACAATGATGACAGTATACCCCTACATCTCTCAAAAGGAATCGAACGTTTTCTAGTGAATATGAGCGATATCGGGGCTACTAGAGCTTGCGAGCGGAGTGGGGACGAGTCTAGGAAGTTTGCTATAGCTATTAATCCCAATGCCAGAATTTGAATCTTGCTGGTCCTCACATCAATCTTCCAGTATCACAAGAGAGTTCGCAACAGGTATCCTTTGGTATCAGCCCTCCATGCAATTCATTATACATATGGAAGATACAATATAATTTACTCAGTAGATCAGATAACTCGAATAGAAAATATGATACATACAAACGGATTCCAACGATAGTAGATATACAGACAGAATGGTTGGGGGACATTCAGGCGCGCAGCGCTATCACCAGATTGCTGTGGCGTTGGTCATGAACCCAATAACGGTCGCAAAGACTCCGTAGCCTCCAGAGTCCATCGCTCAATGTCATCGTATGGTAGCTCTTGCCATTTATTGAATGCCTTCAAATGCGCGCCGTGTGTTGCCTTAGTACGAAAGTCTAATGAGATAATGAAATGAGCTTACTTCCTCGAAAAGTTCCAGTATTTCCAACCCTTGTTCATTGGCTTCTATCCTCGCATTGACATTTTCTTGTAGTTCGGCTCCTAGCGCTTTGTTCTCTTCCTCGAGCTGTGCACGTATTTATTAAGATCGATTTCCTTGGAAATATCACGGAAAATCTAATGCAAAGCGCACCTCCGCTATTTCTGCACGGAGCCTCGCCGCTTCCGAGGTCAACATGGGCACAGTTCGTGCACACACAGCGACTTTAGGATCCAGGTCTTCCTTCCAGACGTCACTACCAGCATCGTTCCGTGCCTTCCTGTCCTTCGCATCGTTGACGACTTTGTGTAGTGTGTCTATGCTTTCTTGGATGTTGTAGTCGGTGAAGAGTTTGTCGAGATCTCTCTTTAAAAATTGGAGGTATGGGTCGTGTTAAGAAATAGGGGATCGGAGCGCGGGTCTGGGACGCACGAAGTTTTGGGCTTCAATGTACTCGGATATGCTGTTGAATGTTGCGGACGACCCGTTTTTGTCTGATTCGACGTAAAGCGGGAAGCATTCTGCGAAGTCTTCGAAGCTACATCGGGGTGATGAGTACAAGTCTAAGAAAACAAGGCTGGTTAAGGTTTATGTACCAACTCACGTCCATTTGTGCGCCGACCTCTGGATGGCAAGCTGTAGTGCTGAGTGGAAGTGGGTCCAGCGTCTGCTTCCTGCTTGATTGTTGAACATAATCCAAAAATGCAGTAAAATTGGTTTAAATAGGTGTCGTCCGTCCTCGTGCGTCAGAGTTAAGCCAGAGTTGGGTCCAAGAACAGCAGTCGCGCAATAAGCGCGGTTCAAGCCAAGTCGCGTCTGTCTGTAACGCGTTCATGTGACTTGTGACATTGCCGGGTATATCGGCCCGTAGCAGAGCACGCTGAGTGAGTGGCAATGGCGAGAAGCTCTTGACGAGAACCCTCATGTTGACGCCCACAGCCTCAGTTGCCGGATGAGATCCCATCATACACTACACAGACTCCGAGCGGATACAGCACTCAATACTTGAGGTTCCCTTTACCGATCTACACCACTCGTTCCACCTCTTGGCTCCCTGTTCCTGCTTTAATATTCTAGCTCCTTGGAATCTCTTGAACACCCTGTATCATGGAGCCTATTATGCCCGCGCCTCGAACTGGGGACCCAGAGGCACAGACACCTACAGCTGCTACTCCTGCAAACAGACGAAGCTCCATACCGTCGTTCATGTTCATGATGTTTATGTTCTATATGTTTAACAGCCATGGCGGAGACGAGTTCATCGCAAGACACCAGTATCAGGACGCCCTGCAGTCGTTGGTTGAGCAGCATTCGAACTTCACAGCGTGGATGAATAACACAGAGTCAAACTTCACTTTGGTAACTATCGCATCTTGTGCTGTGGAAGGGATTTGCCAGTGCATGTTAATGATGACTCCTTCTGTTCATATTAGCCTCCGGAAGACAAGGCTTTCCTGCCCTTAGTTGTGGTGTTCCAGCCGCCCGCGCCTAATATTGACCACCTTACTGAGTCCTTCTATCAGAACATAACTGGATACGTTAACGGGGATGCGAGATTCAACAATGTATCAGCGCAATCCGTGGCATCGAATGAGACTGTTCAGTGGAAAGAACAAGCGGCAGATTTCATGCTGGGCGTAAACGCGACAACGATGATTGAGAAGATTGGGACATGGAACTACGATGCATCGACTAAAGTGTCGTTCAGTCTCGTCGAGAAACTGCGTCCCGAATCTAAAGTCTCGCCAGACAGTGACGCTTTTCTCATCCGCGTGAGTTGGTAGCCTTTAATGAGAACCGGAAGGAGTATCCTAACGCACCTACATGAATTTTAGGGCAAAATTGAATTAACAGAGGAAATCGAATCTGACAACTTGAGGCTGGATTTCGAGGGCATTCATTTTGTCTCTCAAGGGACAATTTATGGCTTTGCAGAGCCTAACAGGTGAGAGTGTATGTTCTAAGCCCGTGAGTTCCTTCACTAAGCTACTGCAGTCAACAAATAGACATTCGGTTGCTGCCTTCATTGGTCCCAGAGGATCAAAGAAACGTCACTGCGAAGCTTGTCGCTCCAGAACTCCAGGCCAGGATCGATAAGTTGAGGGACATCATTGATGCAGGGCTGATAGATGCCAAATCGAATTCCAATGGTAAGAACAAATACATATGACTGCACTTTTATTGTGATTCTGATCATCTTCTTGTCATTGCAGAAGAACCACCTGCAACGACTTGCCCATTTGTCTTCCATGCGCAGCTTGAAAAGACCAGTCTACCGCGATCCGTCATGGCAGAGCTGGAGAGTGAGGTGAAAAACCCCACTGGAATCCGGACGCCGCCCATCCCGAAGTTGTCCCTCAATGGTGTTCTTGTCAGCAAGGAGTGTGGGGTCTTATTTGAAGTCGTCAACACTGAAGGACTTAGGTACGCTGGAAACCGCTCTGTAGGTATCGAATGTGTACTGAGAAATGAATCGTCTAGGACGCCACTGTTCTTCCGGAAAGTCACCACATGTAAGCGCCCTCATTGACAGTATCAATAAATCAGACCCACCCAATTGTTATCTCCTAGATGCGGGACTTGCTGGATTATGCTATCTACTCATTATGGTACTACACTCTCGACAAATGGAAATCAGTCGCGCCGCATCCAATATATCCCGTGCGTCCCGCTGGACGTTCTTCTCCCAGGCAACAATGGACTCCGTCTCTTTTGCTGGCCACCTCACGTTCGCTATCCTTGCAGAAGGCAGGGCGTCCTTGTCTCTCATGGTCCCTGCGTTTCTGGTCTGTGTGCTGTTCGTCCATGAAGCAGTAAGCACCTCTGATTACCTTGAGTCAAGGAAAACATTGACAAGATATTTATATAGCAATTTGCAGTGCTTGTACAGAATATTCAAGGCCCAGAGGACTATACGCCTCCTCCGCCGCCGTCGCCTCGGCTTCCACAATCTCCAGTAACATCAACGCCTACACCTGCGCCTGGGTCCCCAGCTGAAGATGCTGATGAATCTCGCGAACCTTTGTTGGCTTCTTATCCTCCTACGCCAAACCCTGCGCCTCCTCCTCCCCCTCCTCAACCCACCGTGATTCAGGCAGCGAACAATAATCAGCCGATGTCATTCGGCGCCTTCCTAATCCAGCATATCAGGACAGACCCACAAGCCAGACTGCGTATGGTTTCTGCTTTGTCTGTATACCTTGAGTCGTGCTAACGATCTCTATGATAGTGGTTATTATGGTCATCTTCTTCACTTTGATTGTCCGGGTTATCTTGTCGCCACTGCTCACCATTATCTTCATTGCTATTACATACTCTTTCATCTGGCTCCCGCAAATAGTAAGGTCTGTCCGACGGGGAAGAAGCAGCGGGCTTACCACTGAGTACGTTATGGGGTCGACGCTCTGTCGTTTATACCTCATCCTTTGTGAGTTACAGATTTTATACAAGCCCTGATTAAATAACTTATCCCACGGTAGACTTTTTTGCATGTCCAAAGAATGTTTTGGAGGTTGGCTCTCGTCGTAAGGCTTTCTGTTCTCTCTATTACATCAAGGAACTCACGGATATCTTCAAAGCATGGATATGGCCTCTGTCTCTTTTTATTCTACTTCAGGCTTTCGTTGTCCTTCTGCAAGACACTCTTGGACCCACATTTTTCATGCCCCAAACCGTACGTTTCTACTTTATCAATGTTACCGCCCCGCACTCAGTATTTGTATGCACCCTTCAGTACTCTGCCCCGAAGACATACGACTACCACCCACCAATGGCCTTACCAGACACGGAATCTCCTGAGAAATCTCTAGGTGACTGCGCCATTTGTATGGACGCCATCTTGATCGAGCCACCATCTTCATACGGACGCTCGAAATCGTTCGACGGCCGGGATAACTGGGGAGAGAAAGGAGGATCAAGCTCGAGCTCAACGATGATGAAGAGACCGACAAGGTTAAGTAGTATGCTCAATGCTTTCCACCTGGGGTCCCGAGCAACGGAAGCAAGGCAAATTTACAGTCTGGCACCGTGTTCGCATCTTTTCGTGAGTTGCTTCCTATTACCATTCATGAGGTGCAGTGTACTGACTTGTGCGACTGATAGCATACTGAATGCTTGGAAAAGGTCTTTGTTCTTCTTTTGTGATTCTTGTATAGTTTGCTGATACATCATCTCCTTGTTGTAGTGGCTCGCCATCAAGGTAACTTCCCTTTGTTTTTGTATCAACGCCATGTCACTCATGACATTGTAGAATATCTGCCCGCAATGTCGAAGGCCCCTTCCCCCATTATAACCATACACAGGATAATTATGCCCTGGCACATCTAGACGCCTTTCTAGTTCTTGTTTCTGGGGGTCAAGTTGACGCTATAAACATATCTCTCCTCATCACTCACTACATTACTGGCTTGCTTTCTACTTCGCTCGCTCTTTCTCTCCATATACAGGACCCATGTATCTCTCCCCGCTGTTTATTATTTGTGATACCTTAGTCTACCATTGCATAAAACGTTCTCTTATTCAACGCTTGAGTCGTGGTGAGAGATGTAAACTGGTGCTTCCAGAGTACAAAGCCCATACAAGGCTGTGCGGCCGTCTATATTGGTTTGACATTGACAGGCCAGACAGCTTATAACAACCGACCACTATCAGCGCATTGAAGGCGCCTATATACTCTACGTACAACGATGATGTTGTCTCCTTAACACTGCAACTATCATCTTACTTTCATCTTCTCCCAGCCTCGTGTACACGGCCAGCCAGTGCAAGCCCCATCCAGCACCCCAACGCTCAACGCCACGCTGACACCACCCACAAGCTCACCATGGATGGCCAGGCATCTGTGCGTCCCATTAGACGCCAAAGCACAGGTCTTTCTGGCACCGGCATTGCTCGCCCACGTTATGTCCCGCGATTGACTGGATATCGCTTCTTCGTCGTGTTGCTGACTGCTGGATTTGGCCTGTCGAAAGCGAAGTTGTCATATCAGGGGCTATCAACGGCCCCTAATACTCTTGATTGGCTATACGGCGTCTGCGCGTTTCTCATGTAAGTGGTACTCTACTACTAGTACGTGTAGTGCCCGGCCAGCGGAGGTTTCACAGCGACACCGTTGTGCCACGACCCTCTCGCCTCAACATTGCCTCAACAAGGCGCCTTTGCATTGCTTTTTGAATGTCAAAGTCATACTGAATGGTTCTTCCGAATAGCCTATACTGGTTGGGCATCTACGAAAGACATGCGCCACACCTCATGCCCAAAATGTTTGAGGTGGACTACTTGGAACCGTTCTGGAAACTATTCTTCAGGTTACTTGGGTCAAGGGAGCGCCGTGAGTGTTCATTTCACGCTAGCTCAACTTGGGTTTGGCTGTGATAGCATGATAGAAGTGGCCCAGGGCTAATGAATCTTCAACATAGCGATGCCCGGGCGACGGCCAACATTGGAACCTCGCCTCGAATAGTTTACTTTCGTATCTGTGTAATAGTACATGGGCTGCTGGGAAGCGATGTTAGCAATTCAATGGACATCTTGAAGGAAACTCTGTCGCCCCTCTTTTCTATTGTCATAATTCAACTGCACTCTTCCAACACTATTTGGTATCGAAAGTATGGACAGCACAGGAAAACGTCTGAGTCCATCCGAAGCTCACCAAGACCTAAGTTGGTGCTTCCCAAGCTCCCTTGATAGAAAAGATGATCGTCAATCTCCCGGAATTGCAAGGCAATTCCGTCTGTTGTAACGCCTCATCAGTGCCAGAACACAGCTCGTTATGCCAGCTTCCTGCAAATTAATTACACACATGTTGATTCAGACGATTCAACCACATCATACGCCTCATCGGACCCACATATACCAATCCGGACTGGTGATGAACGACTGGCGTTTGTGTGAATCTACGAGAACCAAAGGGTCAGTAGGAGCGCTTCTTCCTTTAATTAACCCGCTCCAAGATTCTGCGCGCTTCTTTCTATGTTAAATGCCCTATGTTGGGAATAGAAGCACCCCTGAGTTGAAGAGCACTGCCCTCCTCGCAAGCATAAGATATTATTACGCTCGCATCCGAGTCGGTAAGGAATGATTGAGAGGCAAAGATAGATAGGAATGCCATGGGCGCCCAAATCTTCGAGACAGACACGCATCCCGGAATAGATCGATGCAGAATTGTTGGTGCTTATGCACACGACTGCGCACCGCTTTCCGGCGTCGCCCCCTTCCCAAGCGTGCATTCCGATGTCGTCGCAAGCTTTCGTGGATATCCAAAGTGAATGTGCCAACGTCAGTTGACCTTCACCTGGTCATGCTGGAGGGTTGAGGCATAAAAATAACTTGCGCAATTCGGATGGGCTCGAGAATTGCTGTGCGTAACAATCCAATGATTCATTGCGCTTTCTACCGCTTCTTCTTCGCCTTTTTCTTCTTCCCATTCGCAGTATTTTCAATGTTCGGAGATGGTGGCGCGGCAGGCACCGAGACGGAGCCCCCAGCCGCCTCCGCTTCAGCACCCCCACCTTGTTCAATCTTGTTCTTCGCGTCCAAGAAGAACATCACATCGCGCACCTGGTCCTCCAAGTCGCGTACCTTGCCCGTGAACGCCTCTTTCTCCTTCTCCACCGCCTCCACGCGCTCCTTCATCTTCCCGAGGTTCGTCATCAGCCCTTCGCTCACCGCGCGCTCCTCCCGGAGCTCCTTCTCCAGCTTGCGCGCGAGCTCGGTGACTTTCTCCGCACGCGCCTCTGCCTTGGCCTTTTCCTTCGCGACAGCCGCCACTTTCTCTTCCTCCTCGCGCCGGATCCGCTGCTCCTCGTCGCGGTTCCGCACCTTTTCCTTGGAGAACTCGTCGCTCAGCGTCCCGACAAGCGCCTTGAGCTCGTCCACCTGTCCACGCAGCTCTGCTGTCTGATCCTCATAGTACGACCTCTGCGAGTCCAGCTGCGATGTCAAGAGATACGAGTACTCGATGCCTATCGCCTCGATTTTCTCTGCGGTCAATGCATCCGCTTGCGACGGCCCGAGGCTGCCACCGTCTCGCGACGTCGCGCCCATAGAGGCGGCTGCACTGGGAAGCTCAACCAGCTTGCCGTCCGTCTTGTTCTGGATAAGGCGGTGGACGTAACCGTCGCCTGCGTAGTCCCACACGCGTTGTGTCTCTAGTTCGAGTGCATATAGATGTGTGGTGGCTTGATAATGCGCCTGCGCGTGTGCCTGGCCGTACCGTCCGCACCCAATGTTGCCACATATCAGACATATCCAAAGATTGGTCCGTGAGGAACACGAAGTGCACAAGGACAGATTCGGTGCAGTCGGGTTGGCAAAAGGGATCGTCCGTGAAGAGCTCGATGATGATGGATGAGACGACAACAACGTTTGCGAGTAGCGGCAAACTGGACATCTAATGATCGTTTGAATAATTAATGAAATTGTTGATGAGAAGTATGAAAATCATACCTGCTGTCGCCCCACTTGCTCAGGCAGGCGCAATGGAAGGTATGTGAACACGGTACAGTGATCAGACCAGTAACAGCAGAGTCCATGCGCTCCAGACACACGGGGCAAGTTGGCAGCTCGTACATATTACCATGTGTAGCTGCTACACGACTAAACGGTTGTGTAACCGCATCTTCAACGTCGATTACAACAGACAGAACATGAACGACATGACAAATCTCTGGCTGCATCCCATGTTACCGAAACGTGAGCAGCCAGAGGAAAAGTGAAACGTACCTCCATGGAATTGAATGGCTTCCCATTGTACGCCTCCGTAAATTCAGCTGCATCAGCCGGGTTCAAAAACTTGATGACAACTATTGAACGATTCGGGGCAAAGTCTCTGCATACGAGCAAAGAATAAGGCGGTCAACAAACGCGTCGGTCGAATAAATTGCACACAAACTCACCTGATAATTCGTAGATGGCCAATCCCATCAACAGCAGGTGCAACAAACGCAAGGAAGTCAGACGGCGTCATCCAAGGGGGAACGGCCAGGACGCCCAGCATGACTCCGTCAGACTCGTCATCCGCATTGTCCGGGAGAGTGAAGGCCATTTGTTCCATCTTTGCTTCAAGCTCCTCCGGCGATGGCTTGCTCGCACCGTCGCGGAATACATGGACAGTCCCTTCAGGTAGATTTGTTGTTCCAGTTTTGCTTCGCCTGTGCGGCACGAAAGTCGCCTCAGCCGGGCCTGTGAACGAATTAGCACGAGGATGGTAGAACGTGTTCAGAGTAGAGTTTTGTGCACTTACTTACCATTTCCTGCCTTTTTTACATTCGCTGAATGTGCCACTGAGCCCATATGGTCAAAGTCTAGCCAGTCGATGGTAATAGGTCCGAATCTGTAATCCCCTGCGGAATTTGTAGTGTTTGGTCGAGAAGTAGAAGCCGTGTTCCGTCGCTGCGCCGCTGCCGCGCTTGTTGAGAGGGACCTGGAGTGTGAATGCCTCGGGAGGGGCTGGAAGAGAGAAGCAGGTATGAAAGACGCTGTACTGGGCGCGGTAGATCTTTGGGTGAGAGTTATCCTGATGTGAAAGCCCCTGTTGTTCATGGCATTGGCAAGAAGCAAGAATATTTGCGTACTCGCTTCAGCATCAAACGATGTCATTCAATCACGCTTACGTAAGAAATTGATGACATCAGTATAATTATCCGTGTTAAGAGCCGAATAGGGGAGCTACACTTTCCTATGACTCTACGTCCACGACCGACTCCCTCATTCGTCGCAGGGGCGGCGATATCCTTGACAAAACCATTCACTCCTTCGACCTTAAAGACCATCAAGAGCGCACTACAGCATAGATCAGGCCAGGCAAATAATGCATTAACTCATCCATCTTCAAATAAGCATCATGCCGGGGTTCTAATACCCTTCTGCAATATTGGTGGAGAGCCTGGAATCTTACTAGAGGTCAGAGCGAAGTCGTTGCGATCTCACTCTGGGGAAATAAGGTGTGTACTGCTTGCTCTCCGAAAAATATATGATCGAGAAGGCTTAAAAACGCTTTGGTTTGCAGTTTCCCTGGTGGTCGCGTAGATGAAGTGCGTTGGTCATTATCCACGCGTTTTGCAGTCCGGTAACATGCTCATCATACTTCCTCAGACAGATGGATCTGTGTTGAACGCTGCACTACGCGAAACCTATGAAGAACTAGGAATTGAGTCAGATAGAATCGAAATCCTTGGCGAGGTGGGTCCGCCCCAGATTAATCTTCGGGGGGACATGACGGTTTGGCCATATGTCGTACGTCTGCAACCTAGTCTTCAGCAGTATCCTGCTCATAAAAACCAAAGGGATTTGTCCATGCAACCAAGAAGGACGCCATTAGATTGTCAGACGATGAACCCTTCCCGTCGCTTGATATTGAAGACATTCGCAGACGGATCTCCCTGGCGGAAGTAGCAGCCGCGCTGCATCTACCCCTAAAACACTTCGCATCCCCGAGCAGGGTGCGGACGTCGTTTTATCGCAACCAGGAGCCATATTACCCCATCGATGTGACCGACATTGCGCGGTCGGCTTTGAAGGAGGAAGGCGTAATCACGACCAAGACAGGGGAAACGGAAGACGAGGTCGGTCCGGGCGTCGATGGGCGCGTTGAAGTGTGGGGGTTGACTGGGTGGTATGTGACCCTGCTAATGAAGGCGCTCCATGTATATCAATAGCAAATATTATTTCCTGCGACGCAATGCCCTGGTCTCTTCTTTGATGTCGGTGATAACTTCGGTGTCCATGTTCGGATCGGCGTCCGGCTCGATCTTCTTATATCTTGCGGCGCCCTGAAGAGCTTCGGATTTTTTTGAGGGTTGTTTGCTCTGACGTGAGCTCAGGATGAAGTACAATCCGCCCTCTGCAATAGCGACAACAAACGCGGCGAACAGAGCAAATAGGGCACGCTTTAACAGGCAAGATTAGCAACAGGTAGGTGCTGATCCCGGAATCGCAGCATGCTCACCCATTCCATTTGCCATCCTTGCCTGGCACCTGCCCACCACGCCGCAAAGCCAACACATCCCACACTAAGCAACCCATTCACAAGAGCCGTAATAGTCTTTCGCTCCCGCACGCGCTCTTTTTCGACCTCCTCCGGATCCTTCGGGGGCACATAAGTGCCAAATTTGCGTTCGGGCGACGTCGTAGTGCCAGCAAGGAGTGCGACCATGGAGTACCCAGTTGCGTCAAGCCCCTTGCGTTTCAACGCCTTTTGTCCACCGTCTGTGCGCGCCCATTGCGAGACAGAAAGGAGCGTCTTGTAGGGTATCAGCGCGGGCGGAGTGTCAGAAATATATTGCTGGAGTTCTTGGGCGACTTCACGGGGAAGGAGCTCGTAGAGCGGCTTGAGCGTGTCTACAAGATGAGACTCGAGGGATATGTTGATGCCTGAAGTGGACGTCGCCATGATGGAATAGGATGAGACGGGGCTAGTGTCTCGTTAGGGACCGAAAGAAAGGAATATGGACGAGGGAAAGAAGACAGTGATGGCATACGTCAATGTCATCATGCTGCTTAGATGGCCGTTGCCCAAATGTCGGTGGCTCACGTATTGGAACGCCTAGGAATCACAAATGTGCATATGCTCCCGTCCGGCCATGATCATGATGGCGGGCCTCTCCCGTATGTATATATGTAAGCTTAGAGTCACCGCAAAATTAACTTCGCCCCTTCCCGTTCCCTTTCCTGCTCATCCGTATAACCCTAAAGTCCGAAAGGAATATGGAGTACACGCCAGGGTCCGTTGTAGCCTCGCAGTTCAGGCAGGCTTGCATCGATTTCGATATCAAGAATCAACGCAAAGTCGCAGATCTTACCCGGACGCTCGACGCTACTGCACAGGCATTGGTCCCGAGTATCGCGATTAGGTATGTGCACCTACACATTCGGGAGAGAAGAAATATGAAGAAGGAGAGGGAAAATGCTTGGAAAATGGGGTCGCGCAGTGTGATGCTGCTGCGGTGGGTGCGCGCGGTCTAAAATAACACACTGACCACCCGCCATTCTATTTTTCTTTTGCGTTCCGCATGTAGGACGGAGGCGGGCCAGATCCTCAAGCTTTGGCCTGATCTACGAAAACTCTGGCGCGACCTCGCTCGCAAGCAGCTCTCCTTCTGGGATAACGAAGATTCCGATGAGGAGGAGCAAGATACCAACGAGTATGCCGTGAAGGAAGAGAAGGAGACAGACGTCCTCCGCGCGATGTGCGGCGCCCTGGCCAAGTTCACCCGCAACCTCGTCGCAGGCGTTCCCAATAACCAACTCCGGGCTTAGTGAGTTCACCATCCCGCTCGCCTGTCTAATCTAATCAGCTCGCGCGTCCTGTGCCCGTTTTGGATAATTGCTCTGACTGACCCCCTACTTTTTTTTGGCATTTGCAGCGAAAATGAACCCGACATGCGCCGATTGCTGCACTTCTATACCTCCTGGTCTGCCATGGAAGATGCCCAGTGTACGTCTCTCTTTCCGATTTTCCAAACGCGTTGTTGAAAAGAAGACACTGACATCCTGCCATCACAGCTGTTGCTACAGCCCGTGTGCTCACCCAGGCGCTTTCGAATACTGTCACCGCAAATGAGGAGCTTGTCGGAAGGCTGTGGGAGACCTACATGAACCTCCCAGAGGACCAGGTCGTGCTCATGTGCGTGTTTCCTGCCCATCACGGTACATCACCCCGTGTGGAGTGGTGATATTTTGAATTGCAAGTGAGGCGGTGGAGACTAACCTTTTCTTTTTCTCTCTGATTGGCATTATAGTCGGTTGCTGGCATCCCAAGATGCTCGAACGCTTCTGACAACGCTCATCTTCATCCTCAACTCGATACATGGGAACCGGAAACGAACGTAAGCGCCGCAGGCTTCAATCACGGCGAACAAACCTTTGAAATTAATTTTAGGCAGCTTCTGGCCAAGTCCAAAGTTGGTGTCCGAATATGCATTGGCCTACTGGATAACATGGTCAAACTGCATGAAGCAGAAGAGGGTTCGGAGGGAGGGCAAGCGTTCGACATTGGGTAATTCACAGCATTGGAGCTTCTACGGCACACGGGCGCTAATGTATTCACTCCAGATATTCCATCTTTACTCAATTCATTGAACAAGGGTTCGTTCCCGATCTCTACCGGAAATTCGCAATGTAAGTTACATCTTCTCAATCATACCCTCTGCGCGCGCTGATCCCCATAATTATTCAGCGCGAGCGAAATTGTGACTCCCCATCAAACTACGCTTCTCAAACTCGTCGACTCCTACCTCCAATCAACACAGTCAAACCCGGCATCAAGCGCCCAGATCCCCGAAATTCTTCGTATACATGAATCATTGGGGACCTTCCTCTCCAAGCGCTTCTTCACGCTCTCCGAATTCGCCCAAGAGGCGATGCGACGCTCCCTGGGACTGGTATCGCCATCCCGTGATGGAGCAGGGCCCAGTAATGGCGCAAATGGAGGGCGTGCTTCGTCGGACTCGGAGGATTCGTCAAGTGGCTCTTCCTCGTCCGCATCGAACCAAACACCGGTATACCCCCGGGAGCTCGATGTGATGCTGCCCAAAGCCTGCGAAGCGCTCGTTCTGGTTACCCAGTGCATCATCACCGTGTGTCTCCAAGCAGAAGAGCAAGAAGCACTGCTCGAAGACTGCTTGTCGGACTACAGATCCTTCACAAATTTGAAAAGCTACTTCATTCGGAAACGACGCGACGACCAGGGAATTGTGGAGACCCTCATTGGTGCGCAAAAATAGCCTCGTTCTTACGCAAACACTGACGCGCGAATGCCTCATTCTATTTTAGGCGTGCTAGGGCTGTTTGATCAGTTCCTCCCGCGTATCCAGTTCGGCAAACCTGTCAATCATGATGGTTCCCCTATGTCTGCTGCTGGGGCGGGAACGGGCACTAGCAAACCCGCAGATGTTTCTGGGTTCTCGTACTTGAAACGCGACTTGGTCCGACTGCTGGGAGTCCTGACACATGGTGTCAAGGACGTCCAGGATCGGACACGGGCAGCGGGTGGGTTGCCAGTGGTTATGAACCTGTGTGTGGTTGACGAACGCAACCCATGTACGTGCATCTATCATTGATATGTTAAACAGGGCTTGACTGACGTCTGGTCGCTTGAATGTCATTTAGATCTGCGGGAACATGCCATTTTCACTCTGCACGGCCTTTTGAGGGACAACCCCGAAAATCAAAAGTTCGTTGACGGTGTGAAGCCCTCGCAGGAGTGGGCTGACGACGGAACACTCAAAACTAAGGTGGGGGCAATACTCAAGTAGGAAGTGTGACATTGGCGCCTACTTCTTTTTGATGCGTTGCCTCATCTATCATGCTGCACGGACATAATTTTGTTATCTCCATCCTTTGTATTATTACACAAGCATTGTACATTCGTACCAGAAACATGATCAAGTATATGGGGAGATAGACTATCTACAGCAAACAAGGAAAGCAATGCTTTTTTGGGAGTGCAATCTCACTCGTCGTCGTCGTCGTCTTCATCGAATGCAATGGCGCGTTTGCTCGTGACGCGTCGCACTTTGTGATCATCGGCGTCGTCTTCGCTTTCGACGTCCATACCATCCGCGTCCTCATCAGAGTCGGCAACACGTTTGGACTTTTTCACCTCCGAGCCTCGGCCCTTCCTCTCCGCTGCTGCCTGCTTCTCGAGTGTCGCCTCCATCCTTTCGAGGTCATCTTCAGCCTCACTTGGATCTCTTCCCTGCTTACGACCGCCACCTCCCTCTTCATCGTCGTCATCTGGAACAACAAAGTCATCTGCTTGATAATCCTCCTCATCCTTCTCAGCATCAGACTTGCGTTTGCCAGCTTTCCGTGGGGAGTTACGCGAGGCGGAGAAGTCAAGCTCCTCGTCCGAGCCCGCGCCACCACCATACATGCCCTCGGGCTCGTCGTCGTCGCTCCAATACACGTCGCGGTCCTGCTGGCGGCGGTAGGCCTTGCGCTTGCGCGTGCCCTCGAACCCGTCTCCAAGGTCTGCGTTGCGACGCTTCGGCTTGCTGCGCGCGGTCTGCTTCATGAGCTCCATCTTCTCGCGCTCCGGATCGACCGTCGGCTCGGGCGCGATGCGCAGACGCGCGGTCTGCTTGTGCTTCTGCTCGACGGAGCGCACGAGCATGCGGTGCGTCTCGGACGTCATGCCTGTGGGTCGTAGGCTCATGTACCCGGTCACGAGCGCCTCGGATTGGAGAACCTGCGAGCGCTTGTGCTGCGCGACGAGGTAGGTGAGGCCATGGCCCTTGCCGCCGGCTGGTGCGGGTGCTTGCGACTGAGATGGGCCCTGAGACTGGGATTGGGATGATGCTGCGGCACCGATGGTCTGCCGCGGCGTTGCGGCCGAGGTGTCAATGGATTGGTTGATGTCGAAAAGTTCTTTGCCAAGACGGAGACTCAGTGTACCGTCGGACCAGCGAATGACTCGTGCGTTTGACTGCTTTGTCTGTTCATAAATTGGATGATTGTTAGTTGTCGCGTAGTTACTCAATGGATGCCCAGTTGTGGACTGACATCTTGGCCAAAGTCGTCTTTCTTCCAACGCCACCGTAGGGTATTTTCGACTTTGAGTTTGATGGTATTTTCGTGATGAAGCGCGTCTTCCTCCTCATCTGGGCCAACGTAAGTTTCCGGTGAAAAGGGTTTTGTATCCATATTCATGTAGTTAGGTATACGAAGCACCCAATTCTAGATAAGGCGGTGGTATTAGCTGTACGTCGAGGGAAACGGTGTTTAGGGTAGAGCTCACATCGCCATCTGAAGCCCGAGGGACAGGTAAATTCGGAAACTTGACTTCCGCCTCCTTGACTTCAATAGCCATTTCCGGAGGTATATCTTCTTCTTCATATTCTAGGGCTTGACGGCGTTCCCGTTCAGGAGACGGGATACGCTCAGATTCCGGTCCGGAGGCACTGGGCGATGCTGGCGCACGTCTATATTCCAGAAGAGTGAGCAAGAAGGTTGCATGAATGGCAAAGATGTGCAAAGGCGCACGGGCGTGAAATTGAAAGCTGTACAGACCTGGCATTTCGCTGTTCGTCTACATCGTTGTCATTGCCAAAAAGGTCAGACATCTCTTCATCTTCGCGTTCTTCCTCGTCTTCTGATCTGTGGGAGGGTGGCGTGGCGGACATTTCGATGTTGTCGGAATACCTGTCCGTATGTTTTTGGTATGAATTTGGAGAGAGCACCGGTTAGGAACGGGGCGGTGTTGTGGTGGTGGGCGAGGGGCCAGGGCGGATGAGTGGTTGGATCAATCCTGGTCGACGCGTAGCACGTGAGGCAATGATGGGCCAATGGGGTAAACCGCCCAACACAGCCAACCTCTACCCAGCGTCCACCGCCCGCCGCCCACAGCCCTACGACTCATCCAGCAACCATGCACAATCCTGTCGCAATACCCCTCAGATCGTTTTTAATTCAGTCAGACGACATGTCTGTGACAGTCTGTCTGCTAACTCATGGACGCGTGCAGGCAGAAAAGGAGTAGTTTATTGTGTGTGGAATCTGCTGATGGCTGTGTCTACCCTCCGTGGTCAGCGCTCTCCCACTCGGTTCGCCGAACAGCCTCCTGCCAGCCGCCATGATCCTGTGCAAATTGTCCCCTTCGAATCCGCATACGCTCCTGATGCATCCACGCCCCCACCTCAATTTCTGGCAGTTTCTGCAGCGCCTCTATGCCTAACTGATCAGTTGGCGCCGGAGAAGCCGTCAGATACGTCAACATCGTATTGATATTGACATATTGCCTCGTCACTATTTCCTTTTCATCATCCATCTTTTCCATTTTACTTTTCTATAGACCCGAGGCTGAGCAGACTACCTCCTCCCTCAACGCTGCAATTTATCGGCAACGAAGATAGATTGCTGTTTCTGTCTCCTAAATGAGAATGTTCCATATGAACTTTCGGAATACCATCCAAGTACCGTCGTATAAGTATCCCTTTGCACGCCTGATGTTCATTGTCACTACCTACCCATGGCTTCACTGCTCTTCACTCCCAACACCATCTCGACAGATACCAATATGGTTACTTACACTGCAGCGTGAGTCATCCAAATACATATATATGGCTCCTTGACTCACCCCTCATTACCATCAGTCCCGCAGCCGCTTCATCCTACCCCTCCAGGTATCAACCCAAAGCTGTCGATCGCTGGCTAAGTCAACAACAACTTGGCCAATCAACAATTCAACACGCACCCCAAATCATGAACCACTCTGACAACGCCTTTACAGTAAGTCGTCCCCTTCCTGCCGAGTGGCTCAACGGCTAATCGCTCCCTTCTTTGCCTTTAGTCGGACCCTCATCACTTGGGTGACGATGAGTTTACGATAACCACCGAGAATCACGACAATGACCATTCTCTACATCCGCTATGGTTGGATTCTGGTATATCCACGCAACACATGTACCCTGGACCTTTGCACCTAGACACTCAGGCTATTCATCAACACCAACGGATAGGATCCCGCCAGTTCTCCGATGGCTGGGACTCTGTATACAGCTTTAATACCACCCACAGCGACCCTGGCCCTTCAAACCCCTCGAATAGCTTCCTGCTCTCACCCAGCCACCAGTCGACCTCCCCAAATACACTAGCTCCTTACTCATTTTCACCTGGAACTCCTACCCTCCCTCATTTCTCCCCTGCGGGATCAGAACAATCACTCTCCCCTTTCCACTCTCCATCCACTCCCGGAAGCATGAACCACACCATGATCCCCTCCCCCAACATTGATGACATGAAGCGCATCCTCAAGCCTGAGAACGGTGACTCCGAGGTATGTTACAAAACCCTCTCCTCATCTTACCTGAAGTCTGACTCTCATCGTAATAGGCTCCTCAAGGGAAACTCACTGCCAAGGAACAGCTCCAGTTGTTCCGCGAGGCTCTCAAGCTGCCCTTGGACAACGCAGGCCCTTTCCTTCCACAAGGAATGTACAAGCCCCACACCAATAGCGACCGCAAACGCTATGTCGAGGAGGTTCTGCTCGAGGAGCCACTCTACTTCATCACCGAGACGCACACCAAGCAGTTCGGCATCTCGCTCAAGGACGCCATGCACTCCCGCACGCGCCAGCTCGCCAACCGCGACCAGGTTGTCTTCGAGGGCCGCGGACCCAGCGTGTCCATCCGCATCGAGTGGCCCGGACACCGGCCGTGGAGCCGACAGATCCCCACCAAGGACTTCCGCAGCCCGCCGCAGCCCATCACCCTGGCCAAGCTCGCGAAGAACGTCGCCAAGTGCGTCGCCCGCTTTATGCAGGAGCGCAAGAACCAGCCGATGGAGGAAGGCTCGTCTGGCTCGCTCGATGGTTACAACCCCGAAGATTGGCGCTTTGGAGACGGGCCCAATGACATCAAGCTCGAAGACCTCGTCCTGGTCAGCATGCACCATGTCTCGCTTGGCAGCTGGCAGCCGCAGCTGAGGCTGGTGCGCCCGCGTGCCCCTCGTCGTCGTACTGCGCCAGCTGCGCTTGTGCCACCTCAAGGTGGAGGATCTCACTCTCGCTTTGTTCCTTATGGCCCTGGCACCGGCCACCGTCAAAATCAAATGAACGTCGCGCCCTACTACTATCCCATGTAACCACCTGCCAGTACCCTAGACTCACTCACGATACCACTAATATACGACCGCCAACGCCCGCTTTCGCCTCTCAGCAATCGAATCATCCAAGCTATTTATCGCTGTGCTATGTGACTAGTATCCGTCTCTTCTTGATGTTCGAAATCCAAACTGTAGCCATAGTCTCTCCATATTTGTCTTCTTCAATATGTATGTGTTCAAAGTACCTAATCCGATACGTAACGTCTTGCATCTCATCATACATCCTCTTCCCATCTTACCTTTGACTCCTCACATATATAGAGTACACAGTAATCTGTTGTTCTAAAATAATTTCCTTATCCTATCTTGTGCGCTTGAGTCTCTTATAATGGACATGCAACATAGAGAAACCAGATAAGGACCTACAAGGACATTCCAATTGACTCGACAGTGATGTGTGCATAAACCTTCTAGTCCAAATTAGGAAGTTACTTCCATTTCCGGCATGTGATCATTGATCAACAAGCGGAAGCAAATCCTCGCCGATCATAACGTGGACATGACGAGGACGCCACATCGATCATTATCCACTCCTTTCCGCGGTCTATGCGTAGTTGTGTGCGATCAGACTGGGTAGTAGAAACATTTCTTGTCTCGGAAGCTGATAGAAATTCTGTTTCAGTGCTAGTGTATGTATAAAGGCAACCCCATCACATACATTCTGTCTGCATCTGTTTCGAGGTACTAGGATACTCTGCCGCTCTGTATCGTAAATAATCCGTATTTGGAGGAGGTAACATGAATCCCTCAGAGGTACGTGTCTTCTATATTGGTTTCGGTCATGAAAATAATGAAGTTGATTTCCGATTTGACACAGGTGTCCTGCTACCCCCGCTCCTACTACGCCGACATCGCATTCTTCTGCGCCAACCACATGACGCGGATATTCTCTCCTGACCCAATGATGAGCATCTTCCTCTTCGACCAACACAACGGGTGGCAATCACATTTGAAAGCATGTATCGAGCGTGTACTGCTCCGTGCACGCTTCGAGGACAGTGTTGCCATCGGCGCTCTTGTCCTCGTGGAAAAGTTCCGTGACTCGGCATGGCCGAAGCATCCGTATCCTGACGATGTCTACCTCGGATACTTCGTGGCTGCGTATACGCTTGCCCATCGCGCGCTATCACGGACACGGCGGCCCATGCGAGAGGGCTTCTGGGCAGATGTATTCGCGGATGTCTCCTCCCCCAAAGAAATACCAAACGTCACAAGAACATTTGTGCGAGCTCTCAACTACGACACGAAAATCAGCAAAGGCCACTTTGTCGAGATGCGCAGCTGCATGTACACGTTCATTCGCACCCATATGACGATGCGGTCTGGAAAACGGTATGAAAGGTCCCGGGAGGCAGTCTTGCCAGCGTCCCCGCCCAAGGTGTTTGTCCTGCCTCCATGCTGTGAGGAGATTGTCAGGCGCAGATGCAGGTCGGGGCATTCCAGTATTGATAACAGTAGCGACGAAGGGAATCTAGTTCCAGAGGACACGAATATGTGCTATATGAAGATTACAGACCGACGGTCTTACGACGCGTTGTTTAGATCAAATTTTACATCTATTGCATAAAGCATTTCGCGGAGCCAAATACATTATAAACGATATCCTTAAGTGCGATACAACATCATTAGTGGGTAGACCACCTTGTTGACTGGTCCTTCTGGGATTTACAGTGTATTTTCTATAATGCGAATACAGTCCTCCGAGCGAGGTTTGATGGAGCATTGGAATGGGATGACATGACTATAATTTAGAACGCATGGCAAGGTTAATAGTCACCTCTAAGATCTTATGTTAAGCACAAAACACCCACCTGATCAGTGCATCCGTCCATTCAGCCTTGATGGGAATAGGATTACCATTCGCGTCCTTGGCCGAGTCAAACTCGAAAACAGATAGCACTGCGGCAATTGTCGCCCAGATTGTTGAATCAGCTGCGTGCCTTCCGATGCACACTCTATCGTGCACACAATGTCAAAGGGTTGATTCTCTCGGCAAAGCGAAATTGCAAGACATACCTTCGTCCAAATCCAAAGGTCAGGATTTGACTGTCGTCATTTAGCTTCCCATCAGGAGTCAAAAAGCGTTCTGGATCAAAATGACTGGGATTTTTGTATTTTATTGGATCGTGCGCCATGGCCCTAGTTGAAGTGAGCAAAATACACCAATTATAGAGAACATGACGGCATACCACACATTGCTCATGATGGTTGACCCTAAATACAATGAGAATGAATCTTTCTGAAGGTTGTTATACATATGAGCTATAATTTACACACCTTTCGGAATCATATAGCCTTCATATACATCATCCTGCATCACCGTGTGCGCAACACCCATCGGCATGGCTGGATGCCACCTCATTACCTCACGGTATATAGCTTCCACGTATGGAAGATGGGGGCGATCTTCATATCCCGGGAGCCTCTGGCCCCCTGTGACGTTGTCGATCTGGTCCTGTGCGCGTTTGCACACGTCGGGGTTCATGGCAGCAGCCAGGAAGAATGTGCCAATGGCGCAGGCAACCTAGAGACGGTATAATTTAGCTACATAGTCTAGACACGACATAGACCTCCAATAGACTTTTAAGGGTACTCACAGTGTCTGCGCCGGCTATAGATAAAAGTAGACGTTCAGAAAAGGTTGATCAAGACAATTTCGCTATCCACATTTGGGAAATAACATACCTGAATAGGATGTAGCTCCAAGACCCTTGATCATTTCTTCGCCTTCCGCTGATCCGCCGGCTGCATCGTTGGCTTTGATTAAGTTGGATATTATTGATGGACTTTCTATACCATTAGCCTATCAATGTGTCCATTAATACCAATGTGAGGATAACTTCTTGGAGGAGCCGAAGCGTCGTACCATGTTCCTTTTCACAAAGTCAAAGGGAAGATCGAGCATTTCACGAGTCAACCCCTGGCATTCGTTTGCCTCACGGTGAAATCGACTCCCCGGTGCCCACGATGGGAGGTACTTCAAGAAGGGCACGGAATTCATCATCGCTGCTCCGGGGAACATAGAATTCGTCATGAGCGTAATGGCTCGGTCGCCGTTGTCAAGAAATGGGTCGCCGCGAGGTGCACTTTCATATCCATAGACGGTGGACATGATAATGGACGCGGCCATACTATAAGAAGGAGTTTATAAACGTAGGGTGGTAACAAAGGGTATGCTCCTCTCACTATTTGAAGTGGTCTTCGAAGTGTTCCGGGTCAGCCAGCAGACTCCTAAGAAGTTCGTAGATCTTGGATAACTGAACAGGTCGGTATGCCAGAGCTGCGTCGGGTCGGTATTTTTGGTGAAGTGCCCTCCGGTTATCCCGCCACTCATCACCATAGTGCATAAGTCCGACGACAAACTTCCACCCTAAGCTACGTGAACGTCGGTCAATGAGTAGAACAACCTGGCTCAATCACTATGATAAGCTTACATGTCGCGCATTGGAAGAAGAGGGCGATCTGAATATATCTGGGCTCTCTTCTCGAAGAGATCTTCAACCGCTTTGTATGAGTTGAGGACTATTACATGTTGCCCTAGCGCTTCAGTGTAGACAACGTCGCCTGTATCAAAAGTAAGCACAATACGGCGACAGACAATGCCATTGATAATACCATAGCGGTCTTTCCATGAAGTGTATGTCAACCACGGTTGTTTAGTCGGAAAGTCGAGCAGATTCCCAATGATTGGCCGAGGAGATGGTCCAGGGGGCAGTTTCGAGCGTTTTTTGAGACCCCACAGGTGAACACAGAAAAGAAGAATTACAGCAGTTCCCAAGGTGGCAAGACCCGCATGGAAAGGCGAGTAGAGAAAGGACATGTTGTTGAGAGCTTTCCTCCACGAGGATGTTCCCAGAAAGCGAAAATATTGTCGATATGGTACTAGATAGAAGGGCGCAACATATCGTGAGGTATATAAATCATACAATCCCGACTATCCATGTCGGTAGGCGTGTCCAAATTCGGATGAAGGAGTCCTCCGAGCCTCACAGCATCATCTTCCTGGCACAGCCGACGTAGGTTGACAAAAAAAAGTTCTTCCTCCACCTTTTTGCCGATGTTGGTTAATGCGGCAGCCTGCGAAAACTCAAAGGGAAGGTGTCCATACTATTAGCGCTTAATACTACCGCTTATCTGCCATCTTCGTCAGATCTTCGTGATTGGCCATGACACAGATTATCCTGCACGGGAGCATGCCGCTTGTCAAACGCGCAAGTACCCAGGTTGTAGTATGGGTTCAGTAAAATAGTGGCAGGTGGATTTTAATGTCGCTTGTTTCAGGGTTCAAATCGACCTACGACTCCGACTCACACCACCGAGAATCAGTTCTATATCTCCACCACCGCATAGCTTCAGCTTCTTCAAACACTGTGTTGGATTTCTTAGGTGTACAAGAAATTACACGGATGCCGGTCATGTTGAGGTGCCGTCACCACAGTCTATGTTGAGCCAATCACATAAGTTGCTGCCAGCGTGCTTCATATCCGACATGGCATCCACGGGCAGTGGATGGCAAAAGGTATTGGGTAGGTTTTTTGAATGAGAATGGGACATTCAGCGGCTTAGATGCTTTCGTCTTGTCATTTCAAATTTTGGGCGTCAAAGGACTTGCATATATGTACACATATGTATCATGGAAAATTTGTGGGAGATCGGCATTATCGTTTTGCAGACAACCGCTGGGATTTTGCCATACTATTCACAAAAGGCGAGGCTGATACACCTGGGACTCGATCCCCATGTCCATCTATGACTTGGCAAGGTCTCACTGAGTGATGATAGAGGATATTCAACACGAATTTAATTCTCTCTCTCTGTCGTAAGTAATTATTCTATCGGCATTCTCGGATGAGTGGAGCCGCACGGGTGTTTGGAATTCATCAGAATACACACTGTTCAACTGGGGATTCCTTTGAGCTTGTATAGCCTCCACAAGTTTTTACTCTCCCCCTGCCAGTGGACTCGTCTATGCACACGCCCGTCGGAGGTTGGTCGGAGACATGCACTGTACTGCCGCTGTATTCTGCCAATGAGACAGAGGATTAAAATGGTTCTTGTGTAGTTTGTGAACTATGAAGCCTGTCAGCAGTCAGATCCGACTTGACTCTGAGTATAGAAGCACAGGTGAGATAATCTTGTCTGTGTTTCCCAAGTTCACATTGTTTTGATCTCCGGTGTCGCGTCGGAATTGTGCCGTGATGGATGTTCGCCGATGGCCCTGTCCACAGTGACAATGGGTTGTAGGTGCAGCATAAAAGGTGCGAGGATGGAACGTATCCCTCAGCTCCTCAGCACCAAAGCAACTTCAAAACCTTCACCATCTCCCACTCACAGCAAAAAATGGCGTCCGAAATCAGCCAAGGCACCTTGTCAAATGCCATCAACACCGGCCTCATCCCACCGTATTTCAGCTACCTCCCCGTCCGAATCCACAAAGAGGTTGAGGCCATCGACGCGGCGACCTTGGATGCCATCGAAACGTGTGCGCTCCCCAACAGCAAAGAGCGCAGCCAGGCATTTTACCGCCACACTAACCCGCACGGAAACCCCTACGCGCTGTGTCATGGCGAGTGCAACATCCAGAAGCTCGAGTACTTCGTCAAGGTCGTCGAGATGATCTGGATCGACGATGGTTTGTGACATTTCATTGCTGATCCATAGCCCCCTCGCTGACAAGAAAGCCACATAGATGTCACTGAGGAGCTTCCGCATAGCGAGGCTCTGCACGACCATGAGATACTACGCCAGGGACTGCACGCCGAGTTCGACGACGACAACGACACAGGAAAGACCGTCGGCGTTAAGAAGGAATACCTCCGCGTGCAGCGCCGTGGCATGCTGGCTCTCGACCCAGTCCATACACCCGCGCTGTTGCAGACCTTGGATACGTATCTCCAAGAGTATGACGGCAGTGAGGTCGACTTCTTGACCATTGACGAGTATCTTCCTTATCGAATCCCGAATGCTGGCTATCGGTAAGTTATTGGCCTTTTCAATGTTCTATAAAGTCGATCACTCACATTTATGGTAGTGTCTGCTCGCATTTTACGCGATGGGCAATGGATCTTCACCTCACCGACGAGGAGCTGGAGGCCGTTCACCCCTTCGAGTGGACTTTGGGCGGTGTCCTCGCCTTGACCAACGACTACTTCTCCTGGCGCAAGGAGAAGTACCAAGCCACCGACAGGGTCCGCAATGCTATCCCGTTGCTCATGAGACAGTACTCCATCAAGGAGGAGCAAGCCAGGCTGCTCTTGAAGGGCATCATCGTCGAAGAAGAGGAGAAAGCCAAGGCCCTCAGGCTCAAGTTGGAAGCAAGGCCCAACCTCAGCGAGGACATGAAGCGTTACATCGAGGCCCTTGAGCTTTATGCGGGAGGGAATTGTTACTGGAGCGCGACTTGCCCAAGGTACAACAAGCCTCAAGAAGAAAAGTCTGACGTTACCCCTGTTGCTGCCAGAAGGGTCAGTAACGTAACTGAACTGTAGACGCGTATTCCAAAAAGGCACCATAGATGATAGAGTTCTGTACTTCCCCAATATTAGACAATCATTCCCATGCTTCCCAAATTTGGCACTGAAAGTCGCAATCATCATAAAAACATGGCAGAAGGTGTTTTAGGTTGCTTTATATGGCCTTCTGATCGATGAAATTCATACATAGTGAGAAAAGCGTAAGGGTATGTACAGGGGACAGTGCTACGTTGAATATTCCATCTTGGCTGGAGATAATAAGCTCGTAAGCATCCAGGTAACCATGTAATGCATAAGTACTCACTTTCATGCTTCTTGGCTTCAGCAACCTTGCGAGCTGCTTTTGTCAGGTCTTCTTGGTTGATGTATTCCCGGTCATCACGAATAGCAAACATGCCAGCCTCTGTCACGACATTACGAAGATCGGCACCGTTGAATGTATCCGACAACTTGACAATTGCCTCGTAGTCAATGTCGCCTCCTTTGTTGACGGGTCCAGCGTGAATCTTCAGGATCTCCAGCCGAGCTTGCTCATTCGGCAGCGGGACCTCAATCTTACGATCCAAACGACCTGGACGAAGGAGGGCAGGGTCGAGAGTGTCAGGTCGATTGGTAGCCATGATCAACTTGGTACGGCCCAGTGAGTCGAAGCCGTCCATTTGGTTCAGCAGCTGGTTAAACGAATTGTCAATTTGGTTTAGTATCATTGTGATCAATACGACTAACCTCCATGAGAGTACGTTGGATTTCACGATCCGCACTTGTACCCTCAGAGAAACGACGACCGCCGATAGCGTCAATTTCGTCCATGAAGATGACGCATGGCTCATGGTCCCTTGCATATCCGAACATCTCACGAACTACACGGGCACTCTCTCCAATGTACTTGTCGACGATAGCAGAGGATACGACTTTCAAGAAGTTAGTCTGGAGTGTCGCCGCAACCGCACGCGCCAGAAGGGTCTTCCCCGTACCCGGAGGACCGTATAAGAGGACACCTTTTGGTGGCTTGATTCCGACTCGGACGAACAGCTCGGGGTTCATCAACGGCAGCTCAATGATCTAGAAGACGAGTGTGAGGAACACAAACGCTTAGTCAATTGCATGTGAGCGGACATACCTCTCGTAGCTCTCGCACTTGCTCCCCAAGCCCACCAATTCCCGCAAATGAAGCTCCTCCTGGGTCCTCGAGACTCATCTTGTAAACTAGAGGGTCTACCTCGCGGGGTAGAATACGCATGATAGTCAATGTCGTCATGTCGAGCGATACGCGCGTCCCGGTCTTCAGTTTCTCTGCAGGCAGTGTCGGTCGGTATGAAACCACATAGCGTGGCCCTGAAGATGCCTTCACAATGACTGAATGAGGCGTCAAAACCACGACAGACATGGAAGAACATGATTGCGTACAACGATCCGTATCCAGCTGTTTCATGACCTCTCCAATGATCTGGCCGACGGATTGCACGGCTTTGATATCGTCTTCTGTCTTTTCATATGCTTTGTTGAGGTCTTTCAGTGAGAACCTGACTAGATAGGAAGCAGTGTTGAGCCAGGACCACATAGAAGACCACGGATGACTGACGGTTTTTCAGGTTCTCGCTGCTTGCTTCGTGAGCGCGTAGTTTCTGTATCACAGTCAGGAGAGCCCATCTCAGAGGATGAAGGATCCACTCACGTCTCTGTATGATTTGAGCGCATCTTTCTTGCGTTGGTCAAGAACAACCGCCGAAGACGATGAAGGTACATCCATGACGGTAAGGTGGTGAGTGAACAAGTTAAAGCAATTGAAGCAGGACGCGTAAGTGTCTGACGCGTGCCCGGTTATCCAAATTAGGTCGTGAGTACATAATGTGATGTTGTACTTTATTAGGCCAGATCGTACATCGGCCTGATGGTCTAGTAGTATGATTCCTTGTTAGGGCGCTTCGGTGCACAATTCGAGGAGGTCCCGGGTTCAATTCCCGGTTAGGCCCATGATTTTTTCTTTCTCCGCACTCTAGTGAGATCACCTGCGACTTGAAATTTACTGCCTTCTTCCTTTTAATCTGACTCTTGATAATTGTAAACTTGAACTGATAATCCTGATATGATTCCGTATGCAATGCTTATTATTTTACAACGAAATGCCTTTTATCATAAGGATGGTGGTATCTTCAAGGCAAAGTCGAGAGGCCCTTGTATTATGAATCAACTAAATCGGAACAATCCACGCTTCTTCTTCTTCTCGTCTTTCGACGGCGCGACGGAGGAAGATGTGCTCTGGTAAGAGTTGGTGGGAGACGGTTGGATCGGTGCAAACTTCTGCACAGGAATGGGGTTTTTGGGAGGAGGCGCCCGCTGAGGCGGAGGGGGATCCTTGACGAAGTACTTCTCATCATATAACTCTTGGAAAGTTTTGGGCTCGCCGCGCATGTCTCTCAATCCATTGGGCAAAGCAGCTGAGCCTGCTCCACCTAGGTCGAGGACCTTGAGGTCGTCTACGAAGCCTTTGGGCGTGATGGTGTGTGTTGATCCTGAGAGTGAACAAGAAAGTGTCAGCGCGAATCTTCGTCGTATGAGAGAATATATTTACCAATGAAGATATCCTTATTGGAGGAGGCTGATATTTGGTAAACTTCCCGCATTTCCGAGTACGTCATTCCACCTGCAACGAAGACCAGTAGCCGCTGTCGATTATCCGCTTGCACGGCGGCTCTCGGGGCTCTGTGCCAAGCAGGTTTTTGGCTACGCAATGAAGTTGTTTGGGGAGGTGGGGAGCGTGGAGTGAGTGGCGCTGATGAGGGTGCATCTTTCACCCAGGGGAATAGTGTGGGGTCAAGTTTGTCCATGACTTGGTCCTAGAGGATGCTCAATCATATGCGCTGAGTGACGATATAATCCAAGTACCTCTATAACAGATTTCAGTGCGGGCTTGAAGCGAGACAGCTCGTATTCTTCCCCTGCAGAAGACTTTTGCTTAATCTTCTTCTTGATATCTTTGTCTTGTGGACCCTATATGGACGTGCTCAGCAACGATCACAACTGTAAGGAGTAGGCAAAGCTGACCCTGGTTATTCTGACTCCCAAGTGCTCCAGTGCGTTGACAGCGTCTTGCTCTGAAAGATTCAGCCTGGCGTGTTGGTAAAGTCGTCGACGATCTTCATCAGGGACTCCTTCTCGATATTGAACATAAAGAGCAATGATTCGGACTTTGCGCATGTTTCTATGTCAATCATGAGGTTTTTGGAAGTCATGATATTGATGAAGTTACGCACACGACATCTCTGCTGTCCAGAAGTGGGACCATTTCCTCCACAAGCCCCTTGGGTGCTTTACCTTCTGCCGTCAACCCAGTCGCACAGCACTATAGCAATAATCGATGAGAGCAAACGCTTGCGAGAGTGTGTTATTTTACCTGTTCAACGGACGCCAGATCTGAGAGTTTGGCCTTCTCAAAGAGGGCCATGCAATCTTGTGCCATGCTAAGGTGCAAGGAGAACTTGAACGCGACATCTCAGCAAACGCAAAGATGGTTCGTAATCTGAAAGCAATACCTTTTCGCGCTGTTCCTGGTACTGCGGGAGACTGGCAAGCATGTCTTTCATGTCGTTCAGGTTTGCTGCGCCTTCACTATATACTTACTCAGTGATGGTTGTTTTATAGAAGGTGCTTGTGCCTCTCACCCTTTGAAAACGGCGTTTTCCTCCAAGAACTTGTTGAAATCTGCCATCAACTTGTCAATGGCCTCTCGCATGTGCATATGCCGGACAGAGGTCCACGCAATGTCAGCATCGGATAGGGTGGCGACTTTGTCTTCATAAGCGCCTAACGATGACTGAAATTTATATCTGGAATATGTGTCAATCATTTACTTAAAATGATTCGTGTTGCGCCTACGTGTATTTCGATCCGTTTTCAATAGGCAAGAGGTCGTTTGCCATAGCTTGATAGGTGAATTCATGAACAAATGGAGCGAGCATATCCATGGATCTATCAGTGATGATGAGGATTGCTCTTGGACGTGCAGGATCTGGTTTCTAGTGTACGCGTTAGCTTAGGGCAAACCGATGAGGGCGCAGAAATAAAATACCCCAAAATCCGGGTTCAGCTTCTTGTGCTCCTCCAAAGTATCTTGGACCATAAAAGCCAAAAGCTTCGTGACATGGTCGCTCTCCACCGCTTCGTACGTACGTGCCTCGGATCCACGGGCCAGGTTCGTCCGCCATCTGCTGGATCCTTCAGGTGGTGGAGGGGGCCGATTTGACGCGATTGGTTTCAAAGGACCCAAAGGCAGGTGTGTCGACGGCAAGTAGTACCGCACAAAAGGGAACTCGTTCAGCGTCACGCACACATTCGCTATCTTCACATGTTTTAGCCAGCATGCCACGCAGAGTGGCACAATGACGTACCATCTTGCTCGCAAAGTGCAAGTCATCCTCAAGGCGTTGACGCGCCGGTCGGAATGATGCTTCCGTGCGTGGTGGGCTGTACATGCTGAAGAATAGTCCGGGCTCGTGCATGGAGAATGCCTGTGCCTCGATAGCTACGGGTCGTCAGGAAACCGTCGCGGACCTTGCATACGCGACGACGCACATACCATTGAAATTCAAATACAACTCCTTCAGGGCTTTCAGGTTGGGTTCCGCAGGTGAGGCAGTCAGACGCTCGAACAGTGATTCAGGGAGGCCTTAGCGAACACGGTTCACGTAACAGGGTCAGTAGCATGGTGGGCGGGCGACGAGCTGGCACGAGCTCACCTTCAATAAAGAACAGGTGGCCTGCAGCGTATTGCTTGGGGTTGGTAAAATCTTTGATGACGCGCCCAATGTTCTGGGTGGTGGGCATGAGCATATACACGGCCTCGAAGTCGGGCTGAGGTTCGCGATTATTGCTAATGGATTCGATCACTAGGGGCTGTTAGGACTTCTACCTACACGACAGGAAGTGGTAGCCCACGCACGAGTTACATGCTCAGCTAGGATATCGAACTGCTTCAAGACGGCGCCCAAGAGCCTCTGAGCGTGGTCGTCTACGACCAGGATCTTCCACCCCCCTGGCGGCTGGACAGAGCGGAGTGCCTCGAGGAACTCTGTTGACCATGGTCAAATACGAGTAGTAGAAATGGAAGATTAGACTTACTGTTCCTCACAATGGTAATCAGCGAAGCCATCTGGGGATGGAAGGAGAAAGGGAGGAAGTGGTCTCTGAATCAATCAATCATGGCTTTAGGAGTCTCTCCATCACTGTACGGCTATTCCCGTGGCAAGTACAATCTTACAATGATCTTATCTCTCAATATGCTCCTCAGTAAATGCCTCATGCGTCAGAAATAGTGAAACCTACACGCCCTGCAGTTCCAACTCTGCGGTGAGAGTGATGAGACCCTCGATGGCATGGTGAGTGTCACAACTCACCGCAGTGGGTCGCCATGAGTGATGATGCCAACTTTGGCTCGGCCTCGGCTTCTCCTTCCAAGCCCCTTGGCCTAAGAACTTTTGTGACTGGTCTCTTCAATTGCTTTGTGCAGAATTTTATTTATTTAACAACTTGTTGGATGGAAGTAAAGACATACTGAGAAATCTGGTGGCCAACAAAATACTTGCTATGCGCCCACAAATTCTATTGGGTTACCGAGATCAATGCGATATTTTAAGCATGTTTTTAAGCGCCCAAAAGTTGAACAACAATCCCGGCCAATGCCTTCAGGGGTAAAAGACGAGCATCCCGACATCCTTCTCAGTTCTGCGACACCCCGCATCCCTTTTGCAACACTCCCTCAAGTATGAATCCAATACATTTGAGTCCGTTATACCTTGTTGCACAGCTCATGAATCCATTGTGGTTGGAGGAGGATGTTACATAAAGCCGGAACGATCTCTTGGCCCTGACGGAGACCTGATGCCGCGGTAAATTTCAGTATTTATTACCTACTCTCTCAACAACAAACCTTTCCGCTCATTTTCCTCTCCTCTACGCTGTCATAATGAAGCTTCAAGCTATTGCGTTGCTCGCTGTCTTGACAGCCTGCACCGAAGCTCGGATGGACCAGCCCCATGCTGCCCGCCAACACCACAAACGACAGACAACCAGCCCAACCAACACCGCCGCTGTTACCGGAACTCCTGGGCCAGTAGCCAGTGGAACAGTCAGCGGAACCCCAGTCGCCAGCGCGACCACCAGTGCGTACGAGCATCTTTGTGCATTGAACAGTGGCTCTGACCGAAGTTGACATCCTCAGCTGGCCCTCCTCCGCTGGCGACCTACACGACCATTCCGCCTCTGGAAAGCATTACGCTCGGAATGCCCACCAGGGCACCTCCGGTTTTCGTTGCTGCGCACTCACCAGGTGCTAGTGCTCCAATCAGTGGTGCCCCTGCTATTCCTACTCCTCGTGCGTGTTCCTTGCAGTCCTATCTTTGCGACGCACCTCTGACGACCACGATTTGTAGTCCCCTTGTCCAGTTATCCTCCGCAGGATAAGGTCCCCCCAACAGGTGCGTGACCACTGACGTCTCTTTCACTCCCGAGACGTGTGACAAACTGGTAGAACATTCAATTGACGGGGTCTGTCTTGCGTATAGATTCCGCTCAGGTGAAGGAGTGGCTGAAGGAGTTGGATGGTTTCTACATTCCGGATCTCAAGCCAACAGTTGACGCGACTTGCGCTGGTGACCCCGCTGCTGCCGCGCAGGCTGCACAACGTGGATGGTGGACGTGCGGAGGTCATACTCGGGCAACTGGTGCGCCTACAATTCTTTCTTCCCACATTTTTTTTTTTCGATGTTGAGATGTCGGATCACTTACAGATATCGTGGCTTGCCCCAACAAGCTTAACTGGGGTTTGAGGTGAGAGAGCCAATTAAAGCCTTTCTGACTGGTACTGAGGCATATTTGCATAGTTTCGATGATGGTCCTTCCCCATACAGTGAGTTTAACTTGGTCTTCAGCACCAACCCGGATTAATGATTCTTTGTAGCCCCGTAATTACTATCCTGCGCAAGTTGCAGCTCTTGAAACTGACAATACGCCAATAGGATCTTGCTGGATTACCTGAAGCAGCACAAAATCGGCGCAACCTTCTTCGTTGTTGGTTCCCGCGTCGTCGAGCGCCCCGGCATGCTCGTCGAGGAGTACATGTCCGGACACGAGATCAGCGTCCACACCTGGTCGCATCATACCTTGACTTCGTTGACCAACGAACAAATTGTGGCAGAGCTGGGCTGGACTCGCAAAGCCATTCGTGATGTTCTCGGTGTTACTCCTACGACCATGCGCCCTCCCCAGGGCGATATTGATGATCGTGTTCGTGCGATTTCTCTGGCTATGGGTCTCACACCCATCATGTGGACTTCGACGCCTGATGGTGGCAAGTTTGATTCCAATGGTAAGAAAACTCATCTACTTTGATGTGCTATGCTTAACTGACTCTTTACAGACTGGCGTGTCGCTGGCGGCATCCTTACTGGAACTCAGGCATTTGGTATTTTCCAGACTCTTTTGAGCAACGCATCCACCTTCCCAACTGGGTATGTATTCGCACTCGTTGTGCGTATCACCACTGGACCAATCTCATTACCTTTTTTTTTTTTTTTTTTTTTTTTTTTTTCAGCTTCGTTACCCTTCAACACGACCTCTTCGAGATCACCGTTGACATCGCTGTTGGATACACTTTGGATACTGCTGTCAAGCACACCCCCAAGTTCAACGTGGGTTTACCGCAAGAGTTGAACATAACGTAGCAACTGACATTGTCGTCAGATCACGCCTATTGGAGAGTGCCTGGGATACCCCGACGGAAATCTCTACCGCGAGACCAGCAACAACAAGACCTTCCCGTACACCAACCTCACCCGGGGAGGTGTTGACATCAATGGTGACGGCAAGCTGGACATCAAGTTCGGCAAGAACGCAGGCCACTCGCTTTCAGCTCCCGTTTGGGGTTCCTTGGGTGCGGTCTTGCTTAGCATCGCAGCACTCGCCCATATTGCGGTTTGATAGAGATTCCAGTTGGCTCAAGGATTTATCAATAATCTGGGATGGTTTAATAAAATTCGCATTTTCGGTCATATACCCCCTAGACCTCGTATATTACTATCATTAGGTCAAAGTACCTACCTAGTAGCTTAATATAGCCAGCCTATCGGACGCTTTCGCATCGAGTTAACAACATTCTGTGGAGAATCAGTGGGAGGTGGCGTATGAATGGGACGAGCCTGCGTGGCCAGGAGCTGAACTTAGCTGAGTGGACCGGGATTATCTTGATCAAGTATCAAATAGGCGCCGGTGATTGGCTGATGGGAATATTGTAGAGTGTGGCGTAGAGTTTCTCCCTTGTGTAGGGATACCAGTTGCTGCAGGGCAGCTGGAAATGACTTCAACCTTCAGGCTGAGGCCAGAGCTACATGTCTTTTTTTGTTTTTGTTTTTGCCGGAAATGCGGGATGCACCTGTGCATACAATAATGGGGCAGTTGTGAATGAAGAAAGCCTTTCTTATAGAATCGAAGCGCAATTCAAGGCTCAAGAGCCTGTACTAGGTACATAAACCACTCGTCATGAAGTAGCAGAATATTGGAAGACGGAAGCCAGGATTCGGCGCTGCCTGGTCTTGCCTGGCCAGTGAGATTGAGCTCGAGTAGCATCCACCGTCCAGATTAAACTGTCAAGAATCTGCAAGTTCACAGGTCAGCAGTTATTTGAGTACCAGAGAACCAATCATTCCAGAACTAGATAGAGTGTTATTTTGGCGCGGGAGTGGATAGGGTTGTGGTGGGAGGAAGAGGGTAATATGAGTGGACTGAACGAGGAAGTGACGTGATTAGGTCACAGCCGTGCACACGGCTTGAAGCTTTCCACAACAATCGCCTGCACTGTCGACGACGATGGACAAGCCTTTTGGGCCTCGTCCGCCCCCGCCTGACAAGCGCCACGCTGCGTACGAGTCCATCTTCGGACGTCCTAATCCCTCTCCGGCTGGTTCCTCCCTCGTTCCTCAAAATTATCCTGGCCCTCATCAGTACCAAGCATACCCTGACCGCCGCACATCCTACCATCCTCCTGTACCATACCCTCCAAATCAGCAACCACCAATGCGACAGACGTATTATGCCCCGCCCCAGAATCATTTCTCGCCGAACGCGAACCAGTACCATACCTTTTCCCCATCCCTCGCTCCACCCCAGAACCCCGGATTGTCCAGAGCAAGATCTATCAACTTGAACGGCGACCATGACGGGCAGAGCTTTAATGATCCTGGTTCATCATCGCCTTATCCGGGTCTTACTGCCGCCCAGACGTATCAGGCGCAAGTATACATGAATACACCCACCCTCAACCCACAAGCGCAAGCTTGGAACGACCCCCACCATGCGTCGTCCATGTCTGCCGAATATCAGCGACGAGGTGGCGCATCACCAGCAGGGCAGCCCGGAGAGCTGCCGAGAATTGGAGTGAGTCTGGAGAACGACGACGGGAGGTTGGGACTCGACTTCAGCACCACCAGCGATCCTGGCACAGATGAAGACAGCAGCGAACTTCCCTGGGCGCGCTCCGAGCCTGCCCGTACGTTTCGTTCTTCCTACGTGTGGTTATAATCCTTATTCTTGATTGTAGTTGCTAGCTCGTCGCGCCATCAACGACAACCTTCAGCGGCTGAATCTAGCGTACGTTAATGTGTATCGGCGTTACTTCATCTAATCTCTGCCGGTTTCTAGACTCATCCACTACATGTGGACACCGCGCAGTCAATTCGTTCAACGCACAACCATACCCATTCCCCTTCCCCATCCACTGTAACCGACAATTCTATGCATTCAATGCTATCCACAGCCGCATCGACGACTGTAGCTGACCATCACCCTAATTCATCAATGCTCCCTGACCACCTGGTTCATCCAAACCGCCGCTCTTCAGATTCTGCACGTACCATGCCCAGATTCCCGGCGAAGACGCGAGACCGTACAGCCCAGGACCGTTCCATGTCAGTGTCCTCTGCGAAGCCGACCATAGAAAACAAGCGCGGCTCTCGCACAATAGAAGGAGGCCGAATGTCTCCTGCATCCACACGAGGTCCAGCCGTCCGGAAGACACCCATCGTGTATCCAGCCCTCCTATCTCGCGTGGCACAAGCATTCCAAGAACGAATACCCATCGCAGATCGCGTCAAAGACGCCCTAACCTACAAGGACGCATTTGACGGTCGAGAAGCCGTTGACAAGATTGCATATATTATCAAGACCACGGACAGGAATCTGGCGCTGCTATTGGGCAGAGCATTAGATGCCCAAAAGTTCTTTCATGATGTTACTTACGATCATCGTTTGCGTGACAGTGCGAACGAGCTGTATCAGTTCAGAACACAGCTGCCCAGCCCATTTGTTAGTGGAGAGCTGGGCACAGACGAAACAGCACTTGCGAGGGCTAACGCTCATCCATTTTTTGAGGTGAGTGTGCATATATTCTCCCATGTCATGTTCCCTGACCAGTTCGTTAGGGGACGCCTATAGACGTCAATACACCTAGCTCAGCGTCAACACCGGGTTCTGCGGCCTCAACAGGACCTCTCTCCCCTCAGAGTGCGACCGATCGCCAGCAGATAGATTCAACTTTGGATGAACCAACTCTCCCCTCGGGCGTGTTTACTCTTCTCACGGACTGTTATTCACCAACATGTTCGCGGGATCAACTTTGCTATTCCATTGCATGCCCACGACGCCTGGAGCAACAGGCGAGGCTGAACATGAAACCGCAACCTGGTCTCAGCAAACAAATCAGTAAAGATAGCTTGAATGACACACCAGTGAGATCATAATCACCCCCCACGACTTCTTCTAGATATTAACAGAATTCGTATTGTTGTAGGATGATGGTTCTCTATGGATTCACTCTGTGCCCCAAGAAATCGTGAACAGCGTATCGGACTTGGAGAAGAGGCGCCAGGAGGCGATCAATGAAGTCATCTATACAGAGAGGGATTTCGTTCGCGACATGGAGTATCTACGTGATGTGAGCCTATTTTGTTTCCTTCTTTTGTCTGGTATTATTGTTGCGCTATCGACCTCTACCTGGTGACATCATTTCCACATGGTCGCTACATTCACCGGGATCCCCTTTCAACGGTCACACACGCGCAGAGAATGCTAACTCAGGTCTATTTTCAGAGTTGGATAAACCCCTTGAAAGATTCGGACATCATCCCGGTGGAGAGACGGTCCGACTTCCTCATGCAGGTGTTTTGGAATATGCCGGATATCATCGCCGTGAACACGCGCCTGCGAGATGCACTATCGAAACGACAGAAACAATACGCCGTTGTGGATCGCATAGGCGATATCTTCCTGGACATAGTACCTCATTTCGGCCCATTTGTGCACTATGGCGCCCATCAGCTTTACGGCAAGTACGAATTTGAGAAAGAGAAAAGTTCGAATCCTGCTTTTTCCCAATTCGTTGATGTAAGTGAGATTTTGCATGCATTTGGGAATTTCATAACCTACTTTCCTCATTCAGATCACCGAGCGCCTGCCGGAGTCGCGGAAGTTGGAGTTGAATGCATACTTGACGAAACCCACCACCCGTCTTGCAAGATATCCTCTGCTTTTGGAAGCAGTCCTGAAGCATACCCCTAATGATAGTCCTGATAAGACGGCTCTTGCCAAAGTAGTCGTCCTTGTTCGAGAATTCCTAGCCAAAGTCAACACGGAGACGGGCAAGGCAGAGAATCGCTTCAATTTGCTTCAATTGGATCAGCAGCTAGTGTTCAGACCTGGGGAGGAAATGGTGAGCAATTTGAAGTGTGGTTTTGTTCTTGCATTTCTCATCTGTCTTGGTCAGGATCTTTGCCTTCGTGATGAACGGCGTGAAATGATTTACAAGGGCCAACTAAACAAGCGTGATGGGGAGATACACGTCTACCTGTTCGACCATTCCATTCTGTTCACGAAAGAAGTCAAAACGAAGCAACACACCCAATTCAAAGTGTACCGTCCTGTAAGCTACCTTCTCTCGCTCTCGTACAAGCTGTCTTGCTCATGATTGACCCTCGCAAGCCAATACCTCTGGAACTCCTCGCGGTGAATTCTTCCCCAGTTGATGACATCGGTAACGGCACGCTCCGCGGCACACAACGGCAAAAGCAGACCCTCGTGCGCAACAAATCCTTCGAGAAAGCCCGCGTGCCCTCCGTCGTCTCCGCCGTTACCATCAAGAACGACAATCACCACAAAGCCCAACTATGGATTGAGTTCATCCAGCTTGGGCGGAGGCATTTCAAGCTGATGCTGCAAGCAAGCTCACCTTTGGCGCACAGGAAGTGGCTGGAGGTGATCTACAAGCAGCAGCAGGCGATGCGGGAGAGGAGTGTCGTTTTCGATACTGTTACCCTGAGCGAGGGGTTCTTTTCTGGGCCGAATAAGGTTAATTGTGCGGCCCCGTATTGTGAGTGTGCTTGTGAATTTGTTTTGGGGGTGTTAAGTGCTAATGTTGATGTGCGATTAGGTGGTGGAACGAGGGTTGTGTATGGCACGGACGATGGCGTGTATCTGTCCAAGCTGCGCGACTCGAATCAAGAGCCTGTGAAGGTGTTGGCTTTGTTGGATGTTATGCAGGTGGATGTGTTGGAGGACTATGAGCTGCTCATTGTCCTATCAGGTGCGTCTCATTATTCCAATCCAAAAAGTAGATCACTGACAATGCCTCATAACATGCAGAACGTCAAGTCATCACCTTCCCCCTCGACGCCCTCGACCCTATCGACCCTATGGCCGGCCTCAAGCGCGCGAAGCGGATATCCTCGCACACGTCCTTCTTCAAAGCTGGGTTCTGCTTGAACAAGGTGCTGGTGTGCATCGTCAAGTCCAGCCAGCTGTCGAGTACGTTCAAGACTCTGGAGCCAATCGACCAGAATATCCGTGGCCGCGCGAAGCCGACGTTCAAGAAGCTGCTGCAAGGCGGGAATGATACGTTGAAGCTATTCAGGGTCAGTTTTCAGTTTTCCTCTGTCACTTTGACTTTGTTCTTCCCTGTTTCTCTTTTCTTCTTGGTCGTTGCCGACGTCGAATACGATGTCGATGATAAGTGGGCCATGACGCGTTTTACGTTCGCACCTCACTGTTAATATCTGTGCCTGATCCTGTCAATGACTCAATGGCATTGCGCATCGCGCATAGATATGTCGAGTCGGCTTTTTCTCTTTTCCTTATGTTGCCGTTATTCTGTCATTTTCTTGGCCTTGGCTTGTGGGGCTTGTGTTGTGTTGTTTTGTGTACCCACTTTCCCTTTTTATGCGATGTATTTGCCTTTTTCGTTTTTGTTCTGAGCGCTGCTGTTATTTCGATTGCCAACATCACTTTATCTTTCATTGTCCCTAATTCTAACATCCCATCACTATTTCAGGAGTTCTACATCCCCGTGGAATCAACATCAATCCATTACCTCAAGACCAAGATGTGCGTCGGCTGCTCGCGCGGCTTCGAGATCGTGGACCTGGAGAGTCTAGATACCCAGGGTTTGTTGGACCCGAACGACGAGAGTTTGGATTTTGTGAGGAAGAAGGAGAATATGCTCAGGCCGATGGCAATTTATCGTGTGCATAACGATTTCTTGCTGTGTTATGATGGTGAGCAGCTTTTCTCTCTGCATTGACAAGCATCCCCTGATCGGCTTTCGGTTTCGTAGAGTTCGCGTTCTATGTCAACAAGAGTGGCCGTCGGTCACGTAAAGAGTTCATGGTGCATTGGGAGGGGCGGCCGACAGGGTTTGGTAAGCGGTTACAATTCGGTTTATCTCCTAACGGCATTAAACCCGTTCTTCCAGCCCTGCATGAGCCCTTTGTGTTGGCATTCGAGCCTACTTTCGTGGAAGTGCGACACATCGAGACGGGACTTATGGCGCAAGTCATTCAAGGCTCGAATCTGCGGCTGCTGTTCGCCGACACGCCACCGTCTGTGACAAATGGGGCTGGGGCTGGTGCACAACACTCACCATACCAGCAGAACCAATACAGGCAAACACAAGGGTGCGTTTATTCGCTATTTCTCCTCGTGCCTTCTTCTAAAAATATGTGGATGCTGATATGAATCTTTTTGAAATTGTTTTCTTGTTCCTTTTGTGCTCCGTTACAGGCCGTACAACCCATACGCGCCGTACCCTGGATATCCACAGCAGAACCAACAGGTATACCCGGAACAATATGCCCGACACCCGCAAGGTGTTGGGAGGGAGGAGATTCTCATTGTGTCTGACGACCGAGTGCTGGCACTACGGCCGCGGATGCGTGGGCCCAACGGACCTGTGGTCGGCATGGGCCCGGGGGGCGGAGGCGGGCTTCCCCAGCAGCGATTCATGCCGGACAATATTTCGATGGCATCTTCTGCGGGGACACGATGAGGTGGTGATGGAGTTGTTTTTGTGTTTCTTTCTATTCGCATTGCACTGCTATGTAAGATGTATAATACTGCTCTGAAGTGTGTGTATAAACTGTTGTAGTCGTTGTCGTGGGATGCGCCGTGGTTGTCGGTGCACATGGGAGCAGAGTGCCATATGGGGGAGAAATAGCCGTTGAGATGATGCGCATTGGCTTGGCGTTGATGGGATTGATGGGATTTATAACATATGTATATCTTTGGCAGACATTCGTCCCTTTCTTCCCTCCCAATTTTTTACCGCCTCCTCAACGGCATCGACAATCGCTGAGATTGGTCGCCCCCACAGTCCTTTCGAACCACTATCATGAAGCTCTCGACCCTACTTTTTCTTTCTGCCGCCATCGCAGTCAATGGCGAGAAACTGAACCCAAGGCACTTTGGTAAACGCCAAGCTCCTGGGGGCACCCCCGGAACTCCTGCTCCCCCTCCCCCTCCCCCCTCGAGCACGCCTGTTCCTACGGGAACTACCACGATCATCCATGATAGCTCTCCCGTCGCGCAACAGCCTGGCGCGCAGCCCACCACCACCCCCCTGCTGCGCCCCCAGCTCCTGGTGCTCCTCCTGCTTCTGCTCCCCCCGTGGCATCTGGTGTTACCACCACCCCAGTTCCGGGTGCGCCTTCGTCGGTCGTTCCTCTTCCGCCTGCTGTGCCCACCGGCCCCCCTCCTCTTGCGACGGGAACTGGTATCCCGCCGCTTGCCAACATTACCTTCGGCATGCCCACCCGCACTGCCCTGCCAGCTGCACAGACCTTCGCTCCTGGCAGCAAACCTCCCGTGCCCGGTGCACCCGTTATCCCAACCCCCGACCCCAGTGCATGTAAGTTTGCAGAAGTTATCTGCTAACTAACAGTTTGAGCTATCTTTGTTACTGACTACTATCGTTTACTCAAAAATAGTCCAGCTGAGCTCGTGGCCTGCACAGGACAAGATCCCCCCTACTGGTTAGTTGCTGTTTCTGTCGTCGTGGGATTCTTTTCGTGCGTCAATTGTGCTGACCTATTTTTGTTGTTGTGATCGTGCAGACTCGGCCGAGGTCAAGCAGTGGATGAAGGAGCTGGATGGATGGAACATTCCCAACCTTTCCTTGACCGTTAACGGATCGTGTGCCCTGTCCCCTTCTCAGGCTGCCGATGCCGCCAACCGTGGCTGGTGGACTTGCGGAGGATACACTCGTCCCACCGACATCGTTGCTTGCCCTACGAAGTACGACTGGGGTGTCAGGTGTGTTGCGGTTGTCTATTTCTTCTGCATCCATTTCTGAATGAGTTTCTCTTCTTCTTCAGCTTTGATGATGGTCCTTCGGATTACACTCAGTACCTCCTCAACTTCCTGACTGAGAAGCAAATCAATGCTACCTTCTTCGTTGTCGGCTCTCGTGTCATCCAGCGCCCCCAGATCCTTATCGAGGAGTACATGACCGGGCATGAGATTTCTGTGCACACCTGGTCTCACTCTGTGAGCACTCTCTATTCCCGCGTCATAACAACAAACTAAATACTATTGACAGGCGTTGACCAACCTCACCAACGAGCAAATTGTTGCTGAACTCGGCTGGACTCGCAAGGCAATCAAGACCTTCCTCGGTGTGACCCCCACTACCATGCGCCCTCCTTACGGTGACATCGATGACCGTGTCCGTACCATTGCTCTTGCCATGGGCATGGTCCCCATCATGTGGACCAGCTCGCCCACTGGCGTCAAGTTCGACACCAACGACTGGCAAGTCGCCGGCGGCAACGTCATTGGCCAGGCATCCTTCGACACCTTCCAAGGCATTCTGCGCGACGCGTCGCTCATCAATACCGGCTTCATCGTCCTCCAGCACGATCTCTATGAAATCGCTGTGGACCTCGCCGTCGGCTACACGCTCAACGCGGCGCTCAGCCACGACCCCAAGTTCACTTTGAAGAGCATCGGCAAGTGCCAGAACTTCCCCCAGGGTAACCTGTATTTGGAGACGAACACGAATACAACATTCCCATTCCATAACTCGACGGCGGGTGGTGGTGGACTGGATGTGAGTGGTGATGGCACGGCGGATACGACGAATGGAGACGCGACGGGCACGAATCCGGCGACTGGCAAGAGCGGTGCGGCTGCGCTTAGCGCTGTGCCGCTTGTCAGCTCGGCCGTCGTTGTTGGCCTGGGTCTGTTCAGCCTCTTCCTGTAAGGCTGGGACCTCAATGGACTCTGTTTGTTGCATCTAAATTTAAAACCGTATATTACCGTCATGACCCCCAGATATCCCATACTTACATATCTCACACCGCTATATACATACAACATACATACTGACTTACAGTTACTTTACTCATTGCTCACGACTGACTGTATACGATGGAATGGATGATGGACTCTTGCCTTGGTTATTGTTATTGTTTTTGTGTTGGGTGTCTCTCTTTATTTCCTGGCTTTCCTGGGCCTCTTTACATTCCTGTTCCTGTTGGCGGACCCTAGAATATTATTACTTGTCCATTACTTGGCGAAAATAATGAATCATCGAATCCGCTTTAAATCAGTTGCTCATTGACTTCAGTTGACGCCTTGTTCAATTGCGATTCGTGAGCGAAATTAGCTGACTAATCAAGAACGGCTCGCTTGTACTGAGCGCTTGTCCCGACTTCCGAGTCCAAGCTTGTCCACCAGCCCGACACCATTCCTCGAACATCATCCCGACCCAAGGCCCCAATCTCTACTGATTCTTATGTATCTCTCTCTGATCTACTAAAGGCACTATGTCCTCTTCTTCCACCACAGGAAAACGTCGAGCGCAGCCGGCGGATATCATCGACGTCGACGCCGAATACACCCAAAAATTCGAGCCAGAGCCAAACGATATCATCTCATTGGACGCCAAGGAGTTTAGGAAGTCGGTCAGGAAACTCAAGAAAGAACCCGACCGTCCATCTATCATTGGCAATGCTATCAAGCAAGCACGCGCAGTACGCACCTGTGGCATGATAATGAACGCGTCTAACCTCATAGGACTTGCACTGTAGCTACATGGCCCGCCTGTCGCGAAGCGGCAAAAGACAAGTCATGTAGTACCACTGATCCCTCGCCACCTCACCCTCTCAGAGGACCGGACACTACGGTCGCCGTCTGCATCGTCCAGCTCGGGGCATGTTCAGGTCATCAAGCGCCCCGCGACGACACTCGAGATCACCGACTCGGACGATGAGGACGTTGCGGCACTGCTACGAGGACCACCGCCTAAAGTGAGTGGAATGTACCCGAGGAGATGTCCAAAGTCTTATCAATACACAGAAACCGCGTATCAGCGCGCCTGTTCGTCCCACACAGGCTGCCCGTCCCCCGCCAGTCGTCCGACGACAAGAAGTTATTGAGCTCTTCTCAGATGTGTCTGACTTGGACCCGGAACCGAAACCAGAACCTGTAGAGGAGGAATCTGACTGGGATCCTCCCGGTTGGGACGTGAACGACGATCATAGGGTGAGTCCGTTCCCAGACACTCTGACCCACACTAATCCGCGTCCCAGTGGACATCAATGCGCGTCAACCCCGATCGCGTCGACACTCTCGTCTCAACTCTGAAAGGCATGTCAATAACGCCCTCGCGACCACCAGAAACGTCGTCCCGCCCAATAGGCAACACCGCAAGGTTCAAGCCGAAGCCCTTTGTCCAAACACAGCGGCAACGGACACCGCAATACGTCTGGGAGATGGTGCATTGGCTATCTTCTCTGTTCCAAAGATAAGAATACTGAGTTATCTTCCAGCTCCCCGCAGCATTTCGACCGCGTCCTCGAGCCCGTTTCATGGAGCTGCCTTCGCAGCCCATTATGCGGACATGGAAAGATGAGTATCATCCTTTGCTATCCTCCAGGTGTATAAACAAGTTCAAGCAGTCCCCCGGAGGTATACCCCGCCCTTTCTACTGTCAGTATTTGTTAATGATGCAATTTCAAGCCGTTAATAATGTACAGCAGAAGGGACGATGGACCGTCGTCACCAGTGGTTGTATTGGTGGTGAGCCGGATGAAGAAGACGGTATGACAATGCAAGTTTTCTGTTCTTTTTCAATTTGCTAACAGTTCAAAGAGGACCACAGCCCATATAATCACAGCGGATCTCTAATTACATACGACACGCGGGCTGGAAGACCTGAAATCCCAGTTGGACATGTGGGAGACTATGTGAGAAAGAGCAATCCGGACGATACATGGACAAAGCACTACGCCGTGCATGATGCTCAATTTGACCCCCTTTTGTACGTTCATTCATGTAGTAGTAACAAACCTCTTCCGCGACTGATTCCCGATTGATGTTGACAGCGATATGTTTGTCTCATCCGGTGCTAACCGCAAGGTCCTCTTTTGGAAACCAGCTTGGGAGCCTGAGGAGAACACGGATGACGACTCGGAAGTCTTTGGGACAAACCGACATACATTTTGGAGGCAAAAGTATGCAATGACCTTCAGCTGCCCTCCGAACCAGCTGTGTTTCAAACCCATCTGCCCTGATGACGAGGTGTCCTTCTTGGCCATTGCAGAGAAGTACATACAGCTGTCTTGTGGCAAATATTGTTGACCTCATGTCTTCCTTTTCTTCAAAGGAGGGTACGAATTTACTCCTTGACGGACTCTGACCAGCCCCGGAAAGAGGCGGATTTCCGTCTTTTTTCGAAAAAGGACGCGCCGCACATCGTCGGTAACATGGTTTGGGGTACAGGGCCTACGGAGGATTGTCTTTTTGCATCAAGTGAACCAGACCCGCTCATCCGAGATGAGATCCCTGAGGCTCTCTTCGTCGGAAGGCATAAGGCCTTCGACGTTGAAAACGAAAAGGCTCTGTTTGAATTTCAGGCCGAGGAAGCAGGGGACTCGCTTTGTATCAACGCTTCCGGTATGCAAAACCTGTTCTCAAATGGTTTGTGAAATACATACCCCTTACCATCGTTCAGGTACGACAATCGCTCTCACTACTACGCGCGCGGAGAGTCATAGCATCCTGCGACTATTTGACGTTGGAAACCAGGATAAGCGGCCCACGTCTATCATAGATGTCAATCCGTACCCATCATCCCGGGACCGCGGGTTTGAAAAATATGAAGGTGAAGTCACTAGCAGCGCTTTCAGCCCCGACGATGTTTTTCTAGCCTTGGGACGAAACGACAACACTGTTCATGTCTACGACACTCGCTACCTGAAAAAGGGCCCTCTCTACTGGCTTGAGCACCACGAGGAGTGCAAATCGGCTGGGAAGGAGAAATATGGAATTGCCAAGGTTGAATGGCTGCACTCTCAGCAGACTAGGAGGATTGCTCTCGCTACTGCAGGAGAGGACGGTACGTCAAGTGCCGTGCAGTCACCGATTCCCGGAACTCTCTAATAGTCATAATGTATAGGTTGTGTGCGCCTCTGGAATCCGTTGACGGCGTTGGATGAGGACAATGGCCAGGTCATTGCTGAAGTCAACTCAGATATTGGGCACTTCTCTATTGGAGACCCATACCGAGGCGAGAACCGACTTGTTGTGTGAGTTGCCTCCATTTGTTATGTTATATGTCACTTTTGCTGATCCTGGTTTCGCTTCTAGTGGAGATCTATCTGGACAGGTCTCGTTCTTCGATTTGGAAGTTTAATTTGCTGCGTTCTAGAATCTTTGTGGTTGAACGCAGTCTTTCTGGAAGCTAATCTTGGAGGATCTCACTGGAAGGCCATCATTTCTATTGTAACATATTTACGTGCCTAATGTATAAAGGTCTTGTGGACAACCCTTTATTGACGCAAATTTGAAAAGGTGGAGCAGCATCTATCTATTTCTTTGCTCGACCCGACATGGGAGTTCCGCGTGGATACATAGGCGCCCATGCATTTGCAGACTAAAGAGGTAATGATACGTATACTATTACCGGGAGAGATGATATCCTCCATAGGTGAGAGGAGAATGCTTATTCTATGAACGCAACGGAGCACCGACACATCACCAGTGAGCGCTTGAGTAGGCAGCTAGGTAGAGAGTTGCCTGTCCTTTGAAAGGCAAAGGTAAATCGTAAATTACTAGTGGCAGGTACCAAGCCTTCAAATTAGTGCAAAGACACAGTGAGTCTTGATCAGAGGACTTTAAACTCACATTGCTGGTTGGCAGCGGTCTTTTCAGTGGCGAGTTATGTATCTGGGGCGAAGGAAAGCATGAGGCTGCAAACTGCTGCAGAATTGGTGGCGGCACGGAACGCAGTAGAATGCAGTTGGATATTCAAATTTGGATCGGATCTCGCCCCGAAGAGCCCCGGACCAACCCCGGAATCCATCCCCACACACCAAGCAAACCTCAGAGCGTTCGAATTGGAGCCAGACATGGATTCAGCGATAGGTGCTAACCGTCTGGAACACAGGATGAGTATCACTCTTTTCGACTCGCGTAGATAAGGCCTCGATAACTCCAGCCGCAATTCGGTGTTTGTATCAATGCTCTCACAGGCTCTCACCTGCGATACTTGGCACGGCTCGGGCGTCTCTTCTACTACCTATGCAGCTCCAGGCAGCTCCGTGATTGGACGGGTCGTCAGGCCGTCGGGCTTATTTTCGTTGTCGTTCACAAGGCCACGAGCTGCCACGAGAGGCACAGCAGGAATTCACCGCCTGACCGGTCCGCACACGGACAAATGTCGCGATAATCTCTCCTGATTGAAGATCTTATTCAGGGGGCAACGGGAGGATATGTAAGTCGAGAATCGTCCCTGAGAGCAAGAAAGTGCCTTTCTCATCCCCCCAAAATGTCACCCACGTCCTCGAACCCTCTGTTTCTTGGTCTTGATCTGTCAACACAACAACTGAAAGCTGTCATCCTCGACAAAGATTCGAACATTGTCCAGGAAGCTGCGGTCAACTTCGATCGCGATCTTGCCCACCACGGAATCGCCAACGGTGCCATCCACGGTCCTGATGGAGAAGTCACCTCCCCACCGGCGATGTGGCTCGAGGCAATCGATACACTCTGCACCAGGTTGAAAGAAGCTCATGTCAATTTTGCAGCTATTGCAGCGATCTCAGGAGCTGGACAGGTAAGCCTCTACCTTCTCCGAGGGAAGAATTTTTCACCAAAGAGTAAATTAGCAACATGGCTCTGTGTATTGGTCGAACGAATCAGACACCCTACTGGCCAATTTGAACCCTAGTAAGAGCCTTGTCGAGCAGCTGTCTCCTACGGCTTTCTCGTATCAAAAGGCCCCCATCTGGCAAGACTCCTCGACAACGGAAGACTGTAAGAGGCTCGAGGAATCTCTTGGTGATGCCCAAGTTGTTGCAGATCGTACAGGCAGCCGTGCGTACGAGCGATTTACAGGAAACCAAATTTCGAGGGTAAGCTACCGTTGTGTTGACTTCGCATAATAACGAGAACTGACAGGGACTGATTAGATACGTCGCTTGTACCCTGACATCTATGAAGGGACTGCACATATCTCTCTTGTGTCGTCTTTTATACCCTCTGTATTTATCGGCAAGATCGCACCGGTGGACATCTCTGATGCAAGTGGCATGAACTTGATGGATGTCGTCACCAACAAATGGGACGATGAAGTTCTTGAGGTTTGCGGCGGTCCTACTCTTCGCAAAAAGCTGGGAGAGGAACCTGTCCTTGGTGGTGTTCCTTTGGGAACTGTGAGCCAATGGTGGGTTGAAAAATGGGGATTCAGTCCCGGTAAGTCAAAGTGACGACCACTCATATGGAAGAACTTGAATACTAACTCAAAAATATAATAGAGTGCATTGTTGCTCCGTTCACTGGAGATAACCCCGCAACTGTCGTGTCTCTATCTGCCCCGGGTGACGCCTTGCTATCGCTGGGAACCTCGACTACCTTCCTCCTCTCCATCCCACCTGCACCCACTCCCCCAAAGCGTTTCACCACTTCTCACCTCCTCGCACACCCTACCTCCTTCGATGGGAAAATTGCTATGCTCTGCTACAAGAATGGCGCACTCGTGCGTCAGCAGATCCGTGACAGATACGCCGACGCCGACTGGGACAAGTTTAATGCACTTGTCGAGCAAACGCCGGCGGGCTGCAATGGACTCTTGGGCTTCTACTTCACACTTCCGGAGATCATCCCTCCCAACGTCGTCGGGGAGTATTTCTTTAACACGGAAAACAGTGAGTCTACTGCGAAGCCGGAGGTTGATATCAACACCGTTCCACCTTCCGTGCACCCGCGCGCCATTTTGGAATCGCAGTTCCTCTCGATCAAGGCTCGCATCAACGCCATCCTCCCAGAGGGCTCGCACCCACTGAGGAGACTGGTAATCAGCGGTGGTTCCTCCGCCAACCTCGTCATCAGGCAAATCGCTGCGGTAAGCGCCCAGCTGTCACTGGACCCTCGCTTAGCATTGGGTACTGATACAAGGCTTTCTTAGGATATCTTTGGAATGGATGTCTATGTCTCCGCAACCAAGGAAGCAGCAGCTTCTGGTGGTGCACTGTTGGCAAAATATGCCTGGTGGAAACAGTCACATCCAGAGGGCCAGTTCGAAGACATGACTGGTGGTGAATCTTTGGGCCTTACCTGTGTCGCCAAAGCACAGCCCGACGTCGCGAGCATCTACGATGGGCTCGTGGAAGCCTACACCGCTTGCGAGAAGCAGGTCGTTGATAAATGGGCTGCAAAGAGTGCTGCATGAAGGGCGTAAGCACTGAGGGTCAACTGGGCGGCGTGCTTATTTTTTCATTTATTTTGGACTTATTTTATGTTGGACTGCGTATAGACTTTTGTGAACTATTTATGAATACATTGGCAAGTTTTCAGGGGATTCGCGGACTGAATTTGAACGCGCGCCAACAGTAGTAGATCATGGCCTATAAAAGTCTGTTGAACTTTTAGAAAGCGATGAAGTCTGAGGCTGTAAGTGCACAGGTACTTTCCCTGATTGGCAATTTGGCCTGAACAAGCGGTCCATGTCTTCTGTTAGAGCTCAATAATGAGCAGATTCTAGTGTAATTAGTCTATGCATAATCTATGTCCTAATATCAGAATCCAAATAGTTTTGTATATTACATGTACATTGGTTTCTGGGGCAGTGCATTTCTTTCATTCACTTTTCCCTTGCGGCACGAATCTCTGCTCCAAGGTCGAGTGCGCGCTTGCCTTCGAGCCATAGCATTGCCTCTGTATAAACAAGAAGGGAAAATGGTCACATTTATTTAGACGGCACTAATCCTTGGAAAACAACATTTAGAAGACACGGACCTTTATACGTCTTTGGTACGACCTGACGCAGGTTCGGTGACGCGGAGTCAGCGTCCTGGTACCACGTAAAGCGGAAGTCGTTCGTCGTCTGTTCCAACCCAGTCTTCACGTCCACTACGTTCGCTTGGACGCCGACGTGCTATAGATGCCACGAACAAAGAACGTAGAGATGTCAAGTAATCAGTCAGACTGGAAGTTTACAAAATAGGAAAGGGAGAAACAAAAATATGCACCACTCTAATGGGATACTCGTCCGACGTTGCGCTATGCATGATTTGTGCCCGTAACCGGAGGATGGACCCGATAGGCACTGGGCGCGTGAAGGAAATGCCATCGAGCGAGAGAAACTTGACGTGTCCACGGGTGAACAGGCTTGCGTTTGTGAAGCCCAGCTGTTATCGGAAGAAGGCCGTTAACATCAAGAATGATTCAGTACATGAGTAAGAACATAGATTACGAACCTCATAAGCTAATCGCATAAGATACCCTCCAAAGATTTTTTGGTGTACACTATACAAATAAGACCCCAGGGTCAGCATCATGTTCAGCTCTCCAGATTCAGTATCACAGAGAAGTCATTGAGGTTCGAAATGGAAGAAATATAACACACTTGCGCTCCTGAGGGAACATCAGCATGCACTTCTCCAACACGGTGTCACCCATCCACACATGGTCCTTGCCATCGTCTATGATACCGTCGAGTTTGCCTGTACCCGTACTGAGACCCGGACCTCCCTCGCCATGTCGGAGGTAAAGAGAGTGCAAGAGTGCGGCCTCCGCAGAGGATGGGGGCACTTTGGAGAGCGATTTCATGGCCAACGAGGCGCGGCGTTGCTTCATTTCTGGGATATATCAAGCCATATTAATGTTAGTCGAAATGTCAGTAAGTGTGCAGGAGTTATCTTAGGACGTACGTTCCCCAAGAGCGTACAGCGCGCGCTCTTCTGGCGACTCGATGATGAGCCTATTCACAACACGGGAGCCGTGCGTCGCTGCGTCGCGACAAACCATGGAGAATCGACCTATATTTGAAATACGTTGTTAGAACGCATTGCATTTCATACAAGTGTCATCTTCTGAAGCTAAGAGATTGAGTTTAATGGATTCAATGAGCCGGCTATCGGGACGTTGATTTCATATCAAATAAGCGCCCGTGGTCTCAAAGGCTTAAGTCTATGCAAGGCCATGCAGAGGGAAAAGGTAATTGCAAAGCAGTGTTACTGGAAGCTGCAGAACGAGGACGTACCGATTAACACCGTTTGATCGGCCAGCTTCTCAGTGCTACCACTTTCAGGGCCGACAGCTTCCATCTTAACAGCAACTTCCATGGATGAGCGGCCAGTGTAGATGACCTGTCCACTAAGACGGAGATCACGCAGTGGGTTGAGGGGTGCGAGCATGTCGAGCCTATACGAAGCTGGGGATTCAATATACTTGAAGAAGTTGACCTCGGATGGTAGATGTTTGCAATCACGCACCTTTCCACCGCCGCTGTGACAATGTAAAAGCCATGGTGATGCATGGGCCCAAGGGCCGTCACCGAGGGTCCCAGCATATGCTTGTATGCGATACTTCCAGCGAGTGAGTCGAGATGCTCCATTAACCTGTCCGTAGATGTAAGCGCTCGGAACGATGCCAGCGAAGAGAAAAATTAGTATGACAAAAAAAAAACGAACATACTTTCCAGTCCTGATCCCACCACTGGCGTTCGTATACGCCTCAAGTAGCTCAGAGGTTTGACCGAACGGAAGCAACAGCTCTGTGTACGAATCGGCCATACGTCGCGCATGCATAGGCGCCTCGCGGACGTTGTCTTTGGGTTGCTGGTCCACGACTTGCTTTTGGCTCGGAATTAAAGCAGACTCTGCCGGGGTATCTAGCTATTAGACTGGCGTGGCAGGGTACCTGAAAGCATTGATATATCACCTTGCTTCATCTTACTGCCTCGTTTGAGTCCTGCAGAGTAGCCAGCATATAGAGGTGGTACTTCGCCTGCGGTACCGCTGAGAAGGGCTTCGGACCAGAGAATGCGCGAGCGCATGGGCATGACGCTGCAAAGCCCATTGCATCAGGATGCAATATAAGTGAAATAAGAATGACGACGTACTCATGGAAGGTAGGATCCGATTTCTCGCCTGGACAAAGAGAGGTGTATATCAGCCGTGTTCAAGAACGATACATAACACGTATGCACCACACACAAAGGTGCATGCTCGGAGTAGCGTGGTGCATAAGCTATAAAGTGGAAGTAAAAAGATTACTCACGTACGCTCTTTAGCAGGGCATCCATGCTCGTTACACCCGCGTTCTCTTCTTCTACGGCGCGGTGCGCTGCTGCCTTTGCCTCTGCTCCGGATTCTTTCGACAAATTATCCGCTAGGTCTTTCAGGCTTGTATGTACGTCGGATTTGGTCTCGCTACTGTCTTTGCATATATCTGTCGTACTGAATGCGCGTGCGACAGATGCAGCTTGATGGTGGGCGGAGTACGCAGTGCGCACTCCTGGGGCAATGCGACGAGCGGCGGATGAGGACAAACGAAGCATCATGGTAGTCGCCCGTGTGGTCTCGCAGATGTTTATGAGCGACGGAAATTGTGACAACAATGGTAGATGGTCGTGGTCGCGCAGAAGGCGAAGACGGATCTGAGAGGCACGGACCGGGGATCAAACTGACGGAGACTGGATAAGCGCCCGGGCCGGCGCTACCTGCACAGCCACCGGTTCCTAGCAAGCGTAGCCAAAAGATTTTGAACCTTGGAACTGCACACGTAAGGGAACGACTTTGAATTCGGTGCGAAAAACTCGCTTCAATGCTCACTTGCTTTGTATTAACGAACTGAAATCAAGTTTGCAAGTGTTCTATATGATCGCAGTGGTTTCGTTGATCACTGCTCCCAGACCTCAAGTGTTACGATCGTTTGTCACCGCATTAACGCGTCCGACTCGCCTTGCAAACCACAACTTAGGGGCTCACAGAACGCTAGGAAGGCCTTCAAGATTCTCTAGCATGTCTGACGGCGCGAACTCAGGCCTGAAAAGAAGGGCAGACGACACAACAGACACCATGGCGGAGGCATCATCTTCGAAGCAACCTAGACTTGAAGCAGGGGCTGGGCCTACGGCTGCACAAACCTCCGAGGCTACAGAAGACGCTCACCTCTCCCTGTCAGACAAAAGTGGGCCGATGGTGACCGAAGACGCCGGTACATCCATGGAGGTCGACAGTCAAGCGCTGGCCAAAGGTTCAGAGACAACGACGGATCCGAAGAAGAAAGCTCGTTACCCAGACAGACGGAACCGCCCCAAAAACCAGGATAAAGACGACAACGGAGACAAAATCAAAGGGCGTGACCGGGGTGGACGGGGTCGGCGGACGCGTGAAGACGAATCACCAAGAGAGCCGGAACTCGACGCGGACGGGAACCCGATCCCCAAGGCGCCGAAGCTCCCCAAGCGCCAGTGCGCGCTGATGATGGGATTTTGTGGCTCTGGGTATAGTGGGATGCAAATGTGCGTTGGATATCTATTATTGAGGAGACGTTTATGGGGTCTTGTCCGGCGCGTTGGCTTACAGACGTCATTGTCCTTCCGCATTGCAGACAACCAGACCGATCGCGCACCATCGAGGGTGTCCTCTTCGACGCTCTCGTCAAAATAGGTGCAGTGTCGCAGGACAACGCCGACAACCCGACCAAGGTGGGTAACCTTGGTATGCTTTCTACGTATTTCATCGGAAGATTGACCATCTTTTGTTCCCTGGTGTGTAGGTCAGTCTAGCCAGAGCAGCGAGGACAGATGCAGGCGTGCACGCTGCAGGAAACGTTGTCTCTCTCAAAATGATTCTGACAATCCCCGGCGTCAAAGACATCATTGCGCGCATCAACGAAGAGCTGCCACCTGAGATCAGGATTTGGGGATATGTGCGTTTTCGACATAACACTTTACCAACAATTACGGACTGATGGTTAATACTTATTCCTGTAGGCGCGGACCCAAAACTCGTTCAATGCACGCCTGTCAGTCCGCTTTCTGCCTCAAATTTCCCCTTCCTTCTTGGCTTACTCAAACACTCTTTACCTTGACCCTACAGAGTTTGCGATAGCCGCAAATACACCTATTTCTTCCCCACCTACTTGCTCATCCCGCCCAAGCCCGGGTCGGGCCTGCACAAAATATGGCAACAACATGCAGAAAAGTTCCCCGACGCCGTTAGTAATAACACTTCAACCGTTGCTCACGACTTCTGGGAAGGCCACGAGAACTCAACGAAGGAAGAAGATCTCGCCCGCAAACGCAAGTGGAGGATCAGCTCTGAGCAGGTGGAGAAGCTGCGTATGCTGGCGAACCGGTACGAAGGCACGCACAATTTCCATAATTTTACGGTTGGGAGAGAGTTCAAGGACCGAAGCAATAATCGGTATATGAAAAAAATCGAGGTGAAGCGTTGCCCTTTGGATATTTTGGCTTGAATGAGAACTCACGTTTGGGGATAGATCTCTGAGCCGGTGGTCTATGGTGAGACGGAGTGGATAAGTGTCCTGTGGCACGGGCAAAGTTTCATGCTACATCAGGTGTGCTTCAGTGTTTTTTTTTTGGTTTCGAAAGCACCCTGTTAATGAGGAAATATAGATTGTAAGGCGAAAGTGTATCCAGATTACGTGAAGATTTCTGAGCTGACCATTGCAGAGGAAAATGATGGCCATTCTTGTTCTAGCCACACGAATGGGAACCCCGCCCAGAATTATCAGCGAAGTATGGACCAGTCATCCCCCAAATGCGCCGATTTCATTCTGACATTTCGGTCTTTCTTGTACAGCTCTACGGCCAGCGTGACGTGCTTGTCCCAAAAATGCCCTCCCTGGGGTTGCTCCTCGAAGAACCGCTATTTGACTCGTACAACGAGCGCATGAACGTCATCAACGCGAAACTGCAACCTACAGACTTTGACTACCGCCCGCATATTGACTGGAGTGTGCATCGGGAGAAGATGGATCAGTTTAAGGAGGTGTTCATTTACAAAAACATGCGGGAAGTTGAGGACCGGGATGGACTGTAAGTGCTAAATGCCTCTGATAAACTTTCTTTGTCGGTGTTCTATTCAGGTTCTGTGTTAACATTTCGATAGGTTTGATGCCTGGATTCGGTCTATCGACGCATACGCAGGCAACGACCTCCTGTATCTCAACCCCACGGGAGCCGTACCAGAGGCAGCCGTAATCAAGCAAGGCGAGAGGCGGCCAAACCCTTTCAGGGAGAAGAGGGTATTTGACACCACCAGTTTCCCCAGTACGGGTCTCAAAAGCAAGCTCGAGGTTGAAGATGCAGAGATGGAAGATACTGATGAAGATGAGAAACTTGACAAGCGCCATCTTGAGGAGACTGAAGGATAGGCATGCTGTTCATATCACGTTTCTTGACGACGTGAGGATGTTATACAATATTTTGGATATACTATCTATACTTTTACAATGAAAAGGGTAACAAAAAACACAAGGAAAACAGAAGGAGTTGAACGAACTGGGACGAAGGTCATGTTTGGAATTTCCTCATCGTCTGGATCTCGTCCAAAAGCGCCTGCAGCCTGTCATCGTCAATCTTCACCAAGCTGATGTACAGATAGCAGCAAAAGCATCTCAGCCATGGATTATAGTTAAACAAGGACTACTTGCAGCGCACCTGGGGATAATGCTCTTCGCTTCCTCGGCGTCTGCAGGGCAGAGATTGGCGATCTGAGCGGTCTCGAATTGCGTGAGCTGTGGCTCGCGACGCAGGGTCCTAAGTAGCAAGGTCACAAAACAAAGATTAGCCCCAAAAGGATAAAGAGGACAATAGCCGGAGCAACGTCTTGAACAACTGTAAGAACGTACTCTCGAACAGCGCTAGCAGAATCCGTCGTGTTGAACTTGGCAAACGTTTTCACATACTCCAGGGTCTTGTTGTACACACTGGAATGCCCAGTCAGTTTCATATCCCTTCGAAGAGGATCGCGGTTCCTACGCGGTATCAGGGGCATCCTTGTCGCGGTTCTCCAGCAGATATTTGACCTCGGAGATGAGCAGACAACCGGCATTGTTGAATTCTGGTTTGGTCAGTCCTATTCTCAATACGGACATAACTATCCACACACCAGCTCCAAGTTTGAGCGCTGAAGCATCCTCCTCCTCGACAACGGGTCGGTGTCGCAGTTTGGCTGACATTTTGAGAGCAATGGATGGAGGCGCTGGTCAACGTCCGGCAAGAAGGGTCCGGCCTTGATTGTCAACAGCCTCCACGGCAAACAAGGCCAAGCTCATGGCTTCGGTCCGCTAGTCCGGATCAGCGTGCCTAGTCATGTGCTAGTGTGATTTGTGACGATTGAAGCTTGAAAAGGCAGGTAAAAAGCCTTATTAGGACCTTTCCGAAATGAATTGAAAAAATCGAACAATATAAATTGCTCTATAAATATATTGTCCGAGTAGAGTATCTAGGAATATCTAAGTAGCACTGCAAGACCAAGGAAGATTTAACTGTCCGAATCGCATAAATAAGCCGTCGTCTCTATAAGTTAGTTAAACCGACGCCACAATCAGTCGGGCTCAGATAAATAGGATATCAATACTACAACACATGCGAGTAGTAACAGGATGAGGTGTAGACAACGGCGGAACAGCGATATCACATATCAATACGACACAACTCGGAAGGAACAGATTAAAGATGCCAAAATATATAGAAGGGAAGTATCAAAGCGAAATAGTATCTCACGGCTACGGAACGGGAACACAAGAAGTGCCACAACGAACGAAAAGGCGACGAGGACACATACTGGAAAAGAATAGAAATAGGAAAGAAGGCAGGAAGAGAAAAAAGACGAGCCTAGAACTGTACTTGATGGTAAAGAACAAAGGATGTTTTTGGGCTACAACTATGCTGGTGCTACAACAGGGTCGCTCTCGCTCTATCTCCTTTCCACATCATACAGTCACCGTGGCTGCAGTAGGAGGCACGGTCGAGCTCCCACCATCAACTGAACTTGCTGGACCAGAGCCGCCTCCATTCATTCCAGAGCTCCCATTCACGACACCATTCCCCTCGAGTGACATCGTGGCAACTTGGTCGGCCAAACCAGCAACAGGGTTCGGTGATTCACTCTTCACTGCATCGCGGAAGTTCGTTGCGCCATTCACGCCGGTAGCGGTGGGGCGCCTAACGAGTTTAGGGTCTGTTCCCTGATTCACAAGAGAACTGCGTCAGCCAAGGTTGAACAATAGGGCCTTAGCAAAAACCAACCTTGATAGCATCATTTTCCTCTTGCTTTGCCGGCGAGGCAGCACCGGTCTGGTGCTGTTGGGTTCCAGGGGCAGCAGGCGATAATGCAGGTCGCGAAACTCCCCAAGCACCAGTGACCACCGGGGTTTTCTTCTCTCCAGCCGTCGTCGTCAGTGGGGGAAAGTCCGTTGGCTCAAGAGTCACTCGAGGCACCACATCGTTGCTCATTCGTCCTATGGGTGAGTTATGACCGTTTGAGGACATACGAGGAGGTGAGATAGGCGAGATATTACGAGACGAGATATCATGGTGGCGAGGTCCACCCGCAAGCGTAGGCTGCGCCTTGAGACCCACTGCCCAGTCAGGGCGAGGTGGCAAAGGATGCTGCGACGATGTGGTCGAGGTGTATGTTCGTCGCGATGACGAAGAAGTAGTTGACGACTAGATGAAAGAAAAATAAAGCAGATTACGGATGAGTACGTAAACCATAGATGACATTAATGGGAGTTACATACAGTTGAAGAGACCTCGTCGCAGTTGGACGAAGCGCGGCTGTTACTCCCAGAACTGCTATTGCCCGAAGTACGACGGCTTATGTTGAGGCGTGGGCCAACTGTATCGGCCGCATTGTGTGGCATGGGTGTGTACAAACCAGGGCCTTGGCTGATACCGGGTCCATAGCTCCAAGCAGATCTTTGTGACGAAGGCGGAGGAGGTGGGCCACGCTGCTGTTTGTTGATACCTGCCCCGTTGTACCCGCCGTTGCCGTTATTCATTCCTGGGCCACTTCCGCCATTCCGTGACGCCACACGACCGTTGTTGTTCGGCGAGATGACACCATTTCCAAGGCCGTTCCGCGGACCATTGTGATTGTTGCCATTATAATACCCATGCGGCGCATTATTGGGTGTGTTATTGTTTACGTTGCCTCTTGGGCCGTAATCGTGTGGGTTTTGTGGCTGCTGCTGGGGTGGCTGCGCATGTGGTGGTTGGTGAGAGTGCTGTGGCTGCGGTTGAGACTGGCCCATATAATGTACCTGCTGCGAAGGCTGCGGGGGATGTTGCTGAACGGGCATGGCAGGAGGGGGTGGAGGCGGCATTTGCTGCCCATTGGGCGGGGGCGGCTGCGGCGGATAATATGCGCCCATTGGGTATGAGTATGCATGTACAGGTGGCGGGTAGGGGTGGTACTGAGGGTGCTGTGCGTGTGCTGGCGGTGGGCCAACAGGGTGACTATTTTGTGGTGGTTGAGTTGGAGGAAGGGTTACGTGCATTGTGTGGGGAGGCGGGGACTGGACAGTCGGTTGTTGAGGGTGAGGCGGCCATCCATAGTGGGGCATGTACCCCATGTGCTGAGGTGAATACGGTTCTGAGCTTGCGGGTGTGGAAGGGTCCGATGAGGCGTGCTGTGGCACAGGGGGTGGGCTTTGGTATGCGTTGTATTGCTGAGGGTAGTACTGGTACTGCGGCACGAAGGCTGGAGCGGGGCCTTGAGCAGGCGGTGGGTATGGGTAGGTGTATTGTGCCGGATAGTAGCTTGGCATCGTACTGGGATGAGTTGGATCGTAGATATGGCCACCCATTGGGTTATCATGTAATGACGCATAGCTGAACGACGGTGATGCTGCCCTTGAGTTTCGCGAACTACCCCCCGACCCATTGCCATGGAAAGCAGTCGGATTACGTAGCGAGCGAGATGAAGAAGTGGAAGCACCGTTGGGGCCTCCCCGTCTTCCGTCCCTCTTGTCGCGTGAGTTTGAACCAGAAGGCACGGACCACTCACTTTCCGTGGCAGGAGAGCTCACGGTCTCCTCTGTGTCCCCAAGGCTACTCCTACCGCCCGCACTAGTCGAGGCAGAACCGTTGAGGCTGGGCGTTGAAGAGCTGGTACTCATTTCCTTTTCCTTGTTCTTCTCCTCAAAGTCCATGAAGATACGAGACCGAGCCTCGATATACGCCGCCTCGCGTTCCGCAATGGTCATGCGCTTTTTATTACTTGAGTTTGTCGCACTGCTTTGTCCACCGAGGCTGCCAGACTCAGACTGTTCATGATCTGACAGCTCTTGATCCTCGCCTGCGACTGAGCCAGCATGGGACTGGGGCTTCGAACGGCGGTCGAGGACTGATCGTCGCATGATTTTGAACGCAGGCTGTGCTGACGACTCGGCGGGCACCAGCTCAGAGATACGCCGGTCAGGACTGTATGGGAAACCATCGGATTCATAAAAAGAAAAAATATGGCAGACGACATGGATACGCACATTCTGCTCTCTGCGGTTGTGAGGACGAAAATGCCTTTCGAGACTGGATCGCTTTCGGGGGCTAGCTTGTAGTACGCCGAGCAGCGGTGGACGAGCAATCGTTGATATGACGTGGTTGGACTAAGTTCAACGCGTTGTCTAGAAACGAGGGCGTCAGCGATCGAAGCACAGCCATGGCAAGATGCAAGTACGGGGGTGCCTCTGCGCCTCCCACACTGAGAACGGGGGCTGGGGGCCGTGCGCACGAGCGGTCGTGAGCGGTTGGACATAGAATGGGAAACACACCTCCGTTCCATGATCAGAGCCTCAAACGCCTCGCCAAGCTTCAATACGTAGATCCTGTCCTTGCTTCTCAGAGCCTCGATAATCTGGGGGTCGACATCGAGGGACGGTGATGATGTAGAGGCAGGGCTGGGAGTACCGCTGGCGGTAGCTCCGAGGGTGTCGGGCATGGGCGATGGGGCCGACTGGGCGATGTGGGTGTCTTCTTGCATGGTGGGCTGGAGGTAAGACCCAGTGGATACCGATGGAGGTATAACCTGGGCGGGTGATTGGGGCGGGAAGGAGGAGGACTGGGTGCTGGGGTAGACTGTGTCGGTGTGGTGGTCCAAGCGCGGGATTGCGGATTCAGATTTTGCCGGGGCAACTGAGGGATCTGGGGCGAGGGTAGGTAGGGAAGGGGGGTTAAGAGAAGGGAGGTGGAGGCCGCTGTGCGCTGTTACTCACCAAGAGCCATGAATGGGAAGGAACACTACTTGCTATCGGGGGATTTGGAGGTAGTGGTGGAGGATTAGGGGGACGCAACGTCAAGGCATGAAGGGGGCAGAGCCAAGGTTCAACCGAAAATGTGACAGAATGGCGACCGTCCAAAGATCATGCCAATAACCACCGTGGGTATCTTAACAAATTCAATATTAAATTATATACACCATAATCTTCTAGCTAATCCTAGTGTACAGGGCCCTTTCCATTGACTATCTGGTAGATATTGAAGCTTAAACTGTGTGTATTTCGTTAATACAGTGCTCTGAGCACAGACGCAGTACGCACCAGAACACAAAGACACAAAGCCCATAAACCATCAAAGCAAATGCACCGGAGTTCAGCGCTCTGCTCGATCCATCACCGCGCGTCAGCTGTGGCATTCGGTGTTTCATCAGCACTCTCACTCGCCCAAAGTGATATATGAAATTACCTTCCAATAAAATAGACCTGGGAGAATAAACGAAATCGTCGTTGATCCTGTCGCACCAACAAACGACAGCACTGCGATCTCTGGCGTAAGAAGACGTAACAATACACGCACAGGGTTGATAACACTTACCCAACTGCAAGTCGTCCACCAGACACGCAATCGTAAATCCACTGATAATGATAGCGGACGTTAGGGCAATATATTTGAACCGCGACATATCAACAGGGCCGTGCCCGTGATCATCGTCTCCTTCTTCAGAGCCATTGTTTTCCGCATCGACATCCGTCACGGTCACCTTCGGCGCCGCTGCCGTGAATGCCGGATGGAAGACCTTGTCTAGACAATTTCTGCAAGGATGCACCTGCAGAGGATACGAAAATAATACTAAAATCACGATAGCAAGTTGTCCCACGGCGATAAAAAGCGATGTCGAGGGGTACATAGCAATGATGTTCGGTCCAACCTATCAATGCAACGGCGGAGGAGATTAGTCGGACAAACGTGGCTGGCAAATGGGCACCCTAGAACGACGCCTACCTTGTTTCCAAACGTTAGGTACCCAAACACGGCGATAACTTCATATGTCAGGGTAGCAGAGCCGATAGACCCGCCAATGACAATGTTCATGCGAGACTGAGTGTTACTCTTCAGCTCGTTGTAGATAGGGAATAACTAAAAGAGTAAAATTAGCCATGACATTCAAAATGTGCACGTAACAAAACACATACATTCTGAGCACATGTGAACGCGAAAACCTGCACGGGAAAGGTCGATACGAAGTTTGGGGTGAAATGAATGAGGCGGATCTCTCCAGGCTCAGGCATGCCCTTGAGTGGCCAGATATGGCAGGTTATCACAATGAGAACCAAGTATGCTGTAAACCGCCAAAAAAAGTCATCGTAAGCATCATCCCGCGAAGAATAAGTGTGAACGTGGACATGGACATGAACATGGACAGGCGAAATGACATAGGCTTTACGCACCGACAGAGAAGAGCGCCACATAGCTCGTGTGCCGCAAACTGTTGAGGTGCTTCAAGAAGCACAATGGCACGAGAACGGCCATGAAGAGGGTGATCCAGACGTTGCCGTTCTGCGTCCAAGCCGGCGGGTTGGTCGTCTCCGAAGTCAGGTCGTGATATAGGGACGCAACAACATTGGGCATAAGTCCTTTGATGATGATCAAGTAGCTAAAGAGGGACGCGATTAGCACGTATGTAGATAAATGGAAATTTCCAGAATAGGAGAGCACAAATGGCTCATTAGAAGTAATAAGCCGACCGAATATGCCTCAGGAGCCAATATCCATCCGTTCATAGGCACTGATAGTGTCGAAGACGAAGACACCGGTCCACCTTCATCCTCATCTCGCACTGCACTTCATTTGCAGCCCGGCAGACTTCCCGAAATGGAATCACCGCCCAAATGAAGACCACGTCTTACCTGATGGAGACACCAAAGCACTTGGTCGCAATCGCGGCATCAAAGAAGACCGCCGCGCTGGGGAAGGTGAGCTGCGAGATGGCGTGGAACGACGCGTGCCGGCCCTTCGTGCGCGCCGCGCAGAGCGAGAGCAGGTACAGCCCAAATGCTGCGACGCCACCGGAGAGCACGCAGGTTACCATTCCGGGTAGCATTCCACTTGAAGCCATGGCCTATCGCCCACGAACGACGGATAAGACGACGTCAGTTTTGTTAAGCTCTGTTGGAGATACGGCCTGCGCCAGATAACGAGATAAGTGTGATACCCACCAGAGGGAAGGTGAGCATGCCTGGACGCAGGGTGAAATGAAATTCGTGGACATGAGCATTGGAGCTGCGCCGGAGTAGCAGTACTTGGACGCACCGCTCCCAATGATCGTGTTCGACAGGTTGCTAATGCAGCTCAGCAGCGACGCATGTCCGTCTTTCTCCTTCTGCGTCGCTCGTGCGACGGTGCGGCCAGTGAGAAGCGCCTGCGACTCGTCGCCTTCTCCATTCCCCTCAGCACCATTAGCGGCGACATTGGCGTCTGCCGAATCCCGTGGTGCAACACCGTAGACTTGCACCATCTCGTATGCTTCTGAATAATCGTCGTCCTGTTCGTCGTAAGTCCTGCTTCTAGTTCCGGGTAATGCGTTGTCGAGTATGGGTGCTGGATGGGCGGAATGTGTGTGAGAAGGTGAGAGGGAGAATGTGGTTTCCAGTCTCTGTATCGTGGCTGAGCACTCGCTTGCGGAGCTCAAATTCTATTTGGGGAGGGTCTGGAGATAAGGAAGGAATGGATGAGAGAAAAATGACTGAGACGGCTTACGTCGAATAAAACGTTTTGGTGTAGACCGCAAAAGGCTTTCTTACTCTTGAGAGTTACATGGACGGATCATACGCGGCAGCGGCCCGCAATTGCCACGTTCATGCCAACACGTGATAACGCGCTTGGCAGTGGCACTCGATTCTCAAGGTGATTGGAGGATGCATCGGAGACGAACTAGGTTTCTAGACTCAACAGTAACTGGAAGTTAATTTGAAAATAAGCATTATTTATTCATGCATGCAGGCGAATACAGAGACGGCAAACTATGCTACACAGAAGAGTAACTTTTCACCTAAAAAGGTCCTTTCCATATGTAGACTCTCCCTGAAACATAAGATAACCGAGCCCTAGCTAATACTTCTCAGCCGCCGCCTCCCTACTCCCAATATCGCGGCGCCTTCGCATCAGGACCATTCGCATCGAAGAAATCCGAAGGTCGATCGCGCTTCACGCCTCCCCTCCTCCGGTTATTCATAGGCAATCGCTGATACGCCGAATCCTGTGCTCCCTGCTGTTGCTGCTGTGCCGCATACTGATTCCAGTTCATCTGCTGCTGCTGTTGTTGCTGCTGCTGGAACGCGGGCATCGCGGGGAATCCCATCGCCGCCATGTTCGGAATCGCACCCACCCCACCGCTCGCCTGGAATGCCGCCAGCGCAACGGCCATCGTCTGCGCCTGTGTCAACTGGAACTGCAATTGCTGGTGCTGCATCTCGGTCTGGTGCCGGACGTGGTTAGGCAGATTCGGGTTTTGCAGCGCCTGCGAGATCTGGGCGATTTGTGCTTGCAGTTGTGGGATTTGGTCGACGAGCATCTGGCCCATGTCCATGTTGAGGTCGGGTTGCTGGTCAGAGTAGATGTCCTGCTCGCCGGCGTTTGCTTCATCAGAAGCACTTGCCTTTTGTGGGTTGGATAAGTATTGGGTATTATACCAAAAAACAAACTGCGTTTAAGCTTACCTGTTTCTCGCCTCCCTCAGCCTTACTGCTTGATCCCTCCTCACCTCCCTCCTTCTTGCTCTCCTCCATCGCCCTCTCAATGTAGTCGGCAACTCTCGTTCTCGTGGGCTTGTCAAGGACAAGCTTATCGAGTGAGGGAATCTTTTTAGCACAGTTGGGGCAGACAAAGTCTCGCTCAAGCAGATGGGTCTGAATACATTCTTCGCAGTAGGCTTTATTACAGCATGGCGTTTTTACTGCATCTCGGAACAACTTGTTGTCTATAGGACAGGCTAGCGAGGGGTCGGAGGGTACTCTCTCTCGGACTTCTGTTGCTGTCAGGCCCTTGGAGCGAGATACTTGCTTTTGCCAGGAAGCCCTACATCAGAATACACTCAGCCATGTGGAAAGCCTTCAGATCATTTGGAACTTACAAGTCTGGTTGTGCAACGACATATCCTCCTTCAGGTGTGACCATGACACCTTGTGTCAGCTCCGAACTGTTGGGATTTTCAACAGCTTTCAGCATGCTCCGGGGTATACCTGTCGTGCGCTTGATTCTTGGTCTGTGATCAAACTCGCGGTCATTATTTGTCGGGCAGTCCTGGATCCAATGGCCTTGGAAGATAATATTAGAAGAGACGCGAGTCGAAGAGGATAAGGCGAACCTTTCTGTCCGCATCGGTAGCACACATAGCTAGGAGGCAGGGGTTTATCGTTCTGTGGCATATGGGGTTGATACGGCTTGCCACCACGAAAGCCAGTGCCTCGAGGATTCGAATAGATGCGCTGCGAGCTACAAAATACAACAGTACAAGACGAAGCAAATGCTTCTTTTCATTAGACACTGGTCTACTACACAGATGAAAAGCCGCAAGGGGCAACACCAACTGGGACATCTTTTCCTGGGTTTCCTCCCAGTTTTGCGTTTGCGCATGGAACATGGCAGCCATTGCTGCGGCTTCGTCACCTTTTGTGACTGCGGACCCCACAGCGGGCACCTGCAGAACATAAGAGGGTTGTTGAGTATTTTCTAGGTAATGTCGACTTACCGGCGTTGATGGCTTGGTAGATGAGGTGGCAGGCGTCTCGTCCTTGCCGTCGAATCGTTTTGACATGGCCCCTTTGTGCCATACAGGCCCTGTGCTTGCAGGCCCTCCGCGCGAGACAGGCTCGGACGTAGGCATAGATGGCGCTGTGCCATTGACGTACATGGATGCCTTGCCTTTCCCTGGACGAGCAGACGGTAATCGCTTCACAACTACTGACGACGAACGGGGAATGATGATGGAGTCATCCTTAAACTCTGTACCATGAGCGTCCGGGTTGGTAAGTGGGTGCTTCTGGCAGCGACAGACATGGCAATAGCGCACCTTGCTTCGACGTTGCGTCGAATATGTGGAGGTCAAAGTCGTTGGCCTTACCCATATTGTTGGCAAGAATGATTTCACGTTTCAAATCGAAGACAGATATGCCTGTGCCATCGAAAGTGACACGAGACTCGTCCTTTCTCGAACTGAACTTGTAAAAGACAGAAGAAGCCATATGTATTGGGAGCCAAAGGCGAAGCTAATGTACTTGTAGAGTGGGTGTGGCAGTTGATGTGGAAGGAGAGTGGATACCCTGAACGGAGTGGATGAAGTTTCGGACGCTCTTGTTGGAAAATTGCCGAGGCCAATCGTGTGACCAGCTTGAGTAATGTTTTTTCGGCAGCTTCGGCAGTTAGTGACGGGAGTGATTGCCATTAATAGTTTGGGGAAAGTCGTTCGAGGTTTTTGTCGTCTTCCTTCTCAGCGCGTCCCAGCACTCCCGCATGGCCACCGTCGAACGGAGAAAATCCCCCAAGGCTTCCGCAGCCGCCAACGGCGCGTCGGAGTCCTCACCTCTCGTCGCAAAATCTGGCAAGCTTGTCATTTCTGAACATGGACGCGCCATGGACAAGAGGCTTGACACCCACGAGTTGTGCGTACCCCGTATGTTGAGTTGTGCCGCGGACTTGTACTAATACCCGACAATTATCTTTGCAGCTACGAATTTGGTGGACCATGGGGCGTCTGTGCCATTATGAGTGGATTTCCTGTCCTTATGTACTACCTCTGGATTTGCCTGTGGTTCTATGATGGCAAGCTCGTCCACCCCACCTCCGTCGACGACATCACGCCTTTCTTCTGGCGCATGTGGGCTCACGTCGCAAAAGTAAGCATCATATTCACGAATATGCAACTCGTCTAATTATGTCAATGACGCACAGGACGCCAGCCCTAACGCGTACGCCTGGAAAGTCTACTCGGGCAACTTTTTCTTCCAGCTCTTCATTGCTTGGGTTCTCCCCGGATACAAGCAGGAAGGTCTCCCCGTCCCCTCGCTCAACTACAAGACCCTCATGTACAACTGCAATGCCCTGGCTTGCCTCTACGTGACTCTCATTACCTCCGCCACGCTGCACTACTTCCACATCTTCCGCCTCACCGAGATCATTGACAACTACGGCCATCTCATGTCCGTCGCCATGATTTACGGCTTTGGTATCTCCCTTTTCACCTACCTCTACGCCGTCATGACTGGTACAGCAATCCGCATGTCCGGCAACTTCTTCTATGACTACTTCATGGGTGCCTGCTTGAACCCCCGTCTCGGCTCCATCGACCTTAAGATGTGGGCTGAGGTCCGCATCCCATGGGTCATTGTCTTCTTCTTGTCCATTTCTGGTGCTTGCAAGCAGTACGAGACTTACGGCTATGTTACTCCTGTAAGTTGATTCAATGAATATGGTCAACCCTCGTACTGATTTCTGCAGAACATGGCCTTCATGATCTTGGCCACTGGCTTCTACATCAACGCCTGCGCCAAGGGAGAGGAATGCATTCCTCAGACTTGGGATATGTACCATGAGAAGTGAGCACCCTTGTATATTTTCAATCGGTCTGTGCTAAACATCTGTCAGGTGGGGCTTCATGGTTATCTTCTGGAACTTCGCTGGTGTTCCCTTCGTAAGTTGCAATTGCACCTTTTTTCCTTCAATAAAGCAGCTAATCTGATTCGAATACAAGTCCTACGTCTACTCCGTCGTCTACATGGCCTCGCACGATCCCGCCACCTACCGCTTCTCCACTTTTGGGTATATCCTCATCTACACCATCCTTTGCACCGCCTACTACGTGTAAGTGCCTCCCCTTCTTTCAAACCCACACGTTACTCAAAATCTGTCCGTCACAGTTGGGACTGCGCCATGTCGCAGAAGAGCCGCTTCAAGATGCAAACCCAGGGAATCACCACCTTCCGCAAGACCTTCCCCCAACTGCCCGGCTGCATCGTCGAGAACCCGACCTTCATCCAGACCGAGCACGGCAACCGCCTGCTCACTTCCGGCATGTGGGCGTTCTCGCGCAAGCCCAACTACGTCGCGGACTGGATCATGAGTCTGACGTGGGGCGCCATCATCGGCACGACAACCTTCATCCCCTACTTCTACTCCATCTTCTTCCTGTTTGTGCTGACGCACCGCTGCACGCGCGACTTTGAGCGCTGCTCGATCAAGTATGGCAAGGATTGGGAGAGGTACTGCCAGGTGGTCAAGTATAAGTTCATCCCAGGTATTTATTGATTGGCTGCTTGCAAAGACTTGCGATTTGGAGCATTGTTGAATAGACTGCAAAGTATGATATTACCTATTTTATTGTTATTTCGCACAAGGAAGCCTGTTCAATGGATACATGATTGCTACTTCAAGTTAACACTGAGCTTGTGTGGCACAGTAACAAAATGTGATGGAGTTAAGAATCAACGGCCATTAGTTAGCAGGCATCTTGAGACAGGTCGCCCTCAGACCGTCACCGCTCCACTTCGCAACATCCACAAGCAGTGCCTTCTTTTTCTCCACTCCTATGGTTGAGCGCAGCTCATACAAGGTTGCTGTTCAGAAAATTAGTCCACCAAGCGGCGTAATGGAGTGTAACGCAGACGCACAAAGATTGAACAGGAAAGGCTCAGCAACCACAACGCTCGCGGGCGACGTATGCAACGCGTCTTCCAAGATCGCGATACCCTGTTACATGAATCTCTTGAGCATCTCAAACCAAACACAATGCCCTGCAACCACACACCTCCTTCAATTTCCCCTGGCTCATCAACGCCACCGCCAGATTATTCACCGCCACAAAATCCACCTTGCCGCCCGCGCCCAAACCCGCATGCTCGCCATGCCCGTCCAAGATCGCCTTCAGTTGCGTCTCGGCCGCCTGCCAATTGCCTTCGGCGGCAGAGAGCAGCGCGGCGTTCAAGGATTGCAGGTTGGGGTCCGCGCGCGGGTCGGCGGCTACGGCTGCGATGTGTAAGCGCGCAGGCGCGAGGTGCCCGGCTTGCAGGTAGATGCGCGCGATGGCGGATTGCAGCTCTGGCGAGGGTGTGTCGGTCTGCGAGGTAAGGAGGGGCTCGAGAAGGCGCGTGGCGGCGGTGAGCTCCTACATGAATATTCGCGTCAACCAAGACATTGGTACGCGAGGACAAGGAGAGGACAGACCTTCATCTCAACCATCTGCGACGCCAGAATCAAACACACCCGGGACGCGCGCTCCTTCCACATCGGCACCTCGTCGCCCGCGCGCGGCCCGCCCCTTGCACTCGCCGCGCGACACTGCGTGCGGCACTTAGCTAGGAGCGCGTGCAGCGCGTCGACGTACCCCATGTGGTCGCCGGCCCAGTACTTCAGCTTCGCGTGCATGACCTCGAGCTCGAAGGGCAGCACGCGCTCCATAACGTAGGTGCGCGCCTCGACGGGCTCGAGCGCCGCGAGTGCGGTGAAGAGGTTGGTGCATTCGGCGGAGGTTTGGTTGAAGAGCCGCAGGCGCGCGAGGCAGGAGAGGCGCAGGTGCCAGAGCTACATGAGGCGTAATGTTTTGATCAGCGTTTTGTTACCTCTCTGGAAAGACGAGCTTACACCGAGAACGAGAACAAGGTCGCTTGGATCTGAGGTAACGAGGCGGTCTCTCGCCATACGAGCCAGCGCGCGCCAACTGTTCGTCATCTAACGCCCTCACGTTCATTTCATACTCTTATCACTCAAAGGTCGTCAGCACTCACAACAAGCGTATGGAAATCGGTGCGCTGCCAGTCACCGGTAAGGTCTCTTGGGGGACGACGGTCAGGGGGATAAATATATTTGTTGAGAAGCGTAGTCAACGGGTCGGTCTAGGTTCATGGGTTACTATTACACGTATACATAGGGTTCCTGCACATATACCAGGTCAGGAGGCTCGATGAGTTGCGGCGTACATTGGGGATGGGCAGGAACATGTTGGGCTGCACGAGGGCAGGCGCGTACACTTCGGGCACCGCTTCTCCGTCCTCGTCCTCGTCCTCCTCAGAGTCATCGGACGGTGGCGGTGGCACGGCTTTGTTCACATTTGGAAGAGGAGACTTTGGTGTTTGTTGTGGCAGCTCAAGCGGGACGTTGTGGGCGGGGGATGGGGTGGCAGAGGACTCCTCTTGCTCTTCGCCGGCAGAGAGCTCATCTCCATCCTCATCGACGAGGAACGGATCTGGGGCCTCTGCTTCAACATACACCGTCGGTGGACTGTTGAAGATAGGCTCGGGCTCAGGGGCGACGTCCTCCACCGTTGGAGGGAGAGAGGGCAATGGATGGGTGTCGTCGGCCATGGTGGAACGTCGACGCAGACGTGCTGATGGGACGGAGTCCTCACTTGCGCGATCGCTATCGACGTCTCTGACAAGCTTGCCTGTGAAGAAGCTGCTGGTGCGGGTACGAGTAGAGCGGGGAGAGGAAGGGGGGAAGGAGAGGGAGATGGGTGTCAGATTTGGCGAAGAAACCGTTCGACTTCGGACGTGTTTGCTCTCGGTTGGGTGGTGTTTGGTGTTGGTCACTTGATGCAGCACTTCATCGAGCCGCCAAAGTTGTCGCTTCACTCCCTTTGCAACCTTGCTGGGGATCCTTCGTACAGTCGCCTTGACTGACCCAGCACTTGACTTTATCGATTCATCCTCGTCAGCAAGCGGCTTCTTTGATTTGAATGGCGAAAATTTGGGCATGATGAATGTCGGTTGGTTTGCAGTGAGCGAGATCAACTAGGGTCTTGGTGGGCGGGCAGTGGGTAGTTGTATGTGGTACAGATTGGTGCTGCAGCAAACTTAATGGGCAGCAGTGATGGGTATTGGTACAAGCTGCGAGTGGGTGTTCACTGCACAGAAGTCTGTCGTGTGGGGTGTTGGGTTTAGGACTGGAGAAACGAAAAGGAGAGCGAGACGTGCTACTTTATAGGATGCGGGATTAGACGCGCACCGAGATGATCAAATGCCGAGAATGTCTTTAATACTTGGAGAAGAAGGACAATTGGCCATGCTGAAACGGGCAGGCAGGGACAGGCGCCTGGCGCCCAGTGACCTTGCAACGCTTTGCGATCCGGCTCCGGCACCACTCTTCCAGGCAAGCTCCAGTCCTGTCATAGCATTTCGCCTGTCCGTAACACTTACAATGCCTTCGAAACGCCCCCAGCTGCCGTCAATCTATCCGATTAACGTCCACTGTTCATGTCGGCAGACTTCTAACTCCTAGTATAGATAAGATCACCCCCTCTCACATGATAGCTCATTTCGAGGTATGCTACCCAATGAACTAGTCTCTGGTGTTCTACTTCCCGCTTGATTCATGCTGCAGATGTAAAGTTGAACCTGAAAGAATAATTCTCAATTGCCTTCCGGGCTTGTTGCCATCCAGAGCACAAGGAGTCCCGCCCTCCCAACGACGCGGCGGGCCCCGCCAAGTCCATTGTTCTCAGAGCTCCTCCTTGTTCTTCTACTCGGTACGCGTGAGACTATCAAATCCCATCTACATGATTATCTCCAGCGATTACTCCAATCTATTCGTGATGTGCACATCCATTCGCTTCAACAGCACAGCCCACCGGCAGGTGAGAGTTCACGACAGGAGAGTCAGACGGAGCCTCGAGGACTCAGCGTGCAGTGTGTGCACGCGACTCTGGAGTCTCGTGTATTCTCATGTTTTATGGCCATGGAACAAGTTGCAAAAGATTGTAACTGGATACGCGGAAATGTAAATGAGTACTGTATCACTGAGTATCATAATCATCGCCTCAGAATCATGATGATTCAGAGTCAGCCTCAGAGCCTCGAGGCTCAGATTATGAATACTATCGACTTGAAGATAATCCCAACACCTGTGTCAACATCCTGATCCAGTAAGCGGCTAAGCAATGTCAATAGACCCAGGCTAAATAGAAAGCAGTTTGTATTATACTCTTCTACGGTTGGCTGTAGCAGTCCTTCGAGCCGCGTACAAATTCAACCTAATTCAACTACAGAAGAGATCAGAAATCAGACGCGTGACATCCATTGGCTACATTGGAGACATTATATTGCAGCCACACCAATCATAATCACATCTAAAGAGAGGGATAAACTACTATTTTAGGTTGCATCAAGAGGCATTCGAGTTAAGTCCTTCAACCAATCCCCAGTGACAATGTTCTCTTCCATTGGCAGGAATGAGAGTAGGCCACCGGCTTCTCCCTCCTCCCCGAATACATACCCCGATAACTTTTGCAGGATATGGCCTCTGGTCCATTCTGATAATACAGCAATTTCAACGGCTTCGAAAATGTGCGAATTGTGGGTGTAGCGCGCGCTTAGGGGGTCCACTCGTACAAATGCATCCAGATACTCTTTTCGGAACGCCTGAAGGGTGGTGGGCGAGTCCTCCTGAAATTTCTGGCGAAGTGGGTCTGATCCCAGTGCCATGCCGCCGGTGGCCGCGGCGTAGTCATTGGCAGGATAGACCACACCGTCCTGCTCCTCGTGGCCTGCAGCTCCATGCTCGAGTTGCACCGTCAAACTTGCAAGGCCCTCCGTGCTGTTGCTCTTTCTGTGGGTTGGATATGTATACATAATCGGGTCCCAGTCACGGGTAATCCAAGAAGGATACCTGGCATACCCTCCTTGCCGAGGACCCACCATCATCCCGTCCCAGTCGATAAGACCTGTAACGTTTCCTTCATCATCGACAAAGATGTTCTGGTAGTTGAAGTCGGGCATAGAAAGCACGAACGGCGGGCCATCTAACGATTCGTCGGGCAGAGACCCAGCAAACAGACGAAGGACACCCAGTGTAGCTCTGTGTTCGGCGCCGGGAGTCGAGGCTGATTCCCTGGCAATCTGGTCGAGCAGATAGGTGTGCGTGCTGTGGTATGGTCCGCTGGTTTCAGAGCCTTCGGGAGCATTGTACGAAGGAAGTATTGGGATAACGAAATGGGTGCCTGATTCCGGGTCATAGTCCAGACACCCGATACTGGGGAACGTCAGCGTCCGCAGTTGTGAGAGGGAGGCGGCCAGGGACTCGAAGACCTTCGTGCGTCTTGCGGAGGTGAACCATGCGGGGTCGAACCAGAGATGGGATAACTGCTTGCCCTTGACGCGCTCCATAACCATGTAAGGCCGACCAAAGTCGTTCTCAGATACGACTGAGAAGTCGTGGATATGCGGGATGGGGATAGTCGTGTGTTTTTGAATGAGCTTTATGGATATGATATCCGACTGCATGCGTCGCTGCATCATAGAATTCCAGTTTATGATGGGGGTGCGGAACACCCATTGGGTGCCATCGACGAAGTCGATGAACCACACTACGTTGAAGGCGCCAATTTTTGGTTCAGGAGTGACAGTGCATTCTGCATTGATAGAGGTGCCTTGTGTATAGACAGTCTTAGCCAGCGATGTAATGATCGTCCGGTCCACATTGGCAACAAAAGAGGGAGCGGATGAGGATGAAGACGAGGTGTGACGGTCGGACATGTCGGCAATTCGCTCCCTCGGCGGGTTTGCGTACAATATTCCTAACTTCTGACCAGTGGAAAGTCTGTTACCATCCGTGCTTCACGGTAGAACCACCAAAGGGCAGCCGCTAGTTCATCGACGAGTACAAATGGAGACCGAGTGTTGTCCCATGTTTGTACACATGGCCAAGGAGGAAGAGGAGAAGGTGAGGTGAGGTGAGGAGCGAAGGAGGAAGGAAGAGCTGCTGATAAGAACAGAAAATGTTTGATGGACATGATGTCCCCCGAACACCATTCGTGTGAACAACAACCAATGATAAGCGCCCGTTGCTGAGAACAATCATCCGCCCATATATTTACAGATGTAGCATCCAACTACCAACTGCTCGAAGTACTCTCCAGATTGGCCTTGAGATCGGTTTTCCAGAATGTATGATTATAAATGAATTCTGCGAGTAATACGGTCTTGGGTAGCTCCTCGATACACGTGCGTAATCAAAAGCGAGACAACGGTGGAAATCAACGGCGGAAATATGAAGGAGAAGAGGAACCGGAAGATGAGAATGATTGAGAAAGCAGTTCTATAGCGATTAAGTCGTTGATGCGCTGGGTCGATTGTTGTAAGCGATCAGGATCGTGATGGCGTGATGATGATGATGAAAACGATATAAAAAAGTCGTGAACTGCAGCGTAAAATTACAAACAGCAAGAAAGAAAGGTAACAACTATAACAGCGACGAGACAAGGCTGAGCAGAAAAACCCAAATACGATACAAACCAAGGAAGCAGTAAGCAGTGCGATACTGATAGATAACTGACGAAGGGATGAGGAAGCATGAGATACTCTGCGACGCAGCTAGCTCAGCTCAAGCCAGCCTGACGGTTGAGAATAAAGTGCGTCAGGTCTTGCCATCCTATAACCAAGACCCCAGGACTCAGTAAATAATTTACACAAAACGAAAAGAAAAGTCACCCACCTCCTCCAACTCGACACATGACCTTCTTGGTCGTCGTTGTTGTAGGCACAGTCGCAGTCGCACTTCCCGCATCCCCAGCGCCCGCCTTACTGGCGCGCGTCATCGTGGTCAACCGGCACGTCACCGTCTTCTTCGACAGCGTATTACTAAATGCATACTGCGCCTTGATCTCCTCGCCCTCCTTCGGCACCTGATTCTTCCTCAGTGGCGGGTCAATGCGCTCCACCAACAGCCCGTGCGGAAGCGAGTTCACGATTGCCGCCACCTCCACATCGAGTGGGTCAAGCGGGTTCGGGGGGCCGTACTCATGCAGCGGCAGCTGGTCCCCGAGCATGGGCGTGTATGCGCCGGAGCGCGACCCAGGGCGCGATGGTGCGCGGCTCGCAGGCCCAGACCCGTCAGCCCTGAAGCTTGACGGCGGAAGCTTGGTGAAGCCACCCAACGAGGGCTTTGATCGTCCGGGGGTGCCCTGGAAGACAGGCACTTGCTGTGCTCGAGCGCGTAAGGTATGCTCGGGTGTCTGCGCACGCAACGCGTGTCCACGAAAGGCCCTTCCAGGTGACGGACTCTCTGCACCGTTGCGGGTGAAGTTGGACATTGAGGATGACGGGCGAGAGGGCGTGTGCAGGTGGACACTTGGAATGGGTATCATGGAACGGGAAGGTGGGCGTGGCGGATGCAGCGGCGGAGGACTACCGCTTGCTGTTGGCGATGTAGGGTAACTATTGAATGGATAAGCAGAGTCGTCATCATTCCACCCTGCGACAGAGCGACTGCCGGACACATTGCGGAGGTTCTTTGCAGGGGCAGGAATGTGACTTGGAGTTTTAGGTCGTGACCGGGGCGTGGCAGTAGGTGTTGCAATCAAACTAGAACCAGGAGTCATGAGTCCTCTTGATGGGGTTGGCGCTCGAGACGGCGTCCTAAATGCAGACAATGATACTGGCGGATGGTTGAAGTGGTGGGTGGAGGAGACAGTCGTGGAATTCGAGGAGGTAATAGGCGACCAAGGCCGTGATGATGCCATAGACATTCTAGACAAACTCCTCCGGCCAGGCGTTCCAAGAGGAGGTACTGGCGGGATATCGTCATGATGAAACGAGTTGAAGTATCCTGTGGCCGAAGGAGGGCGCTTGGGCGTAAGTTTGACAGTGCTATTGCGGTCTTCTGGAGTCGTCTCAACCTTCGTTGAGCTATTCCATCGCTGCTTTTGCGTTGCATTAGGCCGACTCGCCAAAGACGAGGTACTCCCACTTTCAGTTCTGTCAACCTTGATTGCAAGAGGGGGTGTATCCGGGGTACTGCTGGTATGTTTATGACCGGGCTTTTCAGGCGTGGCAGGAGATCTTGCATTGGAAAGAGTGCTAAATAATGACGTCCTTTGCCGTCGAATGGTTCGTGTTGCAGGAGGCGGCTCAGATGACGGCAGTTTCTTGGTGACTGTCAGAGGCGTAACGGCTGGTGTCGTCGGTTTCGAGGTGCTGCCCGTGATCTTTTGGGCAAACTTACGGAAAGGCGACATAGACCCAGAGGCGGAAGTGCTTGTGGAACTGGATACTCGAGACGATAATCGGGGAGCGCTAGCACGAGTGGTAAGAAACCCATTTTTCGTCGAGGTACCAGAGGCCGTCGATTCTCGGTCGTCAGATTCTCCCCCTAGGAGGATCTTGCGAGTGCTCTCCATCTCTGCATCAGTCCGTGTGATGCGGTCTCTGAGGCTCTTCCATCGCTGAGCTGATTCAGCATGCCTTCTAAGAGTTTCGCCATTCTTCGTAACGCGGTCTCGTACGCCTTTGTCAATAATTGATAGAACTTTAGACGTCGCAGGCATGTAGTGCCTAGTCGATAATAGAGGTGAATAGGCGTAGACTCAAAGGATTAGTTCACGTACTTCTTCTTGGCTTCATATGAGTCTAGAATGGAGGTAAAAGTCTCGAGAGTAACAGGTAGTTTTTCACTGCGACTAGAAGGCAAAGCGGCATTGGATTGAAAGTCATCCATACCCCGCCGATGCACTTGCCATATAAATTCCTATAATCAAGCTTAGTGTCTGAAGACCTGTCCAAAACACGCAAGGACGTACCTGACACCGATTGACCGCCTTTTCTAAACTCGACATCATTCCATCCGCTTGGTCGGTCACTGTCCTGAACACCGTAAGCCACTTGTCCTCCTTCAGCTCTTCACGCAGAACTTCGCTTTCATCCTGCACGGACTCCCATTCCGACAACAAAGTGGCATGCTTTCGCAGAAGGGCCGCATTCTCGTTCCCTTCTCCAGTCTCTGAGACGGTCGGTGTTGGGGCGGTGCGGAGGAGTGGGTCTAAAGTTTCATTTACAGCTTGTATGCCCTTCTGCAGTGTTTCGAGACGTTCGTCCAGGGACATGAGCGACTGGTCAATGACCGCGGTGATACTGGAGTCTGTGCTTTCGGCCGTGGACTGGGATTTGTGCCGTAGTTCTTGTATCTCTGCAACAAAGCTTTAAGCTGAGGAATGTCAGCGAAATTGGAGACAGTCAGGCGCACCGAATATGCGAGTCTGAATATCGGAAATCGCGTAGGACAACTCCGTCATGTGTGTAGAAACTGCTAAAAGGCGAAGATCTCTGTGAGGAAGGAGTTGAGTTGAGTGAGGACATTCACGAAGAGAAACATGCGCGACGCACTCCTGGCTCCTCTTTTTGCCTAATTTCTTGGACAGCGTACGGTTGGCGGTTACTGTAACATTCTCTGCACCATTTACGATGAGCACAAAGAAGGCGACGCGTACATTCACCAATCCCCACCTTCATCCTCTAGATCGAACGATACCCTGGACGAGGAGGCGAGAGGACTTGATTCAATGGACCCTGCACCGGGTGTAGCATAGTCATTGAGACTGGACTGGGAGGGCGAGCTGTAGAGCGATCCTTGTGAAGAAGATGCTGTCAGCGGGGTAGCCATACAGGCGCAAGACTGGGTAGAGGGTGCAAAGGAGGAATATGGCGGGAGAACAACGATGGTTGATTGAGTCGCCAGGCGACTCGACGTGATTCTTATTAAGACAAGGCGGCCTATTTATTGACAAGGCAAGTGGCGGGATAGGAATAGGGTGTACGTGATCCTTCTTGACGGCTCGATAGAAAGAGCGTAGAATCGAAGACGGACGAGGAGCTGAAGGAACTGACAGCAGTCCAAGCTGCACTCGCTTTCCATGTACTGTAGTCAAGTGGCGATCATCTTCTTTGTCACGCCCATCATGCTTCCAAAGTCACTCCTACATCATCAATTCATTCGCAATATTATAGTCTGACTAGAATCATCTTAATTGTCGCATACTTACACAACCTTGCATTATACATGTCTACAAATGACCCACAAAATGAGAGGTTACGACAGATAATTTACTCATAGCCAAAGTTGTCAGCTCAAGAGAGGGCATAGGTGTACTCACCTTGTTGGAACGGAGTCGACACGGTGTTTACGGTTCAAGTTTGCGTGAAGTGGTCGTACAAGTCTGCTTTATGAGGCGCTCAACACTCAAGTACTCAAGAGCGACAAAGCTCCTGACCGTGATACCAACAGACAGCTCGCCACATTCACCTTGTTGACCCAGCGTCAACAATTGCAAGGAAGCCATTGGCTGCTTTTGCATGGTCATTGACACCTTGGCCCTTAGCCGTTCTCAAGAATCTTTTCAGAATCATAAATCTTGAGAATTTGCGAAGGACTATTCTAACATTCATCAAGAATAAATTTGTCAGCCATTTCTTGGAACTTTCGTAACAATTTTTGATCTCGGAAGCTCTCATTTGACTTGGTGATTATTTTCTCTTAAAAAATTGGTGCAGCCGTATGTACCTCAGTAAGTATTTCCAGTGTTTTGGGCATTGGGCGCGGCGGCGCCTCTGGCTTGTATTAGGTTTTAGCTCATCAACTCATTCCATATCATCCACCACCTTTGCACAACCTTGGCATCTTGTAACGGCACACTCATGGATAATCCAGGGCACACTCATAAATAGATTCTCTACTCTCTTCTATGCGTCACAGCGGACATATTGGACGCACTCTTCACCATCTTCTATCCAGCAAAAAAGCCGCAAGTCAGCTTGAAGGTGATTGAGTGGTGTGATAGACTTGCCAATGATACCTTCTGACATTGGGTATATCTACAGCCATCCGACGTCGACTCGTTGAGCGATGAAGAAATCGAGGAGCTAATGACCACCGCTTCCCGCTTCATCGACGGCGTGCCCGGCACTGTCGCAAAACTAATCCACAACTGGCTCGGCAAGGACACTGTCGACTGCTCTGAAGCCAATGTTTCCCAGATCGTCTTTAAAAAAACGACTATCCCAATTCCACGCGTACGCCGGGTCATCAAATCGAAAGGCATCTATATCATTGTTATGGATTATATCCAAGATTCAAATCTCGCCGAAGTCTGGCCAACTTACTCCCTCTGGCAGAAAATTCGCGTGGCCTTCACTTTACGCCGATATGTGCGTCAGCTTCGTTGGGTCGAGGCGCCACTTGGAACACTACCTGGCCCACTATCCGAGCAGGGGCCCCAAGCCTGCGACGTCTCATCCATATTCGGTCGTATCAGACCCAGACGAGGTCCATTCAACTCTTACAAGGAGCTGTCGGATTTTTTCAACTATCGATATGGGCTTGGGTGGAAGGCCATATTGCCTGAGGATCACCCAATTATGAAGGCAACGTTCGACGACTCTTCTCCGCTTGTGATAACCCACAATGATCTCAACCCTCGGAATATCATTGTTGGGGAGGACGGTCGTATTTGGGTTGTGAATTGGGCTTGGTCAGGATATTATCCACCTTGGTTTGAGTATTCTGCCATGACAAACCAAGTCGAGAATGAGCAGTTAGGTGGATGGTATGATCGCTCCTGGGAGCTCGCTATTCCGTTCGTTTGTGGTCCCAACTTCCAGCAGCATGAATGGCTTGGTAGGGCAGGTTTAGGCTTAGATTACACATAATTTATTCAATCCTCGTATAACGTTGCATTATACACCCACAAAATGAGACGTTACGACCGATAATTTACTATCATGACTCTCGAAACTTTGCAAGGCATGCTGCTATTATATTCATATTGCTACAAGTAGTACATATACAGCGCTACAGTGACGCATAGAGCTGAACAGTACTGAATCATAAGTCGTCCACATAGAGATAAATATCTTCCACAATCATCACGAGTAAGGTGTAGCTTTAGCTTTCTGGGGTGTCAATGGCGGCGTCATATTGTGCTTCCCGCGATTTCCATGTTCTTGACTACCGCTGGGATGTGGAGCCATTTGCACGAACATTGGTGAGGTCGCGTGCATGGGCTGGTGCTGTCCCTGGCCTTGACTTTGTGATGGGTCATGGTTCGTAGTACGTGGCTGGCCCGAATCACTCTGGGGCGGCGACGGTGTAATAAAATAAACCGGGGCGCCATTCTGAGTAACACCAACTTGCATCGGCGGCGGTCCTGCTGCGTACATGTTCATAGGCATACCTTGAGATTGCATAGGCATAGCGACGGTCATAGGCATATTCATAGGAGGCATAGCCATAGGTTGGTACGGGGGGTATTCTTGTTGTTGATGACGATGCCGGCTGCTCTTGTGGCGTCGGTGAGTTCTTTGAGGCGGGCCAGCTGCTTGCATTTGATGAGGTGGGTACTGTCCATACTGGTATGGGTATGGGTAAGGATATTGAGCGAATGGATACGGATAAGCCGCTGGGATGACTGGTGACGGTACACGCTGCGGTGCCTGGGATGCAGATTGCGCCTCAGAAGATGCTCTATTCCGCGTTCGTGGTCGTGTAGCCCTTCCGCGGGATGTATGTCGGTGGAGGTAGATCGAGGAACGCGGTGAGCGGCGAGTCTGGCGTGACAGACTCGTAGGAGAGCCTCTAGGGGACAATTCGTTCCCCAAGCTCGAGCTTGCTCCGCTGCTGAGTAAATCAAGACTTTTACTCATCCGGCGGGAACGCGAGACAACGGCACGATACCAGGATGGCATTGGTCTAGCTGACCCTTTACCAATGATCTTCATTTTGCTCTTTGCTCGCGCTGAGTCCCCTGGGCGATAATCGACAGTGACTCGCTCTTGTGCAACCCATGGGAGGTGGTATAACCCCTTGAAGAATTTCTCAACCGGGCTGAGATGTTCGCCCGAGAATGAGGGATCATAAAATGATTGGGCCATGGACATGGTGTAGGCTGATGTGGATTTTGGAGAAAGAATCCCCCGGGGAGAAATTGGTGATGATACTCTCGGGTGGAAATGAGCAGATTCCATCTGCGGGGGCTCCACTGTCGAGGGGTTAGGCGGTCGTTCCTGTGGCTCCGTTTGTATTGGAGCAGCGTAAGTGACCTGAGTAATACGGGTTGGAAGATCTTGAGCATACGAAACCCGTGGGGTTGGCAGAATCGTCACGGGGCGTTCTTCCTGTATGTCATGAATCGGCGTGATCGTAGGCGCCTGCGAATTCGTGTACACCATCACTGTTGCCCTATCCCGCAAGCTCGGCAAGTTCTCCAAAATATCGTCGACGGGCTCGCCAGATGTGCCATCGTAGTAATCTGCACGCTCTCCTTCTCCATAGCCATCCGACGGTGGGCTCACGGTCACGGTAGGAAACTGTGGTCCTGCTACGTTGTTCCTCACCTGCAAAGCTCCTAATCGAGGCGTTGCTTCAGCACCTTCCGGGGTATGAGGAACGGCCATGCTCAGACGGTGAGCGAATTGAGGGTTAGATGGACCTATAGAAGGATTTGAGAGATACCGAGGCAAAGTATTCCCTCGTGTCATCGGGGCGGCAGTAATCGTCGGAGTCGTGCCAGTGTTATCCGTTCCGAAAGTGGCTTTCCTCGTAACCTGTTTTTTGTTATCACTTGCATTGTTTCCACCTTTGAGCATCTTCGGTAGTCGTTTCAACCCTTTGAAGAACCCACCCACAAATCCTCGACCGCTTGCATTGCTCTTCGACACGATTACTGGAGAGGAAGATGAACCGGGGACGGCAATGTGCTCGTCTTCTATGGATGGTGGATTGGTTATGTGCAAGGGACGCATGGTGGGAGTGTCTTCGCCCTGGTCACTGCGAGCAATATGGACCACGTCAACATTATTGTTCCCGCTTTCGATATCGTCATAGTGCACCGGGACTCTGTGCTGGTGGAAAGAAGGTTCGGGCAGTGGACGCGAGGTCGTCCTTCCAGATGGCGCTGCACTCAACGTGGATGAAGTTCCCGACTGGTCGCGATGCCGAGGCTGGGGAAGTGGTCTTCGGCCTTTCCCTTTTCCAGCGGAGGGATTGACCCAAGACGAGGCGCTGGGCACAGCACTTGCGTAGCTCTGTGACCTATATCCTGTGTCAGGATGATACCCATATGAATCTGCCATTTGAGCAGAGCGAACAGCGGGCAAAAGAAGGGACGAAGTGAGATGGAGTGAAAGTTAATGAGGTGCGGATATTGGAGATTCCTCCATGTTTCCGTGCAGAGAGTTTGACGCCCGTATCAATGTACCGCATAGATTTATGCTTGAGGATGCCGGGCGACTGGCACATGTAACATGAGGATGGCATGAGGCACCATGCACATCACCTCCACCGTAAGAAATGAATCCGCAGCCTCGGATGAGTTAAGGTTTGGTGTGATTTCCAGACGCTAGGTAGAATTTCAAACCACTACCAACGTAGAGCAAGTTCTGGAGAGATGAGCCCGGGAAGGTCTTTCAAGATGAACTTGAGAAAACATTCTATGCAATCCGTGTTGCAATACACAACATATTAAACAGCGGCCTTTGAGCGGCCATGTTCCCCATTGACAAATTGTAGAGCTCCAGTATCCAAAGGGGCACCCATTGGAGCTTGAGCAGAGCAAAAGTAGAGATAGCTTGGAGATGTCGATGATGAAAGTTGAATGCAATCTCAGGCTGAAGACGGCAACAGGATTCAATTGATGGACGCTGAGATAAGCGACATGTGATCAGATAGATCGTGAATAGGCGCCCCATCAGCAAATCGGCGGGATTCTAACATGGTCATACAAGCGACACAATCCATCAAAAATCATCAAAAGACATACAAGATGGCGGCGAGATTGTATATCTGCTCATAAGGGCATATATTGGCTTGCGAGCCATCCTCGAAATCCACAATGATTGTGGCATCTCACAAGATGTCCGGACTCACAACGTTATGCAATGATTTTAGCAAATAGTAGTCCATTACAAGCACTTATGTTCCGAAGTATGGTTTCCGCAGGAAAAGAAATCTTGCTGAGCTGTTCTTGGTGTCAGAACAGGCACTTGTGCAAGGAAGCTCTTTCTACTACTTAGATAAACAACTTGTATCACTGAATTATCTTTTAATCATATGTATTAATTATACTTGAGCCCTACATACATTAGAAGCCACTCCTTGTAATTTACATTCTCGCACTTGAGTGTTTGGCTTCATAGTTGAATTTGCATCTCTCAGTTCTCACTAACTCATTCGAAAATTTGCTGCATTGACTCAGAATCGAACTCATGACGCGGGACACTCGCGCGTAAAACTCAGAGACAACCCTGACATACTTACCGCTGCGCCATAGATATATGATCATCTACTGCATAATATATGTATCAATATTGGGGCAATCGCAAAACCGTCCATCCAGTTTGCCAGCAGATGTCTAGAAACCACTGCTTCTCATCTGGTATTGTAGACACATGGCAAAGGGTGGTTACTTATTGTTGTTGGTAAATGAATACAAGTCCTAGTGCGAAACTCTAATACATGCACTTGACATACACGCCTGAGCCCGCACTTAGAGATTTTATGTTACTAACTTGCTTGCTTCTGAGGAAAGGCGTACGATAGTCCGTGCCAGAGTTTATCTCTGAGTTTCACCCTCGCACCATCTTGGAGCTCGTGAACGCATTTTTTTGGCATCTTCCTTTACGGAGAAGAGCTTTCGCGTTTGCTGTCTCTCCAATTCGATGAATTTCGATCCCTTCAATAAGATAGACTTTTGCATACGGGGTGGACCATGAGAATAGCAGAGTCGCAGAAAATGAACCGCACAACTGTTGCAAATAATTTGAATAAGCGCCCATTTGGCCAACCTCCTCGTCCACATGAAATCTCGGATGTATACTTCGAGGGCCCCAAAATATTTGACAGGGATTGAATGACCATGAAATATGCCAATGAGATAATTTTCGACTTAGAACACTGGCAAAATACTTGGGATCTACTCGCAATCACATAATGAGGTCAGTGGAAAATCGTAAGCAAATGACGTGAGCATAACATATTGTTGGTTCATGAAAAGTATGCCAAATTCTTGCGCCACCTTGCAAGTACGGTCAACTAATTGTAGTGGCATCATATGTCCTTGTGATGCCGCACAATCTGATGTGAGAATTGTGACGACTTATGAGTGCTACAAGCACAAATAAGATTTGTGCAGATTTGCTGATGCCATCATGAAATTTAGTACAGTAATAAGATGTGGAATAACTGAACAAGAAAGCAAGCTAATCTAGCAGAAAACACGATACCAACGACAGATCGATGACAAGAAATAGTAGCTATGGCTGTATATGAAGTTTACATTCCATCTACGTCCATCGCATCGCCATCGCCGAATGGTTGATGCTGGCCAGCCCCACGCTCCGCAATGGTATTCCGCACATATTCGTCCAACACAGACGCAGCCTCCTTGTCTGCATCCTGCATCATCGTGTGACGGCCTTTTTTGTAGCGCCAAGGATCAACAGAGTTGAAAAGACCACCTGAAAGGCCTTCCAGCGACCATAGGCCTGCATGTCGTTGCGGATCAGGGCTATGAATCGCACGAGCGACGCGAGATAGCAAACGCGGGTGTTTGAGAATGCCAGGGTAGTAGCGTCCACTGAGGAGCCCCATGGTGCCTACAAATTCATACCCTGGCTCCAAGATTTCCCGGAATTTGTAGCCAGTGGGCGCGGCAGGAAGGATGTGGTCAACTGGAGGGCCGGAATTTGTGCGCTCTACTGCACCTGCTCCTTCAGCGGGTTGTCTTGGAATTATAGGAGGCCGAATGATAGGTGCCTTGGAGTGATACTCTTCTCCTTGCCAGTCTAGCGCCACAAGCTCATACAGGCGGCCTGTGAGCCTTGCCTGTTTTGTAACCTGGCCATTGTCCTCCACATCAACAATAATGATCCCGTCCAGCCGCAAAAATGTACCCCGCATCTGAGCTCCGAGGAAATGTCTTTCCTCGTCCGGGCCTTGGTATTCTTGCTGTTCTGTCTTACTTGGTCCAGCCGGCGCGAGAATATGGTTGTCACCGGTTGGTGCCAGGGCACGACGCGGTACTTTCAGTCGGACGAAGTCATCCACCCATATTCTTTCTGCACCCCACCACATGCCTTGATATCGGATCTGCCTCAGCTGGCCTGGAGGCGGAGGCATCCCAATCATTCGAGATGTAGTCTGTTGGGCAGTAGAAGCGGGCATGCTGGGGTGGACGGCGGATACGCTTTCGTAGATGGTCGCGCGTGTCAGATTGTCATTGTGACGGTTTGCAGCTTCGATGGCGGCTTGCAGTGAGTTCGGTTGCGGTTGCTGAGGTATACGCGAAGATGCAGACGAAATTGAAGAGGATTGGAAAGAAGGGGGTGGGCGCGGAGGCGGAGGCGGAGCGCTGGCTGATGGAATTTGGGGTATTGTGTATTTGAGCTCGTACTCGTCGGTAAGGCACCAAGACTGAGAGATCGCAGATGCTATTTGGATCGCAAGCGCAAAGGGAGGTATTGCATCGAATAGAGAAGGAACGTCCCCAGCTGGACAAGGGTTGAAGTTCGTGATAGTGGTTTTGTCAAACATCAACCGTTCTGGAGGATGCTCGGCCATAACTTCAATCAGCTCTTCGCTCGGCATGTTGGCTTGATAAGGGAGGATGTCGTCGTCGTCAATGGTCGTGGAATGGGATACTGCAAGGAAATGCACTTTGTAGCGCGCGTATTGTCTGACTGTCCATGGCAATGGTTCATCACTGGGTAACAGCATCGGTCCCCTTCCGTCGTCCGCATCCATAGGAGCTATTTGCGTAGCGGAAGAGCTGGCTACCGGTTGAGCTGCACTGGGGAGAGATGCTGAGCCTACATGTCCGGCTGTCGAAGCTCTTGGAACAGTTTCAGATTTCAGCTTGACTTCGTCGACCACGGCAGGCCAGTATTCCAACGTAACGCTATCTCCCAGTTTGTTGACGCTGCAGATCGGACGAGGCAGGGCGCACCAAACGATTTCTCCCTCCCTATACCATCTTCGAATGTGCTGTGCACTCTTCGAATAGACGGCCCTGAGATCATTACTGCGTTCAACCAGCATTGGCTGCTTCAGCACAGTGGACGAGGCCTTCAATGGTTTGATGCTCTTCTGGATCGCGGCATAATTCTTAGTATCGCGCTGGCGGGCCTCCGCAACTCGTGGTATGTTTGCACGCGCCTTGCCCTTGTTGGGCAACGGTCTGATAATTCGAGAAGGAGCCGGGGACTGCGATAGAGATGGCGTAGCATTGCGCAGGATGTTGCTCATGGACGCCGTCACTTCTCGCTGTGTCTTCTTGGCACAGTATTTGCATTCACAGTCGATATTGGGGTCCCCCATGAGCCAGATTGCATGGGGAATAAATTCATTGATCGAGCGGAAACGCTTCTTGGGCGGACCTGTGACATAGATGGGTCAAAGTCCCTTGACACCCTCAGCCTATGACCGCATACCGTGAAGATACAGGTCATGTCGGGGGTTATTGGCAGGGCCCTTGTGGTGATCAAATAGTTTGTAGCCTTCGGGAAAAGATCTGAGTACATAGTTGGGTCCTTCTGCGGATTCGTTCAGTCAATCTTGTTCCAATTGACCGATGCGGACCATCTCCTTACCAGGCATTTTCAACTTCAAAGAAACCGCGTCTCCAACCGAAGTCCTCCATTTTCTGTTCGGAGCCTGGTCCAGGTCCACATACTCAAAATAATTCACGGCGCCGTCATTGTCCTCATTGCGAGTCGTATTTTTTGGCCATGTGTCGGGGTCGCCATCGCTTCTTGGAAAGTCGATGTAGCTAACATTTTCCGGGAGAGAGAATGGGCCCTGTCCGACAGTGCGCTTGGTAGACATACAGAAACAGGCTGAACGAGAGAGGATCAGTCAAAAGAATGAGAAGTGTTGGGAAGTCAAGTCCATCATGCTTATATGTCTCGCCCAATGCCATCACTGTGTCTGTGGGATGTGACAATAGCGTCACGCGTCACATGTCACCCACTATAAATCGCGCTTTTTTTTTTTTCGCGACTTGCTCAAATGCTTGTCTTGAACCTGAACATCGATCCCAGTGTCTGCCTCCCTAGTTTGGCTATTGTGATCAACGTAATTGCGGTGAAGTGGATAATCTAAGATGAAATATGATAGTGCGTAGTATCATCATTCTTCTGTCAAGTGCGATACTCCACTTCTCCTGCTCTTCTGCACCTCGCGCCCTTCGTCTCTCTCTCTCTGCCTCGAATTTCCTTTTCTTCGGAAATGCGGTGTATATCTACGTCTTGCACACGATTTCTCCACATGCTTGACGTTAAACGACACCGCAAAATCAATCGTCTTGGACCCATATGTCTATTTTCGAAGCTTACGACACGACTTCGGGTGATGGGACGAACATTTTTCTATTGGTGTTTTTCTATCTTCACAGTCACAGTCACTTCCCAATGAACATACCAGTAACTCATCATTGACTACTAATACAAATACAAGCAACGAATTGCAGGTACACAGAAATGAAAGAGAGTTCAGCGGTCTATTTACTTGTGTCAAACGCACCGACAAGCAGAATGTCCTTCTCTTCGAGCCCTGGGCTATCGAGAACAACCTCCTTCAAGAAACGAGGCGCAACGCCGAAACCTATCGGGTTCTCGAGCGCGAACTCCAGTCTGACATTTCGCAAATTGTCGTAGGCATGCGAGTATTGTGAATCCTTCTCATCATCCCGCCCACACAAAATTGCGTCAATATCCGCCCAGCGGTCAAAAATATTCGTGTTGATAGAGCGGTCCATATAAGGCGCAGGAAGAAATAGAGAATACACGATTTGTATGGTTTCGATGGAGTTGCGACGCAGCGGGTGGGCAGAGTCAATGCCCGTGCTGAGGACAGTGGTGAGCCACTGCAAGGGATCTTCCTGTTTCTGGAGCACGTCAATGTGGACCTTGAGGTTGCGCAGGTTCGTGATCTGTGTAAGGTCGAACTGCTGTTCAGGCGTAATCTGCCAGTAGTCCTGCAATCTGACTTCAAGAAGACAACAAGTTCAGTAGGCGGCTAGATCAAATAATGTAAAAATAGGCGCGATGTGTACGCACTGTCATTCATGAGATTGATCTCCAGTTGCTCGACTGAGGAAGAGGCTTGCAGCAGCCGTCCAAAGTCGATAAAGTCGCCCGATAGCGCGATGCCCAGTCTGCGCACAGTGTTGACTGACACGATGGATTGAGGATGGAGGAGGTAGGAAATAAACACTGTCGACGTCCTGGGGCCCATGATCAACGTATCCAATGGGGCCACCCGGGCCCGCTCCTCGCCCTCATCCAGGTACTGCAACCCACTGTCCACGACCACCAGATGATCTACCTCCAGGACACGCAAATGTGTACAGCCGCTCATCATGTGCTTCAACTCCCCAACATTCTCAAACTTCAGCGAGCTCAGACGCAGCGCCGTGAGCGAAGGCTGGCTGAACACATGGTCGACCGCGCGCGTCAGAAGCGCAGGCAGCGCGTTCCAGGCCATGGAAACAGAGGCTGATCGGCAGACCTCAAAGCGGCATAGGTTTGGCAGCGCGCGTAGAAGGAGCGGCAGCATCGGTTCCCGGGCGAGCCACTCGCGTGCTAGCATGCCTTCGCATAGATGCAATTCCCGTACATAGGTCGCAATGCTGCCCAAGCGCCCCCGCTGCGACGCCTCGACGAGCTCGAATAACCGCTGACATGGTGTCAGTTTTGGCCGGGAGAAGGTGAAGGCAGAGATGGTGCTGCTTGGCTTTTTGGGTTTACTGGGAGGAGTGAGCTCGACCCGCCGGAAGAGATGTGCTCTGGCAGAGGCGAGCCAAGCAGACACGACGAGGGAGCAAAGCTCTAGTGAATGCACATCGTCGTGAAAATGGTCTATGATGTTATCGAATATTTCCTGCGGTAGTCTCGGTTCGTCGAGGCTCGCCATGATGTTGTCTCGACGACGGGGGGTCGGGGAGACTGCAGTGTCGGAGTTGTCACAAAATTGGAACACCTTGGCTAGGGGCTGTTAATCAGGCATTCTTGCAGTGGGCCGCGGTAATCGAAGACCTGGGGAAGGCGATGAGGTGATAAGCAACCCGGGTCTACTGCTCCCTGATCATCACCTCCACCAACTAGGGAATGCGGCGAGCAAAGATGTGCATGCAAGAAAAGAGACTTGCTTTTATAATTTCACTAGCCAGCGCTCGTACCTGATCATCAGTTGCAGTAAGTCTGTTAGCAGTGCAGGTCGATATAACATTCACAAAGTAGACTACATACAGTAAAAGTTATATGGAGGTAAAGATAGTAGTACGGAAAGATAGGTAGTCGTTACAGTCATTTTAAGTATCTCTAGGAAGCTCTCTACAAAAAAACAAACAGAAATTACCGCACTTCACATACATCAATCTCGAGGACACCCTTCTTGTCTAATCCCTGTAGCTGTTTGATGTATTCCTCCGAGATGATCTGAGGCGAGTCGTCGCCAATTGGGTTATCCAAGGCGAAGTCCAGTCGGAAGCGTTGAAGGGTGTCGAAGATGGGTTGCGTTAGCAATGCATCTAGGTTCCTCCATCCTGCTAGGGCACTATCGAAAGCCTGGATGGTCAGGAACGGAGGTGGCTTGTCGATGACGCAGGTCATAGAGAGTGTCGTCAGCTGGTTGCCTTCCCCAATGGTAGACAGGAAAGGGACAAGCCAGTGCATGGGGTCTGAGCGCGCAAGCAGATCGCTAAATTGCAAAGCAAGCGACTTGAGGGATGGGAAAAGTGATAAGTCTATGGTGTCATCTTGGCCCAAATGAGCGTCATAATTGACTGAACAGAAATAGATTGTGGTTAGTTGGGTATTTCCGTTCAAAAAAATCTGAACTTACAGATAGTGGCTATCTCTATCTCAAGCGCCTCTAGATTAGGAGTATGTCTAAGGAGTTGAACAACATTGGCATAATTGTCGGTTGCCACATTGATTACGAGGCTCTTGAGTGAAGAAAAGTCGAACGGTGATCGGTCATGGAGTAAGACGGGTATGAGGAGCGTTGAGCTGTTCGACCGAAGTAGCAAATGCTGTAGTTCGGTCTTGTCTGAGGCCTTGGAGGAAATGAGAGTGTTGAGGACGTGCTGCAAGGCGGCAGGGGAAAGATGGGTCTCGATCTTGACATCAACATGGTCCAGCTGAAGAGACTTCAGGGTGGTGTATGAGTCGATGATCTTGACGAAGTCAGCCAGGCTGCCGAAGTCGAATTGACGGAGGGTGAAAGCATTGAGCTTGAGCTGCACTAAGGCGTCGCTAATATCCTTGAAAACCATTGTGCCCCATGTCGTCTTCTGCTCCATATGCGCCGGGGTCGGAAAACTGAACTCTACATCCCTGAGGGATGTCAGCTTCTTGAGGAGTGAGGGGAAGATGATCTCCTCGCAAACCCATCTGTAGCATGGTGGTTGGGTGAGTCGCTTTTCCTTGATCGTCACTTTATGGACGTAGTCTGCGAGATATGGAGAACTTTGAAATGCCACGAAGACGCGTCGGACTGCTGTGTTTGGGGCCCATCCTTGACCGAGCGCAGGACTACCTGTGAGGTCGAGTATATTGAAAAGGTGGGTGCGGCTCGATGGCAACCACGAGCGGCAAACAAGCGCGCACGAGCGCAGCGCTTGGTCATCGTCGTGTAGGAAATCGATAATGTAGTCGTGAAGCTCGGGATACAATCGCTCTTGTGCCATATTCCGGGGCACTCTGGGGAGACGTCTAGACTGAGGTTACCGGAGGCTGATGGGGGGGTAAGAGGAGAAAGGCAAAGTCTATGACAGTCTATGTCGGCTCTAGGGACATCCAGCGCTCGGAGGAAGGGTGTCTTGGTTCATTACCAGATTGGTATCTGGTTGACAAGCCTCATGCTAGTGCCAGCACTACAAGTATGTAAACATCGCCGCAACTCGGAGGTAGAATCCGAGTGGGGTCGGAGTAAGTCCATCAGGGATGGATAAGGGCGGGTGCCGCCAATGGTTGTCACAGTTATCAATAGATCTTATCCGTATGGTAAGAGCTTGCTTTTGTTTGCCCTCGGATCGATGTGGCCGCCGACATTTGGATGTTTGCGGTTCTCTCCTGTTCATTGGCTGGTTATCGTTAAGCCTGTCTGTCATACGTCCTCCAGACGCGCTTTTCCGAGCCGACAATATGGCGAGGAGGTGCACACGAGCAAGAGACAGAAATGAGCATTGCCTGGATATAGGTGACGCGAGTAGAGATTACGAAGAGTAGCTGGATGGTGATGGACGGAGAGTTGAAACGAACGGCATGGGAATTCATGGGGGGACGAGCATGTTATTTTGACATGACGTAACCTGCTCGAGTCGCATCATCTTCCCTTACTCCGTCACCAGTGGTCGCGGTGAGGAGCGACATACCTTGACCACCACCCACCACCACCTCCTCTTCTTTGTCTCTATTCGCATCAATACACTGGCCCCCAACCGCTAGCTCAGCTATGGCTGTTGCTGACACGACGACAATGACCACGGGCAACCAGTCCTATCAAGCCAATGGCGGCTTCGAGACCTCCAACGGCACTCTTTACGTGTCCAAGCCTTATCTTTCCAAGAGCTCGAAAAAGCTGCGGGCACTTATCACATTCACTCCGCGGAAATCTGTTTTTGATATCACCAACCAGCAGTCGTCTGCAAATGAATTCCGCGTGCGTGATTTGCAACTGACATATCAAGCGCTCATGAGCTTAAGTCCGCTATAGGGTTTTTTCTCACTTTTCTGGATATCAATCTTCATATTCACAGTGCAAACATATGTGCGAAGTATAGAGACGAGCGGGAGGCCTCTGAACTTGCATTTTGCGAGTTTGTTGTCGCAGGACGCCTGGACTTTGGCGCTCAGCGATGCCGTTCTTGTTCTTAGCACCGGCATTTGCGTTCCTTTCGCATGGGTGCTCAAAAAGCGCTACATCCAATATTACTGGACTGGCGTTGTCATCCAGCATGCTCTCCAAACCACAATTCTATTTGGCGCCATCTACTGGGCGTATCACAAGAACTGGCCATGGGTGCAATCAGGATTTCTTACCCTTCACTCTCTGGTATGAACATCGTTATAGGCCTCTGAGAAACGCGCTAATACAAAGCAGGTCATGATCATGAAGATGCACTCCTACATCACAGTCAACGGCCAGCTGCAATATGTGACAGAACGCGCTACGGGCCTCCGAAAGCGCCTGCGGAAAGCCACCGAGAGGGTGGGAGGCTGGGACAAGGCCATGGCTACCGCAAAGGCCCGCCAAATGGAGCTCGACGCAACTGACAACTCCTCGCAGGCGTCGACACCCCCATACAGCGAGAGCAACGGAAGCGTCGTGAACGGCAACTATTCCGGCACGCCTCAAGCACCAGAGGGCTCCACGTCGTCATATGTAAGCGCGAAGACGGCCAGCGCGCTCCGCCAGCGCCTCATAGCAGTCGCAGCGCAGGACGCACAAAAAGGGACACACGCTGCTGACGCGACTGTCCTGAACGTTCAGCAGTTGGCAGAAAAGCGCTCGAATGGTGGTGTGGTGACCACCTTTGTCGGCGAAACGGACTTGCCAGAGGGTGTCAAGCCGCATCCCCTCGTCGTGCATCCTGACGCAGAAATATCTAGTATGGCAACCGACTACTCAGAACTACAGAGCGAGCTGGTAAGCTCTGGGCCGAACTATGTCCGTTGGGAGGACACCATCACATGGAAAAACTTTGCGGTATATCAGCTCATCCCGACGTTGGTGTATGAATTAGAATACCCAAGAACCGACAAAATCCGACCACTTTATGTCTTCGAGATAACTGTTGCCACATTTGGAACATTCGCTTTGCTGTACACGGTTACCGAAAGCTGGATCCTTCCTTATGCCAACGCGAACCAGTCTTTCTTCCGTGCTTTGCTTGACCTTGCATTGCCTTTTATGGTTGCATACCTTTTGCTCTTCTTCATTATTTTCGGTATGCGTCCACGATTTCCTGCATTACCACCCTCTCTGAGTCAAAGTCATTTACAGAGTGCATCTGCAATGGTTTCGCTGAGCTGTCGTAGTGCGTAGCTCTAACCTTACTTTGTTTGCTTTCGCTCATGATATCACCCATCTGCAGCTTTGCCGACCGTCAGTTCTACGAGGACTGGTGGAACTCAACATCGCAAGACGAGTTTTCGCGCAAGTGGAACAAGCCTGTGCACACTTTCCTGCTCAAGCATGTATACGCCGCTACCATCATGCGAGGTGCGACCAAATCGCGGGCACTGTTCATAACATTCCTCTTGAGTGCATGTGCACACGAGCTGGTCATGGTGGTGGTTACTCGCAAGATCAGAATGTATCTCTTCACCTTACAAGTATGTCCTGCTTTCTTTTGGTATGGTCTGGACGGAGAGCTGATGGCCTATACCTCCACAGTTAATCCAGATACCTCTTATTCTCATTGGGCGCATCCCTGCTATCAAGCGTAACAAGCTGATGGGCAATATCGTTTTCTGGTTGGGTCTGTACGCAGGCTTCCCTCTGCTCTGTGTGGCTTACGTCTGCTACTAACGACTATTGATGACACTATCTGTAATGAATATGTACTACCTTGAGCCTCTCGTCTTCTCATCCATATCTCCCTCCTTTGCTTCTTTCACATCAGATACCACATATTTATATAGGTACATTTGCATGATATGAAGCCTGCTTCAGTCGTTCATGACCACGAACTGACGCTGAGCATCGGTCAATACACGGAATTTTTTCAGGATCTATTATACATAGTAAAATAATATGTTGAGTTCCACATATTTAGTTAGTACATACATGAATACATATCTCCAGCGATAAACCTAGCTGGTGGGTGTAGGAAGAATGTCGATGGCTCTATGACCTTCTTTGTTGCCGTTTTTTCTTTCTCAAACCACTGATTAACCCCCCACTACATGGCGAACGAGCGGACTTTGGAGAACCAGAAGGGACGCTCGTGCTTGAGCGCGACAGGGTGCACATCGCCTGTCTCCAGATTGACGGAGTCGTAAGAGTCAATATCCATCCTGTTCCAGCGCCCAAGGGGACGCGAGCGCAAATTCAACGCCATAGCAAACACGTATCTCGTGCGCTCGCTGGACACGTTGTTGGACGACACTGGTGGGGCCAGAAGCTCTGGAGGAACTCCCTTGTCGTCCAGCGTCGCAGAGCGCGAGCTGGCGTCTAGCAAGTTGGAGATATGTACTGTGGTGCCAACGAGCCGCCATTGGCCAACGAACAGGCCCTGTAGACGACGTGTAAGTGATCCGGTGGACGGTACGAGATATGTCACGGATGAACCTTCATACGAAGCGTGCTCTTCAGAAGTGAGATAACTTGTTGAGGGGGGTGTTCCTCGTTAGCGAGCAGCGACAGTACTTGGCCGTTGGGAAAGAATCGCCTGCAGATTTAGGTCAAACGACACCTTAAAACCATTCGGACGAGGTTTAATTTACTCACAGATAACGATGGTAGGTTATTAGGTGGGTAATCTGTACCCCCCCGTGTTATTGGACGAAGCATATGCCATCAGGAAGTGATGGTGCACGTACGTTAACCCAATGATTCTCGCTGAGACCTGGGCGCCTAACGAGAAATCCTAATCAGCAATGAAGTCTGCACGGCATTGTAATGATATTACACATAATGACAAGTCGCGATGTAAACGCCGTCCAAGCGTATTCGCGGTTGCTCCACGAAGACGCGTCGGTAGTTATAGTTGAATTGTTCAATGACCGAAATCAAGTATTCGAGGTCAGGCACTTGCGGTGGCAAATAAGTTCTCTTTACGAGCTTCCTGTGAGCATTACGGGTTCAATTAAACGATACAAACAATTCATGGCATTGACCCACTTCCATATGCCTGAATCCAGTGTAAGGACCCTTGCCTTTTTACAGACACGCGCGAAGCGTTCCAACGAAGTTGGGTCGAGTTTGCTGAGAAGGAGCGCAACCACCTCCTCAGGCAACATGTTGAGAAAGAGTGGTTCATTCTCGTTCTCTGGCTCGAATCGCGAGTCAGCACCGAATTCTGCCATGATAGTCGACAGTGGTCCAGTCAAGGTCGCAGGTTCGGCCTTGATTGCAGGTTTAATTGTCACAGCACTTTCAAAGCTGGCTGAGAGGTCCTCGATCGCGTCCCCAGACACGGACTGAGTTACTTTTAGAGCTTGCTGGTCATTCAGAATATTCTTCAGCATTTGCTCGCGCTGGTAGGCCCGGTCGACTTTGTCGTCCTGGATGTGGATGTTCAGTCGCTGCGCCATACAGCTTTATCTAAGCATACCATTCTAAAAGCCTGCCTATACAGCACGATGGCTTCGTCGAGTTCTCCACGTTGCTCATGGTCAACAGCCCGCCGATAGACACTCAATGCCTTCTCGAGTGACTTGGACACATGAGACGGAGCCGAAATTCCACCTTCCTTCACCGCTGGATGGCTGGTACGGATGGCCTGTCCAGCTGAGGGTAAAGTTGGCGACGAAAGAGCCAGTGCTGAGGGTGTAGCGCGTTGTCCATCTGGTGCAAGTAGATTGGCACCTTTCCCGCCGGTAACATGAGTCAGAGACTGTCCTCCTTCCTCTGGAAGAGGACTAGCAGCGCTGTCCTCATTTCTGCGGCGTCGAAGCTCGGCCAACCATTCCTCTCTGAATTTAATGAGGTCTGGATTTTCCTCGACGATATCCTTCGAGCCTGCTGAGGGACCAGGTGTAGAGACAGTCATCAACAAGAAAGTTGAGAAGCTTACTCAGGAGTCAATCAATTCACCCCTGCCAGTTATCTGCTAAGTTGTCATTATGTCAAAACTCAAGAATTAATATTTTGATCAATATTGATATTCTGTGAGAGTACCTCGGTCACTTCTCCACGTCTGCACTCTGCTCAATCTCTACAGGCTACCCCCACGGGTCCTGTTCCCATCTCTCCTTAACCGCTAGATTTAATATTCTATCTCTACAAGCGCTATCAGCCCCGTCACAATGGAGGTCAACAAAGACGAAGCACTACGGAGTCTGTCTATTGCACAGAAGCACTACAACGCCTCCAACTATCCTTCGGCAAGGAAGTTCTGCCTCAAGTCGATCGCGCTGTATGAGACGCCAGAGGCAGCTAAACTATTGGCTCGTATAAACGAGATGGCTGCATCAGCTCCAACCTCGGAGAGTGCACAGTCTGCAACGAACACGACAACCGAGGAACATCCCTCTGCTGCCGGCATCAAGCACCGGAACACTAAACCTCAGGCGAATGGGAGCGGGACTGCTGGGGGTATGGGAGGGGAGAAGAGGGACTACACATCTGAACAGGCTAAAGTCGTGCAGCGTGTGCGCTCATGTCGGGTGACGGAGTACTACGAGATTTTGGAGGTTAAGAAGGATTGCGAAGATAATGAAATTAAGAAGGCCTACAGAAAGGTTTGTGCAACCAGAGTTTATGTGCGGTAGTTAAACTCATGTATATTTCAGTTGGCATTAGCTCTACATCCGGACAAAAATGGCGCTCCTGGAGCTGACGAGGCCTTCAAACGTACGCGTGTAAAGCCAGTATCACAATATAGGGTAGCTCTGACTTTTTACTCTTGACACAGTGGTGTCAAAAGCATTCCAGGTGCTATCAGGTGTGTTTTCGCCAAGTTTGCTTTATTTTGTATCTTTTCTGACTGTGAGATCAGACCCCCAAAAGCGAGCAGTCTATGACAGCGGTACAGACCCAGAAGACCGTTACGGAGGTATGGCTTCAAGATCTTCTGGAAACGGCGGAGGAGCTCGTTTCGACGGTGAAATTAGCCCAGAAGACCTCTTCAACATGTTCTTCGGAGGTGGTGGAAATGCCTTTGGTCCTGGAGGGTTCCAAAGTTTCGGCGGTGGTGGTCCCAGTGAGTTTTCAGTCCCTTTCCTGGCATCAGTTTACATTGACTCACTGGCTTTATGAAGCTGTTTTCACGTTTGGGGGTAATGGCTTCCAGACATTTACGCGTGGCGGTCAAGGTGGAAATGCAGCAAACGGCCAACCCGCTGAACCTCGGTCTATTCTCGTTCAACTTCTCCCCCTCCTCATTCTATTCGGATTCTCCCTTCTGTCGTCACTTCCCAGTCTCTTCGCTACTCCTCCAACACCGGACCCGCACTTCGCATATAATCCAACCACAAAATATAACACAGAAATGGAAACAGGCGGCCTAGGTGTCCACTATTTCGTCAATAAAGGAGAGTTCGCAGGTCATCCAACAATAGGCGCTGAGATGGCGAGAGAAGGGGTCAAGATTGGCAGGGTTTTGGAAGAAGTAATAACGGAAGATAAAGATTCCAACAGCAAAGACTCGAAGAACACCAAGGACAGCAAAGATTCAAAATCCAAACCCAAGACACGACAAGTCGTGCGAGGCAAGGGCAAACAAAGAGGGCCTGCGCTTGCTCGATTTGAAGATGCCGTTGACCGGATATACACTCAGGATTTGATGCACAATTGCAGGAGCAATATCGACAGGAAAGAGCGCGCGAAGGAGGCCGAGATTGGCGTGTTTGGATTCGGCACAGACTGGGAGAAGGTGAAGAGGATAGACGCAGAGGTTATTGAAAGCTGTGAAGAGTTGAAACGACTAGGCGTCCTCAGCAGATAATTTGTGGCTTGGTTGATAACTTATTGCTCTATTCGGATTGCCCTTGGATATATATCACGTCGTAGAGTAGGTTGTAGCTTGCACACGCGTTTAATGATTGAGGATAGTATCAAGGATTGTCTCTGTGAGTCTAGGCAGTTCTAGAACATAATGCGAGTGTTGGTTGTCTGAAGCAGTTGTATCCCTGGTCTCCCTCCACATTTTTACTCCGAGAGGGCCTTGATTCTCTCCTTCTCCAACTTGATGTAGAAGTTCTCCTGGCGTTCGACTAGATGGAGAGATATCAGTGACTGTACGCCGTATTCCCAAGACGCCGTTTCTGTTGACTCACTATGCTTCAAGTGCCAGCCATACCTGAGGAGGCGTCAGCAGCACGCGACAGACTTAGCAAATGCGCGACTCACCAGTAGGCGTATCCAGCGCTGACACCGAGACCAAGCGCACAGGTGACATCCAACCAGAAGTGTTTCCTGAGTTTTCCGGTAATGGGGGCAATGGCCATGTTGACTGATGGTTGGGAGTATCGAGAGAGGTGAAGGGAAATGTCGGGTTGGGGCCAAACAAGGGGGAGGCAGGTAGCAAAATAATTATGTAAGCAATTCGTCACGGCGCTGTCACGGGCAGGTGTTGTCCTCGCATTGCACACGCCTTATCCCAATCGCTGCTTCCTCCCTGCCTATCCTTCATCTCATCGTCTGAATCACTGCCCATCCCACCACCGCAGTCTACCGCTAATTTCTGTTTGCGAATCACCCAAATCCCTCGCACACCGCGTTCTACATATTCTAATTACCCCGTGACACCACCACCAATCGACGATCCATCATGGAAGACCCCTCAAGCTCAGGTGGTTGGCGCTTTGCGCAGTGCTTTGGTGATAAAGGCGATGTGGAGGATATCACGGAGGGTGAGGCATTCTTCTTCATTCATAGCGCGACATGAGCTGCTCCACCGCCGCGCTGGTCATCAATTGCCTTACTAATTAGTACCTCTCCACACTAGCTGATATCATATCCACCGTCGAGTTCGACTCGACGGGAAATTACCTCGCCACAGGTGATAAGGGAGGGCGTGTGGTTCTGTTTGAAAGAAATGAAATGGTTCGTGAGCACAGTACCAGACTTTGCCATATGTGCAGTGAGCACCAGAACAAAAGACACCGCTTTCGAATTGTTGTGGCTTTCCGCTGCATTCGCTAAACATGTTACAATTCTTCTCTCGCACAGAAAAAGGGATGCGAATACAAGTTCTATACCGAATTTCAATCGCACGAGCCAGAGTTCGACTACCTGAAATCGCTTGAAATCGAGGAGAAGATCAATAAGATCAAATGGTGCAAGCGCCAGAACGCATCCCACTTCCTGTTATCAACTAACGGTATGAGATTATAACGCATCGGTCTTTTCGTTACTGAACCTTTGTAAATCAATTCAAGACAAGACAATAAAGCTATGGAAGGTCTTCGAGAAATCGTTGAAAGTGGTGTCAGAATCTAATCATTTCGATGGCCAACGCCAAGTTGTCCCACCCCCCAACGCCAGCCATCTGAAGCTGCCTCGGATGGTTCAACAAGACAACATCATCGCTGCCGTTCCTCGAAAGGTTTACTCTAACGCCCACGCCTACCACATTCATTCCATCTCCGTTAACTCTGATCAAGAGACTTACATATCTGCCGATGACCTCCGCATCAATCTCTGGAACCTCAATACCAGCGACCAAAGCTTCAGTAAGTGTTGCGCATCATCACCTCTCGGATATGACCAATCAGATTGCTAACAACACTTTTCGTAGATATCGTTGACATCAAGCCCGTCAATATGGAAGAGCTGACCGAGGTTATCACCGCAACCGAGTTTCACCCGACGCAGTGCAACCTGTTCATGTACTCAAGCTCGAAGAGCAATATCAAGCTTGCCGATATGCGTGATTCGGCGCTGTGTGACCGGCATGCAAAATGTGGGTCACCCGAAGACCGAGACAATGTCTTTATTGACTGTATCTTCCAGGCTTTGAGGAAGAAGAGGATCCTACAACGCGATCTTTCTTCTCCGAGATCATCTCTTCGATATCAGACGTCAAATTCAGTCATGACGGACGATACATCCTTTCGCGTGATTACCTATCACTGAAGATTTGGGACGTGAACATGGAGTCAAAGCCGGTCAAAACGATCTCAATCCACGACCATTTGAGAGGGAAGCTGTGCGATTTGTATGAAAACGACTGCATCTTCGACAAGTTCGAATGTATCTGGGGTGGTGATGACAAGTGCGTCCATTTCCTATTTGCCTTTTAGACGACGTCATCGGCGCGCCTTCTTTCGCGTATACTGATCGGCGACCCCTATTAGGCACGTGCTAACGGGATCGTACCACAACTACTTCCGGATATACGACACCGATACCTTGAGCGACGTCGTGCTACAAGCTGACAAGTCGGCCTTCAAGGCCAAGAAGATCGGTGGGCCGCTTCCCGGAAAGCCTGGTTTGAAGAATGGACCCAGGACAGGAGGGTTGAGGGATGCTATGCAGGCAGATACCCTTGATTTCAATAAGAAGATTCTCCACGCCAGCTGGCACCCTCGAGAAAACACCATTGCTGTATGTTCCGATTACTCTTCCGCGTCTTTGAAGCTTTCTTATGGATCTGTTTTTAGATCGCTGCAACAAACAATTTGTTCTTGTATAGTGCGGCTTGAGTGCTGCTTGCGATAATTATATTCAACCTTCACCTCATCGTTCTCTCTTTTCATTGGATCTCTGTCTTTGTGTTGCTGAAACATCTTGTTCGTTTTCTACACGAGGAACGCTTCTATGAACCGCCAATGCATCGACTTCTGACATGGACAGCAATAGAAACCAAATGCAAATGTTGAACTACTTCTATCCAATGTCGTGTTTTCTCCGTTCCAGAACATCTACAATATCGTTGCACAACCCCCAGCATGAATCTATACGCACTATGAATCTTTTAATCGGGCTTTTTACATGTACTTACTTATGCTTCGATACCATCGCGTCTTTTCATCCCTGTGCTCGGTCCCAACTCCACTGTCGCTTCTTATCCCTTTGCATGTTCTGTGGTCTCTCATAGGATACTTGTTTTCTTCCCTTCCTTTTCTTCAAATTTCCCCAAGTCGCAGGCGTCCATGTTTCACAATACGGATTTTAGAGAGCTAACGGTCGATAGAAAGATGAGTTGAAGGTGAGCACCGTCTCTTGCATCCCTTAGACCGTAGCCAAGCTAACTTTTGGGATACCAGGTTTTGAATGCAATCGAAATGATATCGCGTACGAGTAACAATGATTAATGAAAGAAATAATACAGGTCCATAGTCTTGTTGTATCATGATAGTTTGCTTTGAAGATTCTATTCTCTTCTTTGTTTATCCAATGGTGATGAGTGCGTGCAAACTGTAAGGATGGTGGAAGAGCTTGAATCTGTTATAGTCGCAAAGCTCTTATTGGCTGGTGGGGCGGGCCGGGAATCCCGATATGATGCCCTTGATTTGTTCGAGAAGTAAAGCAGGCTGCTTTCCGACCACCAACCACATTCTACAAGCGATTCAACCCTGATAGCATTCTCTCTACCAGTGCATATGGATCAGGTATGTTGCAGAGCTTCTTTCTACCATTTCTGTTCTATATGTTTGCTTTGCAGGATTCATTTCGTCAACTTCTCCAAACACCAAGAGTAGGAGGCCCTGCTGTACTTGGCGGTGGGCCGCGCGCGAGGATAGCCCTCCCACCGAAGAAGACGTGCGTTTTCCCAATGAAACTACCTCATATTGGCAATTGAAGTGCGTTCACAGACCAAAGGCAACCGTTGACGCTTCACAGCCTGGCTTCAAGCCGAGAACTGTCAAGAAGAGCCAGGACTCGAAATACAGAGACCGTGCGTCGGAAAGGAGGACTGGTGATGGGAATGACTTTGCGCAGGTTTGTTATCCGTGCTGGGCGTATTTGTCTCATGCTTCATGATAATTCTATAGGTTGAAGCTGTCCTCGAAGAATTCGAGAAACGCGCCGCAGGCGAAGAGGACAAAGCTAAAGTGTGTCACACCAACATATGACCCTTTCAGCGCTTTGCTCATACAGTTAAACCAGATTGAAGCCCAGCGGAAATACCTGGGAGGCGACAGCCAACATTCCGTTCTAGTCAAGGGTCTGGATTTTGCACTGCTAGAGCAAAACAAGGCGAAATCTGTTATAACTGAGGACGATGTCGACGCGCTGGATCAGGTATTCCTCGAATCATCCTCTCATCAAAAGCCCTCTACCTCGAAGAAGCTCACTCGCAAAGAGCTTATCGCGGAGCTCAAGGCCAGGAGGAAAGGGAGCAAAGGTGCTGACGGCGCATCAGGTTCACCAGACGATGAGGCTCGTAAATTAGAGGAGGCAAAGCAGAAGGGCAAGTTCAAACCTATTGGGTTCAAGCCAATAAGCGCCTCCACTGAAGTGAAGAAGAAAAAGAAGAAAGTAGACCAGGCTGATGGAGAGAAAAAGTTGAAGAAGAAGAAACAGAAAGCGGATGCGGCGACGAGCAGTAAAGAGTCAGAGCCTTCTGCGAGCACGTCCATGCCCCCACCTGCAGCACCTTCGAAAGAACCTGAAGATCTGGCACCGCCAAATGACGACTTTGACATTTTCGCGGACGTTGGCGAATACGAGGGTCTTGTCGACGACGTCGATGATGACGATGACGAGGCTGCTGCGTCGACTTCCAGGCGGGCTGGATTAGAAGACGGAGAGGAAGTGTCCCCTGCAAGCAACAAGACGCCTCTTCCTCGAATTTTCAATGAAGAGCGGGAGACCTTTCAAGCAAGAGAGTCTCCAGAACCACAAGCATCATCGTCGTCCAGGCCAGCCAGGGGGCCCACGCCACCTTACAGGCACGAAGGTCCACCTATCAGCGACGAAGAGGACGAAAGTATGGACGAAGGCCGTCCTATGCGTCTTGTACCTCTTTCCGGCTCTGCAATTCCATCGATCAAAGACTTGCTGGCAATGGACAAAGCAGCAGAGTCACAAGCAAAGAACAGAAAGCGAAAGCTGAAGAAGAATAAAGGTGGGGACGACGAGGACGGTAATGATAGTGACTCCAAACAGAAACCTAGTTTAGAGGAGAAGGTTGACCGGGATTACAAAAGGTTTGGTTCCAGCTGTTTCTCATATACTTTGCATCACTCACAGAGGTCCGACAGGCTCAAAACATACACGGAGAAGAAGTCTGCGGCTGAAGGGAAGTGATACCACGTCTTGACCTCACAGTTATTCCATGTAACTAGGGTATATAATATGTGACATGTAAAAATATACTAATGTGAGCCGGGTTGCGCTGCTTGTATCTTCGTAATGATGTTGGTGCGTAGCGTGGTGTCGGCGAAAAGGGCTCGGACAAGGTTTACCAACTCATCAACTTGGAAATCCACTAGTGCTCCTTGCTCGAAAAGATATGTGACATCGACCAGGGAGGCTTCCTGGAAACGCAATGATGTTAGCCCTGCAAGGGTTTATCCTAATGATTAGAATACTGACCAGAAGTTCTGAAAGATATGAAAATTTGAGCCAACTTGGAACAGAAGCAACAACGAATGACGGCTGCAGAAAAATTGTCAGTGTATCCTATAGTATCCTAGCGGCTTTGGACTCACTTGCTGCGGATCTTCGCTGAACAAGAACTCGAGAGCATTGAGAATGCGGCAAAGTTCACTCAATCTGTGGGACTCCACTTCGGTAATGTCTGGAAGCGCCAATATATCTGCCAAAACTCTTGACAGGGCAGCCTCCACTATGGAACCAATAGCGGCATAATATTTCGTCTTTGTCAAAACCTCCTGTAGTAATAATGTTAGCTTGGCGCAGTCGTCGCCTTTTCCATGAACCGACCTTCAACGAATGAGCAATGCTCTTGATCTTCTTCAGGGTATCATTAACAGCAGTTTCGCAGTCGTCGTATCGGTCCTGATCTGTCGTATACGCAAACCCTTGGGCCCCATTAACGAGAATTTCAACCACGAGTCGACATTGCCATGCCTGCATTAATAGTCTCACTTTAGTTGATGGCAAAAGACAATAGAGTAAACATACCACAGCATCCTCATACCAACTATCGCCCAAAATCTGAAGTTGCTTCCGAGACTCTGTCAGCCGCTCCTTCAGTTCTGATTGTCCGTAAATGGTATCTTCAACGCGTTGCACAGCGCCTGACATATACAGACACATATTCGAGAACAGCATTGCCTTCTCTGGAGATTGAAGGCCAGCTGCGAACTTCACCGGATACAGTGCTTGGAACAAATCAACGATCGATGATGCCGACTGTACAAGAACAGAGCCAGGCGCCGAAAAGGCCGAGTTGGCGACAGATCCAAAGAGATTGGAAGCAAAGAACAGCTTGCTTTCGTCGATGGAAGTTTCGACCATCTTGATGATGCGTTTCGCCCGCTTGGGAACTTTGTATACTTCTTTCGGCGCTAGCGTCGTAACCACGTCCTGTGGTCGCCGTTTGCCTGGATTGAGTCTGCTGGTCTTTGGAGGTGGATTGTGTTGTGGGGTTGTGGGTGACGGAGCAGTGAACATGACATCTGGATTGAGAGCAGGAGGAGTAGGAGCTGGGGTACTCGAAGTCGACGAGGCCCCATTTCCGTTGATATGTTTGATCTTCTTTGAAGCCAGTTTCTCAAGTCGAGTAGCTGCCTTAAGTGAGATCACGGATGCAGCCACGGGCGTAGTTGGGGATTTTGGTGTGGGTGCAGCTTCGGGTATATCATCTGTTGCAGGTGGATCGGCCCACGGGTCATCGTCCCAAGGATTGTCTTCTTCCATCTTCTCCTCTCCTTCCACATTTTCGTCTGCGATAGGCTCGCTGGGCTCTTCAGCGGTATCATCATTCCAGCCCCATGCATCGTCAGGATCAGGCTCGTCATTCACATCCGCAGTTGGCAAAGGTTCTGGTGTTTTCTCTCTTTCTAGCTCCAACACAGGCATTGCTTCTGGCTCTGTTTCGTCAGGAAGGTCGTCGTCGAAGCCCCATCCATTGGCGGTATCCTCCGCCGGGGCCGCTGTTACCGGCTCGTCAAGTCCCCATGCATCGTCTTCCACCTCATCACTCTCAATCTGAATGGGCACGACACTTGGTAGTGAGGTCTCCGGACCCCCCTCGGTGTACGCGACGAACGTATCCTGCGAGTCGTCCGGTCCCAGAATCTCATTCCTAGCATGTTCCAAGATTTCCACTCGTCTTCGTCGCTCGTAATGCCCGGAAACATTGTCAGACCATTCCTTGATAGCACCTTCGCCGCCCTCATTTTGCAAAAGACCAGATATCTCCGTCTCTTCGAACACGACAGCTCTCTTGAGCACCTGGAGGTATGCTGGGAGTAAACCAAACGAGAATGGCAGTGCTGGTTTTAAGAGATTTTCCAGCACACTCGCCGTTATTGGCTTGCTCAAAGAGCGCATGAATTGGGTGCCTTCTTGGGATGGCAAATGGGCGATGACGTTTGTGTACAGGAAGCCGAGAATATTTGAAACATTGTCAAGCCTAGAGCTCAGGTCTTCGGAATTTGGAGGGGAGGGAATGAGGGTCAATTTGGCCTGGTCGACAAGAGAGCTTTCGAATACTATCGAATAAGGTTGCTTGAGAACATTGTCGATAAAATATGCCAGGAAGTCCCTTCTGAGAGTGGAAAGGTGTGTTGACAAGGTCGTTGGCGTGATAGAATTCAGAATGGCTGGTAACTCAAGCATGGCTTCCGACTGCCGTACTGGATAAAAATCAGCTGCGTGTCAAATATGTTCAAGTATGAAAGAAGATCACCTTGAATGACTGGGTGTATTACAAGCTCTGTAGGCGATAGAATGATGCTCCGTGAAAAAGCATCACTAAGTTGATCTTGAACACGGGTTTTCGTTGCTGTGAATCGGCGCTACTGAACGCGTGAGGACAGGGGGGCAAGAGGCATATTGACATATGGCCGTACCTTGAGATCATTTGCTACATGCGTTTGCTGAAGAAATTCCGGCATCGCTTTGACAGCCTCGTCCACTTCCTGTCCTTTCAAAACAGCCTCGGGAAGTCTTCCTGCATTGGCTAAGTCTGCAAGTTCTGAGAAAGCATTTCGCACTTTCTGAAGGCATTGAAGCGATGCATGCACAATTCTGGCGTCGCTGGCTTCTTGAGCTAGATCCGAATGTGTCTTTAAGCCTTCTATCACATTTGGCAAGAGGCCTGTCTATGTACGGCGTTGTTCAGGAACCGCGGAAGGATTAGAGCTTACTTAGAAATTCACCTTGGGATGTGATATAGCATCAGCCAGTTCGTCCACCTGGGCATTTAGCGAGCTATATCGACTCTGGGCGCTTGTTGCGGTCTCGAGCTGTTGCTGAAACTTGGGAAGATTGGATTGTATCCGGTCATGAATGACATGCTAGAAAGAGTCAGTGTATACCAGAAAATAGCAACCAAGAACATGCCTTGGTCTCCTGAATAGACTTGTCCAAATCCTGCAGCCATGATGCTGCCAACGAAGAGTTGAGCGTGTCCTTCGTTGCTGCATCGATTTTGTAGAGGATTTTAGAGGAAACGTCGACGGGAAGTGGTCGTTTGGGGAGGTGATTGGGTACTGGGAATGCCATCCTTATGTCGAGGAGGATGTGGTCAATGTAAAGCTAGAGAATGACATAGAGATTCAGTTACTATTAGTGATCCACGTGTCCGCGAGTCGACAGCGCGACGTCACACTTCCTCCTTCCGTCCTGCCATCATGCTCGGACGCGTCTTTCTGCTACTCGGAGTTCTGGGTCTTCTTCATGGTATGTAATCCCATATTCATGGCTGTTTCGTCGCTTATCTCCACCTCAGCCACCTTCTCGACTTATGAGCGTACGCTGGAGCACCCACAGATGGACGAGTGGTTATATTAACTGCTTTCTCTAGACCTCTCTCACTTGAAAGCTCTTGAGCGACCTGAGGGGCCCATCCCACAAGAGGTAGATGGAATCCGTTGAACTACCCTGCTACTTCAAACTCATGGCCTTCAGATTGTTTTGGAGACATTTCTCGCCCTTTTCCTGGGCATCCTAGGAGCCTGTCTGAATACTCCAGCCTTTAAGGAGATATCTTGGAATAGTGAAATGCGAAAACAGTACGTGCACAGCTACTTGTCTTATTCTTTTGCTGAAGCATCATCTTACCAGCAAAATTGATGAAATGGACTCGAGGCTTGGTTTCGCCAGCTATGTGAACAGAGGAACTCCCCTATTTTCTAGATCTGCCGTATCACAAAAGAAAGATGAATAAACGACAAGACACTGTTTTCGAGTTTACCTTGCTCCTCGCGGTGCAGTGCTATGGGCGCGAGTTGTTGTACATCTAAGGTTGGTTGGTGAACACTCCTGCTCACGTGTGTGCCTGGACCCTAGGTTGAACATAGAAAGATAACCTGAATATGGTGAGCGGTCTATTACCAATTGATTACCAAGGTGAAGACGGCGGGAAAGAGGAGGCTATGGATTGAAAGGCCCATTCAGTTCGAATTCCCTTCTCCTTCTAGCATCTCCATCCATCATGTAGTATACATGCACCAACTGACTGCCATTCTTCTATTCTCTGGCTTCTGGAAATGACATTTCTCATCAGCTCATCTGTAGAACACCCTTCCTAAATGTAACATTGTAAGAGTACTTCGAAGCACGCGTCTCGGCGCGACGCGTGTTGGTGATCTCCTAATTTACGGATGGAACTCAGAACTGCAAAAAGGCAACCTGGAGACATACGCAAGCAACACTGAGTGCATCTGTGGATTGGGAACTGCGAGATCAAACTGCGACGATCACTGCGAAACTGCGAATCGGCATCTCGGCGGAGTCGATTGCTTGATGATAATCAATGGCCCATTGTCGATTTACAGTCGTTTGCAAAATGAATTGCAGCATGCGCGTCCGAAAAAACTGTTTGTTGGTGCTTTGACGTTGCGCTGCCGAGTCATGTCCAGTTGGTTACGGCGGAATTCACCTTATCCCAAAACCCAACCAGCACCCATTGGATACGATTTTCAATTGCAATGATTCACTGCGTTTTCCTGTGAATATCTGACCCCAGGTTATGTAAATGCTATTCCACATAACCCTTGCATGAATCTACCGTGCGGTCCGTAAGCTGATTTGCATGTTGATCGATCCCAGCTGTGCACATAACCACTACAAGCGCGTGCGCTGATCACGCTGCATAACTTTTCGGCGAGCACGTTTTGTTCCGTCAAGGCACCAACAGATCATAAACATGGGCATCCCACTGACCCAGGGGCGCAACATGTTGCTCTATGTTCCTACTTGCGTAGCGGGCTGCTGGTCGGCAATCCTATGTAGCATGACCTGCATTTTTCATGGCTGAGCTATACAAGCTGACTGTAGCCCTCCTTCCAAATTACTGATACTGAATAAATTTCACCACAAATTTTGAATACATTTGCGAGCGCCTATGTACACAATTCCATATATAAAGAACCAATTTACAGCCATACTATGCATCTCTTGACCTGCCTGCCCTTCTGCCCCTCAGTGGAAGTGTTCCTGCTCCTTTTCCCCATGCTCATTGGCTAGCTCCATCTCATCCTGTCTTGGTTCGTCGGCAATAATCACGAGTAATCTGCAAGGAATGTAAATTAGTTGAAAGGTACGTCTCGTCGTTGAACTCGGGCATTGTCACCCATGTTGGCGGACGCACCTCATCAAAAAGTCATCCGCTATTCGCCTCATATTCCGCAAGGAGGAGTTCGGGGCTGATGGACAAGTCGTCGCGCGCGCGTTGGGGGTATGGCTCTGGAAGTTGAATGAGGAATTCCTGGTAGGAAGGCTTGCAATGAGATGAGTTATGGGTATCAAAAGAGCACTTATGAAGATGTAGCGTCTCTTCATAATGACCACCACCTACTCCAGGTACAGCTTGCTGGCAAAGTCGAGGGGGTTGTCGCCGCGCACATAGAAATCGTGGAGGTAGAGGTCGGATTGATATTTTCCAATCCAAACGTTGTAGTGGAAAATACTATGGATGGTTTTGTACTCGTGTCTTGCGCGAGGCACGTAGAATACCTGGGTGGAGGAATTTGGGCAGTAAGAACCATCGCGAAAGAGGGACTTGGAGGGACAAACGCATATGTACGGCCATGCTTATACCATCCTTTGTTTAACGTAGCATTACCTATGGACGGGGTGCTCTTGCTGAAAATGAGAATGGGTTAACCGCAATGTTATATTGGATGTAATTGCTGCAAGTAGGCTCTGGTCGGTAGCGCTAAAAATACATGCTTTGTTACAGACGGCAATCCGGTTGATGGTAATGTTATGCATTGAATTTACATACAGTTACAAGACAAGGGTAGAGATGGGCTACAGAGTCATGAACACGGCTACTCTACATGCAAGATCATGCTAGTCGGTTGGCAATGCAGCCGACCAGTGTGCGGTCGGCTGGGTCTGCCGCAGATTAGCATGATTTATGGTCACGGGCATTTTGGAGAAAACGCAGTGATTCCTCAGCGGCTCCTGAAGCACATTTTTTGGAGGATACGTGCGCGTGTGCGCAAATTTTGGCGCGAACCACGCCAATGCGACGATTGTGCGCCCAATGCGCTCAGAGCCCGCATTCGCCGGCTCTGGTTCGGCACGACCTGACAGGGTGTGAATTGATGGTAGCCTAGCAAGGCCAAACATATTTTTTGAAGTCGATGCTGCAATTCATTTTGCAAACGACTGTATCACTGGTAGGAACACTGTTGGTGGGCTGAGCTGCTTGAAGGCACGATTGGAGGATACACAGAAATTCGCGGATCGATTGCTCGCTATCTGCTTAAAGCTTACAAAATTGAGACAAGGGTGTGCCCTAAGCTGTCCAGAGGGACGATTCAAGCCGCCAATATAAGGCGGAAGAGTCTCGAAGAGTTGTCAATGGCTGCAATAAAGCCCAAGTGCGCTTGTTGTGGTCCGGGTGCGGCAGTGCCGAGGTAGCCGTCGCAGTTTGATCTCGCAGTTCCCAATTCACAGATGTTATCGCAACACTAGATGGGCCAAAATTCTGCTGATGCCAGCCAGACCAACCATGATCCGTCTCAAACGCATCCTTGCTATTAGGCTCAACCCAAAATAGGGCGGGTGAGTAATCGAGGCCAAAATTTGAATAGGACAGGCACCACAAGTCAGAGTCTATTTTGACTGATAAAGTTGAGAAAACGTGTTTAGCTCGTTCTTGCTCCCTACATCATCCTTGTCCATCGCTTTCAACATTTGAAGCCACTGCCTTCTGTACAAACTGTCCTGCACGTCCTTGTTCATCGAGCCGCGGACACCACAAACGGTACAAGATGAAGAATACTACGCGATTGGGTATTGTGCTTGGCATTAGCATCTCATTCTTCGCCGCTGAAGTTGCGAGTACGTCCTCTTTGGCTCCAATGGTGGCTGTTTGGGAAGATTGACACCCATTAATTTGATTTCTGCTTCAGTTGGCTTCAAGACGAAAAGTCTTGCTCTCATTGCGGACGCTGTGCGTTAGCTTTAAACCTATCCCGTCTATGACCTCTCTGATACATGATGCTACCCAGTTTCATTATCTTAATGTAAGCAAATTTCCTTGGTCGAAATAAGCAATATTCATCTTCTGGAACATTCTTTCATATAGGACATTGTGGCATAGTGAGTCTCATCTTTCCTTCTCACCGCCGCGTCGCTCAATCAATTACTGCATCGTGTTAGTGCCATTGCATTTGCTGCCGCATATGTGCGCATTAATTTTGCCTAAATCCTTCAACCCGAAATTGACTGACTGTATTTGCGTCTGATTGACGTATGATGCGCATCAGTTGCAAGAACGAGGCCAACATGTCAGTGGAGGGGTTTGCTGCCTCGTGTCTATGACAAGTCCCAACTGATGACCTCGTGTTTTCTCAGACGCACAGGTTCACTTACGCATTTCATCGCGCCGAGCTCGTAGGTGCGTCGCATTGGAGCCATGCGCCCTCATCATGTTCCATTAATCTGAGAGGCACCTTGCAGGCGCCTTCTTCAACGGCGTTTTCCTCCTTGCGCTGGCGCTTTCAATATTCCTGCAGTCCATTGAACGTTTCGTTCATATTGAGGCGGTAGAGTCTCCGAAATTAGTCCTCATAATTGGAGGCATCGGCCTCGCTCTAAACATTCTCAGTGCACTGGTTATTCACGGTAGGGACCCCAATCTCGGAGTGTTTTTCTCCGCCTCATATTCCCTTCCATTGTTCACAGATCATCATGGACATGGACACAGCCATGCTGCTCCCCCCTTCTCCACTGATCCGTTGGAATTGAACGGCCCTGTAACATTGCTTGACCGTATTGTAAGCAACCTCAAGCGTTCAATTTTTGTAAATTAATGCCGACATATCGGAAAGCACGCCGAACATAATCATAGAACTGATCCCCCAAAGGATACGCCACAAAACAGTTTAGGACTCGCTGCGGTCCTTCTGCACCTCCTGGGGGATGCTGTTAATAGTACGTGACCTCTCAGCCTCTTTTACCGCACAGCCGTTCAATGTATATGGGCACTCTATAGATATTGGTGTCATTATAGCGGCTGTTATATTTTTGAAGCTTCACACTCCCAAGAGGTTCTACGCGGATCCTGCTGTATCTTTGGCTATCAGTCTAATCATCTTCGGGAGTGCAATCCCAATGAGTAAGTAAATGAAACTCTGAATACCCCATCCCAGTCACACGGCCGTCCATACTGACAATTGCCTATTCATTATAGCCTTGAAGTCCGGGAGGATTCTTTTAGAGGCATCGCCTACTTACCTCGATCTTGCGAAAGTGAAAGAAGACTTGATAACTGTTTGTTGCTTACTAGCATATCGCAGTATATTACTGACAGGCGTAATTTTGCTAGCTCCCCAACGTGCTTTCAGTCCATGATCTCCATGTCTGGCATTTGTCGGAATCGTGAGTTGTACATTGGCCGTTCCCATTCTCATATTTTGTCGCAGCCAACTTAATGATTTTATCCGGATTCTAGGGTGATTTTAGCCTCGCTTCATGTTTGCATCCCGATCGGCACCTCAATGGAAGAATGGGAGAAAACCGAGCAGTACCTCCAGCATTGCTTCGAAGAATTTGGGGTTAGCCATGTTACAATTTCTCCCGAAATTTACAGAGAACCACAGAGTGGCTCGATCTCAGTCGACGGTGGGGGCTGCCGATTGCCTTCCCATGATGATTTCGGGTGCTCTGTGGGCGAACTGAAGAAACGGAAGACCACGCAAGGTGCTTAGTGTTTCTTCAATTTGTGCGCTCCCCATGCAGGCCTTTGTTCCCTTTATGCCCTTGCTTCGCCTCCTCTCCTCGTCATATGCTATGGATATTCCTTTTTGTGTGCCACATGCCTCATGTCATTTCTTACCTAGAAGTGCCTTATTATAACGTACTTGCCTTAAATGGATGATTGTGGGTTCGTCCGTCCATGTCCCATCAAATAAGGTCCGAATTCGAAGGCATCAACATCATTATGCACACCGACTTGAAGAAGCAATTGCTCGATGGGGTTCTACGCCTTTATTGTGCACTTGTCACTGTAGTGTCCCGGTGCGAATTTGAATACACCAAGTATGTTGATGGGTGATAATCTGATAATTGGCCATCGCTTACAGAAGATGTTCAAGGAAGAATGCAGATTCGCGCTGAAAAGTCTATCACCGCCCAGGGGGTGAGTCCGAGCGTCTGAACCAGAGCATACAGGCACATACATAGTACACACGCGAAGGCTGATCCCGTTATTGGTTCCGTCGTTATGGTGTAGAA